>OY796656.1:80205973-80855598 GCA_963680705.1 Rhagium mordax
AGTTCTTCCTTTAAGGAGTAAGCGACAACGCGGTAGAGCTTAAACATTGTTTGTTGTATACAAATGAAATAGGGTGAAACCTTGTGCTTGTATAAAAATGATAACAGTTCGGATAACAGCAATAGTTCAGTTTAGAAAAATCATACCCATGTTATTTTATCTAAAATCTATATCCTAATTTTTTTTAGTAATGAATAATATATTTAGAAAACACATTGTATAGTTTACTAAAACTAAACATAGAAACACCGTTCAATCTTTTGTCCTTACTATGTCTCAATAGAACAGATATTATAAATTGTTTGATATCATTTATACACGACAGCGGCGTGAAAATTTAGGTTAGAGTTGTTATTCCTTTGTTTCATATTGTGTTACCTATCCGCGGCCCTATACCTGTGATGTTTAAATAAAAATGCCTTGATGGGCCCCCTGGCGAGAAAAGTGTGACCCTGTTATAATCCTTTGCGTTCGTCAAAAAATTTTTTCCCCGATAGAATTAGTTTAGCTTAAATAGTGTATCTGGCTGTATGGACTATGTCCTAATGCCATTAATAAAAAAAAAAAAAAATATTGTAATAATAAACAATATACTAACATAAATAAATACTTTGAAACAAACAACTAAAAAAATACATACAAAGAAATATAAAGAGATATAAACATTAAAAAAAATAAAACATAATTTTCACCAAAAGAATAAAAAAATCAAATTAACAGTCACTTGGTGTCAAAAAGTACTCAAACTTCGGATTAATTTTGTAGCGGCGCCGTGGCATTTTTTATCTTGTGAATTCTTAAATTTTAGAGTATCAACTTCAAATTAATTATTAAAAAGGAATAGACGTGTTTTTACCCCTAAGAGAGTGAAAACCACCATAAATTTCAAAATTTTATATTGACTCAACTATTACTATTAAGGAACTAGTTATTGAAAAAATGCATGTATATGTTTTTGAGGTCGCTGCTTACGAATCTAAAGTCAGAATTTTAAAATTCACGATTGCACCCCTAATATGGTCGATATAATAGGGGTACAATGGTAAAACATATTTTGTTTGTTTTGAGCAAGTACTCGTAGATGTTCTTCTCTGCAAGTTCTTACATTTTAGGTCATAAAAATGATTGCTCTTACCCCCAAGAGGGTAAAAACCACCCCTAAAATTAAAAAAAATTAATAATTAACGAAGTACTGAGAATAAATTAATGAAACTCATATTCTATGTTTTTGGGGTCGCTGATTACGAATGTGAAGTCAAAAATGAAATATTATGTTATGTTGCATATAACACTGAGTTAAGATTCATTTCTACTAAGTTATTTAACCTTAAAGCCAAAAAGTTCGAAGTGAGATTAACAAGTTACTGTACTAGATATAGGTAGGTAATACAAAAAAAATATTCAAATATTTGTGTCATATTTAATAAAAGCTTTGCTTATCAAGCGAACGATGAAACATTTTTTTGCTCTTCTGATGGAATCATTGTAGAGCTTAAAGTAATAAATATTTTCATTCTATGAAAACGGTTTTATCTTCCCACTCCTTACAATGCAGCAGTTTAATAGCTTTCGGTTAGAGTTCACAAAGCCGGCAACGCATTTGCAAGAACCTTTTCCAAATAAAATGTACACTTTATATAAATGGAATGGATCTATTGAATTGTATTTTTGGATGCCAATTCGATTTCAAGCTATGTCGAAAGATTTTCTGACAAATGAGATGCATATTTCCAAATTTTCCAATAATAAAAATATCTGTAACACTAGATGTTATTAAAACGTTGTGTCTGCATTTCAAGCGCGGTTTTTTTCAGGCAAGCTCTCGATCTATAAATAAAATTCAGTAACGTCCAGCAGATCTCGGTACCAAATGACATATTAAAACCATTTATATTTTTCAATAACAATAACATACATTAAATTGAAGTAAACAGACTGCATAAGTTCCCAGTCCTATATAAATATTGGTATTTACTTAGCTATCATTCGTTCGGAAAGAAAACGTCAGTGGACTATAACAAAACATTTTCCACAAAGAATTATCGAATCATGAGGGAGTCGATCCATCTGGGAGGACGTTGCCGACATTTAGGATAAAAAAACGATTTTACCCAATTTCACACAATCTAAACTTTATAACAACAAAAGCATTTTTAGTAAAATAATAGTCTTGTATTGACATTATACTTTAACCTGCATTACGAATTTTTTCAATATTAGCTAAGTATATTTAGCATTCTCGTTATTAAAGTCGTCTTATAATGTTAACTTCATTTTAGTTCAAACATTTTTACTATACTTAAGTTCTCATATAAGTATATTTTATTTTCTATTTCTTAATTTTTACAGTTTTGTTGCATAAGGATATGAAATTAATCTTAATTCACGACATCAATAATAAATATTTGCGTAAGAAGAAGACCTTTTTCATTACTAATATAAATTGTTCGTATGAAATTAATCTTTCAATTGAAGCACCGCTGGCCTCCTTGATGATCCCTGTGATTAATTAATCGTGAAGCGATAAGTCTCACACAAGGTGTTAGTTAGTTGAGATTCAATTACAATTACGTTGTGATTTTGTAACCCTCCCAGATTTTGTTTAATAAAGTTAGATTACTGGTTCTTATTATTGTGATAATTTGATTTATTTCTTGATTATTGAATCCGATATACCTACTTTAATATACTATTTTTAACGCATAGCCAATCACCGCAATAATTTGTTGAAATCTTCAGTAGCCGAGTGGGTAAATGAGGATAATCAGTTGCGAAGATCGATGGTTCGAATCCGAGTTCGAATCCATCCTGGGGCAAATTAATAATTTATCTCTGAGTTACCTCGGAGTTAAATGGCGAGAGAATTATCGAAGCCCTAGATGTGGTTCGAACTTCACAATAAACTGTAGGGTCTCGTCTCTGATTATCTAACACAAAATTCTAGGATTTTCTGGGGGTTACTTCGGTGACTTGAGGAGAACATTTTAAGAAAACATTTTAAAACATTTAACAAACATTGTGTTGTGCGACTTTCCGTGAAAGCGAAGATGTGCATTACCGGAATCCTGAGTAATGAGGAGGAATTTTATCATTCACGTCGTGATGTACATAAATCTGAACACGACAATGGAGATTTCCACTGCATTTAACAAGTTTATTTTCACAATATGTAAAAATTTTTACTGTAACAGCCCGAGGGCGATAATAGAGCCCACCCATGGTTTTACTTAACGGCCGCAAAACCAGGCGTGCCCGGTCATGCATAGAAGTCTATTAATTGCACCAAACTAGATTTTCTAATATTTTATATTATTTCGAAATGTGCACTTCCTCCACCTAGTTTCCTGATAATGAATAGTTTGTTTTTACAATTTAGTTTTATTAAAAATAAATTGGTCAGGACCTACAAGTATATAGATGTAGAAGGTATTTTCGAAAGTGGAAACTTATTTCATTCTAAAATATGCCATTCAGGCGTTTAAAAAAAAGAAAATGGTGATGCTGATGTGATGGTCTGTCGAGTTTATAGTAAATGGATTTTTATGACAAATTGTCGCGGAGTTAGAGGGAAAAATTTCAACCGGAAATGTTTGTCATACAATTTGTTACCTGCAGGTATTATAACTTTGTTCATCTACTACTGGCATAGCTGTCTCAATTAATCCTATAGAGCTTCGAACTGTGAAACTATACATATTGTTTGACGAATGTGATACGTCGTGAGTCATACGATAATCAAAGATTTCCAGCGTCCATTTTAATGTGAACTGAATTCAACACAATGTATAATTATTTCATATTTCATTTTAGCAGATAATAAAAAACTTCTGGTTAATTATTTATTTAATGATAGCTAATCTATTTTACTGCTACTAATAAATAATATCAGGGGATAACCCACACGAATTTAATTAGGTGGTATTTTAATTATAACGACTTGGAACATTTATGGCAAACCATCTATGGGTAGTAAATTATCGTAAATTAATTACTCTACAAAGAAGAATGTTTCCACTAAAGCTCATTTAACAAATTTTATAGACAATAAAAATATTGCTTCAGCAAACCAATGCAATGGGTTAAATATAGAAATTTTTTTAATACCAACTTCAATTTTGTTGTGGGAAATCTAGAAATAGTGCAATATTCCATACTTTTTGCACACCCTATATACAAGTATATATGCTGATAATTGATTTGGATATCATTTGTCTGCGAAACTAATAATATTGCCGAGTTAATTTAGTCAAAATATGTAAATACTAGAATGATGTTTAATGTATTAAATAATACAAGGAATTTAACTAGTGTCGCAGCCCCAAAAAAGAAACATTATGGAGCTACGGGCACGTAGTGTAGCTTAAACAATGGATCTGTGTGAACAAGATCAAAAACAATAACTATTAAATATTAGAAAGCATAATATATCAACTTTTTGAGGAACCTATAAATATCTAGCAAGCAGACTTTTCTCCGAAACACGTATCTGTAGCAGCATAATGTTCTTTTTGGGTTATTATGAAAGTACGTCTTCAGTAATTAACATATTTCGCAGAGTTCGTGATTATTTCGATCCGCATAATCGCCCAACGGAAAAACTAAAAACGTAAATTTAAGACTATATAGGGTCTGTTTAATAAGTGAAAACACCAGTACATACTCGTCTAAGCCGTTCTGCTGAAAATATTGCCGCGGTTCGTGAAAGTGTGACTGAAAGTCCAAAAATGTTCATTGTACACCGTTCGCAGCAATTGGGCCTTACTGGGTCTCCATACGTATAAGATTCTGCTAACACAAGAATTGAGTTAGCTGACCATATGCAGTGTCCCAATCCCAATCTTCATTAATTGGGTGCTTGCACATATCACACAGTTGGCAATGATTTTTGCAAAAAATCACTTAATGAATTCCAAGGGAAATCCACCAACAGCTTAATGGATCACCCTGTATACTTTTGAATATATGGTAACAAGAAAATTCATAGAATTTTGTTTAAAATTTTTTTCTTTATTATATCTCTAACGAAGTTAAGAGGGGGTTCCATTTATAACCAATAGCTCTGTACATGGTATCAGTAAGATGGTGCAACATATCATACAACTAGGGAACCGATGAACTTATTACGTACACGGTAGAGGGAGAATTCTTTCACAAAATGGTTATGTCAACTGTGCACCCAGATCGTGTGATCTAATCCGGTTGGATTATTTTTTGTGAGGCGTGAAAAGTAAACCATACGTCAATAATTCACAAATAATCCACGAACTAAAAAACGGGATTCGAGGCAAATTTTTCCAAAAGAATTTTCTCATGCCATAGATAGAGGAATAGAGGAGCCGCGGTGGATATTTGGTAGATATTGTTTTCCAGGTATGATTGTAATCTATTGTATTAATATTAAAGAAAATATATTGATTTTCTTTCTGTTCTTATTTGGGATTTATGGCCAGACTTCTGAACATTACCCAGATAATCTGAAAAATATCTGGATTATTTAATATACCTATTGATATTTTCTCATTTAATGTGTGTTTTGTTTAATAATAAAATCCGGTATTCTTATTAGAAAACCTTTCAAATATAACTGATACTTATTTAATAAATAAGCAAAATATAAACGATTAACGTAATAACAATGATCTAATGCTGAAAGAAAAGATTTTTTGTATTGTTCAGCATTTTCAATAATTTTATTCAGATTTTTTTTGTTTACTTTACATGTGTGACTTTTAAAGTCACGGAAAATAATCTAATGTGATCTGGAGAACCCTTACTCCATTTCAAGACTCCCCTACTTCAATTTGTATATCTCAATGTTATATCCTTCTTGAAACATATGCAATTATGTAATAGCTCATAATTAATTCGATTTAGATATAACTAACATAATCAATTCATTATGTCTTTACCAGTATTGTTCAAAAACGAATGTAGTTTTGAGCTATTGCTTTACCAAATTCCACTAAAATATCTGAAATAGATAATGTACATCTTTGATGAAATACCATTGTCGATTTTTTTTGTATGCATCCGTTTTATTTATTCAGTTCGCATCAAGAAAATGTACTGCATATTAATTTAGGTTATTAACTATCTATTTCACTCCTGAAAGGTATCCGTATGGTATCTCTAAAATACAATTTTCAATTCGGTGAAACCTGTCAGATGCAGTGTATAATGTGGAAAACCGAAGTCTCTAGCTGTTTTGTATTTACTGAACGTTTATGTTACTTCTAAAGTTTATGAATATTTTATCAACAACATTCTTGGCATATTGATTCCTTACAAGCACATTTATTTTATGTTCTTATTTACTTTATATGCCATGTAGGTATCATATTACCTATTTTATTTTCGATTATCAAGAAATTGCGAGAAACTTTAATTACTGCAAATTTTAGGCAGCAGTACTTCATATAAATAATTAATTATAAAGTTTAAAGTTATAAGGAAGTACACATATATCGCTAGCGGTGGAATTATGCAGAAGGAAAATGCCGATAAAAGAGTCTATTCCACAATTTTAGGCAAATCAGAATTAATGAAGTTAATCTGGCTGCATTTTGAAGTGTAGAATTCAGCTGACCTCTCTATTCTCTGCAATGAAGAACTGGTGTGGAATACTGCCATCAGTAAAGTTATGCTCTGGATTAGAAATTGCAGAAGGCAAGTAAGTTGATGTGAGACAGATCTTTGTGAAACACTCCAGTCGGTACAGAAAGTTTGTGATGAGCCAAGATAAATGAGTGGTTAAAGAAAAAATGTGCTATTCATAGGCACAATTATTGGACTAAGAAATCATGATACGATAATTTATTTAGTAGACCTTGGTGGCGCACTCTAACAGATGCTTTGAAAATATTTAAAGCTACGGTTTAGGATTCTGCAAACTTGTTGTTTACACTGTTTCATGTATCCGTAATACTTATTATGTGAGCAGATTCCTATTGAAAATCTCCAACTACTAAAATCAGTAAAACCATATTGCCGTCGCTTAAGATATCAATTCGAGATATTGCAGTAGTTATAATAGCTTCTTCATTATTCTGGAAGGCATAGAGAGCAGAGCGGGGTAGTTATTTGGATTCTTTTTTTTTCTTTTCTTGAGTTGAGTTTTCTTGAGCACTAGGATACTAGGAATCTGCCCATTGGAAGGGAAAATACCTTGCTTATATGCAAGGTTAATAAACAGGCAGAAAATCCTGATCTCAACACTAAGGCATATAGGTATTCTAAGAAAAAGATGTGCTCAAGTTCAGTTCGTTATTAATATTTAAATTTTCAGAATATATATATTAAGAAAAATATATGTTTCCATTCTATTCTGATTTTAAGGTTTTTGCGAAACTGATGGTTTGTAGAAGAAGAAATTTCAGGTTCTCTTCCGTTTCTTACCTCTCGAGTTTTCTTCTATATTTAAATTCAAAATATTCAATGTGGAACAGAACCCAAACTGTCCCAAACACTTTTCTACATTTCAATTTCATTTTAATGTTTTTGATTTAGTAAAAAATAATTGAGACAATAAGTTTTTCAGATAAAGAACCGTCAGCGATCGAAATGCGGAAATGTTTTCTAAAAAATATTTGTTATACGTTTACTATATAACTGCCATTAGTTTTTTTGCGATCCCTCTGTATATAACAAATAAGTAGTAAACGCTTATTATATTAAAACGTTTCAACGTCCTTGTGAGCGTCTTCTTACAAGAACGGTTTCGCAGGTTTCCAACAAACTTTTCGTAAATTTATACAGTCTAGTAAGTTTCGTGTCAATAAGTGAATAATGCTCTTGACGAATAAATAAGAATTTGTATTGTATAAATATTTCCTGTAAGCTATTAGGGTGGGGGCAGCGAGCGGAGGACTGACTTGACTCACTTCATAGCGATATGAAGTTAAGCAACAGCTACCGCGTTTAGTACTTGGATGGGGACTATCCACGGAAAGACGCGGTCTCGTTTCCCTACTTCTAGCGGCTTGTATATCAGCTATATCGCAGAAGCAATACAACTGTAGGCGAGAGGTGTATTGAGGATATACCATCCTTCGGAGAGGATGTAAAGCAGTCGGTCCCTTGTCTATTAAATGTTAGGCAAGTAAAAAATCCCTACTCTTAGTAAGATAAGAGGTTCGGCAAAATTTCCAGGTTGGGGGTAGCTCGTCTCCTGGCGTCGGTGATTGGCCCTGGTAGCGGAAATAGGCCGACGTTAAATAAGTGATTAAAAAAAAAAAAAAAAGCTATTAGGGTGGAGTTACGTATTATATATGTTTCAAAAATAAACTAAGAATATTCTTCTGTAAAATTATAATAACGGTAAACGTAGTTCTGAATAATAATAATAATAATAATAATAATAATAATACTTTTATTGACTATAGGACCAAAAGTACAAAATGGCATTGGCTTCGTCCAAGTGACAAACAATAAAAAAGAAAAAGAACTCTTAGGCCGGCGACAGACTTGCGGTTGCGGCAGCGGCCGGCTCACCGCAAGTGTGGTATCCCTGCATAGAATATGTGTATCTTGAAGAAGCGCGGTTGTGACCGCGCGGTTGTAACCGCTGCCGCAACCGCAAGTCTGTCGCCGACCTTATATACCTATAACTTATTTTTAGAATTAGGTATATAGAAGCATTTTGTGAAAAAAAATTTCTTATAAAAATCAATTTAATTACATTTCTACAAATACAGATTAATTTTTAATTTTTTTTCCCAATATCAGTACATCATATGAGACATTTTTTGAATTTTCTTAAATAGACGTTTAATAACCAATACAAAAACGTGTGTTTTGAATGATACATTCAGGCCTATCGCTCGGAAAAATAGAACTTTTGATATTAATGAAGCTCCACTTGGCGTTCGGATGTTCTTTGAGCGAACTACCGCGCAGAACATCTCGATTTTAATTAGGTGGTTTCGATTTTGGTCTTGGATGAAAATAAAGCCTTTGATAACAATTAGTTTTTAAATACAGCTCAATTATGGGGAAAAATACAAGACTTTTAAAGTTAAAACTTTATGCCACATTTACAAGAGGCAATATTTTAAAAATTTGGTAACCAAAGGTTTTATTTCCATCAGAGGCCAATAGCTAACTGCGGAATTGTATTTTGGAGACCAAAATTATAGAAAAAAACAACTCTAAAATGTAAAATCTAATCAGGATAAATTTTTTATAAAACGAAACCGCCACTTTATATCTACTTTGGTCATTCAGCATACTCGAGGTGTACTGCAGGTTTGTTTGTTTAGAACTGTTTGAGGACAACGTAAATCCCAGTGACGTCTTATTAAAATCAAAAGTCCTATGTTTTTTGTACGATAGAAATGATTAATTCAAAATAAAATTCATATATTTGCAGAGTCAAGTCTATATGATAGATCACTGAAAGATCAAGCCTAAACACTGAAAGTAAATTTAAAATCATTTGCGTCAATTGAAAGATTTTTCTGTTTAAAATCAAATTTTCCACCACGATATTTACGCAGTTCAGTTTAAAACGTCTTGAAATCTATTAAAATAAAATTGTGAGAAACTTAGATTTAATTTTTTTAAAATTATTTAACCAATGTTTAATTATCAGTGTATAAATGGTGGAATTGGAAATAGTAATTTTCGTCTCAAGTCCGGAAGGTGACTTGTACAGTCGAGTAGATATTATGGACGAGGCGACGACAGGAGCCGAGTGTAGAATGATGCATTTAAAATAGTTCTTTTAAATTAGTGCTTAAGATTAAAAATAGTTGGAAAATGTTCCCTCGCCATTTTCAAATTTCTCTGTCAAGACAAATTGATTAGATTTCCATTCCATTCAATTAATATTAACTCAGTCATCGATCCTGTGTTGTTAGTGAAATGATTCAAAAACCTATGTTTTAACCAGATTACAGCAGTAGAGCTCATGAAATATGAATTTTCGAAATAGATTAGCATCGCCTGCTAATGATTTATTAAGAATTTAGGTAGGTACTTTGTATATTTAGCACCACGGTTCTTCGATGTTAATCTATTTTTACTATCATGAAAATTGTGCCCCTAAGAAACGTATATCAAGCTTTGTTGCAAATAATTCAAGATTAATCTGCTTAAGAAATAACGTCTTAAAGCAAAGTGTTTAAATTAATAATTTAATTGCGAATATTCAGTTCGCTACGTAAATATCAAATAGACGCTTATTATGATTAGATACTTTGTGGTAAGGAATGGCGAAGTTGCTTGTATCTTGTATAGCAATTTATCAAAGTCAAGAGTTAAGAATTTATATTGTATAAATAATTGAAAGTTTTCTGTAAGCTATTAGTGTAAAGTTATATATGTTTTAAAAATAAATTAAAAATATTCTTTAGCATAATTATAATAATACAAGGGATTTCTGCTCTGTTCATCAACTCTTCGGAGGCAGAAATTCAGTGATGGCTGATAGTGAACAGACTTTTATAAAGTTGTACACCTGCAATGACTAGTAGTATTCAATTCATGCTTGAATGATCTCCGTGGCCATATCTGCACTCACCCACCGTGGCAAAGCAAGCAGAGGCAGATTTTATTTGATGAACCGATCATCGCAATCAACCACTATCGCAGCTATTACTTCGTACTTACAGTTAATTCACGTCGTAGATTGTGTCCACTATTCCTTATATTTTTCAATTTTAAATTTTAGTCTCTTTTGCAATCAGTTTTGTCTGCTCTTACCACACTGAATGATCTTATTTTTTTGCGCCTATAAAAGTCCTAATTGAATCGGTGTGCAGTCCACAAGATGTAAAAAAAATTTTCGAATTTTCTCTTTCATTAACTATTTTGACTACTTCTTGTGTTTTTATTTTAAATCAGAGTAAAAGACCACGACGAAATAAATAAATAAATAAATAAATACACCACATGCAATTACGACCCCCTTTATCCCAGAAGGCTGAGCCTTATGCGGGAGGGGGCTACACATTTAAAGACAAGGGACACACATCCAATATCCGTGTATAATGGAAAAATCCCTCTCACAGTATTTTCCATTGCCACGACCGAGATTCGAACCCGGGACTTTTGGGTGAGAGGCAGGTACTCTACCATCTCGACCATCAGTCATACAATGCTAAAGCATTCAATTCGAAATAACGAATGCGGGAGGAATCCGGAAACCTTTCTAGAAATCAACAACGAAAGATTATAATCAAAATGTGGGTATACCATGTTCAAATATGTATGTATGTCTATTGCAATGGAAAGAGATGTATATTGTGTAACCAGTAGTAGTGCGGCAGTTTAGCTAGGATATTTCAACCTATTGTGCACTTTTTGATAAAAGCACCAAATTTGGCACAGAGGTAGACCGATGTAATACGAACAATTTTGGATGTGGAGCCATCGGCCAACTGCCCCCTGGCGGCCGTGGCGGCCGTGGCGGCCATTTTCCAAAATGGCTGTTAGTGGACACCCGAAAGACAACAGAAGTTAGATAAAATTTGCTGCTGAAGGTTTTAGTGAATGTTTATTGAATGTTTTGAATGAGAGATAGTTTGTAAGTTATATACAGGGTGGGTCAATAGTGCGTATTTCTTCTGTATCTCCTGTCTCGTTAGACATAGAGGCATGGTTCAAAATTTTAATTAATTTGTGAGAAAAAGTACATTTTTTAAAATTATTATCAATTATACAGGGCGATCCGTTAAAGTGATAGATAAAAGAATATATATTTTTTAAATAGAATGACCAAATTTTTTTTATTGTGTTTGAATACCACTGTGATGGCCTATACGGCGGTAAAATATTTTTAAAATTTCTTGGATGGTTAATGAAATAAAAAATATTTTTATGGAAAACTGTCGTTATCTTCATTTGTAGTCCTTTTTCTACGATTGACTTTTTTATAAGAAATGCCACCTGTTTCTTCAAATCTGTTTTTAAACTTTTGGAAGATGCTTCTTGTGGATGGGTTCTGTGAGAATATTTTTAGCGTAAGTTCTGAAGGCAACAAAATTGAAAGTAACTGAAATTAAATGTCTTTGTCTCTATGAAATAATTTCAAAGGTACATTGACTTTTCTGAATAATACATACCTATTTACACATAAACAACAACATCTAGAAAATTATTCATTTTAGGTATGGGACATATCATATCAAAGTTGCAGAGAAATAAAAATTACACAATTTTTACAAAAATATATAGGATGTTCCATTTGAAAAAGTTGAGTTTTGGTAGTTTGAATATTTATTTAGCAGTGCGCTTATGAACACCTTGTATGAAAAAAATATTTTCTACATCAGCTAATAGTTAAAGTAAGGCATACACTACTACCATGTCAAAGAAAAAAAATTACTCTCCAAAAATAAGTCCAAAATCAATTTTCAAAATGATCCCTGCAAACGGCAGTTTTCAATAAAAATATTTTTTAATTCATTAACCATCAAACAAATTTTAAAAATATTTTACCGCTGAATAGGCTATCAAATATAATAAAAAAAATTGGGTCATTCCATTTAAAAAATATATATTCCTTCATCTACCACTTTAACGGATCGTCCTGTATAATTGGTAATAATTTTAAAAAATGTACTTTTTCTCACAATTTAATTAAAATTTTGAACCATGCCTCTATCTGTAACGGATTTATTCTGTATCTCCGCACGCACGGACTATTGACCCACCCTGTATATAACTTAGAAACTATCTCTCATTCAAAACATTCAATAAACATTCACTAAAACCTTCAGCAGCAAATTTTATCTAACTGCTGTTGTCTTTCGGGTGTCCACTGGCAGCCATCTTGGAAAATGGCCGCAACGGCCGCCAGGGGGCAGTTGGCAGATGGCTCCACATCCAAAATTGTTCATATTACATGGGTCTACCTCTGTGCCAAATTTGGTGCTTTTATCAAAAAGTGCACAATAGGTTAGCTAATCCGCTGTACTATAGTGAGAAATGATCCGGAATAATTTAACTTGATTTTAACAAATATACATTCCTCGTTTTGATTGATTCTTGGTAAACTACTTACAGATAAATTGGAAAACTCAAAAATAATTTAAAATAGAAATTGATTCGCATTTTTTTGATTTACACAATTTTTTCTAGGAAAGAATCTTAAAATTTTGGACTTTAAACCTTCAAGTGCATCAATTATTTATGTAAGTAGATATAGTATTCCAAAACGTAAAATGAAAATTATGATAGTTAGTCCGCCACTGCTCCTTTAAATAGTTATATTTGTTTCAGCAGGATGACTTAATGAATTATTCATAACTAAATTCAAAATTTGAAGATGTTACCGCCATACTTCGAGTCTCACCATATTTTGTTACACTTTCTTAGAAATATTTTATTAACGAAAAAGCTTTGTACAAACAACAGGCTATAACAATTATGTACACACAAGTTCTCATAAAAATAATTTGAAGTCATTTGTTTTTCTAAAAAATTACAAAATATTATGAATAAACTGTTCCTTATAATAGGTTTATACAGCGTGTCCGTAAAGTATAGAATAAAGTGTATTATCTTAGAATAAAAAAAAATCTTGGACAGATCTATTTCTATTTTTAAATGTGAATCTTCTGCTTCATTTATTTTAGTTATGACGTCATCGTTATCCAAATATGACGCCTTCAACATTCTTTAGAGGATACCTTATACATTTTTTTATTTTAGACTTTCTATGAAGATTGATTTTAAACCCAAACTTGATAATTTGAGAGCTATAATAGAGACTTAAATATTGTATTATATGAACTTAACGTATTAACACACCATACCCACCGACATTGCTATCTGCCGGTGCCGGGCTTCGAACCCGGACGCGATAGGCAGTGTAGCCCGAGCCATGACTGTCACTCATGCTCTAGCCCACTGCGCCACCGAGTCGGTCGTATAAAATCAGTTGAAGGTACAATGCGAAGTAGCTTCCACATCTTTGTCTCAATTTCTCAGTATTATCCGATAGAGTAGCTAAGAATGGTGTACAGGGTTATCAAGAATTGGTGGTTTATGATCACCTTGTATATAATTTTACAGGCACAAAGTATTCCAGTTTATCTGAAACATTACATTTACCACCATTTTAGGAAAATAACATATAGCTAGAAGTAATCAAAGTAAGAGAAACGTAATTAATTTTGATAGAACAACTAGAAAAAAGTAGACTTTCATAAGAAAACTTTGTTCAAAAATGTTTCCTAACAAAGATACAGGGTGTCAAAGTTGTAAAAAAAATCTGGCTTTCTTATCATAACTTCCAAACCACTCGATCGATTTTCATCAAATTTCTCACACAGACTAATGTAGTACATCTCTAAGTAATGATTAAAATCATTTAAAGACCACCCTGTATAATAATATTAATATACAATGGGTGGACCGAAAAAATTGAAATTTTCCAAATTGAAAAATAATACTGCGGAAAACTTGTATTTGGACCTTAATAGAATTCCTGTAAAATTTCATTAAAAACAATTAAAGTCTTCCGGTGCCACAAAGCAATTGAAATTTTAAAATTTTCGAAGAAAAATTTTTTTTCAAAAAAAATTTAATAGTGCAGAATATTTACATTTAGTATGTATATATATTTTTTCCTATTCGGTTAAGGTTTTTCGGTGCCACAGAACATTTAAAGTTTTAATAGCTTTAAAAAATTAACTGATTTTTAATCATGGCTTGCAAGAGTCTAGAAAAGTTGGTTAAATTTCTCCATAGAATATGTATATTATTGTATATAACTTGTGCAGCTCTTAGTTTACTTCAGTATTTGTTAAAGTAATCCAGGGCCCACCACGAGGAGGTGGCTGCACATCGAACCCCACCCGTGCCCTCCCAACCACTTATCCGTTTAAAACACGTTTTTAAAAGGTACGATACCTTGTAATCTGATTTATGGTCAAATTCGGGCATTACTAATTTAGACTGAAGCCTACTTCTGATGAAACGACTTTGCACTCCAAAAACAGAGGCAGCAGCTTCCTTAACAATCTTAACACATCTTTCCACAATTTGGGTGTGGCAGGGAAAGTTTGGAATGTCAACCTCTGCTGTACAAGGTTATCCAACGAAAAGGCCGACCCTTATATTTTCTTTATTTTTCGAGTTAGGAAAAAATGTTTTAAATAAAAGTTGTAGTGAATCAAATGAACTCATTTAAAACCCCTGCAAAGAATATACAGGGTGTTCCATAAAAGCGGGACAAACCTAATTTACATTTTTTACTAACCTAACCTAACCTGATTGATACGCATACAGATGCTGGTGGTATAAATAATATTGTTCACGAAATTTGAAATAAATAAAAAACAGTAAAAGATAAGATACAACATATATATATTTTTGAAATCACAAATAAACACAGATTTTAAAAATGTAAAAAAATATAGGGTGTTCCATTTAAAAAAATGTAAGTTAGGTTTGTCCCGCTTTTATGGAACACCCTGTATATTCTTTGCAGGGGTATTAAATGAGTTCATTTGATTCACTACAACTTTTATTTGAAACATTTTTTCCTAACTCGAAAAATAAAGAAAATATAAGGGTGGGCCTTTTCGTTGGATAACCCTGTACCTTTGATGCACAAGAGTAGTACCTCATCTGATGTGTTAGCCAGAATGGGAGGCTCTGTCGCTGTGCATTCATTCCATTTTATCAGATCGATAATCTACACCATCAAAATTGAGCGTTGGTAATTTAAATTGCCGTACCCCACCAGATCTTTGTTGCCTTGATTTAATGATTAGACTCAATCCAAGTTCTTTAATATGTTTCCGATCATCAGATATCATGGCTAATAAGAGACTTTCAGAGTGAGCAAAAAAAGCATTTCGCTGAATAACTGGATCAATGATATCCCTCTTTAGAAAGATACCTTGAAAAGCTAATCATTTCCCACAGATGTATGGCTCCGTCTTTGCAAGAGGGCTTCATCTTTATTCTAAACCATACCCTGGCATACACTCTTACTACAAATCGTGTAATAATTTTTAGGCTGAGTAGAAGGATCTTCTGTTCCAAGGTAAAGACGCAATATTCTGTTGGCAGCTGTTACCCATCTACTGTGCGATAATTTTCCAGGATCTCTATGTCAAAGATCTTCAAAGCAATTACCAGAACTAATTGCCTCACACATTTCTAATAAGTATTTCTGATCTGTACTTAAATTATGTATGTCGTTGTGAAATGCAGGAATTTCTGTTTCTATTCTTTGAAAAGCTTTAACTAGAAGACTCTCACACTTCTCCATACCCTTTCCAATGGATCCGGAATAAGTGTAAGGACCACATCAGATGAAGTACTACTGCATCTGCATCTGCATCAAAGGTACAGCAAACACTCCCTGCCACACCCAAAGTGTGGAAAGATGTGTTAAGATTGTTACGGAAGCTGCTGCCTCTGTTTTTGGAGTGCAAAGTCGTGATGGTTTCATCAGAAGTAGGCTTCAGTCTAGATTAGTAATGCCCGAGTTTGACCATAAATTAGACTACAAGTTATTGCATGTAACTTTTAAAAACGTGTTCTAAACGGATGGGTGGTTGGGATGGCACGGGTGGGGTTCGATGTGAAGTCACCTCCTCGTGGTGGGACCTGGATTACTTTAACAAATACTGAAGTAAACTAAGAACTGCGCAAGTCATATACAATAATATACATATTCTATGGAGAAATTTAACCAACTTTTCTAGACTCTTGCAAGTCATGATTGAAAATCAGTTAATTTCTTCAAGTTATTAAAACTTTAAATGTTCTGTGGCACCGAAAAACCTTAACCGAATAGGAAAAAATGTATATACATAATGTTGAGGACTAAACGTAAATATTCCGCACTATTAAATTTTATTTTGAAAAAAAATTCTTTTTCCAAAATTTTTAAATTTCAATTGCTTTGTGGCACCGGAAGACTTCAATTGTTTTTGATGAAATTTTACAGGAATACTACTAAGGACCAAATACAAGTTTTCCGCAGTATTATTTTTCGATTTGGAAAATTTAATTTTTTTCGGCCCACCCTTAATATGTTACGCGTTAAGGAAATACAATATAAATAGTGTTACAAGCTGATTGTAAAATCTTTTTCTAAAACTACTTGATGTATTTAGATAAAAATGAATTATGCCAGATACAACTAAGCCGTTTTATGAGTTTTTTCAAGTGATGCTCGAATGGAGTGCTTGTTCTGATTCAGTGGCGACACTTGAAACACAGCTGTTGTTAATATGTTAATGAAGACCAGATTGATAAAAAACCAATCGTGACGTATAACAAATTTAATGAAAAAAATAATATCTTTAGCTCCCAAATGATATAATTTTAAAGAATGTTCTGGTCGTCCTTTGCCATCTCAAAACGAATATTCAACCCGGAAGTTCTGGGTTGAGATGGCAAAGGACGAGTGGAATTATCCTTTTTAACACTGCAGTTGGTCGTTGAGAACTCTGACCACTTCACTTTAACGTGACACTACAATGGAACTTTCTTTTAAAAGAACGAGCGTGTTTAAGAGTATTGGAGAAAAACTGTTTCACAAATAAAGACTAGAATTTGATTGTAAGTACTTCTGAAGTGAATGCATATTATTCTTTGTCATGTTTCATAAAATATAAAGTCAATATGTATCGCTATGTACGTTGGGAATTAGAGTATTTATCATCCAGTTTTTATTAAAAATTTAATACTTTTTAACACTTTGCACGTTCTTTTAGGAGAGAAATAAAGAAAATTGGGCGATTACCTGCTGTATTGCACTATTACAAAATAAATCAAGTAAGTACAAGAAAAAATAAGTATTATTTTAGAGAATTTTAGTAACATTTTGTCCAAACTTAAGAAATCGTACAAAACAATCAGCAGTAGAAACAATTAATTACATTTATACAACATCACAAGGTTATAATAAATGTTAATTATTATGTTAGATTGTTGAGGGAAAGAGCTATAAAGGGGCGAAACGTCGTAATAATGCTACCTTTCGAGATATAGTTGCTGCTTGTATTGTATCTAACATTAAATCTTCATCGGCATCTAGTTAATAATAAATATCACATAGTTTGACCCATTTAATGCCCAGAAAATTGACTTGTCTGAAGAACAAAACAAAGCTGAATGAAGTAGAGCAGTCAAATCCCGTTGTGGATATACTTTAAGTCAAAACTAATGAGCGAGGTAGTTTCTAGAGTTAAATTAAATGTGTTTTTAGAGACTTAGATATTTAGCTCTACAGCTCCGTGTTTCGTTTAGCTAACCTGGTGTCTATTATTCAAGACGAATACGGCAATTGGATTTTTCACACTTCATACCATATCTTCGTAAGGACAAAAGAATTGCTTGAAATATTATGCTAACATTTGAAGATGACGTTTATAATACATATAGTCATATGAATGACTGAATATGTCTGGCCTATGTTGTAAAAATTCCTCGAAAAGACATAATTGATGCATATCGGAAATTTTATGGGCGTTGCTAAGAGTCATTTGCAAGAGATAACCATTTTCTAAAAAGTCAGTTATATTTATTTCTTAAGGAGTTTATACAATTTTATTAATAAAACAAAAATAAAAATTTGTAAGAAATTATTAATTAAAATGTCTGCTGTAAGTAAAGTCCGTACTTATAATTTACTAGAATTTAAGAGCCTAAGGGTATTTGGGCAAGTCAAAAATTTGGATTGGCTCCGGTAAAAAACAATCATTGGTCATTTAAATTTAATTTGCGATATAGAGAATTCCTTTGGTAATCCAAAAAATGCGGCGTTTTAGGAGTGAACTAAGTATATTGCCATAGTGTAGAATTCGAGACAACTATATGAGACATTTGTACCAAGAAAATTATACAACGTTCATTGAATTCTTATAAAAAGGTTATTTTTAAAAATTGAGCTAAGCTTATGAATGGGCCCATTTAGTGATATTTGCTTTTTAATTTATTTTAGCATTTTCCGTAAGTATTTCATCCTCTAAGTATATAGTGAAAAAATTAGATCGCTAGCGTTAATATTAACCCTAATATTTGATTTCAAATTCGTAACATATTTGAAACGGCTATGTCGTCACACCACCCGATTCCACTGGTTCTATGAGTTGTGCGGATATATGGTATTTAGATTTCGCTGTACCAAGAACGAAGCACTTAAAACATGAACGAAATTACCACTTCCGCCGTGTGTGTAGTAACTGCCGCCGGTATGAAACTATAGGAAACAAGCGAGCGGCCGACCACTACGAGTGGTGTGACGTCACAGCGCTCTATTTTCATTATTTATTTTGAGGGAGAAGCAGTTGAAAAAAAATGTAATATTTTGCACATTTACTAATTACAAGGTGTACTTTCGAAATATGAATTAAAAAATGTTCCTAAATGAGCCCATTCAACTTTATACAAATATTAATAAATCGATTTCGTTTAACTAAGATAATATAAGTGATGAAAAATAGGCAGCGAAATTAAAATTTAATTCTGATTTCAAGCTAAAAGTTACTGCAAGTCTTGTTTTTATAAAGGAGATGGAGAATACATTAAAACTGTCCGATAAGTTAACTTCTTCCCTTATTATGCTGTAAATGGATTGAATATTAATTAAGGTTAAGAAGAAGAACAAAACATGAAAATCTGGAATATTTGTGGTGGCATTATCGGTTCGATTTATCGTTAAGAAAAATTCAAGAAAGGTATAATGCCGAATACTTCACGTAATTTTTCATAAAGGAGAATATGTTTGTATAGATTGGGCTAAGTAATGATTTATTAGTTTCACTGGTTTTTCATATCAATGCTTACTATCATATTTTAATTTATTTTATCTACGATCGTGTAAAAAGTAGCTATTTTTTACATCATTTCCAGTGTAAAAAATAGCCATTTATAAGAAACTGTGCAATAATAGTTATTTTGCTTTCGGTGGCTAAGCGGGCAACACTGGTATCTGCACAATAATTAGTGGACCCAAATAATATATGTATAGTAACGGTAGTAGACTGTCACTAGTTCTGCGAATGCCTGCTGAGTACCTGATGTTAGGGATAGCGGTCCTCCATAGTAGAAACACTTTATCAATACATCACATTAGGCAGGACATTCGGGTAAGTGGTACAAATTTTTATCTGTCGTTATAAAATGCTTTAAGATAACCAATTTAGATGATAGATATATTTTTGGTTTTATTGGACAGAATTTTATCGAATACTGTCAGTAGATTTACTCGCGATCTGCCAAAAGCACCACATTGCCTATTACCCGAGTCAAGATAGCATTTGACCTAGACAAAAATAATATAAAGCTGATTTTTGGTAGAGATCATGCCTGAGGGCTAAATTGCAACATACTAAAAGTCCTGGAGAATCCTCCTTCCGCAACCCCTTTTTTTCGCCCCCCAAACCACCCCCTTTTAATATTTTGGTGATTTTCTCGAAAACTATCAACTTTACGTAAAAATGTCAAGTAAGCATTTTTGAAGCTGATAAAAATCCCCTTCCAATGACGTATCGCAATCCATATTCAGTAGCACATGGCACCCACCAGTGGCGTATCAAATGAAGGGTTACTTTTACAAAATATACTTTTTGATATTTATTCTCAGTTTTTTTTTATCTGTTGAGGCCAGTCCGGTTCTGGGCTATTTTTTGGAATACTCGCGATATGATATGCGCGCGCACTGCCAGTACGACGCGTGCAAGTAGAGTTTTGAAAACAATAGCCAACGGTCGAAGACACATTAATCGCGTGTAGTGATTATTCAATTAACACCGGTCAATCAAATTCGGACGGAATCATTGATGCATAGTTGTTAATTACCGATTTGTGCCAAATTTGAGTGACCTGCCGCAATTTATTGCATTTATAAAGTTAAATTGATTAAAATAGCATATATCCAACATATTGAGTGAGAGAGAAGCAATTAGTTGTTTGTCGTTTGTCATTCTAAAGTTTTTGTAGTAAATTGGAAATACGCTAGTATTTCTTATTCGAGTTTTTTATCTCCATTTATATATCCACAAATTTGTTACATTTAAAAAAAACACGTATTGGTATTTTCCGCATTCTAGATTGAGTAAACAAAACCTGCTTGCGTTTTTTGACCTTTAATTTGTTTGTGATTCAATTGGAAAATAGTAATCAAGTTCCACCATCCTTTCATTCGATTTTAAATTTAAGAGACATTTTCAATTGACGCCTTTTCCTAAATAGTACAAAAAATGCCTAGCCAAGCCGAGTTAAAGTTAGAAAGATTAATAGCCAGGAAAGAAAACTTATTTAAGCGTGTTCAGCTTTGTTATGAAGCGGGGGAGGAACTAAAGCGCAATAGGGAAAATCCTGCCAAATTAGAGAATTTTAAGATTCGTTATGGTACGATCGCTCAGACGATCCTAGATTATAGAGACATTATTCAACAGATTGTTATTGTAAACCAGGAAATTAAACCTGATCATAAGCCCAATTATGGTATTCTTGACGCCTTTGCAGATTTATGTGATCACATTGAGTATACGGCCAACCAGTTTGTTAATAATACCAACCCCCCTGGCCGTAATAATAGTAATGGTAATAATGATAGACCCCGGATTCATATGCCAAAATTCGAATTAGTAAAATTTGACGGGGATGATTTAACGTTATGGCCTTTATTTCATGAAAACTTTAAACAATTAATTCATAGTAAACCGGAATTTTCGAAAGCAGAAAAGTTACAGTATTTATTAGGCAGCTTAACAGGCAAAGCTTTACGAACTTGTAATGCCGTTGCGGCAATTCCAGACAACTATGACATAATTTGGAAGTTGTTAGAGGAAACTTATCACGATAAGAAATTTTTATCTAGTTTATATTTAGATCGGCTGTTAAGTTTTGAAAGTGTACCTAATAACAACCCTGGTAATTTACAAACCTTTTTAGAAAAATTCGATACCCATATTATTGCTTTGAAACGATTAGATTTAGAAAATTTAGGTGATTATATCTTGACATATATTGCCATGTCCAAGTTGTCACAAGAAACTATAAATGCCTTTGAATTAATTCGTACTAGCCAAGATTTACCTACCTACGATGAATTGATAAAATTTGTTCGGCAGCAAAGTAAAGTAATTGTTAGAGAGGAAAAACCTCGTATAAACCAATGGAAGGCGAATTTTAGTCATAACTCTACCAAAATTACAAAAACTTTCCATGCCAATGCCGGTAGTAATGTAGAAAAAAATTGTATATTTTGTCATAGACATATACATTTTTTAAAGGATTGCCAATCTTTTAAGGATAGTTCTCACGAACTAAAATTTAAATTAGTGAAAGAAAAAAATTTATGTCTCAACTGTTTTTCATCCAAGCATAGAGTGGTTTCATGTCCTTCTAAATTTAGTTGTCAGATTTGTAAAGCGAGACACCATACATTATTACACCGAAATGATTCCGATAATAATAGAAATAATAGTTCCCTGAATTATTCAGCGAATTCAACGCCTGGTACAAGCCAAGAAAATCATACGCACTCGGCGACGCCCGAAAACAATCTTAGTTTATGTGCTAAAATTAATACGAATGTTAATAAACAGCAAGTCGTATTATTAAGTACTGCCATTGTGACCGTTTTAGATAAATGGAACCGAGAGCAAAATGTTAGATTTTTAATCGATAGTGGTTCAATGTCGAATTTATTATCTATTGAGTGTTGCAAAAACTTAGGATTTTCTTATTCCAAATTAACTTCCAATATTATCGGTATAGGCGGAGCAAAGAAACCCGTTATAGGTCGAACTAGTTTAACAATTCGTTCTATTGTCAATTCTAATATTAAATATCCCATCGAAGTTTTGCTTGTAGAAAATGTGACAAATTCACTACCAGATGTCGCTATAGATACCAACTCGTTTAACCATTACCGGAATTTACCATTAGCTGATCCTAATTTTCATACCCCTGGCGCAATAGACGGAATTTTAGGAGCATCTGTTTTCGCGGAAATTGCTGGCTCACACCATGTTACCGGATCGGTGGGTACTCCCACTGCGATCCAAACTGCGCTCGGGTATATAGTTTTGGGTCCAGCACCCCCTAAGGAAAATAAACAAACCTATCGTACCTTTTTGTGTTTAGATTCCTTAGTAGAAAAAATGTTCGAACTTGAAAATTATGCTTCACCGATTCCCACTAGTGAAGATGCCATTTGTGAAAATATATTTGTAGAAACCGTTGACAGAAATTCGGACGGTCGGTATACAGTGGCGTTACCGTTTAAAGATGACCCTTCTAAATTAGGAAATTCGTATTTTTTGGCAGAAAAAAGGTTGTTTTCCCTAGAAAAAAGGTTAGACAAATGTCCCGGACTTAGAAAAATGTATGGCTCCATAATCCAAGATTATTTGGATCAGGGACATATGACTTTGGTGTCAAAAGAAATAATTGATATCCCTTCTTATTATATTCCCCACCACTGTATATTTAAACCTGATAGCATTTCTACGCCATGTCGCATCGTTTTTGATGCTAGTATGAAAACTGAAAATGGAATTTCCTTAAACGACGTTTTATATACAGGGCCTAAGTTGCAAAGTAACGCAGTTACTGTTTTGTTAAATTTTCGCTTACATGCTATTGCTATGACTTCCGACGTTAGACAAATGTATAGACAAATCAATATTCTAAAGACCCAAAGACCATTCCAAAGAATTTTGTGGAGGTTTAATCAAGATGAACCTATATTGACATATGAACTGAATACAGTCAGTTTCGGTGTCAAATCTTCCCCATTTTTAAGTCTTCGAACGGTGAAACAATTAGCTCTCGATGAATCCCAGTTATACCCCCAAGCCATTGTATATGTCAACCGGGACATGTATATGGATGATTTAATTTGTAGTTTGCCTGATCCTCAGGAAGCCTTCACCGTTCATTCTCAGTTAATAAAGTTATTTCAGTCTGGCGGATTTCAAATGGTAAAATGGATGTCAAATTCTGCTGAACTACTCACGAAAATTCCTGATACTTTGAAATTAACCCAACCTATTGAATTTGATAAAGGCAGTTTTAAGGTTCTAGGATTGCAATGGAATCCTTCAACGGATAAATTTAGTTTCAAGATAGATTTTTCTGTGACACCCTGTACCAAAAGAAATATGTTATCATTGGTAGCACGTACCTTTGATCCTTTAGGTATGTTAGCCCCTATTACACTGTTCATGAAATTGTTAATAAAAAAATCCTGGGAACTCCATTTAGCATGGGATCAACTCGCCCCTAAAGAAATCGAAAATTT
Source organism: Rhagium mordax (assembly GCA_963680705.1). Lineage (NCBI taxonomy): Eukaryota > Metazoa > Arthropoda > Insecta > Coleoptera > Cerambycidae > Rhagium > Rhagium mordax. Next base: position 80,230,197 of record OY796656.1, read on the forward strand.
ATGGAATAAGGTTCAACATGAATTTAATTTGTTGAATAGTTTAGAAATTCCTCGTCATTTGTTGATTTTTAAGAATAGTTCCCTGACTATTGTTGGTTTTGCTGATGCTAGTCCATCCGGATACGCTGCAGTAAGTTATGCTCGAACTGTCGATACATCCGGTCAGGTAAATGTTACATTTCTTTGTGCTCAGTCGAAAGTTACCCCTATGTCCAAAGTTACCCTCCCTAGATTAGAGCTTTGTGCTGCCGCCTTGTTAGCCAAAATAATCGCCCATATTCGAGATACTTATTCATCTAGACAGAAGATCGATGAAATTTTTGCATTTTCCGATTCAACTATTACGTTGAATTGGATTCACTCTTCTCCCAGTAAATGGAAAACCTTTATTTCCAATCGGGTTTCGAAAATTCAAAGCTTCTTACCCTCGTCCCATTGGTATTTTGTTGCCGGAAAGCAAAATGTTGCGGATTGTGCCTCAAGAGGTCTTACGCCCCTTTCCTTGATAAATAACATTTTCTGGTTTTCCGGCCCCTCCTGGCTACGGCTGCACGCCTCTGAATGGCCCATTAAATCTTTTGATGAAAGCATAGGTCAATTTACCGAGGAAGAAAGCTTAGTACATGTTGTTTCCAAAAGAATAGATTCTCCTTTGTATACTTTAATAGATTATTTCTCGCATTTTACCAAATTACTTAATGCTACCGTTTATGTATTAAGGTTTGCCAAAATATTACCATTGAATAATCATATTAGAAAGTCCGATTTAGATAAGGCAGAATTAGCCATAATTCGAGTAGTACAACAGCGCCATTTTTCAGAAGAATATAAAATAATATCTGAAAACCAAATTTTGCGGTCTAATTTACGTCGTCTAAACCCGTTTATTAAAGACGGAATTATTAGAGTAGGTGGAAGATTGTCGAATTCCACTATTAGTTTTGAACAAAAGTATCCAATTTTATTACCAAAGGCCGATCCGTTTGTAAATTTACTCATAGACTATAACCATAAAAAATATTGTCATACTGGGGCGCATTTATTACAGTCTTTATTAAGACAAAACTTTTGGATTCTATCAGCTAGGAATATTATTCGTCAACGAGTCTGGAAATGTAATCATTGTTTTAAATTGAACCCAAAACCGAATTACCCCAAAATGGCCGATTTGCCTTATGAAAGAGTAATTCAAGCTAAAGCATTTTTGTCTACCGGAGTTGACTTTACTGGTGCATTTTTTATTACACTCGGACGCCGAAGAGGCGCAAAAAGCCAAAAGGCTTACGTTTGTTTGTTTATTTGCCTAGCTACCAAAGCGATTCACCTGGAGTTAGCTTCGGATTTATCTACAGAGTGTTTTCTTGCGGCATTCAAACGTTTCTTGTCTCGTCGTGGTAACTGTGCCACTTTGTTTTCGGATTGTGGCACAAATTTCGTCGGCGCGAAATCTAAATTGGATGACCTCTACCAACTCACGCAATCCAGGGAATATAAGAATGCTTTACAGCATGAACTAAATATTCACAAAATAAATTGGAAATTTAACCCCCCTTCTAGCCCTCATTTCGGAGGGATTTGGGAGGCTAATATAAAAAGTGTAAAATCTCATCTTGCCAAGGTCATTGGAAGTCAAATATTGACATATGAGGAATTAAGCACAGTGCTGACTCAAATCGAAGCCCTCTTAAATTCGAGGCCATTATGCAATTTTGGCAATGACCCTAACGATCCAGTTGCACTAACCCCCGCCCATTTTTTGTATGGTACTCCGTTGAATTCATTCCCTGCCGAAGATGTTTCTATCGAACCTCCGAAACTTTTGAATAGATATAAATTATTAGATGCCATGGTGCAACATTTCTGGAAGCGTTGGCATCTAGAATACCTGTCTACCCTTCAGGTGCGACAAAAGTGGAATTTACCGGTTAATCCTGCGCAAGTAGGCAAGTTAGTAGTTATCATGCAAAATAATATTCCTCCTTTACAATGGCCATTGGCCCTAATAGAAAAATTACATTTCGGAAAGGATGGTGTGGCTCGAGTAGCTACGATAAGAACAAAAAATAGTTCTTATCTACGACCGGTTGTGAAGTTATGCCCTCTTCCCAACCAGTAATTAAGGTGCATTTGAACCTTAAGTATCTATGTGTTCGTCCGTCTATTTAATTAAGAAATTTAGTATAGAAATTTTGGGGTTAGGTATAGGTATGTATATTCAATCTAGAATATTAATTTTTTTTGTTTTAAATTTGTTCCAATTACTTTTCCGTTGAATTTTCATTCAACCCCGGCGCGGCAGGATGTTGAGGCCAGTCCGGTTCTGGGCTATTTTTTGGAATACTCGCGATATGATATGCGCGCGCACTGCCAGTACGACGCGTGCAAGTAGAGTTTTGAAAACAATAGCCAACGGTCGAAGACACATTAATCGCGTGTAGTGATTATTCAATTAACACCGGTCAATCAAATTCGGACGGAATCATTATCTATTTATTAAATTGGCAAAGTGATAAGCTCGTCACGGTGGTTAAAATCCTAAGATTCCTTTGACTCCTTTCCCCTTAATCTTAGGATCTCCAGTGCGACGAGAAGATATAGTGAACTCCAACCGGGCAAAGGTAAGCCACCCTTCAATAATTTCAACTTTTAATAAAAACCCATACAGTCCACTGCCAAAATAGCTAACATTATCTAAGCATCATTTTTTTAGAAGAAACATATTTTTCTCTAAAACGACCATTAAAAGGTGGTCTACTTGCGAATCTTTTAGAAGTTCATCGTAATTACTTCAGCCAAAAAAAAATTAAAAGTTTATCCGAGACTTCTCAGCTTTACGTAAATCTGGAGCAAATTAATTATTACTACCAATATTAGGCCAGTCAATATCGACACAAGAAAGGCAAACATCGCAAACGCGCATGTATCTACGATTGTTTTATATATTATTAGGACCCCTGAGAGTCGTTTATGTTTATACCCAAGTTTGCAACCCTGAAAACCGTGTGCTACTCCCATGGTGCTCGAAAAACTGCGAAATTCTGACACTTGTTGCATTTTTTTTTTAATAATAACTTAAGGAAGCGTTTTTCGGGTATCTTCATTCTATACTTTTGTAAAGAAAACTAAATTTGCTACAATTTTAGCCCAACCACAGCTCTCTAGGTCCATTGTTTGCGGAGATACAGCCAGTGAAAGATGGGCAATTTTTTCTAAAAAGTGAAAATTTATCGTTAGGGTCATTTTCTACACGTACCGTCTAAACTAATGCTCCTAGAGAAAAGTCATGAAAATGAATTTGTAGATTATTGAATTAGCTTCAATTTGATCCCGAAAATGGTGCCTCTGGGCCTCATAGTTTCCTCAATAACGAAACAATAGTATAACAACGGATTTTGGGAAAACATTGTACTGAATAATGTTGGTATATATTTCTTTAAAAAAACGTGCAAGAATTTAAATTTAACATTTTAGATGTAACATATGGCTTCAATTAAACATACACTAAACAAATACTAAACAAATACCGAAAATTCATTAAACAAACAAAATTACATAGGTACCGTTTTTCTTGTTTTATTTACAATAAAATATGTTGAATATACATATATATGACTCAGTCAGAGCCATTGTGGCGGGATACGTCAGCTACGTTGTCAACCGCTTTGGTAAAAACGTAGCTGTGGTTTTTGATGGATACCCACAAGATGCAGCTATGAGGAGCACTAAATCAGCTGAACGCCTGCGACGTTCTGCTTCTCTCTCCTGCAGTGACATTTTGTTTGATGAATCAACACCCATCAAGTGTCCCAAGCAAAACTGCTCTCAAAGGAATCTAACAAACGCCGACTGATCACCATGATGCGTACTGAATTTGAGAGGCATGGTATCGAGGTACATCAAACTCAAGATGACGGCGATGCTGATATAGTGAGGACTGCCCTCTCCAAGAACTCATCGTTCGATTAAGTTTTCATCATTGGAGAGGACGTCAACCTACTGGTCCTTCTCAACGGCTTAAGCTCTCTACATACGAACGTGTACTTTCAGAAAGGCGGCAGAGATGGGTCAGAGTGCGCCCAATATTCAGCAAATTCCTTCACATGTGGAGAAATTCAAGTACCACAGACGGTTTTGTTCCTGCATGCCATCAGTGGGTGTGTCACCACCTTTACCCCTTTCTGACAAGGCAAGATGAAGTGGTGCAACGTCTTCAAAAGAAAACCCACTGGATAGACTTCGCCAGCATTTTCCTTGACCCAAACTCCAACCAGGAAGAAGTAGGAAATGCTGGCGAGAAAATCTTGATGAACCTCTACGGAGAAGACGAGGGAACGCTAAACACCCTGCGATACTCAGCATTTGTAAAATTGGACCTTCCAAATGGGCGAAGTTTTAAACTACTGAGGTGTTTGTGCTTGACTGTGTAAATAGTATTTTACAGTTTACATTTATGTTTACGTTGTTTATTTTATGTTTACGTTATGTTAAATTCAATTGTTTATTTTATGTTTACGTTATGTACGTATAAATTAAACAGCAGTTTCAATATTTTTGGTTCGGGGGGGTCGTTCTATACATCAATGGATTTGCAATTTTTTCACCTACAAAAAAATTGGTAACGATATTTTTCGCCAAGCTTATAGTTTTTGGTTAAAATCAGTAAATTCGACGAAGAAATTTCAATTAATCTCGGGGCAGACTTTCTTTTGATACGCCACTGGTGTGTACCACGTGGTACTATATGGGCTCGCAATACGTCGTTGGAAGGGAAATTTTGTCAGCTTCAAAAATGCTCACTTGACATTTTTCCTTAAAGTGGATAGTTTTCGAGAAAATCACCAAAATATTAAAAGGGGCGGGTTTGGGGGGCGAAAAAGGGGGTTGCGGAAGGAGGATTCTCCAGGACTTTTAGTATATTACTATTTAGCCCTCAATTATGATCTGTACCAAAAATTAGCTTTATTTTTGTCTAGGTTTACCCAAAATTTGAACTATCTTGACTCGGGTATATGTTCCGTTCAGGAAGAATGGAACCTTTACTCGATACTAATCGCCGGCCGCCGGGCTGGAAGTGTGCTAACGCTGAAATAACAAATGTACCCGTACTGATTTAGTTATATCCCGAGGGTCTCGGCAGCCCCAGGGCCTGTTCCGTTTCACGCACAGATCGCGTAAGTAGCGTCAGAGCTTTATATCGTTCTGATTCAGTTTTAACAGCTTAAGCGATAAATAAATCGGAACGTACGGATGCGGTAAATGCGCATCGCCGACAACAAGCGACAACTGACAAAAGAAATGTGCAAACTCAAAGACATGGAGAGTCTTAAGTCTGATAAATACAATTCCCTCAAGGCTTAAACACAATGATGAAAATAAGAGATAAGAAATAAGAAATAAAGAATATGGAATAGAATTAACAAATGATATCCGAAAAGCAAGGAGCAATTTGAACAGTTGAATTTTAAATCGAATAAGAACTAATATATTATCGCCCAGATATTGCATGTGTATTTAAAATAATTATTTATCTTATTTTTATTTCATTGTGTTGAAGCCTTTAACCCCGTATTTCCCTCCATTATGAAACTTTGAATAAGCTTTTTGTGCTTTTGTGGGCACAACGGTCAACCATAGCCATAGATAAGAAGAAAACCATAGCGTTAGCGTTCCGATTCACGCATATGTATAAACACGCAGCAAACGCATCGACATCGACTGCCTCACGTTCCGACTAGAGGCAGTCAACGCGCGCTTTATGCTAGCGGAGGGCGTGGTTTACGATCGTCTTTACTGCTTTCAACGCGCACGTACGAGGCAAACGGAACGATTCTCATGCGTTTCATGCGCTATATGCGTGAAACGGAACAGGCCCCCAGTAGATGGTTGTATTCGACAAGTTGTTTTTGCTGGTTTTGCTCCACACTCGCCTAATCAACGTTTTCTATGTTTCTACCAGTGCTTGAATCCTACCATAAACTGCTTGCAATTATATGCAGCCCGTCCGATTTAAAGAGCGCTCTTTAAAAAATTATTAAATTACACTAAATTATTTCACCAAAACTTTCCACCGGACAGAAAAATTTTCATTATAATTTTCTATTTGCATATTCGACCTGCACCTTTTCTTACATTTTCTTAACTTATTTTCTATTATTTTCCATGTAATTAACTTTTAAAAATCAAAGTTACATTTTTTTTTGGGGGCAAACCGTTTAATTTTCGATAGATTATGTATTCTAAGACTTTTTTGTTCCTTTTAGGCCAATGTATCACCTGTTAAAGTAAGGGTACTTATACTTAATACACCCTGCATAATTGGTGTACGAATGTATGCGAAAGTCTAGAAGTTTCTAAATAATAGTAATTAATAATAACAATTCAGAACATACTTTTATAACTTATACATGTGTCAGAGTTGATTGAATTCAATCAACGGTATTAGGTATATACTACAGTTACACATGATGTTACAAACATGCATGGCACAATTCTCGAAAGTATTTCTTATATTACAATAATAAAAGGAGTTGCTATTCTTTTAATAGTTATTAGCTTGACTTTTTATTGATTTTATAATTATTATATTACTTTTAGTTCGGCAGTTTAGCTCTAGGATAATTCAACATACCTATTGTGCACTTTTTGATAAAAGCACCAAATTTAGCACAGAGGTAGACCGATGTAATATGAACAATTTTGGATGTGGAGCCATCGGCCAACTGCCCCCTGGCGGCCGTGGCGGCCATTTTACAAAATGGCTGCCAGTGGACACCCGAAAGACAACAGAAGTTAGATAAAAGTTGCTGCTGAAGGTTTTAGTGAATGTGCATTGAATGTTTTGAATGAGAGATAGTTTGTAAGTTATATACAGGGTGAGTCAATAGTTCAGTTCCTTCCGTATCTCCTGTCTCGTTAGAGATAGAGGCATGGTTCAAAATTTTAATTAAATTGTGAGAAAGAGTACATTTTTTAAAATTATTATCAATTATAGTATATGAAAGAATTTATATTTTTTAAATGGAATGACCCAATTTTTTTTATTATGTTTGAATACCACTATGATGGCTTATTCAGCGGTAAAATATTTTTAAAATTTGTTGGATGGTTAATGAAATAAAAAATATTTTTATGGAAACCGACATTTTGAAAATTGATTTTGATTGTTTCTATGAAATAATTTCAAAGGTACGTTGGTTTTTCTGAATAAAACATACCTATTTACTCATAAACAAAAGTATTCATTTTAGGTATGGTACATATCATATCAAAGTTGCAGAGAAATAAAAATTACACAATTTTTTACAAAAATATATAGGGTGTTCCATTTGAAAAAGTTGAGTTTTGGTAGTTTGAACATTTATAAGTTAGCAGTGCGCTTTTGAACACCTTGTATGAAAGACATATTTTCTACTATCAGCTAATAGTTAAAGTATGGCATACACTACTACCATGTCAAAGAAAAAAAATTACTCTCCAAAAATAAGTCCAAAATCAATTTTCAAAATGATACCTGCAAACGTCAGTTTTCCATAAAAATATTTTTTATTTCATTAACCATCCAACAAATTTTAAAAATAATTTACCGCTGAATAGGCCATCATAGTGGTATTCAAACATAATAAAAAAATTGGGTCATTCTATTTAAAAAATATATATTCTTTCATCTACCACTTTAACGGATCGTTATATGTATAATTGATAATAATTTAAAAAAATGTACTTTTTCTGACAATTTAATTAAAATTTTGAACCATGCCTCTATCTCTAACGAGACAGGAGATACAGAAGAAATACGCACTATTGACTCACCTTACAAACTATCTCTCATTCACAACGTTCAATAAACATTTACTTTAAAACCTTCAGCAGCAAATTTTATCTAACTTCTGTTGTCTTTCGGGTGTCCACCAGTTCTAGATTAAATCTACAACAAAAGTACAAAAAATGTACTTTTTCCACACTTCACCGGGCTAGTTTTTGAAGTGAACTGGAAAATAATTTTAGTACCAGTTCTTGATTCTATAAATATATTGTGATATATTTTTATTTATATTAAATTAAATTTATATTACTTGATTCCACAAATGTGTACCCTAGGTACTTGGTTTAATTGAAATCATTCTTGTTTGTAGTTCTCTGAAAACTATAATATAACGATCGATTTCCACACATCAATAATGATTGAAATTAAGTCTAGGTAGTTATTTACCCCAAGATAATATTAGCTCAGCATATATATTCTAACCGTCAACAGATATGCATAACAACTCCACTATGCAACCATAAGTGAAATTACTCAAAGGTTTATAATATATCTTCTATGTTTGTATGTGTTCTTGTGTGAGTTTAGAACTACTTCAAACTTATTACTCTGCATAATAATATGTACTGTTATTATTAAGCTATGGCAATCTCTGCTGGTGCAATTCTAGCAGAATTCACGTTCTGTTAACTCATTATGCAAAAAAAAACATAATTAGGATGATGTTGTTCGACTTGGAATTCTAACGTTGTCAGCATTTTATCATGTTGTCTGTTTGTCAAGTCGAATATTAATCAATTTATTTAGTTTTCGGATCAAAATATACAATACAGCTTAAGACGCAGGAATAATATTTTGTTACAAAAGTATATATAGACTCTCCGCAGTTAGTAAAAGTGTGACAGATGTTACCATTAAAATATGCAACTACCTATCTTTCTAATTGCCTTAAAGAAAAATTTCCTTTAAAACTGTTTAAATTAAAATTAAAAGAAATACAGTTACAGAGATCGATTTACAAAGTATTTTTTGTATTTACTTTTGACCACGTTAAGTAATACAATATTTGTGCGCACCTTTAAATATTTTGCGATCGTGTCTACTTTTTCTTTTTCACTTTTTCATGTGTTTTATTATGTTATAATTATTTATATCATGGTCTTTATGTTGACTTGGTTATTACTAATAATTTTGTTAAGCTTTTTTATTCATACGTATTTTTAATATTCCTTTCTAATTTTTACGTAAAAATAAATACAGTTCTTCTTAATAAGTACATGGTATCGAACATCTATATAAAGTATATTCAAATATAGTGAGTAACATACAGGGTGCTGTATATATCAATTGAAAATTTTAAGTGGTGACATTAAGGGGATATTTAAATTTATGTATATTTACAAAAAAGATTTTGAGTATTGCAGTATTTTAAATTGTTTGCTTAATTTTTTTAAATTACCTTTACAAATTATTGAAGATTAGAAAAATAAATAAATATAACATCTGCATCTGCATCTGCCAATAGTGTAGCGATAATGTTTATAAACACATCCACTAATAAACAAAATTTCTCAGAAAGGCAATATGTCTCGAAATCTGTGATAGCTACCTACTTTGTATAATAGTATGCAGATTTTTTAAAATGTAAAAACATGTCAAACAGTATATAATAAACTGCGACTTTTGATATGTATATAAAATTTTGTTCGAGTCATATTTCTGAAAGTTTTTAATAAATAAAGTGAACAAAACACTACCTACCTCTTTTTTAAGTCGGGTATAAATTGATTTTAAATATTGAGCCTTTACTACAACATAATGAATGCTCCTGAACCTACTACTTTAGAAGTACATTCGAGTGAAACATTTTTGTTTACTGAATAACTACGCAACTATTTCTGTTGCCAGTTTAATACTAATTTAAAATTGTTTGCAGAATTTTTGCTGCAGGAATAGTCGATTATGCTGTAAAATGGCGAATGCGCCAAGCATAAAGCTTAAGTTTCAAAAACACAGACACACAAAGATAAATGTCACGTAGGTAGGTACCTGTTGATGCGTTAAAACTGATATCAAATTTATTCCGTCAGATCACAGTTTTTTTTAACCTCCAGAAATAGTTAAAAATCCTTCAAAATTCCACTTTTCTTTAAGATATTTTAAACAAAAAATTCTTTACAGGTACAAGATTTGTCAAAAAATTCAGGGTTAAGTGTATTTATGTTGTATTTATATCAAATATAGAAAAGTTGTGAAGCTTCAGTATGACACTAACACGTGTGCGTCACTCCAAGTATAGATATCGACAATGGATAATTACAACGAAAAGTTAAGAGCGGGAAATAAACAAAACAATTTGTTTAGTATCTAGAAGTATGCGGAAAATAATGTTTTAGATATTTTAATAATTATATCGTTATCACATTTAACGCAGAATTGCGTACACATATTTTTTATCATTGTTTGTATTATTTCAGGTAATCTATTAACATCTATAGCTTGATATTAATTAATTATGTTCAAGGTATTTTATTTTTTAGAGCATAAATAAGGTAAGCCAAATTTAAATGTGATTTGGTGTTTCCTCGAAAACTACTAGAGAAAATCCATGTAAATGTTTTGGGTCGATTTTCGAGAAATTAGCAATGGCGCAAATCACAATAAACAGCCCTTTTCCCCTACGGAATCCTAGTGACTTTTTGAATAATTGACTAATCTCTCTCTCTCTCTCTCTCTCTCTTGACGACTGAGTATTGGATCATAAACCAAAAAATGTAACATCCTTAGGGTACATACTTTTTTAATAGAATCCACTGACGAAGAAAGCGAAGGCAAACTATTTAAACATACGCAAAATATTTGACTATATTATAGAGCAACTGGCAGCCAAGTGCGGCCACGTACGAACTTTTGGCTAACTAGACATTTCACATCCACGGGTGTGACAGATTGAGTGCGTAACAATTTAAATAGTGGGAACATGGTGATCACGAGTAGCAGGACAAGTTCAGTCAATAAAGGAGGTGTAGAGTGCGTGAGCAGGGACCTAAGCGATTCCTTCAGAAACTTGTTCAGGGTGCTTAGGGAGTGAACATACTAAAAGTATAGGAGGTGAGCCGGAGGAGGGGGGGGGCACAAAGATGGTCCCACTTTTGGGTTTATCGCTTATATCTCGAAAACGGTGCGTCATAGGGACAATATACCACATGAAAGCTTATGAAATCCTCTACAATTTTCATTCTATAAGTATACTTTTTTCGAATTCGCAACCGTTTTCGAGCTACACGCTCCGGAAATGTGAAAATTTTCGAAAAACAGATTTTTAACTTACATTTTTCTTCAAACATTCCTTCATTCCTTCATATCGTCTAAACTATTCATCTGAGACAGAAATTCCCTTTCACGAAGTTGTAGAGAATTGAATTATCTTTAAGAACATACCCAATCTCCAACCGGTCAACAGTTACACCAATTTTAATATTTTTCGTAAAATTTCGTCATTTTCAGAAATAGTATATTGTTTTATTAGGAGTAAAAGTAATATTTTTGTGACAATTTTGTAGGTTTGTCACAAGACAGAGGCGACGATACAGACTGAGGAGGTTGGCTGACATTAATTTGACATGGAACACATCGATACCTGTGAAACAAGAATATTTTTTGTCCAATCCATTGAGTAAAAAATAATAAAGAGGTGCAACTGTCAAGGTTTCGAGATTTTAGTATTGTATTTCTTTGCCAATAACTTCATGATTGTCACCAATTTTTAGTGTTACGGAATGGTATTTGTAATGTGGCTGTATGCTGTATAGCCCTTAAAATTGAAGACAATCATGAAGCTATTGGTAAAAAAATACAACACTAAAATCTCGAAACCTTGACAGTTGCGTCTCTTTATTATTTTTTACTCTATGGTCCAATCCTACCAACAAAAGTCAGTTCATCTCCTTACGACAGATAACGCTTCAGGAGAATGGGATACGGACTCCCCAGAGGCCACCAATAATGCTGAGGTCCTGATCGTGAATACTGCTGTGGAACAATCCACTCACAGTTCTGTGGCTGTCGTTGGTGAGGATGTGGGCCTCGCTGTTCTTTTGATAGCTTTCACTCCTCCCACCCAAGACATCCTGCTGTTGAAATTCGGCCGAGGGAAAACCAAAACAATGGCACTGTCCACCCAAGGGATGCAGCAGCATGGATTTGAACACATCCTGTTCTTATATTAATTTACCGGCTGTGACACAACATCTGAAACTTTAAGGAGAAGCAAGGTGGGCTTCTCAAAATTGTACTTGAAGTCAGAAATAGTCAAGGAGGCGGCAGTGATCTTTTACAACCACTCCTCCACTCACGCGGCGAGGTTGAAGAGGCTGGGAAGATTTGCTTCCTCAAATGGTATGTGGCACCAACAAGACAGACCTCCCTCAACCAGTAGGTACCGCTTCCAGTGGTTCATGAGGTCAGAGGCAAATATTAATCCTGATATCAGCTGCCTCCCACCAACTGAGAGCGCAGCTAAACAGAATTCCCGGCGCACCTACTACCAGCAGTGGCCCGGGAATGAGCTGCCCCATCAAGAGTGGAGGTGGAAACATGTTGGAGACACGCTGGTGCCAATTACAACAGAAGATCCACCAGAATTGGAGGTCCTACTGAAAACGATATTTTGCCGCTGCACAAAGGATTGTGGTAGTAGTAAATGTGGATGCCGGAAATCAATGCTGAACTGTTCTGCGGCGTGCCTCCACTGCCAAAGGAAATGCCTCAACGGCGTGCCTGTTTGCGACGAGGACGACGATGAAGACGACGTAGAGACCCTTCAGCAAGAACCCACCCACCACTTAGGATGAGGATGCCATGGACGAGGAACCCTTGCCAGGACCCTCACGGCCAAAGAGGATGAAAACGTGATTCCAGAGAAAGTTGAGAGTTTAACATTGATAAGTTATTGACAGTGAGAACAATAGAATTATTGAAATCGAATAAAATTACTTAGGTACCTTATATGTGACTTTTTTTAATCACCTTTAAAATACAATTTTCCATTATTCAGGTAAAAATCTATTAAAAAAATTTTCACTTTTCCGGACCGTGTAGCTCAAAAATGGTTGCGAATTCGAAAAGAGTATATAGATATTATACAGAATATCTAAACGTGACTGGAACAACACCTAACGGACGTGTATGGAATGATATTTTATTTCATCCCGTCATTAATTGTCTATCTGTATACTTTGAAACTTGTTTACTTTCTTAGATCATTTGACATTTGACAGTTTGACACTATTTTTTAATTTAAGGTGAATTATTATATGTCAAATAACTGTCAAAAGGTATAATAACAGTTTGTGATTGGTTCGTAATGAATTTCCGGTGGCTTCCGGTACATATGACAGTATCTAGTACCGTAATACCTCACTTTCCGGCCGCAGATGAGTACTGTAATGTTGTACTTTCCGGACGAGATGAAATAAAAGTATTTTACACGTTAAGTCACGAAATAATTCTTCTCGTAATTCATGTAAAACTTGGTTCATTAGGTTTAACTGATAATGCAGTTGAATTATTTCATTGAAGAGACAAAACTGAAAATGATACAACTGACCGTTTGTACCTTGGCCTCTCTTATATACAGTATATACATCAAATTTTTAAAAAAGAAGCTAAGAAATGTCAGATACACTTCTTGAGTTCCATGAGGATGATACTTAGATTTACATTTTTTTTGGTCCTGGAATCTATGAGGAGGCAATGGTGAATATTAATGAAGATTTAAATTCCGTATTCGAAAAATCGCGCAAATTGCATTAAGCGTGAATGCATACAAAATATTGGCTCTAGTTTTTTATCATCATACCAATAGATTAGTTGTATTAAAAAGCTAAAAAATAAATGTCGATAGACATATTACGGTTATTACAGAGAACACAAAAAATAGGGTTCATATTTAATACGATTTTGAGATTTAAATTGCACATACAAACTCAAAAGTGATATCTTAGCCAAAAAGTTAAAACAATATTATGTGAATCATTATAGTTCTAAAAGTTATTTGTGGCATTGTTAAATTTCCTTCTTTTCTTATTTGAAATTTATTTACCACATTCTTGAATATTCTGAAGTCCCAGATAATCTAAAAAATATCAGAATTTAAAAAAAAACCTTTACGCTTGTGGCTTTCCGCCAAAGAAACAGTTAAAGGTTGGTTTTTTTATAGAACATAAATAAGACTAAAATTAAAATAATGATAATTATTTTTAATTTATTTATATTCTGTCAAAAGTAGCAACCTTTAACTGTTCCTTTGACGTAAAGCCACAGGAGTAAAGGTTAGTTTTTAAATACAGATATTTTTTTAGATTATCTGGGACTTCAAAATATACAAGAATGTGGCAATAAATAATAAATAAGAAAAGGAAGAAAATTATAGTTCCATTAAAATTTAATTTTGCCGACTCTGTAAATGGTCTCTATTTAAATGCCAAGGATACACGCAGAACATAAGTTATACAAAACTCTTGTTTGCGATTAATATTTGGAATTAAGCGCTGTCAAAATATTTCCCATAAATTAGTCCTGATAAACTGGCTTAATATGTCTAGGTGCAGCAGGCACTCTGTTTTCTTGTTGCTTTATTAATAATAAAATGCTAAAAAATAATAAATAAAATATACTATTATTTAATTAAATCTTACAGTAATTATACAGGGTGGTCCGAAATTAGTGATCATCATTTCACCCGCGTATTCCTCGATCAAAAATAAGACAAAAAGTTCCTACAAACATGGCCCCGGAAATGCTTCCTAAAGGAGCTACAACTCTTTAAAAGTGCATCCTTGACGATGGTTTTTATTTAATATTTCCGAAACTGGTAAAAATAAAAACAGGAAACTTTGGTCAATCACTAATAATCGTTTCAAACAGGGAGGGGGTGGAGTAAAATGCCCCACAACTTTTTCGCATGTACGTCTTTCCAGATTTTGAAGGCAAATTATGGAATGCCAGAGTTCTTTATGCAATAAAGGTAATCTAGTTGAACTTTGATAGGACGCACCGTTTTCGAGTTATTTGAATTTCTGGAAAACATTAATCACAAAAAAATCAAAATGGAACGAGTAAAACGCACAGTTCTCTAGATAGGTACACTTGATTTCAAAAAAAAGTAGTAAACTTTATTTTAGCAATGTAAACATGACTTTTGCAAAAATATTTATGTAATCTAAAAGTCAACTGTCACATTTTTTTTCAAGTTGAAGTTTATTAATATTCAAGTTTGATTAGGGAACCATCCTTGAAAATTTTAAATATTTACAACTAACAGAAATTCAGAAGATTAGGTATTGTTTCCAAATTGGAAAATGGATGGTGCGGAATTGCTTCCAAATAAATCACTCTGATGAAAGTTAAAAAATATGGGAAAATGAAAGAAACTATATCCCCCAAGCATGGATCTGGTAGGCCTAAACGAAGTAATGAGTAACAAGATGAAACTCTTATAAATTAGTGAATTCAGTTTTGGAAACAAATTTTCCCGCATCAAGATCTACTGCCTGTAGAAGAATTAAAAATAGCATTCTGAAGTGTGCTGCTAGAAAAAACAAATTAACGGAGGAAAAAAACAAGGACTGATCATTTTTGCACTCAACCATAATATTATTGTTGAACAATGAAGACTTTTGGTCAAAAGTTATATTTTCTGACGCAAAAGTTTTCCAGTCGTGTAATGATGGACATATAACTATTATTTTATTATCTATCGTCATCAAAATGCGGAACAACTTCGTGCCATAATTGAAGATGAATGGGAAAGTTTATGTAATACCATTGTTTATAAAGTAATGGTAATACCCAAATTGCAGAAGATTTAGTTTTATCAATGCCTAGGAGGCTACAAGCAATTTTAGATGGGGATGGAGCAATGACTAAATATTAATTACTGTTATTTATGTTGTAATTTGTTTATTTGTGTTTTAAATTTTTATTCAAAATGTTATATTTAAAATATATTTCTACTAAAAATAGGATTATTTATTTATTTATCAGTATAAACTTACGTAATTACAACTGACTGCCATCTATATTTTCATTATTAAGTTAATTTCAATAATTTACTGTCAAAAGAACAATTTAAACAACTAGAAATAGGCCATTTCCCATTTCCTTATCTAAGAGTTGTACTACTTTTTTTTTAAATCAAGTGTACTTAGTAATTAATAGTAAAATAATTATGCTATTATTATTTTTATTATTATTATTAGTTTCGAAAATATTAAATAAAAACCATCGTCAAGGATGCACCTTTAAGGGGTTTTAGCTCCCTTAGGAAGCATTTCCGGGGCCATGTTTGTAGGAACTTTTTCTCTTATTATTGATCGACGAATACGCGGGTAAAATGATGACCACTAATTTCGGACCACCCTGTATATAATTGTCCTGTCTCCGTAGGTTTTCAATACATGGGCAACTAGAGATCAGAAAAGTCACGCGGTGAGATCAATTTTAATCGAAAGGGGAGGTCAAATGTAGCCTATTGCCAAAATGACGTGATTCTAGCGACGCGCGATTTTTAATGAAGAGTATTAAAGTTTACTTCTTAAGGGTCCGTCACGCAGGCATACGAGCTTTAAAGACGCGTAATCGAAATAATTGAAAAACAATGCACCAACTCAAGTAATAAATTGCACACGTAAATTATAAAGTTTGTAGAAGAATCGAATTGTCCAGTGGGCGTTACCCAACAATATTTAATACTTACCCTTACCCTTTTAAGGGTATAAATAAGTGTTATTAATACCGTATTGAAGTTTCGATGTTGTAGTTTAAATATTTATTTTATGATAAAAAATGTTGCATATAATTAAAGAAAACATAATTCCACATTCCGCAGCAAAGCCGTTTTCTTAATTTAGTATTTAAAAAGTAGAAAACTCTCCAGAAAATCCTTAAGAAATCACCCTAATTAACGAAAAATAATAAATAATATAACGGCTTAGTAAATAAATAAATAAATAAATAAAAAAATCTTTTTGTAGCGCAATTCTATGATCCTTACTACATTAAACTTGAAAGAAAAAAATTAAAATTATTCAAGAGGTTTTTTTATCCCAATATTTCTGTACCCTCGCGAATGTGAATTTTATTATTTATAACTGGTGCCATATTGCAATTATAAGTAAAACCTATTATGGGATAACGCCCAATAGACACTTTGATCCTTCCACAAACTTTAAGATTTGCGTGTGCAATTTATTACTTAAGTTGGTGCATTGTTTTCCAATTATTCTGATTGCGCGTCTCTATAGCTCGTATGCACGCGTGACGGACCCTTAAAATTTCGCGTTCTATTAACATTAGAGCAATTTTCCAAAACGCATTTTAAAGATCTTTTGAAACTCTACAAGTTTGTTTATTACTACCGAAGGCATTAAACCAATATTTAACATGTTATTTAAATAAATAACGATTTATACACCCTCTATATTATTTCATAATCAAATATAATAATTACAAGTGCTTTCTGATGATCCCCATACACGATATTTATTTTGTGTAGTTTTGAGGATATTAGTAATTTAAGGTAATATTTTGTTAAAAAAGAAACAAATGAAAGCGTTTTATCAAACATAGTTAAATTTTTTTTTGCGTTTTTGCAAGATTTTAAATGGCTGATAATGCAACAAATTAATTTGCAACAGAAAATTATTACAAACTAATATTTTCCAGTTCATTGGTTTCATGTTTAAAAATTTTTAATAAACTTTCAAGTAGGCTTTAAAAACAAAATTGCCATAACTATTATTACACTAGTACTTACTTATAAATAATACTATTATTAAAATCGTATAATGTATACAGCAGAATATTTAATGCTCGTTTATTCTGTAATGAAATATTTTGGTTTTATTTTCAACTTCAACATTGTGTTTTTAAAATATTATAACTTTGGTACAACGAAAATAGTTGTGCATGCACACAAAACTTGCCACTTCCATCGTAGAAGTTTAAATTGAGTGTTTATGTTCGCATTATTTATGCAAAAAGACATTTTTGTTGTTAAAAATCGTTTATAAATTTATATTTTTAAGTTTCTTAAACAGTTTACAACGTAAAATAACATAAATAGAAAAAATATATAATTGATAATAAAAATTGTTATTATGTAAGTTAAATAACTGGATTAACGACTTCGGTGGTAATAAAGAAACCTGTAGAGGTTCAAAAGAGCTTTAAAATGTTTTTTTGGAGAATTGCTCTAGCATTAATAGAACGCGAAATATTTAACAAAATTTAACACTCTTCGTAAATCTCTGCGTAGTTAGGATCCCAACTTTTTGGCAATAGGTTACTTTTGACCCCCTCTTTCGATTAAAATTGGTCTGATCGCGTGACTTTTCTGATCTCTAGTTGAACCACAAGAATTTATTCTTGTGGTTGAACCCTCTGGAGAACGGACTATAAAGCTTTACACAGTTTAAAATATTGGCATCATGGAATATAATTTTTTTAGACAATATATCAACAATTAAGAATTATCTCTATTAAATACGTTATAGAAAGAGAAATATTGTAAAACGTTTTATTATCTTGCCTTTCTGTTCAAGTTTTTATAATAGAAATTTTTTACGTAATATTATTTTCAACAAAAGAGAAATACCGCTTTGACTTTGTTGCGACATTAAATCACCGGACCATGTTACGCTTTTATCAACTAAGTACCCGTCATAAAACTTCCTTTATATTTCATATATGTGTATATTTCGAATGTAATTGAAATTTATTATTTTCAACAAAACATCTGAGAACTTTCATATTAAGCTAGAAAGTTTCTAACGTGGAAAATTTGTTGCCATAAAATAAAATATACTGCTACGTAACGATAAGCTTGCCAACGTTGATTTAATGGTGAGTGTACCTAATAAACGATTTAAAAAATGTGAGCAAACATAATTTGTTATGCCTATTATTCTAGCTTTTAAATAAATTTTTTAAATTTTAGAGTGGTCGTAACATGTCAAATATTGTAAGAGGCACTATAATGATTTCGAATATTATTTAAAAATGTTGATTTGTTGACGTCATAGTATAAATTTAAACGAGCGACTACTGATTTTGTACACTAATACTGTAAAAACAAATGAGCGAAAGAAATTAAAATCGCGTTAATAAAAAAAAATTTGAGTTCGATTTAGATAATCGATTCAAATTTTACCTTGGAGTTCAAAAATTATAGATTGTAGGACGACAAACCAAACATTGTATATTGTATATACAATGAATGCAAACGCTGATTCTTTTTTATTTCTTTTTACAAAATACTTTAAGACTTGTTGGATGGTGTGCCTGTGGAAGTCCATCAAAAAATGTGGTTTCAGATTGACGGTGCTCCGCCGCATTACAATCGTAATGTTTGGAACCATTTGATTTAATAAACCTTTCCTAACCGTAGGATTGGTCGGGGACAAGAGATACGCCTATTGGCTGGCCACAGCTGGCTCTCCCGATTTAAACCTGTTAGATTTTAGTTTTTGGGGACGTATGAAAGGTTTTGTTTATTCGGTTTCAATTTTAAATGAGCAACAATTACGAGAACGAATTGTAGAAGGTGCAAGGCAATTTATACAAAAACCTCATATTTTCCAACACATTAGATTCTCTCTTATTAAAAGAACTCGTGTGAAAGGAGGAAGTCATGTCGAACATTTGTTTCAAATTTCCTGCTTAATTATTTTTTAACTATTTAATGTTGATTGTTGTTTTTGTTTTTAGTTGTATTTTTTTTATAATGATGGGGGATAAGTGTAACCCTCTGGTGGTCAGTTACTACTACTTGTCAATACATACAATGTCTCTGTGACAAATAGCGACTCTACTAAAGTACCTTTTAGAGCAGGCGGCCTCTAGCCCAAGTGGACTAAATTATAATAAATAAAAATGTAGGTAACAAAGTACTCAGCGAACAAAAGCCCCGACTTGCATTGAATGATGCCTACAAATTCAAACTGGTAGCCAAGTTTATTATTTGTCTTTTCTTTACCAAACACAGACCGGTTTCGCAGCCCCCCTTCTCCCCGGTTGCGCTTTGACTTTTTTTCTAGGATCAATTAGTAGTTATCACAGATAAACAGATCATCACAATTCTCAACATCTAGGATCACGAGTCTTTGAAGAAACTCTGGAGATTACATAGCGCTTGTAGACAAGTTTTTGATATTGCGATGGGACTGAACAAATCGGAACCGACTTGGTTATTATATTGAGGTTGAAAGATTTTTAATGTGCTAAAAGTTGAGCAAATTTCTTTTTGCTGGGGATGTGGAAGTCATGAAAATATGCCCTACTGTTACCTGTTACTTAGGACGATATGAGATGACATGCTGGCGAGTGAGACCTTTTGATTATCGTGAAGACGAAATGAGTTGGAAGAGTAGTAGGTGATCTATGTACTAGAAACTATAGTCTGCTCCTAACTATTATTAGTCCTATTTTCTACCATACTGCACCAAACGTGCTGATATATTTAGTCATTACAACATTAGGGCAAATAAGTTTAATTCACTATATATATAGTGGTTTTATTTATTGTTTATTTTATTATAAGACATGAGACTTTTATACGAAGAGTATATCTTCTATCCACCTAAACGGCATAATACTTCTGCTTTCAAAAACAATTACATCTCTTGATGTTGGCCAATTAGCATATATTTATTCATTTATTTAATTACACCTGTACAATAACGGTGTGCACCCAATTACAGTTTGCATTCAATTACCGAACAGGAGAATATAGAGTGAAATATTTAAAACAACGTATTAATTTGCAAAAGTCAATTAATTAACAATTAAATAAACGTACAGAAAAAATAAATACATACATGTTATATAATATCCAACATTCCGTATATCAACTTGTACGTGACTTTATGCCTATTTCAAACTATCTCAGGATATCATATTACAGCTAGCTTCAGATAACAATATCATTTCTTATTAATTGTAAATTACTTATTTTGCACTTCCTTTGTTCCAAGTTTGGTAACCCTTGTAAATGCTTAGTTAGCATAGTTAACAAACTTATAAATTCTCTGTCGAATCCTGGTAACACCAGTATTCTACTCACCATGTTACAATAAACATATTCAATTATAAACTACATTTTTCTTCAAAGTCAATGTTGACTCCAACTAAACAAATAAATACTTTTTAAAAAGTCATCAATGAAAATCAAAATCTAACAATTGGCGCAGTCGGTAGGATCCGTTCAACATCGTAGAACAAGAAGCCTAACTGGTAGTGCGACGCATTAGAACAAGGAGAACATCTACAAAGGTGCCTAACTAGTGAAAGTTAATCTATTAACTTCTAATCCTTCAACGGAAGAACTTCAATGAAGAAAATATCTACGTAAGTACATTTAAGAATCATCTCGTAACAATCGTTTTTTTTTAAGTAACAAACAATTTTATTTTTATTAATCAAACCACGCGTTAATATTATTTTATTACTACTACATTATTTTGCTCTGGGATTTCTAACTGTATCTACTCTCTACACATACGTGTGTAGGCGTGAGCGTGAAGTACAGTTCGACTTGCAGACCAAACTAATCACACAATATCGTGCATAATTATTTCTATTATTCCACATTTTATTGCAACCCAAATATCCGCAATATTTATAATTACCTACTATTTAAACAATTTTTATCGCTAACTAAACTTAACATTTTTTGTACCTATTTCAATTAAACTTTAATTTCAATAAAATCCAAGTAAATTAAAGCAACAAAATGCCAAGCAATGAAAGTACTGAAATTGAATCTTACAAATTAAGCGAAATCTTTTCTATAATACCGGAATTTGACGGAAATCCTATATTTCTCCAAACATTTATAAATGCTTGCCTGCACGCCCAGGGTATGGCCGTAGATGACCAACGAATATTATTAACCATACATATTAAAAATAAACTTCATCTCTAGATTGCAGACTCATAACGCGAAAATGCACTCCGCTGTGCAAAAACAATGTCTCACTCTTGAAGAAAAAACCGCACAATCTAACTTAATCGAGAACATGACATTAAACACACTACTAACCGGATTAGAACCGAAAATAGGACAAATCGTGAGAGCCGGAAACCCACAAAATATGCTTGAAGCAATAAACCGAATTAAAAGAGAACTTCAATTATCTTATTTTGAATCGCAAAAATATGCAAATAAAAACGCGATTAAAACCACAACTCAAGGTGCACAAAAACGTTCAAATTTTAATGCTCAACAATTTTGTTCCTATTGCAAGCGAAATAGACATTCTTTTAACGAATGTCGCACAAGGCAACAATTTACTTTTCAAAATCAAAATTTTAGACCGAATTATAGTAGTCCAACTCAGTTTCAAAAACCAAATTTTCAAAACTTTGGAAATCAAAATGCCCAAATTTTTTCACCACAACAAAATTTCCAACAGCCTAGCACTTCTCAACAAAACAGACCTGCAGTAATAAGGCCAAATCCGAGCTTTCAACCAAGATTTAATCAACCAAGTTTTAACCATTCAAACACGCAAAGAACACATCATGTAAATTTTAAAAATAACTACGATTATGATACCAATAATTTCTATAATAATTTCGATAACCAATTCGGAAACTATTACGATCCAAATTCTGATTATGATCAGGCAAATTATAACTCCGATATTTCAACAGAGAATTATACTGCTAATTCTCGGAATTTTGCTGAGTATTATCCTGCTAATACTCAATGTGAGGATTATACTGTTAATCCTCAGGATTTTTATCAAGGCCAAAATTATTCAACGGACCCCCCGGCCCAAGAGCCCAACCCTGTATCGGAAATTACAAATCAAATACAGACAATGAATCTGACAAACCGGACGAGCAAAACTTCATACTGTAGATTCAAAAAACCTTTATTATATTAAAGACGCTACAAATACTTTCAAAATTCTGATAGATACTGGTGCTGGAATATCTATTTTCAAGCCACATACTTGCAAATCAAAAAGATATCCGGAAAATGTCGTAATTCAAGGCATAACCGATCAAAAATTAATTGTCAATGAATCAACTTTAATTCCTTTTATATCTAATGATCCTCACAAAGTCTATATTTATAACTTGGACATAGAATTTGATGGACTCTTAGGTTCCGACTTTTTGGAACATTACGAGTGCGTAGTTGATTTCAAAAATAAACAATTGATAACCAATTTTAAAACATTGCCACTTTTCAAAGTAACCGATAATCTACCAGAGCCTGAAATTTCCAGATTAAATCAGAACCATTTTCAAAATCATATTGAAAACAAAATTTCGATCGAACCGCGTACAGAAAAAATCTATAAATTAAAATGCAACCTCAAAAACACTGACGCTATACTATCAGCTCAAGAGACCGAAAAAGTTCGATTACCTAATGCACTTGTCAAAATTAATGAGAACGGCGAATTTCTAACAACTATAATTAATGCGAACGCCATTACTAAAACTGTAGATTTTTCAAATCTAATTCTCGAGCCAGTTCAAAAATTCAATGCAATTTTTAATTTAAACACTTAAAATTTTGACCCTCACGTACCGACAGACAGAACTTTCCAAATAAAAAATGAATTACGCCTGGACCATCTAAACCAAGAAGAGGCCGAAATAATAACGCAGCTTTGTTTAGACTTCCAAGACATATTCTATTTAGAAGGAGACAATCTGACTTTTACGAACGAAATTAAACATGCAATCGACACTAATAACTCTAAACCCACTTTTACAAAATCTTATCAGTATCCTCAAGTTCACAAGGATAAAGTTAAAAACCAAGTTTCAAAAATGTTACGTCAAGGTATCATTCAACATTCAATTTCACCTTGGTCCTCCCCTGTTTGGGTAGTTCCCAAAAAACTTGATGCCTCCGGCAAACAAAAATGGCGCGTTGTAGTTGACTATCGGAAACACAATGAGGTAACGATCGGTGATAAATACCCTTTGCCCAATATATCTGACCTTTTGGATCAACTTGGCAAATGTCAATATTTCACCACTCTTGATTTAGCATCGGGTTTTCATCAGATAGAAAGTAATACTGAAGATATTCAAAAGACCGCTTTCACTGTCGAAAATGGTCATTATGAATTTGTGCGTATGCCTTTCGGATTAAAGAATGCTCCATCAACGTTTCAAAGAGTGATGGACAACATTCTACTTGGAATTCAAAATGAACGGTGTCTTGTTTACATGGACGACATTATCATTTATTCACCCACTATCCATGAACACATTTCACGCCTAACTGAAGTATTTAAACGCCTCCAAAAAGCTAACTTAAAAATACAACCCGACAAATGTGAATTTCTACGAAAAGAAGTTGCATATTTAGGGCATTTAATAACAAAAGACGGTGTAAAACCCAATCCCTCTAAAGTTAATGCAATTTTAAATTTTCCAGAACCAAAAAATCAAAAAGAAATTAAATCATTTTTATGACTAGCTGGATATTACCGTAGATTTATTCCAAATTTCTCCAAAATTTCTAAACCGTTAACAAAACTTTTACAAAAAGATATTCTTTTCAATTTTGACAATGATTGCCAAAATTCATTTACCAATCTCAAAGAAACTCTGACCACATCACCTATCTTAATTTATCCAAACTTTGACGAACCTTTAATATTAACAACTGATGCCAGCGCATTCGCGATAGGTTCAGTTTTATCACAAGGACCAATTGGTAAAGACTTACCCATTGGTTATGCTTCTCCAGTTTTATGTATCGCGGAAACCAAATATTCGACTATTGAACGAGAATTACTAGCCATAGTCTGGTCAGTAAAACACTACAGACCATATCTCTTTGGTAGAAAATTTAAATTAATAACCGATCATAGACCACTCACCTGGCTATTTTCTATAAAAGACCCAGGAAGTAGACTAGCTCGTTGGAAACTAAAACTCGAAGAATATGATTACGAAATAATTTACAAACACCGAAGATCTCGAGATTGCCAAACACAAATTGGATCAATACTCGAAAGACTTGGACGACTTAATAAACGAACCGTTTATTAGCAAACATATTTCCTGGTTCACATACCTTATAGTAACTCTAATTTTTGGAATACTACTCCTCTACGTATTCTGCAAATGTAAAACCAGAAGAAGACGAAGGTTAGCCATCGACATAGCTACAGAAAGAAGAAGAAACCGAAGACATAGAACTCACTTAAAGAGACTTGTGTGTTTTGTGCTTCTATTGTAGACTTCAAAAATCCATGTTGAACTTTATCAACTCCAGTGAATTTTATTATATTTTAAAATAATTTCATTTACCTTATGTTTTATATTACATATTAACATTTTACATTAATTTAGTCTTGCATTTTACGTTTATAATCTTGCTTTACTTTCATATTTCAATATTTTAACAACCATTGTATTCGTAAATTATATTTTGTATGTTCCTTTTTTTATTGCAAAAGTTGGTTTATAAACACCAACTTTTTTTATAAGGGGGAGTTGTTATATAATATCCAACATTCCGTATATCAACTTGTACGTGACTTTATGCCTATTTCAAACTATCTCAGGATATCATATATTACAGCTAGCTTCAGATAACAATATCATTTCTTATTAATTGTAAATTACTTATTTTGCACTTCCTTTGTTCCAAGTTTGGTAACCCTTGTAAATGCTTAGTTAGCATAGTTAACAAACTTATAAATTCTCTGTCGAATCCTGGTAACACCAGTATTCTACTCACCATGTTACAATAAACATATTCAATTATAAACTACATTTTTCTTCAGAGTCAATGTTGACTCCAACTAAACAAATAAATACTTTTTAAAAAGTCATCAATGAAAATCAAAATCTAACATACATATACAGGGTGGTCCAGATTTTAATACATTAATTTTGAGAGGCGATAGAGAATCGCAAAGTAAGGGGACTTTTCTTAATAAACATACCTCGAAAAATGCACCATAACTTAGATACAGGGTGTTGAAGTTTCATTAAAAAAAGTTTATAATTTAATATCTAAGGAAAGACAAAAGCCATCTTTGTCAAATTTGGCACACCGCCTTTCTATGCAAATCTGCATCTACCATTCAAGCCAAAAATAGTAACAGAAAGTCATTGGCGCAGATATGGGGGTTACATATCCGCTTTCTAGAAATATATAGTGCGCCACTGGATATTTTCGAAAAAATTATTAAATTGCCAAATTGCCTATGGCTTTCTGAAGAAAAACGTGTTCTTGTAAAATTTTGATAGAATAAGCCGTTTCCGATTTATTTACAGTTAAACATTTTTGTGCAGGCATAATAAAGGAGATAATAATAGCCCTCCAAACATGATTCAAAAATATGTTTTCCTACGAGCGTGCGGAAAATATCACTTTTCCGCACGCATTTTAGTTTCGAAAGTTGTACTAGTGCGGAAAAACATATTTTTCCGCGAAAGTAATTATATTTTTATTTGCATTTTTGGGTAATTTTATACAAATTTAATTAAATTAAATCGTTTCTATTTATACTAACTCTTTTGAAGTAGCTCCTATAACTTTAAATATCAAAAAATCACGTAGCATATAGTCATGACTGTCTCATTTTGACGTTTCTCAGTCACATAACAATTAACAAACGTCAAGTCAAACAGTAACATATTTTTAAAGTAGAGTCTAGTTTCTTAATTAAGTAAAAAAATGTATTCATCACGCTCCTAGTAAAAATATTGTTCCTAACACATGCGGAAACTGTCTTTTCCGCACTCGACGCTTTGCGTCGTTCGGTCAACGGCAGTCGCGTGCGGAAAAGTACAACTTTCCGCACTTGTTAGGAAAATAACTATTTATTGTTATTTAATAAAAAATTAACAAAAAACAGAACGAAATAAATTCACATAATAAATTTTCAAAGTACTCGGCTTCAATATACTTTTGACATTTTCTGAAAATGGAGTTGATTGCCGCCAATATTTGGGGGCAAGGAGCCAGCCCCCCCCCCCCCCCCCCCCCGAAATTATAGAGGATAAAGATATGTCAGAATTTGGATTATATAAAAATGTTAAATATAACTTTTCATAACTTTCTTTGGAATTTTAGTTCTCCAACCATTTTGGCCTCTCCAAACCGAATGTTCCTCTCTCGGCCAGTTCTTATCCTTCCCACCACGTGTCCAGCACCTTGATGGAATGATTAGATTGGGCGTCTGCACTGTTATTATTTCGGTTTCTTCCATGTTTAAGAGATCTGCGGTTCTATGCTTAAAGTAAATTAATACCATTTGCAGATTGTTGAAAAAGGCATTAACGATAGTTTTGTTAAAGCTAGTTACTCTGGATAGAACTATAGTTTCCGGAGATCGAATTGAAGGTGTTTTATTTCTTTTTAAAAATGCTGTAAACCGATCAGCTCCATTTCTCTCATTATTGTTCTAATTTTCTAGTCTACCCAGATTGAATGTTGCAAACAAGAAAGCAATTCTAACTTCTTTCAGTGAAAGTCAAAAATAAATGTCGGACGCTTTTCTTAAATACCTAATTTTTTTTAAATATAAAGAAAGAGGTTCTTTCTTTCTTTAAATACCTAATAAAAAATAAAAATAGATAAATACGTTATGTGAAATAAAAAATTAAATCTGTTCATCTGTCTCTTCGCTATACCGGGTAATCACGAAATGACGCTTGCCCCTATATCTTCTTGATTTTACAAGATATGAATTTCAAATTTGGGTACGTCATATAACGGCTAAATATACATTAATTCAATTGATTTAGCATTTTCTGTCGCTTGCAATTTGACCGGAAATGACACGCATTTTGGTTTTTTAGATGGAACACCCTATATATTTTTACATTTTTGTATTCAGGAGGTCATTTTGGATACAGTTATGGCATATTGAAATAAAAATATTGATGATTGAAATTTTGATGAGCAAATTTAATTTTTCATCTAGGCGGCCGCGACCCCAAAAAAATGTTTTGTTTTGCTTAAATAATTAATCGAAAAATACAATTATGATTTTATATCATATGACATTTGTCTTATAAGATCTTAAACCTTTCGGAATAAATTTTTCCAGAATAACTAATTTTATTTTAATGGCACCATGGAGGCTCACTATGTTATTTCAATAAAGCATTTTATTACCGGTAACTTGGTATAAAACACTTCACTATTTGTTCATATTATAATACATAAAAATATATAAGAATAACATTCAACAAGATAAATGAAAAGAACTCATAATATTTAACATTCGATCTCTCTCAAGTAGGTGCCTTTGACCTCCTGAATAAAAAAATATAAAAATATACAGAGTGTTCCATTTAAAAATAATAGATCATTCTTGGCCTTGGAATTGGTTAGTGCAGTGCCAACCGCAGCTAGAATGCATCATACTTATATGTTTATTGTTTATTTCAATATACAGAAATGAAACAAAATTAATATACAGTATGTCCACAGTTACGGTGGATAAGAGAGTAATCTTTTTTATTTCTCATTTTACGCAGAAAACTTAAACTTCATAAAAAGTTTTGCTTTTATTAAAAATATGATTGCCATGGAGTTAGTTAACGTGTCATGTACAGGGTGTTCAGAAAATTAAAATATTATGCAATAGTAAAAACTACGTTCAATTTTAACGATATGAAAAATTGTCACTAAGAAACGTGTTTAGAATAATTAAAATTTAGGTCAGAATTCCGATTTGTGGATAAATCTGCCTAATTCGACCTTTCAAAAAAGTATCAAGTGGTATAAAAATTAAAAACTGTATGACTGAGGGCTTGGCTTGTGATTGACGGTGACATTTATTTATCCTCGATTTGTTATTTTACGCGACTTTCAGAATTAGATAAATTTCGGTAGACATTTCCGAAAGTAGTATGCGACTCGCGCCAATCGAGATTCGAGAATAGACCCCAGTAGTAGAGTAGTAATGGCGGAGCTGGGTCTCCCCCCACCCTTTTTTTTTTGTGGTGGGGGGTAACTAGGGTAATTCGAGTAATGTAGGTAATTAGACTGATGTAATTGCAATAGAGGTAATTAGAGTATTGCAGGTAATTAGCCTGATGTAGTTGCAATAGAGGTAAGTAGAGTAATGTGCAGTAATTAGACTGATGTAATTGCAATAGAGGTAATTGGAGTGGTGCAATGCAATTGTAGTTGTAATTAGTGTATGTACTGATATGTGTATGAGTATTTCAAGTAGAGGTGGTGGGGCAGCTTCACTCCGTGTATATAAATGAGGATGAGGAGCACACAGCCATTTGTGGTGCTAGTCTCCCAGAGTAAAGACATAAAATGTATATTTGTACTTCTTGTGGTGTAAGTTTTACACGTGGTGACAATTTGCGAAGACATCAGAGGCAATCTTGTAAGAAGATACATGATAGTGGTCCGCAAGCAAAATATCCTAAACTGGAATGTAATCCTTCAACATCTACAAATATGGAAACTTGTAATTGCTGTAATGTGACTCTAAGCACAACCCAAATGAATTCCCATAGAAGGACATTGCAGCATAGGACAAATTCATGTGTTCCGTTTATAGAAGGTGTAGAAATTGTGCAGAGCGCTTTCAAATACAGGATTGTAACCTATCGAGTATATAGCGAAAATAATCACCAAGACTATGTAATGTTCTTCAATGAAATTAGATCAAAAATATTAAATCTCTTCGAGGAAGTGTTACGTATTCATAATACAGTAAAAGTAAATATGGAAACGTTTGCTACGTACGTATTACAGACACAGGAACTATCTGAAATGAAATCATTTAACACTTCCAACAAAATCTTGGATCAAGCTATGGATTTGAACAATACTTTGGACACCTTTGTGGATGCTATGATTACACAAACTACGGAGTTCCTGGAACGTGATTCAGGTATTTAAACATACATTAAGGTGGAAAGAAAATGACTAATTATAATTTAATTTTAGGATGGGCCCTCGAACGAATTGCTTTTGTTGAAATCAATGTGAATAAATATAGTCCTCTGGGTGGTTCATCATATGTCAAGTTGCCAAAATCCATAGAAAACAAGAAGGCAGTGGTAAATGTAAAAAACCAGGATCAGTATTGTTTTGCTTGGGCTGTAACTTCAGCGTTGTATCCTGCAAATGGCTGCACATCTGAGACCTCATCATATCCACATTTTTCAAGAGTTTTAAATTTATCAGGTATGAATTTTCCAGTAAAATTGCGGGATATTTCAAAATTTGAGGAGATGAATAATATTTCAATTAACGTGTACGGGTTAGAAGAAAAATTTGAGAATAATAGAATAAAGTATGAAGTTGTTGGGCCTTTACGTTATTCTGAAAAAAAACTATTTATGCATGTAAATTTGTTACTACTTTCCGGTGAATGTGGTGTAAATCATCACTGTAAGAAAGATTGCGCTAATAATCACTATTGTTGGATAAAAAACTTGTCTAAGCTAGTTTCCGCTCAAATTTCAGCTCATGATCATAAAAAGTACTTTTGTGATGGTTGCTTACTATATTTTAATAATGAGCGTCAGTTATTCCAGCATCAGAGAAATGACTGTAATCATGTTTATACAACAACACCATCGACACAATTTCGGATTGATAAATATGGTAAACAAGTACCTGAAAATATATTAAAATTTGAAAACTTTGAAAGACAAATGCAAGTACCATTTGTAGTGTATGCAGACTTTGAATCAATTCTGAAACCTATTCATACTTGTGAACCGAACCCCGAACGTTCTTATACAAATAAAACTTTTATACACGAACCTTACTCCTTCGCATATTTCATAAAATGTTCTTTTGACAATTCTTTATCAAAATTTGAACTCTATCGAGGATCTGATGTAGCCAAAGTTTTTGTATCGCGTATTGAAGCCGATGTAAGGGAAATCTATAACAGATATATGAAAGATATAGTCCCAATGGCTAAACTCACAGCACAAGAAAGACAAGACTTCCTGAATGCGACCGTATGCGGTATATGTGAGAAACCATTTAAAGTAGAGGATGTAAAAGTTAGAGATCATTGTCATATAACTGGTAAAGTAAGATTTGGTGCCGCACACTCTGTATGTAACTTAAATTACAAATTACCAAATTTTGTACCTATCATATTTCACAATATGAGTGGCTACGACAGTCACCTATTTATAAAACAGCTCTGTGCACATAAGGACAGAGTTGATGTTATAGCACAAAATAAAGAAAAATATATATCTTTCACGAAACACCTTTATATGCATGATTACGTCAATAAGAAAGGGGAGAAAAAACGGAAATTTATACAACTACGATTCATCGATAGTTTTAAGTTCTTATCAACATCGTTGCAAAATTTAGGGGGCAACTTAACTGATAACCAATTGTTTGTTACGGGAAGTTTCTATACAGATAAGGAAAAATTTAATTTAATGAGGCAAAAGGGTGTATTTCCATATAGTTTTATGGATAGTTTAGAGAAACTAAATAATGTAGAGTTACCCTCGAAAGATGAATTTTACGATAACCTAAATGAAGAACATATAACAGATAAAGATTATCAGAGGGCTAACGATGTGTGGAACTTGTTTGATTGTCAGAATTTGGGCGATTACTCAGATCTTTATTTAAAATCAGACGTACTCCTTTTGTGTGACGTATTTGAAAATTTTCGTAAAATTTGTTTGGAAAAATATAAACTTGATCCTGCTCAGTATTACACTTGTCCGGGTCTCTCGTGGGACGCTATGTTAAAACTAACCAAAGTGGAGTTGGAATTATTAACGGACATTGATATGATCCATTTTTTTAAAAAGGGAATACGTGGTGGAGTAAGCCAGTGTACGGAAAGGAAACATATTGCGAATAACAAATTTCTCCCTAACTACGACCCCAAAGAACCTTCTTCATTCATCACATATCTAGATGCCACGAACCTATATGGGCATAGTATGTCGCAACAATTGCCGACAGGTGGATTCGTGTGGCTGTCCGAAGAAGAAATCATGAATTTAGATATTACGAGCATTTCAGATGAAAGCACCCATGGGTATGTTCTCGAAGTAGACATACATTATCCACAAGATTTACACGACTTACACTCAGACCTACCCTTTTTAGTAGAAAATATTATTCCACCAAAATCAAAATCGAAATTGACAAAACTGATACCAAATTTAAACGATAAGAGGAGATATATTGTGCATTATATAAATTTGAAACAAGCGCTAGATAACGGGTTAATGGTTATAAAAACACATAGAATACTT
This sequence comes from Rhagium mordax, assembly GCA_963680705.1. NCBI lineage: Eukaryota > Metazoa > Arthropoda > Insecta > Coleoptera > Cerambycidae > Rhagium > Rhagium mordax. The sequence goes on from OY796656.1 coordinate 80,262,238, forward strand.
AAATTCAAACAATCACCTTGGCTTAAAAAATATATTGACCTAAACACCGATATGAGAAATAAGGCTAAGAATAAATTTGAAAAAGATCAGTATAAATTATTAAATAACGCAGTATTCGGTAAGACAATGGAAAATGTTGATAATAGAATGGATATAAAATTAGTTACCCACTGGGAGAGCGTTAGGCGGAGTATGGGTGCAAATGCATTAATAACACGCCCTAACTTTAAATCATGCTCAATATTTACTGATGATTTTGTAGCCATCCATATGGGTAAACTAAAGGTAGTCTACAACAAACCAATTTACGTTGGTTTTTGTATCTTGGAGTTGTCTAAGACAGTATTATACAACTTTTTCTACGACGTTATCAAAAAACATTTCGGCGATAATGCTTCTTTGCTGTATACAGATACGGATTCGTTGATTATAAAAACATTTACAGATAACTTTTATAATTTCATAATACAGAATCCAGACAAATTCGATACATCTAACTACGAAGAAATAAATAAATTTAATATTCATAAGGGCTTGTCGGTGTTAGGTAAAATGAAAGACGAGTTCCCCTCTGATCCCATTATTAGTTTTTATGGTACGGGTGCGAAAGCTTATTATATACAATCGGTGGATAATGAACTCAAAAAAGCTAAAGGTGTGAAGAAATCTGTTATTAGAAAGCAGCTGTCAATAGATGACTATAAGAAAATCGTTGAGCGGGGAGGTTTAATATTTAGAAAAATGAATACGTTTCGGAGTTGCTTGCATGACATTTACACAGAAATAAAGAACAAAGTGGCCTTGTCCCAACACGATGACAAACGTTTTGTTATTCCTAATACTACTAAAACATTACCGTGGGGGCACCGTGACATATCATTTTTTCAGAGCGAACAAGAACAAAATATAGAACGACTGATAGTTGCCATAAATAATATGGAGAAAAAAAATGAAAACTTGGACGCTTTACTTGCAGCAATAGCTGATTTAAGCCAATAATTAATTTAAAATTTTTATTTCATCTTCTAACGTAAAGGTCGAAAATTCGAATACATGAACTACTAAACTGGAAAATTCAAACTACAAAATTTCACCAATATTTAATTGTAACATTATAATACAAAATTATTGTGATAATTTTAAGTACTTTCAAATAATAGAATAAAAATATCTAAATAAAAATCACAGTGTTGTTATTAGTAAACCTTTCTCCCAAAATAAGTTAAATATCGATTAGGTTAAATCGTAAATTATAAATAATGTAGGTAGTGACTTGAAGAGGTGTGTGTAATGATACAGTTTTACAATGTAAGAGTAGGTGACGTTGCTAAAACTAAAATGTCGTTTTATGCTGCAGTCAGGAATGTGATGTCATTTCAAATAGAAAGTTGTTGCGTCAGTTATTCGATGTGCGCATGACATTTAGAAAAGTTTGACGTCACTTTGTAGCGGGATTCTGTTGAGACAAAGAAAATCAACAGTGGGGTGAAAGCTTGGCTTGCATAAATCACGTGATGTCGTCCAACCAATGAGAGACGAGAGTGGTCACCCACTCCCTACCGTTGGAGGGGGAAGTTAGCTTGGCTTGGGTTTGAGGACGCTTACAAGATTCTTTCCGTCTTCGCCTGTGCTAGTGTGTGCAAGTGTGCTCTCGTGAATTTCATTGCTCAGTTTTTGTGAACAAAATGGTAAGAACCGTTAAAAATGTATCATCTGCTGGTGGGCGTAAAAGGCGCTCGTCGACACCGCCACCAACTTTACCGCCCTTGACTTTAATGACGTATTTGGCTACGTTTAAACCATCACCTGACGCATCTACGGCGTCAGGTTCCGCCATTAATGGCGGTGCTGTGAAGTCAGCAATAAAAAATCCATCCTCTGGCAGGGTTAATGTTTTAAACAACATTATTGTTAAAGATGGTATTGCTGCTGACGTTGGGGGCGCTTCGTGTTCTAACGAAGGCGGTAGTCAGCTAGCGTATCATGGGCACCATCAGCAGATGCACGGCAATATACATCCTGGCGCAGATTTACCTGTTTTGCACCTTGAAGATGGTGACCTCGGCAATACCGTCAATGTCACCGTATCCAGGAGTAATGCAGGTAAAGCCGTTCATACCCCGAAATTACATGGTTTGGCTTTAAACAAAAAATTTAAAGTCACACCATCTACTTCAGGGTGTCAGGATGTACGCGCATCTCATCCGCGCAAATCATCTATGTCTCTGGTGGCACATGACTCCGATGACGACTTTTTGCCTAGTAATGTAAACAACAATAAAAACACAAAGTCGTCGTCGGCGCCATCAAAAGGTAAAGGTAGACGTACAGAAACACAATCCATAGACTGTGACGCGACTTTATGGGACGAGATAATGGATTTCGCGCAGACAGTTGTACCTGCCCCTCTAAGTCCGCTACCTGCTTCACCAAAAAAAAATAAGGTTTCGGCAGGTAAAGGGCAGGTAAAACCGTCTGCGTCGTTTGTGGCTGTACCTCTACCTGGCAATAGCGCATTACAACAGCCAAGCTGTTCTAATGCGGTGTTGCCACCACCACGCAATGACGCATTAGAACAACCGGGTTGCTCTAATGCGGTGTTGCCACCGCCGCCAGAGGTAGCTCCGATTGTTAATGAGAATCCGCTCCCAGCACAAGCGGACTCTGATTCTGAATCGGAGGTGTTCTCGCAAGTTGACACCAAAACATCTGTTAAACAATTTTTTAAAATATACGGTCAACTTAAGAGAACACATGATTTAAATTTGAGGCTTTGTCGGGATCATCCGAAAATCTTGCGTCGTGCTGCTGATATGCGGGAAAGAGCCGCAAAATTAGAGGCCGACGTAAAGAGACAAAGGGAGGCTCTCGACAAAACTGCAAAGCAGATGAGGTTTATTTCGGATCAAATGGGTGGCTGAGCACTTGCGCACACGCGGCGGAAAGTTATTTTAAGTTAGATTTTAAGTTAGTTAAGAATATTGTTAGTTAGATAAGATTATTGTTAATTAGGTTTAAAATATAGTATTAATAAAAAAACATTAAAAAAATAAATGCAAAAAAAAAAATTTAAAATGTTTGTCAAAAAAAATAAATGACAAAAATAATTAAAAAAATAAATGCCCCAAAAAAAATAAAAATTTGTCAAAAAAAATAAATGACAAAAATAATTAAAAGAGCATACAAATAAAGGCAAATTAATTAAGTTAGATTTTTAAGTTATTTAAGAATATTGTTAGTCAGATAAGATTGTTAATTAGGTTTAAAATATATTATTAATAAAAAAATATTAAAAAAAATTAAAAAGTTTGTCAAAAAAATAAATGACAAATAATTACAAAAAAATGATACAAATAAAAGACAAAAAATGATAAAAAATAAATTACTGTGTATTATTATGTAAGAATATATTGTTAAAAATAAATATAAAAAAGTTTAAAACAAATTTTAAAAAGTGAATAAAAAATGATAAAAAAATTAATTAGTTAATAAAATAAATACACCACATGTAATTAATTAATTGTGCATATTATGAGTACATGTTTGACATGAATAAACACATAATGTAAAGGTTAATTAATTTAAATAAATAAAGAGTTTAATAGGTTAATAACAACATAAAAAAAAAAAAAAAAAAAAAAAAAAATTAAAAAAATCGAATTTTAAACACATGAAAATCAAAATTAATGGTTAATTAGGAAAGGTCAAAGGTCAAATTTAAAAAAAAAACCGGAGATCCACCTCCTCCATTCTCCGGGGGGTGTCCGAGGATTCGATCCTGTGATCTTCTGAGCGACCACAAGATCGACGCGTATTTGCCCGCTCGGCTACTCGAACGCCCCACAAGAGTTTGGTCTATTTCCTAATTTCAACAAAAAACTACCTGCTCATCGATCCGTATTTACCAGGCAGGGCCGCATGGCCTTAGGCTATAAAATCAACCCAAGCTATCGGCTTTATACATTTACAACTGTATTATTTTGAATCAGTTTATATCTTGAGATATTTTAATTTAATTTAAATAATAATAAATAAAAGATAACCATTTTTTTTCAAAATACTTTTTAATAAAATCATTCATATGTTCATTTGTTTTAATATTTATATGATTTACTAATTTTCACAACTTGTAATATACAGGGTGGCACAAATATTTTTATTAATTAAAAAATATATACAATTAAACTTAAAAATAAAATGAAATATAAATTTACATTAATAAATACTACTTATAACGAATCAAATTTAGTAAAACACGTTGTATCGTTCACGCAATTGTTTTATTTACATTATTACATGTATGACATACTTCAATTCGATGCAATTGCACCAAGTTTGTGCTGCAACATTTACATTTCGTTATCATTGCACCATCCAACGTCGTCGTTTTGTGAATATTTACATGCTGGTGACGTCCGGACACTATCCGTGTATAGGATATATAACATAGCCCACACAGGAAGTGTTTGGTTGCATCCGGCCTGGTTCTGATTATGACAAAAGACGCTGACGTGCAATATAGTCTCCGCCGATCATCATAATTGTTTAATATTTTTCCGGAGAAGGCTAACTCTTCCGCTTCGTCTTCCACATCATCCCCAAGACCTTCATCTACACTGACGGGAACCAGGTTGCCATCTTGATTCAAGTCCTGAAGCTCTTGATTTACACCATCTCGGTGTAACACCATTGCACCCATATCATTTTCTGCCAGTTCAGTGAGGAATCGTCTATAAGCCATCTTTAAATGTTGGAACTCAACTGATTTGATGTTAAACCTCCTCCGTTTTATATTCTATAATTCGTGACGGTGACGCCCTTCCTATTGCGTCAAGTTTACTATTAGCTATTTAAACCAAGAGTGACCACAAGAGGAACGCATTCAAACTTCTTACGTAACACAATCGTGTCTTAAAACAGAAGTGCATACAATGGTCCTACCAAGAGAGTGGAAATTAAAACCAATAATAGCAGTACAACCGTATAGTTACAATAATTCAAGAATTTGCCATAATTGCTATACTGCATGGAGGAAGCAAATTATCAACCCATGCACTGGACTGTGCAAAAAGTGTGTAATTCAGAACCCAGTGCAGAAAAAAGAATTTCGAGACAATTGTCCAAATGAAACACTACTTGATTATTTTTAATTTTTTTACAATTTAAAATGAAGGAAATAAATTAAATAAATATTTAAGAGTTTATTAAGTAAATAAATGTATTAAATGACTTACAATTAATTTATTTACTAAAACTATTTATTAAATTATTTACAATGTTTAATTTATATGGATGCCTAATCTGTTCCCTCGCAGACATTATCGCACTCTATCAAGAGCTGATAATCTGACCAGTGGCTCTGGTCAGGTGATGGCTGGCCGTCTGGATCGTAGAACACCGTTTCCATAGACCATGCTGATGGTGATGTTGCCCTATCAGTGCTGCTGTCCGGGGGGTTATCTTGGTCCTCGCCTAGATTCTCACCTATCCAATAAGATGAAGGTGATATTGGTCTGTCGTCAATGCTATCTGGGGTAGCTTGGTCATCCTGGTCCTCTTCGTCTTCCTGGTCCTCTTCGTCTATCGAATACGATGGAGGTGACCGTTCCCACCAATCACTGCTGTCTGGGTCGTATTCACTAGGCATTGACCAGGTCGATGACGTTGATTTTGAGTCGGTGCTGGAGGAGACGCAATTTACTTGAGAAGTGTCCATGATGTTAATAATTTTAAATCTGACAAACAAGAGCGTTGCTGTGTGTTATATAAAGCAAACTAATCTCCACCCCCAGCAGTGGCGCCTCCTACAAACATTACTTTACAGGCACCTCTATTATTGATGATGGAGAGGGGGTAAACATTTAATGTATAGTGTTTTACTGAATCAATGAATAAGTTAGGTTGGCCGAGTGGTTAAGGTGTCAAACTTCACTAATTAAAATTCATAATAACACGTATCCTATGATTGGATATGAATACCCCCTCTATTATTTTAGAGTGACTCCCTCCCCACACTACTATATATATGGGAGTAATATTAAACCAAACTTAGTTGCATTTACTATTTCTATCTATATACCACGTATCGAAATGGCAAATCCATCTATTATATCTATTCTAAGACGGTTGGCGCAAGAAGATTCCAATAATTGGATGCTGTTTAATCATGAGGCTGCGGAGATGGGGGTACCTGCTGAGGCTGTGGAGATTGGAGCACCTGCTGATGTTGATGCCAATGGTACCAACATCGATATCCAGGAAGTCATCGAAGGCGGCGAAAATGGTATAGTGGACGATGGAGTCGACGAAATGGTGGACGATGGTATAGAAGTCGATGTTGCGGACCTCATCGAGGAAGACCAGCACGAGATGGCTTTCCAGATAAAAGATATGGTGGCTGGTACAATGGACAAGGTGTGTGCTACAGCGGCCTTCGTTGTGGTATGCAGCATTGACCAGGGAAAATACTTTATGTGCACTAGGTGCTACGTATCGTATTCTCGCATGGTCGTAGAGGGGGCTGTTCACCAACACGCAAGTCTGCACAACACGGTTGAGTGGTGGGACGTACCTACCATAAAGTGCAAAGCTTGTGGCGATGACACAGTGACAGTCGGTGCCATCGAAGGTTGTTTTGTGTGCAATAATACTGGAAAAAGAACAGTACCCATATAATAATATTAGATTTTCTAGTTTGTACTTTTTATATTATTTTTTATGTTTGTTTAATGTTTAATTATAATTTTTAATTATATTTAATTAATTTTATGTTTTATGTTATATGTATATTTGTATCATTCTTATAATATAGATTGTAGGAAAATAAAAAGGAATTAAAACATTTATGTGTATGTTTATTATCTTTCAAGTGTTAAAAAAAAAAAAAAAAAAAAAAAAAAAAAAAAAAAAAATGATTATTTTTAATTTTTTTACAATTTAAAATGAAGGAAATAAATTAAATAAATATTAATAAAGTATATTCATTTTATTATTCATTTGTGACACATATTAAAATATTTCAATCGACATAACTATATAATGATACATTAATATATTTTTCTAGTTAATGACAATTTTAAACAATAGAAGCTATATCAACCCACGAATTGTGTTCTACAGATAGCCCCAACCACTTTACCAGCACTTTATTTCCTTTCTTCTTTAATACATTTTCAACTAGATACACATCGGGGTATTTTGCTTTTAGTAGCTCCATTTCATAAAAACATCCCTTGATTGGGTGTCCAAACAAGTCTTCTATCAGGTAAGTTGTGGGATTTGTTATGTTTATTTTGGTAATTTTAAAAAGTTCTGTTGAAAAGTTCGGTGTAAACCCTTTATCAAATACACCTTTATACTTGCTAATACGAACTATATCACCGAGATGAAATTTCGGTTTCAGAGCAATCTTAATATAATTATATACGTTTAAATGTGTAGTTGGTTTGACATCAATGGGCTTTCTGCCAGTTGTACGATGGACTTTGTCATTGTAACTTTTTGTAACGTTTGGTAGGATATCGAGCCATTTATATTTACCCATAGCTGAGAATTCTTTATACAACCAATTTTTTAATGTGCGGATTACTCGCTCAACAATTGCTGCTTTTTTTGTGCTATACGTAGAATAATGATTAATTTCGTGCCGCTTCATTAATGCGGAGAACTTTCTGTTATAGAATTCAGTACCATTATCGGTCTGTAAATTTCTCGGTGAATAATTTGCTTCTTGAATAATAGTCTGCATAGCCTTGGTAACTTCTACAGCTGCTTTATTTTTAATAGGTTTGGTCCATACGTACTTGGAATAGCAGTCAATCACTACAAGAATATAACGATACCCTCTATTTTTATCAGCGTATGGCTGCATTTCAGCTAGGTCTGCTTGCCACAAATCACCAAACCCCTTAATTATGGTTCGCCTTCTACGAAAATTTCGTCGAGCATTTCTATGTAACTCGTTAACAACTTGTAATTTTTCGCTGCTAACCTCCATTATAAAATTGTCTTCAGCTATATATCAACTTCAGGCATTAGTTCTGGTGGAAATGCTAGGCCTCCGGATTGCACCTTCTTTGGTTGGAGTTCGGTGGCAATATGCTCTAATTTAGAGATTCTAGTGATTAAAGTATTGCGATTGTTTATGGCCGAACGTTTAACTTCAGAAATTGCTTTATCAACATATTTCCTCATTTCTATTTTCATTTTCTGCATCATCTCATTATTTTGTTTATTGAAAATAGCGCGATTTTCTTCTCCACTTCTTATAAGTCCCACATCAACATATTTTTTCATTTCCCCAATAATTACATCGGTTGTATCAAAAATAGCTTTGGCAGCATTTTCATCATTTGTTTGTAGACGCTTGTTAACGTAATTACATGTTGCACCATCTTGATCATCGACAGGTTCCCCTAAATTTTTTAAACGCTTATTTTCAATATCATAGTGATTATCTCTGGTAAGTTTAAAACCCACGCCAGGTAATCCACGATGGGCTATTAACTTACTCGCACTAATTCTTTTGCTGCGTCCAAATTTGTCGATAGTGTTTACAGTAGACATTTCTGACTGCATCTGATCCAGTTTATAAAATTTCAGACTATATAATACTTATTAAGTATAATGATACTATGTTTTATTTCATCTTTAATACACTATTTTTTCTTCCCTAAGTTCTGATATTATTTCTATTATTTCATTGTCGTGGTTGTTATTTCCCGCTATTTTCGAACTCCATAGTAGACGTAGACGATCCACGAGTTCGCTGGGTTTATTCCAAAAAATATATTCTTTATCTTTATTTCTGTACAATTTGTGGGTAGGTACACGTTTTAAGCCGTGACCACTTGTTGACGATCGTGTCGCAATTGTAGAAGATGTTAATGGTTTGATAATTTTGTGAAATTTTCCACGCTTAGTAGTGTTATAGCCATTCGCTACATCGAATTTTTTGTAAGGTGCCTTTGTTTTTCTTAGTATTTCTCCATATATCTTACTCCATTCATCATCGAGAACACCCTCTCTATTATCATCTAAAATTGTTGGGCGTTTTAGAAATATTAGATCGTACAATTTAGGACTACCTAGATACACGCCAAGTTTCTTATTGCCATACCATAGCGTAATATTTCCATGGGAAAAACGTATTTCGGCATTGCCCATCAGCAGTTTGCCTGTCTTGGGATCTACACGCACTCCATATAAACTATCATACTTGGAATCACCAGATTTTAAATTTTGTATATGTCTTTTTACAACCTCATGTCTTTTTTCTAGTTTACTAGCTGGAGAAGTTTCGGATACAGGGGTTGTTCTTATTGACGATGGTGGTGTTTCCATAATGGGGATATAATGTGGAACATCATCACCACCTACATACTTATCGGATCCTTCTTCAGAAGCACTCTCCCATGATACAGCCCTCTGGGTGGACACCCTTGATGATGATGGTTTTGAATGTAATTGTTGGATATGAGATTTGTTCTCTGCTGCTGAAGATATAACATTTAAAGGTTCAGTTATTGGTTGATAGATCTTTTCAAGTGTTACGTGCATCTCCATATCTTTGTTCTTAATAGAGTTAAACTTCTTACGTACCGCATCTGTTGCCTCAATCAGCTGTCGCTTGAGTGTTATTTCGCTACTGGGATGTGCAAGATTGTTATATTTTTTATTATCTTTGGTAACCTTCATCTTAGCGCATACGTAAACGAAGTAATCCTAACGACGTATGTAATTCAAGTGAAGTTTTCATTAAAATGCATTATGGATATATGAAGCTATCAAACCCTTTTCTATATCGCCCACCTTGTACTTCTCTATCCTTATCAATCACTAGAAATCCATATTTGTCATTCCAGCACTTTGCACACATATTTTGAAATACTGTAAACGTTACATCAGGTGACACATGATCGGAAAAGATGTGATGCAGATTCATGTCGTCCTGTTTAAAGACAACAATTAAATTACTATTGTCTCTTATTAGCTGCTTCGGGATTCGAGAGTATGTCTGGCCAAGATAAAAACAATCCACATTTCTATGTCGGCCCATACTGAAATATCCCCTTATAACATCTTGTTTCTCACATATTACATCGTCAAATATAAACACAGACTCCGGCTTTGCCTCGGATGGTTCCACTATTTGCGTACCGTTACTAAATGTATAAAATCCTAACCCCTCAATCGGCGCTAATACATTACGTAGATACTCATACTTGGGTTGATTTATAGACTTTGAGTATAGGTAAATATTTAAAAAACGTAAACCTAAACGATGCGTGATCAAAGATATTAAGACATTTGTTTTCCCACAATTCGAGGGTCCTATTATGAGGGCACGTACAGTTGAAGGTAGTAGTGGTCCATGACGATTATGTGCACTTAACCCACGCCCAACTTTTTCATCCAAATTATCTATGGAAAGAGTTTGTTTCTGCTTCACAATGTGCATTGTATAGCGGCTAATTGGTATATAAATAGATGTGTGACTTGCAACTCTTATTTAAATGGTTTCCACCATACGATACACACGTGAAAAACGTACGAAGCGCGGTGGAGGATTAGTTAATTCCCTGATTAATAAGCTCCCCGTCGAGTTGCATTTGCCAGGTTATCAATTTTGTGGTCCAGGCACAGATTTAAATAAAAGGTTAGCACGAGGTGATTCTGGCATAAATCAGCTCGATAAAGCGTGTAAGCAACACGATATTGCATACGACAAAAATAGCAGTAATCAAGCAGCCCGCCATAAAGCAGACTATCAGCTTGAACAGGCTGCGTGGAAACGGGTGAAATCCAAAGACGCAGGACGTGGAGAAAAGGCAGCTGCTTGGTTAGTCACAACTATAATGAAGGGAAAACAACGTCTTGGTATGGGATGTAATTCAACAATATCTCGCAATCCAATAAGGAAACGAATCATCAAGAAAACAAAGAAAGGTAAGAAGAATGTTAAAAAGACAGCGTTTGGATCTGGGATAGTACGAAAAGTGCGTGACACACTGCGAAATGCTGGAGGCAAAAAAGTAAAAGACCAAAAGAAGGTGGTTGAAATTGCTCTAAAAGCTGCACGTCGATATATAAAACAGGCCGGTGGAAAACGCAATATTCAAACACCTCGAATTATACCAATTCCAAAAGTTGGTGGTATTTTACCTCTAATACCCATTTTTGCTGGATTATCTGCATTGGGTAGTTTGGCTGGTACGGCTGCTGGTATTGCTAAAGCTGTAAATGATGTGAAAAAGGGTAGAGAAGAATTAGCTGAAGCAAATCGGCACAACAGAAGTATGGAAGCAATAGCTATGAAAAGTGGTAAGGGGATGTATATGAAGCCATACCGAAAGGGGATGGGTCTTTATCTAAAACAGAATTCAAAAAACTAATAGACTCCCTACCTCGTAGACCTCTTACCGACATTGATCTTAAATATTATGCTAATAAAATGAAGGTAGCATACTTTCGAGGTGTATTTATGCGTGACTCACTACCAAGACATGGGCCACATTACAATGAATCCGCAATAATCAATTTGGATAGTATATATGGTCCTGGGACACATTGGGTGGCATATAAAAAACGAGGTAGTTTAGTAAATTATTTTGATAGTTTTGGCGACTTACCCCCACCTATAGAATTAGTTACATATTTCAATAACGATTCAAGGAGGGCCAACCAAATATTCTATAACTACAAACGTGTACAGAATTTTAACACAGTGTTGTGTGGACATTTGTGTTTAAAGTTTCTCTCTACGAAACAAATATAAAACGCCATGGAACTGAAATCTATGACCCCAGCAATAGATCGAGAAGGTATCAAGCGAATGGGTCACTCACTAATTGCATTCTCCCGTTTGCGTAGTCTGTTGAAGATGAGCAAACAACAACTAGCAGATATGCCCAAAGAGGTGATGATTGGGTTGGCTTCACATGAAATTGCATTAGTATGGGATAAGCTACCTACACATCTTCAGAACGATGTCGATATATTAAAATATCAATATTGTACAGAACATTACCTTAATGATTATGAAAGCAATGTTGACGTAAATGATGGTCCAACACCTAGAAAAATGTTTTGCTGCTATTGTAAGGTAAACGATGTAAATGTGGCATCCAATAACAATGTAAATATATTACCATCCACTTCTAAGAAGAGGAAATTATACCATTATTGCTGTAATCCACAATAAATTGGGTAACACAATTTAATTATATCAGTCATGTCGTACACGTTCACACTAACGAGCCGCTTAAGTGAGCTAAGTGTCAACACGAGCCGCTTAAGTGAGCTAAGTGTCAACTTTGATCCACCCATTGAACTGGATAGGAGCAGTCGTCATGGGTTAGGTTTAATTGGATTCTACTCTTACAACTCCATATACAATGTGGATGAAACAAATAACATCTTCCAATATAGGGTTAGTGCTAAAGATACATTCACTACTGTTCACATACCTCTGGGGGCTTATGAAATTGATGAAATCTATGCTGCAATGTTGAAAGCTATGAATATTGATGGAAAGGATTACACGCAAATATTCACTTTAAGGGCAAACAACAATACCTTAAAGTGCGAGATTTTGTCAAAGTATGAAATAGATTTTAGACAACCAAATTCAATAGGAAGTCTGTTGGGATTTGGACCAATATATTTACAACCAAATAAAAATTACGAATCAACACAGCCTGTTGATATTATGAAAGTAAGGATGATACGCGTAGATTGCAATATTATTTCTGGAGCTTATCTGAATGCAGAAGAGTCACACACTCTCTTTGAATTTGACATAGACGTTGAGCCTGGCTACAAACTTACTAGAGAACCCAAAAATATCATATATTTACCTGTTAGACCTAAAGGGCGTCATTTAATAGACAACATCACACTACGCATACTGGACGACAACGGTGATTTGATCGATTTTCGAGGTGAGAAAATTATTGTAAGGCTAGAATTGAAGAAAGTCGGATATCACCAACCAAATGGGTTTTCGATATAAACAGCGACAGCAAGTACATCACCATCAGTATGATACTGTAGCGAACAACAGTATGGATAAAAAGAAAGGGAGATGTGGAAAGCAATTCATTCAAAGTCTATATCTTAAACAGTTAAGACATAGATTGTCAGCTGAGGATCAAGCCTTTTTAAAATCTATTGGATTAAAACTGCGAAAAAATTGGTCATAATAATGGTGGCTACTGCGACTAGTGACAAACTTGAGGTGTTTGATGAACCTGTGTTAGATCATTCCCTAGTTAGCCTACATGAGCATACATATAAACCATATGGATCCCCATATTACAGAAACTCTGATGAAATACGTATTCCCATCAATTTTCAAGATGTTATACTCGACATTTCAGAAAGTTATATATACATAGAGGGAAAATTTACTCCTAGCGACACCACAAAGCGTTGTTATTTATCCAATAATGCACTAACATTTCTCTTTGAAGAGATACGACTGGAAATGGGTGGTGAACAAGTAGCAGTAGTTAGAAGACCTGGTATTACTACCACAATGAAAACTATGGTGTCGTATGGGCAAACGCATGCACGCTCATTAATAACAACAGGTTGGGGTCTCACTCAAACGAGACAAGATATTTTAGATACCGCCAGTCACGTGTTCAGTGGCAAACTACCCCTTAAGTTCCTTATGGGTTTTGCAGAAGATTATACCAAAGGCATTCTGAATGTGAAGCAAGAATTAATTATGATAATTGCACGCTCATTTAAAGACTCCTATATCGGTGAGGTTGATGCAGAGTTGGAAATCAGCAAAATTGAGTGGAAGATAAGGCACATTGTACCTGAAGATCGACAAAAGTTAAAATTATTGAATCGAATTAATAAAAGTGGTAATAATACCAAAGTTAAGATGGTCTACCGTGCGTGGGATTTTTATGAGCTTCCCTGTCTACGCGATACTACCTATGACATATGGGCTCTTAAACTCTCCACCCGTCTTGAAAGTCCACTTTTCATCCTTCTTGGCTTTCAAGGCACTGATCAGGCCAATGATAGAACAAAGGATGTTACACAGTTCAAACACGCAGACATAAATAATATTCGACTATTTCTAAACTCTGAAGTATATCCATATGAACGTTGGAATTTAGATTTCGATAAGAAGCTCGATTCTGCAGCATATTATGCTTATGAGAACTTCCAACGTAGTTACTATGATAAAGATATGAGCGAACCCATGATGGATCTTGGGGAATTCAGGAAGAATCCTTTGTTTGTCATTGATTGTTCACACCAACCTGTTGCAGTGAAATCATCTACTGTCGACATAAAAATAGAATTTGAAACACGAAAAGCGAAATTTCCGGAACAAACTCGAGTGTATGCACTTATACTTCATGATACATATTTAAGTTATAACGCATTAGATGGCTCGGTTCAGAATGGTTTTCTCGATGTCAAGTAAAAAAAGAAAATATTTATTATTGTGGAATTAAGTAGTGCAACCTATTTCTATCAAGATATCTGGATAATTTTATCAACAATAATCATGATGTACTTGCAACTGTTTATTTTCTCAGAATGTAATTGTAGAATTAAATATAAAATTAAAATAAAAACTGTTCTAATTATACTATGATTGTATTTTTTGTTGTGTAATAAGAAATATGAAATAAAATGAATGTAATCTTTTAATGTGTATTTTATTTATTCAGTTTTATAATATAATATAAAATACAGAATATTGTTTACTACAGATACATACAATATTTGGTGTAATAAATATGACAATAGAAGATGAATATTATTTATGTATCTACATTGTTATCTTCTACATCAGACTGGTCGAGTTGATATTTTTCAATAATATTCTTAGGTAGGTACTCCATTATCTCGTATAGAAAATGTTTTAGTTCCACTCTGTCCATATGCTCACAAAACTCATCCAAATTTAAGAAGCCACGGGAATATCTACCACATAGATTTACACCAATGCTATACGCTTTAGAAGCTTCTTTAACCCGTCGAACTTCTTCAGCGTCGAAGCAGATATTCATATCATAATTTAATGAAACCAATGCATCCCTTATTAAGTCATCTAGTTTACAAGACAATCTCTCAATGGCAGATTTAATGTCTTCTGCAGGGGTCCATGTTTGGGTTGAATATTGCATCCACATCTTTGCTGCGTACCTACAAATAAAAAATGAAATGTAAAAAAATACATAAAAAACAGCACTAAATGGACTTACGTTTGAGCTATTGGTGTACACGAAGTAAAAATATGTTGTACAAATGTCAATTTAGATATATCAGAATCTTTATAGGCTAACAAGTGATACTATTCTATAATACTCCTAGCATTCTTCCACAATATTCCATTTCTACTTAATACTTAAACTTAGCTAACTTAAATACTTTACGATTATTTTTGTTTGAGAATTAAACACCGAAACTTATTAATGGACTAGATTTTGCTCCAGGATAAGCTGGAGAACTTTGTCCTAAATATGTCAATGTAACTTTACCATTTGACGAATTTATTTTATCGATAGTGTTCTCACATATAATTTCCACAAACCGTTTCGGTAAAAATGATTTAAAAGTCGTAATTGAACTTTCCTCAAACAAAGTTACTATGATTGATTTTCCAAATCTTGTATTAACCAAAGATATTTTTTTTATGATATAAGGTTTATTTAAAATTAACGCTGAAATGGATCTTTGCTCTAAAACCTGCATATCTTGATTTATTAGCTCATTAAGTGCTAATAAGTCAACTTCGGAAATTGCCATATTTAAAATGAATATAATGAAAGAATTATAAAGAGTAATATAAGATATTGCTCACTTGAAATAACTGAAGTCACTGACTGCACTAGGCTGATTTGTTAGCTGTAGATGGTTCACGATAGAACACGATAGAAATGATTTTGTGTTGCGACTACATCTTCTTTATAGCAGTCTAGCTGAGCTACCCCACCACCACTACTTGGAGTACTCATACACATATTGGTACATACACTAATTACAACTACAATTGCATTGCACCACTCCAATTACCTCTATTGCAATTACATCAGTCTAATTACTGCACATTACTCTACTTACCTCTATTGCAACTACATCAGGCTAATTACCGACAATACTCTAATTACCTCTATTGCAATTACATCAGTCTAATTACCTACATTACTCTAATTACCCTAGTTACCCCCCACCACAAAAAAAAAAAAAAGGGTGGGGGGAGACCCAGCTCCGCCATTACTACTCTACTACCAGTGTGTTCATTTTAAGTGTGAATGGTTTTAAATGATTATTACGAGGTTATTATTAAGAATGATGGGACAAACGTCGTGTGTGAGGATTAGAAAAAAGTTTTTTATGCATTAAGGAGAAAAACAAATAATGCCCGTTTTGGAAAATATTAATGTTAGGCGTGTTTTTTTTTTGGAAGACAGCCATGACTTCAAATTTATATATTTTTCAAAAACGGGCTTCCTTTGTTTTTGTATCTTTAATGCATAAAATACTTTTTTCTTCAAACGTCAGAAAAACATGACATTTCTTAACTCATTTCATGTTGTTAAAGTTTGACATTTTAGACGGCTGTGCGTTGCCATTAGTAGCGGAGGCAAAATTACTTTTTCTTACGCTGTGAGCGGAAGAAAAAGTATGACTGATTCATTTATAAATAACGACATCTTAAATAATATAAAATTTATATGTTTTAATTATTAAGTAAAAAAACACCATAATTTAACTATTTAAACATTATATTAAAAGAACAATAATTATTTAGTATAGGTAATAAATTATTCATGGCATCTGCGGCAATTTCCGCAACCTCAGGGGGTGTACAATCAAAAACTGAGTCTGTCATTCTAATCTAGAATAAGTGTGGTTTAAAAGAATAATATCAAAAGAATATTTACTAAAATACTTACAAATCGTGAAGACACTCACAATTTAAACTGACACTTGTGCACTTATCAAATCGAGCAATGTGTACATAATATCGTATCCATAGCAACGCGTATTTTGTTTAATACGCCGGCCATGCGATAGCCGATATTAACAGCATCAACACAATGCGTTTTTGATGGTGAATTCGAGATTTTTGTCTTTATTTTTTATTGCTAATCGACGTTTGAAGAAAAAATAGCATGTTTTATTCGGAGTAAAAGTCACTTTTGTGACTCGTCTGTAATTGCCGGACTCACTTTCGTTCGTCCGGCAAACCTACAGACTCGTCACAAAAGTATGACTTTTACTCCTAATAAAACAATATACTATTTTTGTAATCCTCTCACATGACGTTTGTCCCATCATTTTACCTTTAATAATAACTTCGTAATAACCATTTAAAACCGTTTACACTTAAAATGAACGCACTGTACAACATTTTCTACTTCACTATTAATAACTATTGTAAAAAGGAGAATTAGTCAGATTTATCCACAAACTGGAATTTTGACAAATTTTTATTCTAAACGACTATTCTTATTGACAGTTTCTCATATCGCTAAAATTGAACGTAGTTTACTCTTACATAATTTTCAGATTTTTTTAATTTTCCAAACACCCTGTACATGATATGCTTACTCCATGGCAATATTTTTTACAAAAGCAAAACTTTTTATGGAGAATAAGTTTTCCGTATAAAATGAGAAATAATAAAGTTTACCCTCTTATTCACTCTATGTGGATTGTGGATACTGCATGACATTAACCATCCGGCAAAATAAAAACTTTTCGTTATTGATGTTTAACAATTTTATATATAAATGAAAATATTTAGATACTTACAAGTGATTTATATAAAATGGAACCACTTTATAACTCGGTAAGAGATAAACAGGTTTATCCAACTTTCCGCCGACTGCTGCTTTGACCGTCTGAATGCATTTACACAATCACGACGCCATCTGTTGCATAGATACGGAAATATTTAAAATCTGCCTCTGTGCTCAACTATCCCAGGTCTCTCCTACACTAAATTCGAGTGAAATTTACACAAAATTAACCAACAAAATTTTAGAGAAAACATGGAACAGGAACGATGTGAGTTTACATTTTTTAATAATACGAAACTGTTCATGTCATGTCGGACGGTACAAATACCAAGCGTGGATTCAGCATAACGCAGTTAATAAGTCATGGTGTTTTTCAAATTTTTTTAGTTAATGAGTATTTGTAAATTGAGATGTAAATTTAGTAAATCAAAAGAGTCTAGAAAACCCAAATTGTACAATAAACTTATTCAACAATATCTTTCGTCCACCGCTTCATATTATTTCAACAACAATATTTATGAGTAGGTATATTGATCATCTATTCTATTTTGTTATCAAAATAAATTACGTATGGGAAGATAATAGTATCAGCTTGATAAACTAATAATATATTCATTAAACCTCTACTTTTTTAACTAGGTGCTGTACACACTGCACAGTTATTTATTTATTAAATTTATTATCTACACTTATATTATTACCATCTATCATCATTAGTTTGTGTGTTCAATTTAAATACCTTATGCAGATTATATTATATTGACTGCGCATTTAAAAAATTATTTGATTTGATCTCTATTATTATCATCACATTTATCATTAGTTTTCCATATATTAAAGAATCTGGAGTACTAAGCACTTAAAGAAATAAAAGTGTCAAATTACGTTATACAGGTTATTCGTAATTTGGAAAATGAATTATCCACATATTGCATCAACTAATTATCATGTAGCGAAACAAAAACAGTTTTGAAGTAAACGTAATAAATGGCCTCCCATTTATTTTTCTTAACAATGGTTAGGCTGCCAAATTCTTAAGGGTCTATGTAACAATAGTTATTTTTTTTTGTAGATACAGAAACCCCCTTCTCCCACCTGTTCCCATCTTATAACATACTTACGGAAAATGCGTCGTCGTTATTAATGGGAGTTCAAAAGAGCGCCATTTGTTCCTTAGAGTCTGAGAATAGTTGTTATTATTCTAGAGTGCAAAGGGACACTAAACTGGGTGAAATCTTGTGAAGGAAACAATGTTTTAACGAGTAGTTGCAACTGGGATGGATAAAATTACAAAGATCGTAAAACATTTAATAATTCTAAAGAATTAAAAAAGTAATTGTAAATATAATAGCATTAAAAAAAAAATGTAAATAATGCATGTCGATCTGGTTCTATAACGTACAACTTAAGAATCTTTAGAGATAACGATAACGTCTAATTATTTCCGATAAGGAACTATTTTGTTTAATAAAGATTAGTCTGGCTCATAAATGTATTTTAGAATTTGTATTCCCGAATTTGCAGCTAAAATGGGATAATACATTAAATTTGAGAGATGCTGACTATTTATTTGAATGCCATTTCTCGACGTTCATGATTAATTTTGTCATGATAAAAAAATTGCTAAGCTCAAAGTTAGATAACAATATTTTTTACTTATGTCTAGAAATTTGCCACGTTAAAACTTTTATAGCTTAATATAAAAGTTTTTAGATGCTCTGTTGGGAGAAACAATTCGAATTACGTTGTGAACATATGTAGGAATAATGAAATATAAAATGTACATATTTCAGTTAATGGAGAAAATTATAATAAATTTTAAAATACAGTTATTGGTGACAGCTTAATTACAGTTCGGTGATTTAACTGTGTAGTGAAATGTCTTTTTTTATAGCAATTATAAAATAGGTACCTACATAATTTCTTAAATATTTGTATTATTTTTATAATACCCTAAATACAAGGTATTAAATATGTGCATAATGCAACTACATAATTTATAGAAATTTATGTAAGAAAAGTCACTACCTATTATGAATAATTTGGTAAAGCTGCAGTATAATAATGCCGAATTTGTTAATTGTTTAAAAAAATATAAATATAATCATTTCGCAATGTATGAAAGTCGATTCTAAAATAAGTCGATAAAGACATTACAGGATATTTCATAGGATACAATAATGAAAACAGTCTAGCGCATAGAGGCTCAAAGATTTTATAATATAACATATTATGTCATTCATAAACTCTTAGTGGAAAAACTTTGTTGGACAATTTATAGTGCGTCGCAGGCCACGTAGGTTAGGTTAGGTTAGGTTAGGTTAGGTTAGGCTTAATTTTTTGAAAAAGGAATTAAATTTAGAAAAATTTGCCAAAATTCGTTTCAGGCCATTTGCCATATCTGAAAAGATTATTGCAAACTTATTTAAAATAAGGAAGTCAATAACACCCCTGTATGAACGTCCACGAGATTGTCCATAACCTTTTAATGCGTTTTTGGACTAAATTTCCTTTTGCATCAAAATGAAAAAAATTGTTAGAAATTCCACCTAGATAATATTTTGCACCAGATTGAGACAAGTTGCACTATGATTGTCTAATGGACTTACTCTACATCAAATAGTTTATTAATTCATAGATTGATATGTTCTCTGGCTACTTCATCTGGTTCAATATTTGTTTGGCAATGTCAACTTTTTATGACGTCAACACCATAAAAAAAAATGTTTTTTCTGAAAAATGGAAAACCTCAAAGATTTGCCGTATTCACAAAAAAGGACATAAATTGGAAATTGAAAATTATCAGGCCATAACTATATTGAATAATTTTAGCAAGCTCTTTAAAATTGTTTTGTATAATTTTATATACGCTCAAATTACACAACAGATATCGGAAAGTCAAAGTTTCCAAAGCTTTTGACAGACTGGATCATAGAATACTTTTAAATAAATTGAGAAAATTCGGTTTTTCAAATACTTTTATTAATTTCCTGAATAGTTACTTATTTCATAGCCGCCAATTTGTACAATACCAAGGTTTCCAGTCTGACATGTGTGCATCATGCTCCGGAGTTCCACAGGGATCTGTCCTCGGTACTATATTTTTTATTATCTTTATAAATGACATCAACACTAATCTCAGTTGTTCCTCATTATTGTATGCTGATGACTTTAAAATATTCTGTAATATTAATTCAACTTCCGACTGCGTTATGCTTCAATTAGACCTTAATAAAATTGAAACTTGGTTAGTAAATAAGCTGTCATTAAATATTGGAAAATGTAATATCGTTTCATTTACTATAAAGAAAACCACAACTGTATTTGATTATAAACTGCAGAGCAATGTAGAAAGCAAATAATTTAATATTGCATTAAGCGTCACCAGATGGATTAATCCAAAAGGACTCCTTTGTTATCAGGCAGCTCACAAGAACTCTGGACTTTCTATTATTTGGCAGTGTGCGTTACCTGTATCATGCTGAGGAAGACTAATAAGCCAGGAACCGATCCATGAGATGGTGACGTGCGCTGCCTGATAACAGAGGAGTCCTTTTGGATTAATCCATATATCTGGTGGGGCTTATTGCAATATTAAATTATTCCCTTTCTACATTCGTAGTACTTGATTTTCATCAGTTAAATGTAGAATTTGCAAATAAGCTCTGTAAAGAGTTTTATGTCTTTTATGACGTTATTTAGAGGATATAGACTCGCATTTTGACGTAAATAGTAAAACTAACTTTTACTATTTTACTTTTATTAAATATTTACCTATTTAGCCAAGGGCTAAATAAACGTATTATCTATCTATCTATCTATGGATTTCTGACTTCTTTGGATTTCATTTATAGTAATATTTTTATATATCGGATGGTCCAAAAAAAACCGGAATTTTCATTTTACCTTATAACTTTTTTATTTTTTCAGCGATTTTCCACTTTTTGGATTCGTTCGACAGCTAGAGCTCTCAAATAAAGGATTCTCTATCACAAGCTGATATTATGATCATAAATGTCAAGGCAGACGTATTTAAACTTGAGCAATTTTTAATAACTGCTGGAATTCTATTGAAAAGCAGAATTTACAAACGGTTTATTTCATCATCATGACTGGTCTTGTGGCAATATTTTGATAGGTAGTTTTAAAAAATCGGCCAAAGGACTACGGAGCTATACCAAAAGATGTAGAGGCGTGTTATCAACGTCTCGGCAGCAATGGTAAAAACAGAAATTTTTGTTTTCCTTTATAACTTTTTTGACTCCTTACCGATTTTAATTTTTTTGGGACATTTAAAACCCATAGCCTTCCACTACAATATTGAATGTCAGAAATTGACATGAATCATAAATCCAATATGGCAGAAGTGGTCAAATTTACCTAATATTTAAAAGCCGCTGGGATTTTTTTTAAATGGCGAATTAATCGGCTTTTCTTTTAATCTGGAAGCCTTATCTTCTAAAAATATTTTCACGCATAGATCACGAAAATCGGTTAAGAACTTACAAAGATATAGTTAATAACGTAATCATGTGCCCCATAACAACAGTATTAAATTAATTCTTAACAGAGTTATACCTATACACTTATCGTCATGGTTACAAAACAAATGAACATTGATACTTAACTGTCACTTCAGCTGTTTTTAAAAAGTGTTTTGTGGTACCTAGTTTTGTTAAAATGGTGTTGTCAAATGAAGTCAAGATTTTCAAGAATTTATTGATTCGCGGCTATAAAGTTTCGAAATATATTTTAGGAGAACATTGAACAGGTCGCCAATTTGGCAATTAGCCCTGTAAGTACACCGCCGAATTCCAATTTTAGTGTGAGTGAAATTGTTCATCTAACTGGAACGTCTAGCCGCGAATCAGTAAATTCTTAATGAAAATCTTGTCTTCATTTGACAACATCATTTTAACAAAACTAGGTACTACAAAACACTTTTACAGCCGAAGTGACAGTTAAGTATCAATGTTCATTTGTTTTGTAACCATGACGATAAGTGTATAAGTAACTCTGTTAAGAATTAATTTAATACTGTTGTTATGGGGCACATGATTACGTTATCAACTATATCTTTGTAAGTTCTTAACCGATTTTCGTGATCTATGAATGAAAATGTTTTTAGATGATAAGGCTTCCAGATTAAAAGAAAAGCCATTTATTTCGCTATTTAAAAAAATTCCCAGCGGCTTTTAAATATTAGGTAAATTTGACCACTTCTGCCATATTGGATTTATGATTCATGTCAATTTCTGATATTCATTATTGTAGTGGAAGGTTTTGGGTTTTAAATGATCCAAAAAAAATTAAAATCGGTAAGGAATAAAAAAAGTTATAAAGGAAAATAAAAATTTCTGTTTTTACCATTGCTGCCAAGACGTTGATAACACGCCTCTACATTTTTTGGTACAGCTCCGTAGTTCTTTGACCGATTTTTTAAAACTACCCATCAAAATATTGCCACAAAACCAGTCATGATGATGAAACAAACCGTTTGTAAATTCGCCATTTTAACAAAATCCAGCAGTTATTAAAAATTGTTCAAGTTTAAATACGTCTGCCTTATCATTTATGATCAGAATATCAGCTTCTGACTGAGAATCGTTTAGCTGAAAGCTTTAGCTGTCGAACGAATCCAAAAAGTTGAAAATTGCTGAAAAAATAAAAAAGTTATAAGGTAAAATAAAAATTCCGGTTTTTTTTTAACCACCCGATATATTATTAAATAACAAAATTAACAGTTCCGCAATATTAGCAAGAATTTGATTTCATGTTCCTTTTGTACCAAATCGATTAAATAAGCTCTGTAAAGAGTTTTATGTCTTTTTAAGACGTTATTTAGAGGATATAGACTCGCATTTTGACGTAAATAGTAAAACTTACTTTTACTATTGTACATTTATTAATGGATTTCTGACTTCTTTGGATTTCATTTATAGTAATATTTCTATATATATTAGTAAATAACAAAAAAAAAACAGTTCCGCAATATTAGCAAACATTTCATTTAATGTTCCTTTTGTACCAACTCGATTCACATCACTGTTTTATTTGAAGAAACCTACAACAAACGTTTTAAAATTTTCACCTTTATATGTTATGTGCAGTAATTTTAATAGAATAGAACATAATATTGATATTTTTCCTTACACTATCAAGAAAATTAAGTCTAAGTCGAATATCTTGAATTTTTAGTTTTAATTTCATATTGTATATTATTTATCATTATTGCATATGCATTTCTAAGCTAACTTCAACTGACTATGACTGTGTATTCCTACCCTGTAATTGGAATGTAAATTTCGTCGAGTTTGTAAAATAAAATTAAAAATAAAAATAAAAATAAAAAAAATATAACACTGTTTAAAAAGTTTTATTCCTTAATTCAATTCTAATATATTAAGAATTATGTATGTTACAAAAAAGGTTGATTCAATGCTTATAAATTATTATGACAAACAATATAACGGTAATATCACATATCTATAGATAATAAAATAGTAGTAGACAATGCATAGTACACATGTACGGACTTCCACAACAACGCCAACTAAGTTACCTGCTACCACAAAAATATTCACAGTATATTAAAATTCGTAATTTGTGTTTGAAAATAAGTAATATATAAATATGGTTACCATAATTTTGCTTTGTTGTTTGTTTTAATGAGCCCCTTGGGACAATTATATTTATGGGATATAAGCATGATCATATGGGTATCAATGGCATTTTTACTTACTGCAAACGTATCGGCTAGAATAGTTACTGTAATGTAATAGGTGGTATTTCTATTCATTTTATTTTATTTATTTTATTTAGTCCTTTATTTTTCTAGCTCTCGTTGATTGCCAAATAATTGTAATGTAATAGGGGCAGATTGGGATTTATTTTGAATTTAGTATATAATTATTATTGGGATTTTAATTTAATTTTGTATATATTTATTTATTTATTATTTAATTTAGGAAATATTGTAATTTAAGTTTATTTTAGAATCAAATTTCTTTTATTTGTTCTACTTATTGCCATTAATTATCCACCCACATTACATTTACAGTATACGAATTTGTTCGCCCCTGGTGAAACCTCCAACCGCTATTTTTATAAACGACCGTCTGTATTTAGCAGGCGAACGACTTACTGTTGGGTTTGTTGTAAATCCCTTCTTTTTCTTTTCTAGGGCGTTCCAGGGATCTTCTAGTACCTATAGGAAAGTTACCTTACTCAATATTTTATTAATTTTGATTGAAAAAAGATTTATTTAATTCAAATTGAATTCATTGACTTTCCTGTTGTTTGTTTTCAAATGCTTTAGATAAAGTAGTGATGCATCAATTTAACAGCATTTATTCAGTGAATTATCGACAAAGACAAATTAAATTGATTAATAAATAAACTAAGAACCTGCGATAACTTAAGACAACATATAATCTATTTCACAAATGGAGTTGTCCTTTTAATTAAATGTAAAAGTCCAATATTTTTTGTTATGTTTATAAACATGAGTTCTATCTTTAGTATATTCCGTGCTTTGTAACGGTATTCGCACAGGTTTGAATTTATCAGTTCAGTGACATCGAAATTAAAATGGCTGCTGGAAGTGGATCGTTCTAGAGTATCCAATTATACTACATGGAAACAACAACTGTGGTTACTCATTCGAAATTACAAACTAGGTGGGTACCTGACATTTTCATCGTCTATTTTAGCAAATCCTGGTAATATTGGCAAATTATCTCGCTCACTGTAAATGGTATGAACATACCTCGGTTTTTGAATTGTTGTTTTATATATTCTGCACGATTTTCTTTAATTTTTTATTCCTTTTTTAGGAGCGTGTACATAGGGACGCTTCTTCTGCTTGCCCAATAACAACTCTTGTTTATGTTTCCAAGGTACTACCAGAAAATCTCCTCCGTCAAAGGACTCTAGATAAGCATATGTCATCTTGGTATGTATTTTCCCAAATATTTGCCTTATTCAAAGTTATTTTGTAGAAATTATCTTATTTTTAGCATCCTGGTCACATATCCTTTCTGCGGATACCCATATCGATATATTTCGTTAGAATCGATTCCTCACTACACGTTACTTTCAACGATTGTGCACTGCGTTTTAAAATTCACTTCACTGTTATTTCTTAGAGTTTAAATTTACAATGTGTCTAGCGATCTGATATTAGACTATTGGTTTTATATGAAACGTTTTGCTAATTACTTACATCTATCTAAATTACGTGTCCCTATGTTTGATTTTTCTCTAGATAATATTAAAACTTTATTCATTGTTTATAAAGCACTACTAGTTTGTTACTGATTATTTATTAAACTAATAAAGATTACTTTTGCTTTAGGTAAGATTATTTTATTAATTAATTTTGTGTTTTTTTCTTTATTTTAGATTGGGCGAGCCTCAGTTATGTGAGTTATCTCCTTGCTGTCCAGTTACAGGTGTTTGCAATAAGAAGATAAGCTTCCCAAAACTTGTATCCTTTAAAGCTGTTTAAGTTTAAACATTCAGTTTCCTTACGTAAGTCTTTCGCTGATTTTGAATTCAGAGGAAAGTTCTATTGTGACAATTTTTAAAATTAATTTCATTTTTTAATGATTATTTATTTTATTTTATTTATTCAGAATACATGACAATACCCACTGTTATCGTTGGCAGGTTTGCATTGTTAAATTCACGATATTATTCCTTAGGTATATTAATAGAAAAATACAAAGACATATCTACAGCTTTTATACAATCTTATGAACATGAGATAGAGAAACCAAAATGAAATTCTATAATAAAACGTCAACGCTTCTCGCACACACATTACCGTATGTGCAGACATTTTAGGGTCTAATACACTACAAATCAGTTAATTAAAATAGGGCTGTGCTTTCTCTGAAGAATATGTGGTAATTGCGATCCGGGGGTCAATTTTTTTAGCATGTAGACGCTGGTTTTAAAATATTCTAAATGTTTGTATGATTTATAAGATAAACATTTTCCATCAGATAAATAATTGCCCTCTAAATATTTATAACTCACAGCCCTTTTGCCTCAGGGAATAAATTCCACTATAAATGTTTATAGGACTTACAAGTCTTTTGCGCCAGACAATATTAAATTTTGGGGTTCCATATTTACGATTGTTACCTTCCCTGGCTGCTTCTTTTGGAACGCCGATTATCACCGTGGGCCGTGTGCGTGTGTGTATATCAAGATAAATACTATTATGTATAAGTTTCACACTTTACAGTCTTTACATACACTTATTACTTATTTAATTACTTAGATCTGAAGAAGAGGAATATTAAAGAAAATAGTAGTACAAATTTTTCGTGTTTAATTGTCATCAAATAATATTAACTTAATAGAATAATAACAATATGTACGTTAATTTGCATATAATTAGTTAAAAGCAGCGTTGATTTAAATGTAATGATACACAATCACACAGTTATGGCAATTAAGTGTAATACCAATAAAGTTCCCTGGTTGATATAAATCCTACACAAAAAGATTCACTTTCATAGAGAATTAATGTTGGTAAATTATAATTTGTTTTGCTCTTATATACAAAAATATTTACAAATAAACTTTACTCCGAGTATGAGTGCTCTAAGAGAGCCCTTAATATTGATTATATCACTCGTCAGAGCTATTTAATTTGACATACGGTTTCCTGTAGTATGAGTGTAAATGGTGTTCCAGCTTTTGAAAAGATATCGGTCAGTCGTATACCTAATATATTTGACTCGATTTGGCATAATAATCTGGATCCTCAGCAGCTTCCACCAAAAGGTAAAAATCTCCAGGCTTTCTCCCTACCAAGAAAACGTTTATCCACTTATGTTTTATATCAATCAGAATCAGCAAGGATGCTTTTGACTAGATTTAAAAAATATTATCCAAACACGAATTATGCTTTAAATGCGATATTTCAAACAAATTATATTGCTTTCTCTTGAACACAGCGTTTGTGAAATTTTTGTTCAGATGCGGTAATCACATTCGCTTAAGTTTTACTTTTTCCGTCTTTGAAAAAATAATTATTGATTAAAATTGATAACTTTGATACAAAAGCTGATTAATGTAGCGATTTGCTATGCTCTGGGTATGTATCAATGTAGGTACTATTTAGTGCCGCTTGATAAAAATTGAAGAGAAGGAAATTTTATGTTTGAATTAAATGGCATGGGCCATGTGTGAAGTGAACTAAAATCGCTCCATAGTATATATACAGTTTTAAGCGGTTTATTGTGATATAAATTGCTAAATATTCTACCAAACAATAACTTAATAATTGTACTTCCGATAATTAAAGTTGCATGGTACATAATACATTGTTAACAGAGTTATTTAGCAACATTAACAATATTATGATTGGAATTAAATGAATTAGTGAATAAATATTCGAACAAAAAACTTAACAAAACGCTTATCTGCTTGAAGTTTTTCTTCAACAAAAAGTGAATCCTATTAATTATCTACACAGGACCGGACTTTGTAATTATGTATGATGGATGGGACTGAATGTAAATGTATCAAATGCAACCAACTTCTCCAGGACCAGGATGTCCTCTTAAAATGTGATATATGTCAATGTTTTCTACATAAATCATGTGTTGAATTAACAGCATCAGAACTTAAATGCTTACCTCTACAGAAAAGATCCTTGTGGTTCTTATGTGATGTATGTGTACAGTTTATGAAAAAAATGCCCTTAATAATTGGTATGATTAAAGAAATGAAAGCAAGTATAGATATAATAAAAAGTGATATGCACAAATCAATACACTTACCTAAAACAAATACTCCAAGCAGTGAAATAATGAACATCCGAGCAATAAATATCAAAGAAGATATTAGTCACTTGGAAAATATTATTAAAGTTAATATCTCACAGGTGAGAGTCGAACTAGAAGACTTTAAGGAAAGTAATAAAGACATGGTTAAACTACTTACAGCTCCAAACATGAACTTAGAAACCTGTAATAAATCAAATCAACCAAAGCTATATGCTGATTGTATTAAAAAACAGGCCTCTGGACAAAATAATAAACTTTTTGAACAAAACCAAATACCGAATAGATTTACAAATGAAATGCAGAAGAGTGCAGCTATTCACAGTGAGAGTAGGCACAAAGTAGAAAACCTGGCTGCACATAAGAATTCCGAAAATTCTGAGAATTTCGAAAGATTTGGAAGATCTAATAGTAACGATGGTCGTCAAGGAATTAAAAGAAAATGGAAAAAAAAGTTCAGATGGCAACGGATGAAACAAATGATAACGAATTTGAAGGCCGAGCAACAGCAAACATCAAACATAAAAAGATATGGCTTTTTATCTCAAGAGTTAAAGATGTTATAAAGGCTGAAAACATCGCATCTTATATTAAACGGAAAACAAACTTGAATGAAGAAAAAGTAGCAGTTAAGGAACTGAATACTTGGTATAAAGCGAAAGATAATAAATGCTTTCTAGTTGGCATTGATCCAGCCTTTAAAGATTCTGTCTACACTGCATCATTTTGGCCAAAAGGGGTAGCCTATCAAAGATTTGGCTTCTCTAAAGGGCAGCACTTCCTGGATAACCCCAATTTGCAAGGATCAAAAAATCCAAATGCTGCTCCCGAAAGTCATAATGTTCGTAATGCTCGTAATGTTCATAATGTTCATAATGTTAGTGATGATTTTTTAGATTTAGCCAAAAGTCCCTAAGTACAGGGAATTATAAACTAAATCATAGTCAATTAAAATGCTTTTCTATCTTTTATCAAAATGTCCGGGGTCTAAGATCAAAACTAACTCTTTAAGTTTTATATATGAAAATATATTGTCAAACAACTTTGATGTAATAGGTATTACAGAGACTTAGCTCAATGCTTCAATATTTGACCATGAGCTCTGTGATGAACGATATATGATACTCAGGAATGATAAATCGTATGAGATATCCGGTGTCCAACGAGGAGGCGGTGTTCTGTTTTGGATTAAAAAAAAAAATCAAGTATTGTCAGTGTGTCAAAGTACAGATATTGATTTTCAATGGTTATGTGTTACATTAAAAATCAAAGAAATTCTTATTACATTATGTTGCTTGTATATTAAATCTGGATCTAATCTGTCGGTGTATGAAAGACTTCTAGATTCGTTCGAAAATGAGAATTTTCACTCTATAGGTGATTTCAATGTTCCTGAAATAGATGGCATTTGTTACAATTTTAGAAATGGGTCCGGCAAGGCCAAATTAATACAAAACATCCTATGCAAGTATGATTTATACACAATAAACAATGTTCTAAATCATGTTAATAACACACTTGATCTAGTCCTTACAAATCTAACTGAGGCAGAAGTAACACTTTCTGATACCCCCTTAGTAAATATTGATCAGTATCATCCCCCATTGGAGATTAATTTAGGTCTTAATATTAGTAAAACAATTAATAATAATGAGACAGGTGATGACAAATTTCTTAATTATAACTTCAAAAAGGGTGACTACATCAGTTTATATCAGCTCCTAAGTCAGTGTAACTGGGAAGTCATTATCACATCAGATAATCCGAACGAATGTACCAATCAATTTTACAGTAAGTTATATTCTATACTAAATCAAACTATTCCTCGTAAGAAATATTTACATTCAAAAAGAAAATATCCCAGTTGGTTCACTATTGAGCTTATCCAAAAAATAAAAACCAAAGAACATTATTTTATGAAATCCAAAAAAAATCCAGAATGCATACAAAAATTCCATGACGTGAGACGGGAAATTAAACGTTTAATTAAGACTGCTCATGCGAATCACATCTTAAATATAGAAAATGATATAAATAACAATCCAAAGAAATTTTGGGATTACATCAAAAATAAAAAACAAAATTCAAGTATTGCACCTAGGTTTTCGTATAAGGGCGAGTCTCTTAAGAATGAGAAGCATATCTCTAATGCATTCGCGCACACCACAAGATTCCAAATGTATATGGATTATAACCTGGACAATCTCAATATACATATAACATCACTATAAACGAAATCATGAATGCTATAAAATAATTGAAACCCCAAGCTGCTATAGGTGTAGATAGATTGCCCTCCTATTTCTTTAAGGCATATGCCGACTTACTTGCAGTACCTTTGCAAATTATTTAAAAAAAAGCCCTAGAAACTAATATTTTTCCGGATAAATTTAAAATTGGTCGCATAACTCCCATACATAAGTCTGGCACTACTAGTCTATTAACGAACTATCGGCCTATTACAGTGCTGCCATCGCCATCAAAAATTTTTGAACGTGCTAAATATAACAGGGTTTACCCCCATGTATCACCAATAATTTTGGAAGAACAACATGGCTTTGTCAACAAAAAATCCACCGTCACAAATTTGGCTGTATTCTGTGACTATATAGCGAAAGATATAAATAAACGTCAAATTGATACCATATACACTGATCTAGCGAAGGCATTTGATTGAGTTAATCATAATGTCTTGTTGGAGAAACTAAAAACCTTTTCCTTCAATAACAGTCTCTTGATATTTTTAAAATCATACCTAACCAACCGTCCTAATTTTGTGAGATTTGATAATAACAATTCAGAGACCTTTATTTCTACCTCAGGCGTACCTCAGGGCTCCATATTAGGACCATTGCTATTTGTGCTCTTCATCAACAATATAACAGATTATATTAAGGATGCCAAATGTTTATTATATGCAGATGACCTAAAAATCTATCTTACGATAAGATCTAATGAAGATATGGATTTGCTCCAATGTGATATTACAGCCATTTCTGACTTCTGTGTAGATAATGACCTGGCTTTAAACGAATCCAAATGTAAAGTAGTATCTTATACAAGGAAGAAGAACCCCCTCTTAGGTGTATACACCGTGAACGGTGTTCAACTTGTTAGATGAAACTAAAGACCTGGGTGTAGTATTTACTAAAAACTTTTCTTTTAACGACCACATCATTAAGTTAATAGCTGAGTGTTACAGGAAACTTGGTTTCATTCTTAGAGCTAGCCAAGATTTTAACTATAAAACATCCATAACATTGTTTAACACGTTTGTCCGATCTAAATTAGAGTATGGTTGTATTATTTGGAATCCTAGAACTCTGACATACACCGATATGATAGAAAAAGTCCAGAAAAAATTTTTACGATCCATGTACCTTAAAACACACGAAGTATACCCTTTCTTAATTTCATATGAACACCAAAGAGCTGAATTTAATGTGACACTTTTAAGTAAGCGTCGTGCAGATGCTCAAATTCTGTTTATTTTTGGTGTGCTGCATAACCATATAGCTGTACCTGACATACTATCAGCCATAAACATAAATGTACCTGACATTAGGTTAAGACTAAGGGATAATGTATTTAAAATATTTAACATAAACTCCCCTATTGAGAATTGTTTACTGACTGTAAATGAATGTCTAAGAAATTGCGATATTGATATTTTTAATACTAATAAAAATGAGCTATACTCCAATCTGTGATCTATATACATTACTTTATGCTTATATACTATCTAGTTTCATACTTTCTGTAATGTTGTTGTAGGTAGGTATATGTTTATTGCTCTGTTTTTGTGTATTTGCATATTTATATTTGTACCCAACTGTATACATGTAAGTGGACCATGTCTGTTTGTATGCAGTATAAATAAATAAATAAATAAATAAATAAATAAATAAATTTTGGTGCTTATCAAATAGTAAAAATTCTTTCGTTCTTTGTGACTTAGATAATTGTTTTTAATTCAAGTTAATTTTCTACAACAAGCAAGCAATTTGTTTGTACAGGGTGTCAACTATAATTTTGCCCCCCCCCCCCTATTTCCTTATTTGTGAAGATATTTTAAAATTTTAAAATGTAGCCTTATCAGACATTACCGAATTTTTCAAATATAATATTCAAAATTACCTAGGTGGTCAAAAGAAAGTTGATTTTTTTAAAAATGGAATACCCTGTATATTTCTTGACAGGTTTGTAGTACTCTTTGAGCTGATTTCAAAAATGTATAACTCCCTTGAGTTTAGATCAAAATCGGACGAGATATTCAAGGATAAACATGAGAAATATATATATATATATATATATATTTTTTTTATTTAAGAAAACTCGCATCAACCATGTAGGTTATTAGCGACGGTACAGTTGGTTTCACAATTAAAAGAATATATGTATATCTGTCTATAAATCTATATATCTTTCTATGCAATTAATTATTGTACAATCTATATGTGTTTTGTCAATTGAAGCTGTTTTATGAAATTCAGAAGTGGGTCAATGTTGGTGTGGTGTAGTATGGATTGCAGTTCGTTTGGTAGTCCAGCAGCGATTCTTTCTTGATTAAAAATAGGACACTCAACAAGAATATGTCTTACTGTTATGGTGGTATTGCAGGTTTCACATCTCTTGGGCTCTTCTTTTTTCAGTATGTGTTCCTGGGTAAGTCTGGTGTGTCCTATGCGTAAACGTGTCCAGATTATTTGGTGCTTTCTCTTAGGTGGCCAAGATTTTTTCCACTCTATGCTTGGAACTATTTCCCTTAATTTTTTATTGTTTTGGGATTGCCATCTGTTTTGCCACAATGTTTTTGTTAGAGTTCGTATTTGGTTATATACATCTTTGTGGGGAATTTTATTTATTATGATGCTATCCGGGTCTGTTGTGGCTGCTCGGGCGATAGAGTCAGCCTTTTCATTTCCGGGTTTACCTATATGGGATGGAATCCACGTAAATTCTATGGTTTTGTCCAGTTGGTGAAATTTGCTAATTTGTGACTTTATTTGTTGGAGTATTGGATCTCTTGGGTAAAGTTGTTGAATTCCTTGAATGGCACTGAGCGAATCCGTAAAAATAATTGTGTCTCTCGGTGTTTTTATTGCGACTTTTAATGCCTCGAGTATTGCAAGGGTGTCTCCAGTATAAATGCTACATGAAAATGGAAAGCGGTACATATCACTGTTTGTACTATCGACTACAGCAGCTCCTACACAATCGTCAATCTTGGAAGCATCCGTATAAATAACATTATAGTTGTTGTATCTGCAGATTAGGTCAGAAAAGGCATTTGTGATTATTTTAGGGTTTGTGTCTGATTTCGGATAGCGAAGGAACTGAGTGTGGCATTGAGGGATAGTTATGGTCCAAGGGGAGGGCATGTTTTGACAAATTGATAAAGATTCAGGAATTTGTATAGAATTAATTCTGTTGATTCTTTCATAGTATTGTGGTACGAATCGGGGGTTTCTGTCGTATATTATTTTGAACCGTTTAGAGAATACATTATGAAACGTTGGGTTGTTTGGATTTGCAGATATTCTTGCAGCGTATGTGAGACTTAGATATTGTCGTCTAAGGAATAGAGGGGGTTCTTCTGCTATGAGAAATATTTGTTTTCATACTTTCGAGGTGGCTTGGCATTCTGACTTAATTGTTGACTTTTAGCTGTCAAAATAATGTTCCTTATCAAATACTTAAAGATCTCTCTAAGATCAAACATGTATTTTCAAAGAAAATATTTTCAAGAAAATATAAAAATAACAATTAACAGAAAAATAAACTTCACATAATTTAACAAAATACAAAACAAAAACCACCATGATTTACTCGAAATTTAATATACACATTTTTGAAAGTATGTTTTGTAGGGACCCGAAGTTTGGGGAGTCATCTAACAAATTCCCTATATGCTGCAGTGACTTCTTTTACACAAAAGATAAATTTCGACCATTGCACATCTTCTACAGAATATCCCATTTTGCCCGTTAATTATACCGGGTGGCCACGAGTCAATGTACGCCCCCAATTTTTTGGTTGTTTTAGAATTTTAAAATTTCGTTTTTGGTATACGCGAATAAGACAAAAGTGGGCTATTTTTAGACTAACAGGAACGAAAATATCACTTCCGGTTGAACCGGAAGTGACATCAACTTTTTTTTCTTAAATGGAATGACCATGTTTTTTTTGTGGTGTTTTATAAAACATGAAATTCTAATTGCAGTAGTTTTTTCGAATTTCAAAAATTCCAAAAAATAAGTGAGATACGAACGATTTTTTATATTGTACAAAATGGCCGCGTCAGATGAATGCGATGTAAGAAAATTACTAAGTAGGCTAAGGAAATTATTAGCAAGGTAGTAAGCTTGTCTGTACACAATAAAATAGTTATTTAAATTACTGATAGATACGATTATTTTTAAGTTTTTCTCAAAAAACGGAATTTAATTTTCACTTTCATTTCCGTAGGGGTCCTATGAAAAATTTTTAAATGGGACCGTACTATTTTTTGTTATTATTCGGATATAATGATTCATAAGCTTTAATTTTTTCGTCAATAATCATTTCTTAACGAGATCCTTTGTAATAATAAAAGTGTATTTAAAAGGTAAGCACAAATTAAACAAGAAATAATTTTAATGAACACTAAATTTTAATGTAAGTAATTGTTTATGATATTGTTTTTATTGATTTTAAATATATAATTATTAAAGTGCCTAAAATAAGTACGTATTTCCTTTCAATATGTATAACTATAATGATTAAGTAATTGTTTAAATATTATTTCTATATTTTGGGTTTATAAAATTTTATTATATGCCAAAAAATTTACAATAATTAATTTATATCTTACAGTGCCCTGAGGATGGTAATAAATTATACCGAAACGTCGGCAAGTTAATGTAATAGTGTTTCAATTATATTGGACCTAATACCCCAAAAATCTAAATCTTTAATTAAATTGTGGTCTGGAAATTCTAATTATAATAATCGTATTATTTATACATGAAATAAATTGTCATCGAATAGCGTTTCGTCTTGATTGTTAAGGCAATTTCTGATTTCAATCTGTCGGCGTTTTAATTCCGTATGCTGTAAACAAATAGTAAATTTAATTTTATTTATTAACATTTCTGAAAGGTGAAATAGTTTTGTAAATATCAGAGAATCTAATATTTAATGTTGAGAACTGAAATTGTTAATTCGTCATTTCCTCGAAAACCAATAATGATATTCGGTAGGCTTATATTACACGAGTATCAGAACCCTGTATGAAATAAAAGAAATAAGTTGTCGCAAAGGGTAGAGGGTTTGATGCTATCCTCTTATACTCACTCTTTTTCGGTCAGAACTAAAATTACCCAGGCATCACTAAATTGCAAATGGAAGAATAGAACTTTTTTATCTATTCCATTTTTTGCTTAAAGACAAGGATTTCAACGTTATTCTCGACATGGACGCGTGTTATAGTTTGTAGCGCAATTTGGAGTCATCGGTATAAAAGCAAATTATCACAGTAACAAAAAGTGACCTATTTTATCTCCTTCCACCACCTTAATACATATTGAAGTAATGAGATTAGCTATTTAAGATTAAGATGTATAAAAGAAAATTGTCGCTGAAATACAAATTTAATGGAAATAATGTTTAATGTAGATAATATGATTAAATGTATTTAAGGCATACAAATATTTTGTTAATAAAAATTGCATCGATATTAGCTCTGATGTCTTCTAGATTACTTAATTAATCATTCAATATACTCACTTTGAGAAAGCTAATTTGGAGGTAAACATATAACTGGTGAGTAACTTTCATCTTCATCAATTTCCCAATCAAAATTAAGTTGACTCTGGAAACGCAAGATGTTTGTCTTTATGCCATTCTATGGTTTGATAGTGGGAACATCACCTATATGTATCATGAAGTTTGCTACACAACTAGTAAACAAACGTTTTGATAACTTATTCAAAAACCCATTTAATCGGATGCCAGTCTACCCCAAGTATTAATTATTGTAGATATGCCCTATGCTAGATATGTAATTAGTCAATAAGATTATTTAAACCTCATTTCATAATTGTAGATGAATCCCAACGACTGAAGTTGATTTGTGTATAATTTGAAATGTATGATTCAAATGCAATTTTGGTGTCCGACAGAAACTATAAAATACACGAAAGTTATCAAAATCAGCAATAAACTTAAATCTTAGAGAGATAGGTGAATAAAGTTAACGATAAAAAGATTCAGAATTGGTATAACAAGCATATTATTATTTAAACGTCATATATGTACATATATATTGATAGTTTGTTAAAGAGTTTGTTAACCACAACAAATTAAGTTTGTAGATCATTGGGCAATAGCTTGATATTTTTCTACCAATAATAGATATTATAAGCAATCTTTAATATTATGGAAAATTTGAGGACCAAGGTAATGGGAAAGCAATTATTTGAAACTGCTTTATTTCCTTTCTTTGATATGGGCTGCACACAAATAACCTTTAAATTGGACGGATGTACGTGAAAAAATTTATAAATCTGCGAAGTATTCGAATTAGTTCCGAGACCAGCAACTCCTAATATCGGGCTTTTGAGTTGTGCTTTTCTGTGGTTTTTGTTATAGACCATGAACTTTGAATTTTCTTTCAAGATGAATTTAGCTTTTTTTTATAGTATTTAATAACAATTTAGTCTCTAGTTGTAGCGTTGAGAAATAATCACGGCAAGAACTCAAATATCATAGTGGAGTACGAGTGTTATTTTCGCTAGTAATCTCCCTTGCCCTTGAATTATTACTAGAAATTTTTCGAGTTATTAATTCAAGAACAGTTCCGGTTATTAATTCAAGAACAGTTCCGGTTATTAATTCAAACACGCGGGGGATTTGGTAAGAAAATTTCACACCTATATAGTATAGTATATACCTACCTACAATGATAAAGAAAATTTTTCCACCCATTTTAGTTGCAGGAAACTACTCATAAGGGGTTAATATATAATACTGTAATGTTATATTATGTTTTCGTCACTAAAATGGGTGGAATCCTGTTTTTTCTTTATATTTTCAAACGTTTATTTATTTATCATGTAGATCATAATGAAAGGTTAAGAACATATTGCCAATATAAAGTAGATAATACAAAAATCATTATCGGTAGTGACGGTAGTAGCGGTGTAATCTAACTTTAAATTGTAATTTTAGTCAAGAATCTAAGGCTCCGAATTCGATCATGGGGTATGCACTCGCGGGTATATGATTTTAAAAATATGGATATTATCCAGAATTTTATGCCGAATCCGATTCCAGAGGGCGCGATGTCGGCCAAGATTGCAAAATTGCAAAAAAAGTAATATTTCCAAAAAAAAATTGGAACTTAAATATTGCATTATCTGTCGTTTACATTGCATTTACGAGCTTATTTATAAAGATTTTTTAGTAATTTTTATATCAATCAAAAGCCTAATGTTTGTAGTTTCATACAAGTTGAATAGAGAGACATTATTTTCATTATAAACAACACTATAAATTGTTTAAACAATATGTGCTCGGAAAGTGTAGTGTAATTTTCGGCGTTGAGGTACTTTTGTTATTATTGCAGATAGATATGTAGTTATGTAAGACGAAATACGTAGAATAGACCAACGAACATTTTTTACTAAAATAATTTTTTAATTCGCTGGCACTCGAGGCACTCGAGATGATTAAAGAATTTCGCACACGAGTTGCAAACAATATTTTTTCTACAACGACTTTAATTTGATTAAACTAAAACCGTAAAACGATATCTTGTATTATAATTATTGTTTAAATGTTATTTGTGGCATTTCATAAATTATTTCTTTCCTTTTCTTTTTTGGGATTTATTACCACATTCCTCGAGATTCCTATCCAAAAAATTCGATTTATCTAAAAAATATTCAAATTAACCAGTTTAAAACTGGGAAATAACCTCTACGCCTTTGACGTAATGTCAGAGGATCAGTTAGAGGGTGTTTTTTGACAACTAATAGGAATTAAATTAATACTTAATGAAGATTAATGCGTATCAAATTGTTCGGTAGAATTTTGTTCAACTTGGTTACCATTGTTGAGAGAATAACTCAATAAAATTAATATTATTTAGTATATTTTTCAACATTTCTATGGTAAGTATCTATGGAAATGATATAAACAATTTTTATTTTATGCCGTGTTATTCTACACGTTACATAAAAATCTAAAGCTTAAACTTTGAAAAAGGAAACGGATATAGTTTCCGAAACGTCAGCGCAGTATTTTTGTATTAATTTAATTCCTATTAGTTGTCAAAAAACACCCTCTAACTGATCCTCTGACATTACGTCAAAGGCGTAGAGGTTATTTCCCAGTTTTAAACTGGTTAATTTCAATATTTTTTAGATAAATCGAATTTTTTGGATAGGAATCTCGAGGAATGTGGTGGTAATAAATCCCATAAAAGAAAAGGGAAGAAATAATTGTATTATAATATTTAATGCAAATTAATTTTAAGAAAATATAATAGCAGATATGTCCCAGAACTATGGAAACTAATA
Source organism: Rhagium mordax (assembly GCA_963680705.1). Lineage (NCBI taxonomy): Eukaryota > Metazoa > Arthropoda > Insecta > Coleoptera > Cerambycidae > Rhagium > Rhagium mordax. The sequence goes on from OY796656.1 coordinate 80,301,385, forward strand.
TGTTTGACAACAAACATTTTTTACTGACGTTTTCGATATTGTGAGTGTTGAATATTGTGGGTTTTTTAAAGTAAAATAATACATAAGATAATAATGGAAAGTCTCGAAAGTCACAGACTGTTTTTAAAATAATGGCAATATGCAAGTAATAAAAAAAGGGAAAAAATCACCACAACACGTCATTTTATACTATTTATCAGACTAGCCATGAAAGAAACACTTAAAAGACGGAACTTTGACAGGTGAATTAGTCTTTTTGGAGGTACATTTAATTACTGCTGCAAAATTTCATTTGGATAGCTCAAGAATTGTGGAAATGGAGGGGGTTTACCATGATCCGTGGTCACCCGGTATAGTTCCAAATACAGTGGTTTTCTGGGGCAAACTGTTGAGGTTTGCCTTTGATATTACACTTTTATCTTGACATATTTTGACCATTTTCTTATTTCTATTTATTTTTTTAGAATTTGGCGTGATTCCCAGATATAAGTTTAATGACTATTAATTATGGCATTATCACATAAATCATATGTACAGCTACTTACCTATAATACTCCAATTTTAGTTATATCATATACAAAGAATTTACAATACAGACAACCATCATTTTATCAAGACGAAAATTATTTTAATATCATTGTAGTTTTTTTAAATTAAATACCGATAATTTGTTCTGTTTGTGAGCATTATTTATGATCTGTATGAACTTTCATACGAAAGACGTTACAAAAATGTTGCTTATACCTTACAAAAAAAAATTGTAAAATAATGTACGTAATAATACGAGTAAATACTTTTTTCTACAACTGTCAAAAAAGGTTATGTTTGCGCATTAACGTCAGTGTCTAAAATGAGACATTTTTTCATTGACATTATTTTTTTTGCGTTACCACGACCCTGTGCGCAAAATATTTTGCACATCACATACCGATTATAAATTTAATTATTGCCTGTTTTTTATAATTTTTAATGTATACACAAGAATTAAGCAAACATCTAGTTCAAAAAGATTTATTGTTTTTTGAAATGAATTAACTGAAAGTAGACATTTTTAAATTATTTTAAAAACAGTCTATGACTTTCGAGACTTTCCATTATTATCTTATGTATTATTTTACTATTATTAAAAACCCACAATATTCAACACTCACAATATCGAAAACGTCAGTGAAAAATGTTTGTTGTCAAACATATTAGTTTCCATAGTTCTGAGACATATCCGCTATTATATTTTTTTTAAATTAATTTGCATTAAATATTATAATACAAGATATCGTTTTACGGTTTTAGTTTAATCAAATTAAAGTCGTTGTAGAAAAAATATTGTTTGCAACTCGTGTGCGAAATTCTTTAATCATCTCGAGTGCCTCGAAATCATGTGTAAATGGCCTGCCTACAGAAACAAGACCGCGCGCGCGGTAGACCACACAATGCGCTTTTAAAAAATATCATATCTCCTAAATTATTCAGCGAATTAAAAAATTATTTTAATAAAAAATGTTCGTTGGTCTATTCTACGTATTTCGTCTCACATAACTATATATCTATCTGCAATAATAACAAAAGTACCTCAATGCCGAAAATTACACTACACTTTCCGAGCTCATATTGTTTAAACAATTTATAGTGTTGTTTATAATGAAAATAATGTCTCTCTATTCAACTTGTATGAAACTACAAACATTAGGCTTTTGATTGATATAAAAATTATTAAAAAATCTGTATAAATAAGCTCGTAAATGCAATGTAAACGACAGATAATGCAATATTTAAGTTTGGAAAAGTAATATTTTTTTTGGAAATATTACTTTTTTTGCAATTTCGCACTCTTGGCCGACATCGCGCCCTCTGGAATCGGATTCGGCATAAAATTCTGGATAATATCCATATTTTTAAAATCATATACCTCGCGAGTGCAGGGTTCGGCATTTTAGAAGCGTCTTTTTGGGTGCTAGATTCCTTACTATTTATCATCATCTTCATTATTATGAATAATGAATAATTATTACTTAATGTTAGTGTTAAAACCCCGGCAGTTGGCATATTAAAATACCTCAGCAGTTGGCATTGTTCCTCTTCCAAACTACAAGCGAACTACGTGTTTACACATGAATTTTCAATTCGAACTAACCATGCTAGCGCACATTTTCGGCTCGAGCTAACCCATTTCGAACTAACTCTAATTGTTCGGACGAACAACTGTATACACGGTCGAAATTCGAAATTCGGATTGAGTTATGTCGAATTAACAGAAATGTATACGTAGTAACAGTGGTTTTTCTTACGAGTGTGACATATTTACTGAACATTTCTAAACAGTCTAAACCAATGTAGAGGAAGAGATCTATATTTCGAAACAAGTTGCGCACCTTTATAATTCTTTCATTCAACATCATAACCACATTGATAATTTTGTCAGTGTGTACAGGGTTAGTTTTATTAATGTAAACCCCCCATTTTTATTTTTATTTTTGACCGATCCAAAAAATTAAAAACTGGCCTTACAGGGTTTATTACCTAGATTTCACTTCTGCTAACGGATTGGCAATAGCGTTTTAAATATACAGGGTAAGCAAAAAAGTTAGGTTTTTTGAATTCCTCCAATCATTCTGATTACAAATATATACACATATTGTATAATCGCTTTACTGGTTTTTGAGTTATTTTCACTTACGTTGAAACAAAAGCGTTATTTTATAAATTCATATAATAAATCAATAAATGGAATAAATCAAAAACAAAACAAAATATATGAATTATTAAAACAAATTACGTAACAATTTCAACATGACTACCATTAACTTCGATACATTTCAAACAACGTTTAATAAAATTCGAACGGAGTCCAGAGCTAATCCATTAGATTATTTTCTTTGGGGAACGTTCAAAGAAAAAATTTACAGTGATCCAGTGGAAAATTTTAAACAATAAAAAAAAACAAATTGTAAAAAATATAACTGCTAAATTTGGATGCAGTACTTTTTCGATAAATTCGTTCGAATTTTATTAAACGTGGTTTGAAATGTATTGAAGTTAATGGTGGTTGATTATGATAAAAATGTTATATAATTTGTTTTAATAATTCATATATTTTGTTTTGTTTGTAGATTTAATTCATTTATTGATTTATTACATGGGTTTATAAAATGACGCTTTTGTTTCGACGTATTCATAAAGTAAAAATAACTCAAAAACCAGTAACAATAGGTGTATATATTTGTAATCAGAATGATTGAAGGAATTCAAATTTGTCAAAATATACAGGGTGTTCCGTTTAAAAAAAAGCTAACTTTTTTGCGTACCTTGTATGTTTAAAACACTACTGCCAATCCGTTAGCAGGAGTGGAATCTACATAGAAAACCGTGTAAGGCCGGTTTTTTTATTTTTGGAATCGGTCAAAGATAAAAATAAAAATGGGGGGTTTACATTAATAAAACTAACCCTGTACATAAAAATGCTAAAACTGTTTCTGTTTCTGACTATTTCGGTTATTGCAATTTTTTTATAATTACACTAGAAAATTAAATACATATTTTTTCTTTATGTATTATTTTCTCAGTAGAAGAAATTGTATTTGCTCTATCATATTATTATACTCGCAGATATTTTATAACACCTCTTTTAACACTTTTTGATTAATTTTAGTTATAATTTAGATATTCATCTGTATGAGTTAATTTTCTATAAACGCTAGTTTTAAATCTATAACACTCTTTTAGCCAAATATTTACCAAATAAGAACAGAAAGAAAATTAAACGATGCCACAAATATTTTTTAGGGAGTACCTATCTAATATTCTAATATTTAAAAGTAAAAATAAATAGTGATCGATTACCTCAGTGATATTTAGTGTGGATTCTGGATTGTGCTGCATTCGACTTAAATGCTAGTCAAATTGACAACCTCCAACAGTAAATTTTTGTTCCTTAACTTCGTTAACTTCGGTAACCCTAAATCAACAAGATTCAACCGACCATAAACAAGTTAAAATTAACCCACTTCATTATGGGAAAATCAGACATTGTTGTTTCTTAATATAACTTTAATCATATTAATGTTTCTTAACTGTGATAATTAAACTAGACCACAGTTGTGTAGAATACAGAAACAAATAACTGCATTACGTCTTTTTCTCTCTCTATGCATAATTAATCGTTTTAAACCAGAATTTTTAATTAAAAAATTAGTCGAATTTATGAGAGGCAAATTAATAACAATTAGTTGATTTCTTAATTATTCTTCATCGTAATGTTTTTGTCGCCTATTAAAACGTAACTGATTGCTTCCCGTAATACCAATTGCTCTCATTAAACCTATAAATATATTTTTACATATTGACGGTGTAACGAAGTGATTTTTTCCGTCCAGGAATATCTGTTTTTGCTTTAAGTATTACCGTCACTTGGGTACACCCTGCCGACGCTTGTTAGTATTTAAGTCCTGTTTTAATTAAGTTAATATTGAGTTGTAAAAAACCAGCTGGTAAGCAAGCAGTTAAATAATTAATTGATTAATTTTCGACAATTCCCCGTATAATTAAAATCCGTGAATTGTTATAAATAATGATCGAGTCGTCAACAAAAATCATTAGTTACTAAAGTCGGTTAAAAAATATTAATCTGTGTCCGTTTTAATCCGTTTCTTTTTGCAGTATAATCTAAAAATTGCAAGCAATGCATTTCCGGTTAGTACAACTTTGAGTCAATAGTATTAGTTACCTAATGCGCCCGACCTACGTAAAGAACGTTGCGCGTACGAGTCCTGTGTTTCAAGTCAATCGGCCGTTTAGCGCGCATTCTGCCTACGTCATCAAAGTGCCTACGTCATTAAGGTGATAAAAAGCCAGCGACACATGGCCTCCCTCTCAGATCCATCAGATCGCTCAGCTCTCTCAGATCAATCCGACCCGAAACAACTTCAGCAATTAAACCGTCACCGTGTTCACCGCGACTTCCGAATAAATTTCTTGAATTTGTTATTGGTAAGAATTAAGATTACACCGTTGTCCGCTATTACCAGTCCGTCAGTTAAGTATAGATATTTAGAGTTCTTTTGTCCGGGATTATCGCACAAGGCTCAGCCTTCTGGGATAAAGGGGGTCGTAATTACATGTGGTGTATTTATTATTATTATTTTATTATTTACTACTAAATCAAACCAGAGTTAATTAATAGTCCTTGATTGTGCAACGGCTGGCTAGATCTGCTCGTCGGGCGATCTAACAGGTCTCACTGCACAGAGGTTACCTGCAAACCTAGATTACATAATAAAAGTCATTGATAAATAGCTCTCGTTTTGTGGCAGTAGTTCGCCGTATTTTTAAAAGAATATTAAGAATAAACTCGAATATCTATAGCTAACCGATTGTCCGTAGTACCGAAAATATATCCTGTTGGAAACCCTTCGTACTTGCCGGTCGAAATCTTCTAGACGCGAAAATAAACGTAAATTAGCCGCAACTCACCGCCGAAATAAAATCATACCCGCGTGCCTTACAAATATCTTTGCTTACCAGCTGGCCCATTTAGTTAAGTAAATGCTGTAAATAAATACCCGACTTCAAAGTCGCCACAATAGTATTTTTTTTGTTAATTGTGCTCTGTATATATATATTTTTGAGAGAAAAATAAATATGTTATTCTATCTACTTTAAATTTCCGAGTTATAATTTCTGAGCTCACATAGCCGCCGAAAATTCCTGATTAACCCGTTTGAGTAGGGGTTGAAGTCAGTTAGACAGACCCCCAGCTTACGACTCGCTGGCATTTTTTATTTGTCTTCAACTGTTAGCTACCCCGGATTGCTTTCCCAAAAAGGAAAGCCAAACAGTGCTGTTCTTTGCACTTAAAAGTTAAAGTACTGGCGCCCGCGATATACGTTTAAAAGAGAAAATATCTACGTAAGTATACGTCAAAAGTAAGCGCCGTTACAACGGAATACCGGACTTGGAGAAGTAAAGTATAAAACTCATTTCTGAAAGAAAATCTCGTTGGGTCGATTTTATTTATTATATGCAATTAAATAATAACTCCAAAATAGTCACCTGTTTCGACTGTGTTCTATTGTTTTTACAGGTTGCTAGTGAAAATTTAAAAAATAAAATATTTAAATTTATTGCTTAGAATTTTTATTGAAAACACGAAAGATTTATTTTCTTAATGACGTATCATATACAGAGTGTCACTAGTTATTAAATATTAAAGGTTTTCGCACAGCAACTTTTGTAAATTGTCATATCGAATTTTAGATTAGGAAGTCGATATAATAAATAATAAGGCACATAAAAGCGTCGGTGTATTTGATATCTTATCCGCTATCAAAGATGCCTTCGTTTTTTATGTACTATCGCGGCCTAAAAAAAGTAATCGATTTTTTTATCAAGTAGTATGTTTTTTTCAAAAAGTTTTCCTTTGTAATGGGAGTTTTTACATCAGTTATGTCAATTAAATTATTTTGACAAGAAATCATTGGTGGGGTCGTATTTATTAAAAAAAAACTAATAAGAAATAAGTTGTTAATATTTTTTAATTAAAAGAAAACAATTAATTATTATGATTTTGAGAGAAGCAGAAAAAGGCTACATCATCGCCAAACTTGGAGAATGGTGGTCTTAACAATGCATAGCAAGTGAAATTAATTGCAGCAAAGGCACAATTCAAAAACTAAACAAAAAGACAAAATACCTTCCGCTATATCTGTTTTGTGCAAATAAGTATTCTTCATCAAACTTATGACCTCTGGGACGGTAAACTCGCAGTTGACCATTGTAGTAGGACTGAAATATCTTTTCGTCGAAAAAGACCACTCGCTCCCAGTAACGATCGTTTTCATTATTAAAAGTATTTGCAAACTGCATTCTTGCCTCTTTATCTGTTCGGGGCTTTTTAGCACTGGCACAGTTAAATAGACCTTGCTCTCGCAACCGTTTTCTTGCTGTCCTAACAGACGCTGGGAAGTTGGTTTGCTCTTTGGCTTCAATAGAATTAGAAAATGGTTTTAAATTCACATAGTCAACCAGGGTCAGGGTATTGTCGTTTTCTACAGTACTCTTTATTGACCGCCCAGAACTCACTGCCCTGCTCAGATCATGAGTTTCTATCCACTATTTGTTCAGTTTTTGAATCGTGCTTTTGCTGCAATTAATTTCACTTGCTATGCGTTGTTGAGACCACCCTTCTCCAAGTTTGGCGATGATGTGGCCTTTTTCTTCTTCACTCAAAACATGATAAGGCATGATTAAGTAATAGAAAATTTATTTTTGCTTAATATGACAATGACGTTGTCACTAATAAAAAAAATATTGGGATTGATGCGACACTGAATAGAACCATAGTTACAGCGGGAAAATCAGTCGATTACTTTTTTTCGGCCGCGATAGTACCTTAATCGAATCGGTAAAGTAGAAGTTAGTAAACGATGCTGTTTCTAAATCTAATTTAATTCTGGCGAATTCAAGAAAATTCTCTCCAACATGAACAGCGAAAATAAGTTTTTAAAAGAGGATGAAACTAGAGAAATATGTAAATCGAATTATTTAGTTTGGACCCATTTTTGTCACGACTGAATTTTCATTACTATAATATTCTAGATTAAATAACGGCTCAAGAGTTCCAAACAGTTATGTGAAGTGTAAATTCTTTGGTGGTAGCATTAGCACATTTACAAGATTACAGCAACAATGAACAGTTGCGTTAAAAATATAATATACGATTTGCATTTATTCTAATTGATCTGGAGTTAAATCTGAATATAATATACTATTTGCAATTATTCTAATTATTGATCTGGAATTAAATCTAAAAGCTTTGAAAATTTACAAAAAAACCAGTAGGTATAGGTCTTTTATCATGTGACAGATATCCAGAAGCGTTGTGAATATGCATAACAACCTGATAGAAAGCCGCTTTTAGTACTGCCCATTTTTTTACAAGCTTTTATTTAACTTGCAATTAGTTTGTTTGTTTGTTTGTTTAGGTCAAATCTTGCAACTGAATTTTAAAATAGTTATCCCCAACCGATTGAGCTGAAATTTTGCATACACGTTTAGTTTGGATGACAATGCATGCTTAGCTAAGTGACGTCATTCTAAATCCAATATGGCGGACTCCCAAAGATGGCGGACTAGTTATTTTTTATGCACCCCCCATAATATGGATATCAATTAAAAGGGTTTGCTGAGAAGAATACGAAAAATAAAATGACGTCACACTAAATTCAATATGACGGACGCCCCAAGATGGCGAACTAGTTATTTTTTATGTACCCCCATGATATGGATATCAATTAAAAGGGGTTGCTGAGAAGAATACGAAAAATAAAATGACATCACACTAAATTCAATATGGCGGACGCCCCAAGATGGCGAACAAAATTTTCTTATCACCTTCATAATATGGGTATCAAATGAAAGGGTTTGCTGAGAAGAATACGAAAAAAATACGAAAAAACAAAAAAATAAAAAGTAAATTAATAGTAAAAAAACATTTTTAAAAACAAGCTTTTATTTAAATGCTCTAAAAAAAGAAAATAAACTTTAAATTAAATCAAACCCATCAATTTATTACATTACACAATTTATATGATATAAAAGCTTGTCGCGAGATTTGCCTAAGTAAATAAACAAGAATACAATATTCGTTTACTTTAAAGGATAACCTGAATTGAAATCTATATGTATAAGGTGGTATTTTCGATTTAAATATTTAATAATGAAGTTTTAAGTGCATAATGTTTGAAATTTAACAATTAATCACTTTTTGCTTTCAAGAAAGATTAATAAAAGTATTAATAACCTCAAAACATTGAACTGTCAATTTCGACTGTCAAACACTTGTTGAACTACGCTGCTGGCTACCCAAAGTCGTTCCACTCCTCGTTTTGGTGCGCCCGATTTAATTTCAAGCTTCGATTGCTTATAAAATTATTATAAGTAAACGCTTTAAAAAAATACTTTGTGGAGGTGATATACAGGGTGTCCCATTTTTTAGGGGTAAGACTTCAGGAGGTGATAGAACATCAAAAAATAATAGTACTTTCTCAAATGAACTATATGTCGGAAAGGCGTATTTCTCGAGATACAGGGCGTTGAAATTTGGAAAAAGAAATAGTTTTTCTTTTTTTTTTATTTATTATTAATTTGTACGTGAATATCAAATTTTGTTCTTGATAATTATTTATTATTAATCTATTGAAGATGGAATTGCATTTTGAATTTTTTTAAGAAATGAATCTCAAACAACAACTTTGGACGAACATACAAGAACACCTATTTTTCAATTTTCTACGAAAACGGTGCATCTGACGGAATTTACCAAAGGACCAGTTCTTGTTCAAAATTCATCAACAAATTAAAAAATATTATAATTTTGTCGAACCGGTCGTTGGCGTATCATATTTTTTTACAAACGGGGGTTCAGCATACCCGAAGGAAACGCCCCTGGTAAACTATATGACGCGTTCCACCGAGTTTTCCATGAAGCTTGATACCAGTGGACAATACACCAAATTTCAGTTCATAACTCCATCCGTTTGGGCTAGAAAAAAAGAAAAACTATTTCTTTTTCCAAATTTCAACGCCCTGTATCTCGAAAAATACGCCTTTCCGACATATAGTTCATTTGAGAAAGTACTATTATTTTTTGATGTTCTATCACCTCCTGAAGTCCTACCCCTAAAAAATGAGACACCCTGTATAGATATAAAGAGTCATTTTTACCGTATAAAAAAATTGTGCAAGGACCCTATTGGTACATTCCCGTTAGGGTTTTTTGTGTAACGTCATCCTTCTTGAACCTCGTTTTTATATTTTCCTTTTGTTTTAATTTTTTTAAATATGATCTTCTAATTCTAATCTTGGTCTTGACTTTCAGTGCGAACAAATATTCAGGATGTATCATGCATAACGTCCAGCCTTTGTATTGACAACATTCACGCATTTGTTACTCTATCAATGAGACACGATATAACATTTCTACCATTGATAAAACAAGTTGAAGTTCCATTTTCTCAAAATAATATTTACCAAGATTCAGTGTATTTTTTTGACCTATTATATAATTTTGTTGTGGTGAAATAGTGTTGCTCTTGGAAAGTTCTCAATAACAATTCCTAAGTACCATTCGATACAAGACAATTGGTAAGAATTTGGATTATTCGTTCTAAATCACTTAAACGGCTTTGCATGTGGAAAATCATCAATTATTACAATTATTTATTGCACTATTCTAATTTCATATTTTCAATCTATTGCCCATAACTTAAATTTGGATTTTCAAAACTAAAATCTGTAATACATTTTGAATTTGTAAATTTGATTGCTGTGGTCGAGTTTGATACTATGTTATTATTTCTACTTAAGTTTATAAACGTTGTGCTTTATGCTTTATCCAATGACTGTTAGATCGTTTATAGTCCCCAGAACTACCAGAATCCGAACTTGAACTTGAATAAAATTAATTGTGACCCATAGGCTATGAAATAAGCTAATTTGGAATGAATAGATAAATATATTTATGAAGATATTTTATACAAGTGTATTTAATATCACGTGAAATGGTATTTTACGTTAATCAGAATATACAATATAAATTAAAAGAAACAGATCTTATCTTGGCATTATATAAACTACTTAGTATTTTATTAAAATAGTATGAATAACGTGTTTCTCATATTATGTAATATTTACATGAATAATTTTAATTTTAAATATCACTGGGTCTAGATGAAAGTAGTGGAATATTAATCGTTAATTGTTACTCTAGTCCAAATTGATGAATTACTTTGCTTAATCTAACGTGATTTCGAATTGGAATAATATGGAGACTTACTGATTTTACTTGATATACACTTTTCTTTTTATTTCTTTCATAGAATATCACAATTTACAATTTGCACTACACTACACTACAATGCACAGTGGCTATAACCTTACATGATATTAGAGCCATCCTATGCTCATTCAACATTTACCCATATAACTCGTATATTTGAAGTAGAGGTAAACTTTCAGATATTTAGTGTCATGAATTTAAAAATCTTATTGGCTAGCAGTTATACAAAGCAAACGATATTTTAGATTTTTTAATAAAAGGTTAGGTATTTAATTTGTTTACTTAGAAGAAATTTATACCTTAGGTCAATTATTTAATTTAGAAAATTTTCTTAAGAGAAAATTTTACTTTAAATATTATAAAACCACTATAATAAATAATAATAATAATAAATGCATTTATTATTAACAACAACAACAATATATATACATTTTCCAAGAAAAAATATATAATAAATACAAAAATAAATAAACTATGTCTCACCTTTATTAAATAAATTATACATTTACGAAACGAATCTGACGCTATGAAAGTACTCGTATGTGATAACAAATTAGCTTTTATACATTCGCTTACTAATTTATACAATATTCACTGTTTGAGACGAGCACCAAAGTCCAAAACATTTATTTTGCTGTATTTCACCGAGTACAATAATAAAATTCCTGGAACATCATGGAATCAGTAGCCAAGGAAGTGATCAATCGAGAGAAAATTAAACGGGTTATAAACTCATTCGAGCCGTAAAAATCAAATGGGGTTTTGTCAATAATCTTGCTACAGAGAACGGACACCAGTTGCTAAGAAAATTCAGCTACAGGTAGTAAACGAGCTCCTGGTGACACGTGGCAGAAAATAATTCACCATCAAAGCCTATGTCGATATTATAGACACCATAGAAAGAAGTAAATTTAATTACATACATAGTTAGAGCACTAATTTATAAATCTTTAAACATCAATCAGAATTGGGTGATGAAGGAGCAATCCAGATAAGTTCCCTGTTCTATTGATCAGCAGGAGAATGGTGTTAATACCCTTAAAACTTCTATATGAAGACATAATGATTTCTGAAATGTTAATGTGCCTTGGAATCACGATTGATTCCAAACTTACTTGGAAAACGAACATTGATAAAACAGAAATTTAGAAACAATTCTAATGGCAATCAGACGAATCTTTGGCAACACCTGAGAATATACATAAGCAGCTCCGACTTGTTGACCCAAGGTAGCTCAACGTGCTGAAAGCCTATATAACGAAGGGGATGCGCTCGACCACACTGGGAGCTTTGGTAAACTTCTTTCCGCTTGGCATAATTATACAAGAGGTGGCGAAAATGCGTTTTTCAGGCTACAGAATTCTGAGGAGCCAAATCCTCATTGTTCTCGCTAGATAGATGAGTAATCAAAGAAAGCATGGCATTCTTCATCCTATAGATGTTATCAAATCACATGGCTCTCAAATACTTCTTCACTAAACCTATCGAGGTGATTATATAAAGTCAAGAACTATGAAAGGTAGACGCACCAGATTTCCTTAACAGAGAACCATCCTGAAACACAGAGCTCGAAGAGGAACGAGGTCTGGTATACATGGTGAACCAAGTAACTATATTACTTACGAATCACAACATAGTATTCCAGGCCAAAAGCTACAAAAGGTATTCGACAAACTTACGATACTGAAGGTACTAAAATGCTTTAAAGTGATGTCAAGACTGGTATAGGAAAACTTAAAAGGGCTCAAAGCCCTGGTAGAACAGAATAAAATTAAACTGATCTGGGTGCCAGGACATAACGAGGTAGTACGGAACGACAAAGCTGATGAATTTGCCAAACAAGTGTCAGATATAGTATTTCTTAGCCTAGAACCAGTACTAGTAACCAAAGTGCACTGTGGACTTCGTCAAGGAAGAATCACCAAAGATATATGTAGTTCAATTCTTCATCATGAAAACTGAAACCCGTTATAATACCGTAAATTATTTAACCCAAAACGCTTTCTACTTTTCCATGCCTGATTTATCTTCTACACCTCTTCAAAGAGCAACCAAACCAACTACCAACTACCCAATTTGGTAGTACTGCTCTACAAAATGTATGTAAAAAAATCCGTAGGTTTCGTAAAACTTCAGCTTAGGTTATTATTTAAGAGTGAAGTCGTATTATAATTCACATATAATATACAAGAATGAGAGTTCAAAAATGTACCTATTAATGCACAGACTAATTATCTAATTACTATAACTACTTCATATCGACGTAATAGGGTAATGAAAGTGATGGATCGAATTTGATATTGTAATATGAAATGTATGATGACTCCTCATACAGAGCCGTGAAACTTTGAAATATGTAGGTACTACTACTTACTACTACTAGTAAGTACAATAGCATAATTTATAATGTTATATAAAATTAACAAATCCCGTACTATACCGTTTCGTCCAGGAAAAATTTTAAATTAATTTTTCTTTAGAAAACTGCTATACTTTTTATGAATCAGATAAAACTTTTCACTATATACCTGTGTTTATGTATTCCAAACGAAACTGCAGAATTTCAAGTTCAAGTGCGTAAAGATTTATTTATTTACATAATGACTTAAGCTGTTGTGAAACACAGATTGCTGATCAATTCGACAGAGGTACGCTCTCTGCTGTTTCTAATTGCGAGACCAACCATTAAGTGCAGCAATGCCACTGATGGCGAGAAAAGAAAATTTTGTGTCAAAAGTAACATCAAGATCCATTTTTTTCGTTCGTGACATGACTGGCGATGTATCATTGATGCTGTAATCAAACTGAATCCATGATAGGACTATCTTGTATTTCTTTATATCAAGCTATAGCAAATTCTTATACAGAGACTAACTTCTAAAGGAGCTATTCTCTTAAACATTTGTTTATATAAACTTCTTTCTATTATGAATTACCTGTTGAATTTCTGAATATTACAATACATATTTACAAAAATCGAAATATTCCATTTTGTTAGTATTCAAAGAATCATATAGTCTAAATCTAATGTAAATTTCATATCCTCAAGCCTTAAGGTAACACTTTATCTAGTATCGTTTGAAATTTGAAAGCTATGATATATCTTATATGGCAAATTTCCGTCCTTGAATAAAACGTTGTTTCAAGGAGTTTTAAAGCGATATTTCAAATAACCGTTCACTTTAACTGAACAAACTGCTTCGCTGCATGCAAAAATTTTAATATACCTACTGGATAATGTATTCTAGTTTAAAGTATACACACTTACACTCGTTTATAAAGAAAATAAATGATACTTTTCATCAAATTCTAAATTAACTTATACCATTTCATAATTTTTGGATTGTTTAATGATTGGATACAGATTTTTAATTAAAAAATCTAGTATAAACTACACTGCACTTATATAATATATAAGAATTATCCTAAAAATTAGCACGAAACAGCGAATTACAAATATTTTTGTTTATCTAATAAATTGTTTGTTTAAATGTTTCTGTTTTTATAATATGGAACTTGTGTAATAGGTTTGAAGGAATTTTTTATTTTAAGAAAATTTTTGCATAACTGCAACTTGTCAGAACTATATATTTACTAATTCTCATGATGTCTCGAAGCGTTCTAAGTTACCATGGCATAAAGGAAATCTGACTGAAGGGAAGATATTTTTAAAAAACATGTCAGTGTCAGTGAACTATGAAATTTGTAGCTTTGTTTTAATTTTTCTTTTTTGTGTTTTTATTTTCATAATGACCCCACTTTGAAATAACTTGTACAATTAAATTAAAACGGCACGTCAAATAACGGCTAAATATACTTTAACTCGACCGATTTAATATTTTCTGTCGCTTCCGGTTTCACCGGAAATGATGCTAACTTTGGATTTTTAAATGGAAGACCCTGTGTATGTCCAAAATTTTTTATTCAGGAGGTCAACTGCACCTACTAGTTCTTCTTGATAGTTATATTTATGTATTATAATATGGACAAATAGTGAAGTGTTTGGTAGGTACCAACTTGTTTGACTTTGACATTTGAATATTGTGTATTAATGTAATATTCTGTTCAATAAAATTTAAAAAAATCTATTTAATTCGATCGTAGAAAAAATGTTGTGTGTAACACTTGCAAAAAGTGTATTTGTTGCACTCGGCATGATTGCAGCTCTCACTTCGCTCGTTCTGCAAACTTCATGCCTCATGCAACAAATATACACTTTTTGCACTAGTTACACAAATAACTATTATTGAAATAACGTAGTGAGCCACCATGGTGCCATTTAAAAAAAAAAATTTTCTGGAAAATAGTTTCCAAAATGTTTAAGATCTTAAAACATAAATATCATAATTGTATTTTTTGATTAATTATTAAAGCAAATCAAAACATATTTTGGGGTCAAAGCCGGCCGCCTAAATGAAAAATTAAATTAGCTCGTAAAAATTAATATTTTTATATTAATACGACAAAACTGTATCCAAAATGACCGCATGAATCCAAAAATGTAAAAATATATAGGGTGTTCCATTTAAAAAACCAAAGTCCGGTGAAACTGGAAGCGACAGAAAATAAATAATCAGTCGAAATAGTGCACATTTAAAACGTGCCCAAATTTGAAATTCATACCTTGTAAAAAAAACCAAGAAGATATAGGGGCGAGAATTATATTTCAGCCACAAATACAAATTCTTAGTTTTTGCTAGCATATTACACCATTTATTTTCCAGCTACTAAAATTGAATGAACAGCACTTCGTAGACTTCATCTTATTGTTGCCAATTCAATTTATATTAACTACATAAAAGTATACTAATTTTTGAGTTTATTAATATTTCTCTCTACTCATACATATATCAATCACTTAACCATTATTTCTTTCATAACTTTGAACCGAACAGGTGTAACAAATTTTGTAATAGTATTTTTTTTAACTTAGCAATTTACAAAATTTATAATTGAAATTTGGTTTTCGATATTTTTTCCACTCCAATAAAAATGATTTCAGATCGACTTTTGGCCTCTTATTTTAAAAATGAAATTCAAATTATGAAATTTTACCTAATAAATATATAAAATAGGACAAACTCACTTCAACTACCTTTTGAGCTTTACAATAATTAGCTTATTTAATTCAATATACTTAAATGATGTAAAGCAATGTAAAGGGTTGTCAGTTTCCACTTTGAAAAGCATAGTAATTTACACTTGCCTTGTTTCTTCCGCACTCCGTCTTGTAAGCGAGATGTGGCCACGTGCTTATTAAAAGCTTGTCAATAAAAGTTAAAATGAGATAACAATCACTTCAGTGTGACCTTTTAACATTCCGTTTTATTCTGATAAAACATAGATAGTGACATTTCCATTATACAGGGTGGTCCGAATTGTACCTTCGATAATTTGAGTATCAATAGAAAATGTGAAATTAATGTGAGTTTTCTTAATAAACTTATATCGAAAACTTAACCGTTTCAGAAGATTCATTTTTTTGTATTTGTTTTTATTTCTCCTGAAATACATGGAATATTTTATTGAAATTTTATGTGTATGTACATGTTCGTGAATAAGTGCCACGTTTAGTTATTCAATTCAATTATTTTCATTTTCCTAGTTCAACCAGAGGTGTAACCACGGGGGTGTGAATCCTTATGTTTAAAGAAAAAAGGTACGCCAATGATCGAAATTGTATTTTTTTCCCCATCTTTGAAATTTACAGTCAGTTTACGAATAAAAAGTCCTCTTTTAGTTTTTCTGTAAAACGTATCGTTTTACAGTTAAATTGTAATTAGAATTCATTGCATATTCATTATCTTTACGTATGCTCTCTGATTTTATTTTTAGTTGGCTTTGTTTCCATAATTCGAAGATGTCGGAAATATATTGAAGTTGGTGGTGAGCATTTTGAGCAACTCCTCTAACGATTTGAGTTTATCTTGTGAAATATTTATGTTTACATTGTTATTAACAAATAATAAGTGTTTTTTTAATACACTCTTAATAAAAAAATGTATAACTCTTTCATTTATTTAAACAATTGCCTGTAATTTGATTACATAATGTTTTTGGTGTCACAGATTACGAGTCTGGCCTCAAAATCGGTCTAAAAACAAAATGACGTCGAATGTGTAATTTTTTATTTTCTATTCATTATTGTATTTATTAGATATATGGGGGTTCTTGGGGTCGCTGATTACGAATTTGGCATTAAAACTAAAATTAAATAAAAAATGGCGGATCCGAAATGGTAGAAAAGGGTAAAATTTTTTCAGTGATATTTTATTTCTAATACGGGGTGACAACTACAATTACAAACCAAAACAAAAGCTATTTTTGTGCATCACAGCCACCTAATTCTGTTTTTAGAAATTAAATAGAGAGCAGTTAGTTCCAAAAAAAATCCAAAAAGGCACATGTTACACTTGAAAATCAAAAGTTCTGGTCAATTCCGGTCAAACCGGAAGTACTTTGAAATTCAAGATTATCCTAAAAAATGTGTAATATTATCTAAATCACGTCTTCCGAATTTCAAATTTTTATCTTATGCAGAAAATATATTGAAGGTGTTTTATTAGCGTTTGAAATACTACTTGTTCTTATAAATATGCAATGATTTCTAATTAAAATTTAACTGTAAAACGATACTTTTTATGGAAAAACTAAAATTGGACTTTTTATTCGTAAACTGACTGTAGATTTCAAAAATGGGAAAAAATACAATACAAATACATTGGCGTGCCCTTTTTCTTTAAACAAAGGGATTCACACCCCGTGGTTACGTCTCTGGTTGAAATATAAAAATAAAAATAATGATTAAACGTGGTACTTATTCACGAACATGTACACACAAAATTTCAATAAAATATTCCATGTAGGTACCTACTTCAGAAGATATATAAAAAAAATACAAAAAAAAAATGTAAATTAAACTGATTCAATTCATTCAACTGAAATTCAATTTCTGAAATGGTTAGTTTTCGACATTAGTTTATTAAGAAAACTTACATTTTCTATTGATTCTCAAATTATTGAAGGTACAATTCGGACTACCCTGTATATGTTACATCTAACAATTTATTTTTAAATAAAGCTCTCATAACATGGTATACTTTTGAACAAATTGCATTTATTAGGTTTCCCTTTGTTTCATATTGTCCTATTTTTTCCCATTCGGATAATTGAAAAAAGTCGCACATTCACATGTCTGGAGAAATATTTGCATAATTTAGCGTTTCCCAGGATAACAACCTTGGGTCTTTACTGTTTATAATGTTTAAATCAACCTCCACAACATATCGTTCTCTTCTAAACAAATGCATAGAACGATTGGATTTTCATACCCTACAAATAAATGGAATTAGAATTATGATGTAATTAATATACAGTAACAATAAATGTAACATCGTATTACATTTAAAAAAATGAAAAATTTGTAAAAAGATTTAATTTCGTATTTTCACAGGCTGCACCTACTATTAATAGTTTTTAAAAACAAGTTCACTTTTTAATGCTTTTAATCCACACGGCCGTGTTATGAAACGCCAATAACGTAGTCAAAACCACAACCTCAAAAATAAGGTTTATATATTTAGAGATTTTTAATCATTTAGTTGACAACATGAACAATTAGGCGTGTGGTTTTGTATTGCTCGTGACAAGTTGAGCGAGGCAAAATTGTCGTTAAGTTTTAAAGTGATAGAGTTTTTTAGAAAATAAACAACATTTGAACGATTCAAAATGGATGCAATTCCTGGGTGCATATAAAACCATTATTTGTATGAATTTGTTTAATAATAAGTATAATAATAAAAATACTGAATAAGTAAAAAGTTACGTATACCTACGGCTCCTTAGAGTAAAATTCTTATTTAGTTTTGAAATATATACCTAAGTACTATTAATTGCAATTATTCGAAAAAAATAGCAGTTCTTAGTTGCTCCTTTTTTTCTCCATCAGTTATACAGGGTGATCTACCACGAGTGTGCCAAACTTCAGAGGCTGGTAATTTATCAAAAATAAATGGACTTTCATTAATAAACATATGTCCTAAAACGCATAATAAGGGAGCTACAACCCTTTGAAGGGGGTTAATGAATATCAATTTTTCGCTTAAGCAATGTAAATGACATAATACTACAAATCAGAAATATCAATTGTTTTTAAACATAGGTGACTTCAAGCCACTTGATTTGAAGATTGATCGAATTAAGTTTTGCATATTTCACATGAAAACGCAAATTATTCAAAAACGGCTGGTGTGACAGAAATTTTGAAAAATACTTTTTTCTGAGTCATTGCATGGGAAATAATGTTATGTAAAAGTTTTGCTTCGGAAGTGACGTCAAAAAAAGTAAATTTCATTATTTTAATCACCACCATATCGGACTTATAATCGAAAAATTGATATTCATCAACCCCCTTCAAGGGGTTGTAGCTCCCTTATTATGCGTTTTAAGACATATATTTATTAATGAAAGTCCATTTATTTTTGATAAATTACCAGCCTCTGAAGTTTGGCACACTCGTGGTAGATCACCCTGTATAACGGACAATGCATAAAACTGTTCTTTGCGTATCTTGTTAATTATCAAGTTAGGTAAATTTTTCGTCCAGTGTTTTATTTCAAAAAATCTAAATCTATTGAAAGTTATATTTTAAACCCGTAATTATATGTTTTAACATATTTGAAAAAATTTCGCCAAGAAGAATGAAGAAATAATAATGTCACTTAAATTATTTAATAATATTGCCATTTTGATCCTGGAGAGTGCTGGAATCTTTGGTGTGACGGTACCAGTGTTCCTCGTCTCCGGATGATGCTAATATCGTTGGCGAAATGCGAGTGTTTTGGAGATTGTTGAAACTACGTCGGAGGTAAGATTTGTTAAAAAAGATTATTGTATAAGTAGATATGTAATTTTTATCAAAATTTCTCACTGTGAAAGTTTTCAAATATATAGATATATTATAATTATGTTTGAAATGTAATTTTTAATTATTATAAAAAAATAATAATAAAAAACTGCTTGAATAAACGAATTTAACTAACAATAATTGTTCTACCATTTCAATATTTGTCAAATTAATTTTTTAGTATCATTACCTAATTAAAAATGAAAGATTTAAATTAGCACCTTAAATAACATACAACTCTGGACATTCTGAAATAACAAGTTTTAGAATGGCCCACATTCCACAAGAACGAAAGTTTGTAGTCCGAGCCGAAGGTGAGGACTACGGTTCACGAGTGTGAAATATTCTATTCTAAATTACTAAAGCTGTTGTAGACTATAATTTATCTAAAAAGATTTTAAAAATTATACACTCATGGACAAAATTATCGAATAATTTAATTTCAAACTAATTATTCTTAATTTTTATAACATTTTACATTAACATTTTCTGCTAATGAAAACAATAATCTTTACTTAAAATGTGTGAAATAAACTATTTCTTTCTTGTGTAATGCGTTTCTTTCATTAAAATTTATAAATACAAAAGAATTGGGAAAATTTAAAATATTCCATGGGTGTACAAAAAAAAGTTTTTTATTTAGAAATATATTTATATTTCTTAAGGATCATGTTGTGAAGAACGATTTTTGACGAAAGAATTTTTATAATAATGGAAGACCATCTAAAAATAAATTTAAGGGCATAGTTGGAAATTTGGAAAATCACCGCAAATATCAAGCAGCAAATGAAATGACGATAGACAGACAGACAGATACACTTTCTAGACAAATAAATATTGGTATTTATTGGTATAAGTAGATATCAATTGGATATCAATTTCAAAATGTTAGCTTTAAATCTACAATTAGGAACCTCTGAAACACCTAATGCATTTTTTTTTCGCGAAATTCAACATTATGTTTACAAAGTGGTTCGCCATATTGGAACCGCCAATTTGAATTTTACAAATTTTACTTTATATTTATAATTAGCAACCTCTAAACCCCATATTACTTTTTTTTTGGAAAAATTCAATATTATTAATGTAAAGTGATCCGTCGTATTGGATCCGCCATTTTGAAATTTACAAATTTGGCTAAAGATTCTTAATCAGTGACATCTCAGGATACAAATTTTTATGGAAACTTATTCATGTTTTCATATTTTGACCACGTTTTAGCAGTTTTGTACCACCACTGAGTGCGTCGTCACTACATATTGCATAAAATTGTCAGTTACGTTAGATAAAAGTGCATTTACTGCAAAAGATATGTATTTAAATAACATAATCGTACGCCTTTTAATATGACTGGCGATGTCCATGAAGAAAAATACCGGATTGTACCAACACACACATTCAGTACAAAAAGTGCTTTGAAACTGTTCAGAATCCTTTATTTGTATACATTTGTTAGCTCTGGGACAACTTTTAAGATCAGCTTTTCAAGCCGAATCCGACGCAGCTACAAAATTTCGCCAACTTCGTTATAATATTAATTGATTAAATTTCAAAAGGCCATTTGTTCTGTTTTCTCTTGAATATTAACAAAAGCACTGTGACAAAGGAACACATTCCTTATTAGATTATTTATGGAATTCGGCATTAGCAGTATTTAAATAATTTATGTTTAACATCTCTGTTTCTTAAGTGCTAAGCATTAATGCAAGTATAAAAAAGTCTGGTTCGTATTTGAGAAAAAATTTCGCCGACTATGCCGTTTCCCATAGTTTGTTTAGTTCCTACTCTACTCCCACTCATTTCAATATCCCTTTCCATAGAAATAATTTATAAAGTCTCCATATATCTATCTATTCCTTGATTAATAAAATGTAGGAGAATAACTTCTTGCTGTGTATTAATTTATTCTGAAATAGATTTTGACGTAATTTTATTTCGAGTGATTAGTAAAATTTTGTATTCAGTTATTTTTCTTTATCTTTAAAATTATCATATTTGTTTACAGCCTATGATGAATTACAGTTTAAGCATGGTCTATAGATATTTCGAATATCTATAGACTATGGTTTTTGTGGCAAAGTTACAAATTCTATTTAAGTAATGCAGTAACGAGAAATCAACAAAAACACTATCAAGGATTTATATAAATTTTCGTAATAATATTTCTTTACAACATTATGGAGTTTTACAAGCTAGAATTTCATACTTCATACAATAATAAAAAATATTCAATTTGTTATATTTATATTGATGTTCTACTTCTGAGCATGCAAATATAAAAACTGGATTTGAAATTACTGAAAATCATTATAGAGCCGAATTATTGTCGAATCCGTTACAACTTTCTTACGTCTTGGTTAAAGTAAATTCTTTCGCGTTGTTGGCATCATATACACATCACGATTCAATAATAAATATTTGTTTATTAACCGCCTTTCAAGTTACCGAAGCAACCCTCTGAAATCTAGGAATGTTAGGTATGCCCAATTGCAATATATCTACCCCTGCTCAGCTGCGCTAGAAACCACCGAATTATTATTATTAAATAAAGATAAATAGCTTCGTTTAGATAATGTAGGTATAGGGTGCCTCAAATATGAATCACGTTCTCTTCGACATTAAACAAATTAAGAATTATATAAGCGAAAATGAAATGAAATTATAATTGAAAAATATTCTATTGGTCATCGGTATTAACCGAATTCTTTTAAATGAAAAGAATGTTTCTTCCATTTTTTTCAGCATGGTTTTTCAATTTGGCGTTACTGAATTTTTTTATTGAAATCTAAAACCTAATTTATATTAAAAAATACATTTTTGAAGTAATTTCAAAGGTTGGCAAATTTAAATAAATGTAAATTTTCTTGAAAGTTTACTCTTAAAAGATAACTTGAGTTCCTTTGCAAAAAATGATCCGATTGAATCATTTTGGTCAAACATCTATGTAACATATGAAAAAGTATTATTTTTCAGAAAAAGTATTATTTTTCAATGACATTTAATTTATAAAGTTTGTGAACTGCAAAAATCATGACTAGAGTAATTTAAAAACATTTGCTAACCGACTTGGTATGTGATACCATTTACCATACAGCCAGAGACTTCTTGAGGAAGGTGAAATCTACCCACATAAAAAAACATGGTATATGACATTCAGGAGAAACGAATTCGTCATGCGGTTGAAGAACTACTCCATACTCGTAAGCAATCCATAATAATTAAAAAGTTGCATCGAATGATTCTGCGTAGGCGGTTTAAATAGAATGGACTATATCAATTTAAGTCATGATATGGTAACAGTCCACTTCGAGTTTGTTTATGTAGACGGTTAATAAGTGTGAACCATGACTCAGAAATCAAATAAATCTACATTTACACGAGAGGGTATAAATATCCATAATTCTTCACCAGTGGCAATGGTCTGACAAAAATATTTATTCAAAGAGAACGATTTTCTCAGAGACGCAAGTTTGGAGAGTTATGCCCAATTGCAATATATGCATTTTAATTATAATAATTTTTCTTATCCGTTGAATTGAAAGATGTGAAAATTGCGGTGGTCAGCCTGACTTCCTGACTTCCACTCTCCAGATTTCATTTTTAGGTGACTGTGAATGTTTAGGCAGAAACAGTTGAAGAATATTGTTTGTAGTTTATTTGCAGTTGAAGAATAATTACAACTGGTTGTTGTACCCAGTAGGTGTGGCTTTTTGACATTTTAAACGTGTTCGTGTCACTTCAAAATATTATGTTTATTCCAGACAGGAACAAAATCGTATGAGAATTATTACAATAGTTGTGTTAAATCAAAAGTTTTAACAGGGTTGTCGCTAGGTGCTCGGTCACTTTTGTGCCACATCATGAAGCGTCGCCCTGTGCCAGTGGGAAAAATGTATTGTTCAAAAAGTTTTATTTCATTAATACAAAATTAAAACCAATAATAAATTTTCTGACAAATATACAAACTTAAAAAGTAAATAAAAAACTAAGTACAAAATTAAACACAAGTTTAATAATAAAAAGCAAATGAAAAACGAAACATAAACTCTTTGGAATTATAGAAACATTTTTTTTGCTTTGGCGGCGGCATATTCATCAATCAGCTACTTCACTTGCCCCTCATCGAAAGAGAGAGTTTACAATTGTTTGAGTGATTTTGCCATTGCCGCTCACTAAAGCGGTAAGGTGGTCTATCTATACAATTAGTAG
This sequence comes from Rhagium mordax, assembly GCA_963680705.1. Lineage (NCBI taxonomy): Eukaryota > Metazoa > Arthropoda > Insecta > Coleoptera > Cerambycidae > Rhagium > Rhagium mordax. The sequence continues at coordinate 80,325,330 of OY796656.1, forward strand.
GACCGCATAGGGCCACAAATAGGGGGTTCGTGGGAATTAAATGATTAAAGAATGGCATCCATTTTATATGTTAGTATATGCATTTGTCAATAGAAAAACTTTTCATGCCACCCCCAATTACGCGTCCCTCACCCTTGACACCCCTTAAGGGGTAAAATCTTTAATAGGCTATATCTCTTGAACCCTTAAAGATAGCAAGTTAGTTTTTTTAATGGACTGTCAATCTTTTACTAAGGAACAGAAAAGGTCATTAGCACTTTTGTCCAATTTCTATTCCTAACAAAGTTATTCAAAAGAATAACTTTATTTGTCGACACCATTGTATTTTATAATCGATTTTGTCTAATAAAACTCACTCGATCACAAAAATTGTTTAAATAAAATTTGGTCACTAAAGATTTACCTATCTAACGGTATAATCAATTTTACCATTACGGCACTTGTGTACCTTAAAATCTCACTTATTGGTTGAAAGTAGACCACGCGAAATGCATAAGGATCGCAGCGGTCGTTTTTGGGGGAGGGCGCGGGCGTGACAGGTAGCCGATTAATAGGAAACTTTGGCGCGTGCCCATTGTCTTATTGTCATAATTTATACATACCTACTATGTATATAAAGTTAGCAGGTCAACTGTTGTAAATCGGACTGAGTATAGCAAAAACATTTGCCGCTTTTTAGCCGTTAATTACCCGTGAAAGGGAAAATTTTGTAGCTATTATTTTTTTAAAAGTATGAGATGACCTGCTAACTTTATATGAAGTTAGTAGGTCATCTATATAAAAAATTATTAAAGAAAAAATTTAGGTAGCTTAAAATTTGCCGTTTATTTGCCGTAGAACAATGGCTATAGGCAAAATATCGTAGGACTCGATTTATAATCGGGAAACTTATTTTCTCGATTGTAAATTCCCAAAAAGCAAAACAGAAGGTTTGGGCATGAAAAAAATAAGCTAACGCATCTCGTCGATGAATCTTCAGAATTAGAGTTGGTCCGACCGACTTCAATCAACGGTCCGACTGAAATTTTGTTTAAATAATTGATTTTCAGTTCACCCGACTCTCAAATAATTGTCTCAACTCTGTCAATGCGTGATGTTCAAGACTATTCAACCATGCGCATCAGTTGATCCAACTAAATTCTGGTTAGATCAACCAAAATATGTATGCGGCAATGCCTGTGCGGCAAGTAACTAGAGAAAAAATAATATTAATGGCGATAAACATTTCCGAAAAAAGTTACTCTTCACGAATAAACCGAACAAGTCCAGCGGCAAATTCCTAGGTAGAAAACGAGTCGAAAAAATAATATTCTAAGCGGGGAATTCGGTTGCCTTGCCGTGGATTTTTCTACCCAGGAATTTACCGCTCGACTTTTTCACTTTATTCGTGAAGAATAACATTTTTTCGGAAATTGTTTATCGCCATTAATAAACAAAAAATTTGTAATCCACAGACCTAAGCAAGGCAACCGAGTTTCTCGCTTTGAATATTATCTTTTCGACTCGTTTAACGATTTAACATTTAGTGTACCGCTCTAAATTCGTGAGACACCGTCGCCGTATCCGAAAAGCTTTGTTTATTGTGTAACAATAGTGACCGATAATTCAGTTTTTTTATTTCTGGGACATTACATGATGGAACTTTCATTGCATTTTAATTATTCCAAGTGCGTGATTTGTCAAAATACAAAAAGGAATTTTATTTATGTTTAAAATGTAAAGTTCCGTTCAATGTAAAATAAATTTATTTCGACAACAAACCGTTGCAATTTTGTAAATATACATACTCAACCTATACACCAGCTAACATTTTCGATGATTTCTCGACCTAGGATTGTTTTAAAATGGAATTACCATTCGAAAGCTAAAAGTGTGCACTATAACTATCATTTATTTTCAACTTTTTTTCTAAAAGCTGCAGTTTACGTACTATGTCTGCAAAAATTTAGAACAATATAAAAAAATGTGTGTTAATTTCGTCTAATTCTTGAAATTATCAAAATTTCGAGAAAATTATAATAAACTATTTTATTCTACGCTAAGAGACAAACATTTTGACGTAAGAACGAAATTTATATCTTCATTCGTTTACAAGATATAGCCATTTGAAATATTCCACCCTTAAGGGGATGGTAGGGATGAACAACGCGTATCTCAGGGTGGCAAGAAACATTTTTATATTTAGTATGAAATAATTAAACATAAAAAATATCTTGCCAGCTTTAATCATTTAATTCCCACGAAAATCCCTATGCGGTCCTACTAAATACATTCTGCTGTAAATTTTATATAATATAAACAATGTTGATATTTTTTTTGTGGCGCTTTGAGCACATCCAATCAGCCAGAAATGTTGATATTTGATAAAGCGAATTATTGTCAGTATCGGGCGCCGTTGGGCACGCACAACATAGACAACCCTAAGAACGGCCCTGGGTTTTAATAATATATATAGAAATAAATACATTTTCGATTATATAGATTAGGCCTAGCAAATAAATATTAGCTTAATAATCAATATTGAAATACAAAACTCGTATGAAAGCGAAAATATAGACAATAAACTTAGGAATTATCATTTGTGATTTAATAAGTTACATCATGAATATTAAACAGATATTAGTATATTTTGAATAATATTTACATAATATGTTCATTTATTCACTGATACTGACCTTGTTCTTTAATGTATCTATAAATGTAAAAATTGCCAGTAAATTAACAGAAATAGTTTTAAAATATTTTAAGCATAATTTACATCAATTTTAAAGGCATAAAAATAAAACAACTTGGCGCAGAATTATAGCACGAAGATGAAGAAATAAATTTTGCAGTTCGAAAACTAATTTAAGCCCCTTCTGTTAATATAATTTCAAAATTTCAAATAGCATATCACCCACTATTAGTGAATGTACACAAATAAAAACAAATAGGATAAGGATATTTTTACCGGTACACTGTAGATTATGTAAAAGAAATATGCATAATGCGGTAATCAAATTTAAATTTTATAAAGTATTTTGACAGGTTGCAGCTGCTAGCATAAGTTTAATGGTTCCAACTTATGACCCACCGAAAGTTTAAAAATATGACAGAGAACTCACGTTTTGATTGTCGTCCCCTGCAAAAAGTAGCGACAGTCCGCGTAAGAGCACTCCACATGTCATCGCGATTCCACGAGCGCACAACGCGTACGGACCATAGCACACTGAGATACTGACGACTGACGTCGAGAGAAGCGTCGCCGTAAAACATCTTGATAACCGGGAGATAAATATGCGTGCGCGCTCTTATTCATATTTATTACGTCGCCCTTATCCTACTTTTTATTAACTTCTGCTGCCTTCGTAAAAGAAAAATATAGAAATGAAGACTAGGAACGTGTCAGTGAGGTTAAAGTTTAACTACTGAACCTTAAAACTCGCGTGAAATAATAGAGACAATTATATTAAAATCAATTAAATAATAATAACAAGTAATGCAATTTGTAGGGAATGATATTATAAAGACACTAGATATACATACAATCAATATACGAATTCGAACTAGAAATAATGTTCTCTTCAGAAAATATTCCTGTGTCACGGCCGGGATTCAATCCGGGACTACAAGATGAGGGGTCAAGTGTGCTGCCGTTAGACGAAGCAGTCGTACTGTAACACAATATTATGTCATAATTATTACAATATTTTCTTTAAGTAGGAAGGTTGATCCCATATGAGTAATTATTCATGTTGACAGGCAAAGAAAAATTCTCATAAAATTCGTTTTATTAGAATTGTTACCGGTTTTGTGAACAATCAAATGCTTGACATCATCAGACAACAGGAATTTAAAAAAAGAGAAAAAAATAGAGAGAAAAAATGAGAGAGAACTGCCCTGTTCTCTTTTTTTATAAAAATTCCTGTTATCTGATGATGATGCATTTGATTGTTAATGAAACCGGTAACAACAATAAAATGAATTTTATGAGAATTTTTCTTAGCTTGTCAACATATAAATATTTTCTTTTATTGCACTTTAGATGTTATTACTTATTTTATTTATTAAATACTTGAAGAAGGAGAAGGTTTAGGTTTCACAGGAGAATATGATGGAGAAAGATTAATAATTAGGAATGGAAGAGGAATGTTGGATTTTTGCATAGTAAATGAAATTTTAATAGGGAATATATTCTGGGAGCAAAGTTAAGAAGACAGATACACCTTTGTAGGTAGGGCAAAAAACGCTAAAAGTATATTAGATTATACAACATACACTGGAAATTTAGAATATGAAGTAATAAATGTCCGAACAATTCCAAATACGGAGATAGGATCAAATGGTGAGAATGAAACTACAGATTGAAAAAATTAAAAAAAAATAATAAGAAGGTTATATTAAAATCAGAATTCATAAATTGAAAGATGAAAAAGTAAACGGAAAATATATCACAAAAACTGATAAAGCATTAACAGAAGCAGAAAAATCAAAAACGGAATGGAATATAGGCGAGAAATTGAAAGCGTTAAAACAAGCACTATAGGGCAGAAGATATATGTGGAACTAAGAAAAGAAACCCTAATCAAAAGAAAACAAACTGATGGACACAAGAGCTGAAATATAAAATAAAAAAGTATATCAGGAAAATCTTTAATAGGACTCAAAATCAATAAGACGAGGATAAGGAATAAAGTAAATGAGCTGTAAAATAAGAAAAAAGAACAAGAAATAGCAATAGAAAATTCTAGGGCAAAGTGAGAAACATGATGGGAAAAAGAACAAAGCAACGAGAGGAATTAGAAATACATCAAACTCAATAACATTTAATACACAAGGAACTTTGGAGATGGAGGTAACACTATACTGAGGAATTCAAAACCGCATCGACAACGCCAGAAAATAGAAATGAATAATGAAAAGAAAAAAAAAACGAAAATAATCACCATATGGAGGAAATAGACGAAACATTAAATAATAATAAAACATAAAGATAGGCAAAGCGGGAGGGGAAAATAATAAACCCAGAAATTATCAAATGAATGGGAAGAGGAAATAAGATGGCTAATGAAAAATGTAACCTAGCGTGGAAGAATGAAAACAATCTCATACTGCCAATATACAAAAAGCGGGATGCCAAAATCACAGAGCGAAATGTTTATCTACAGTAAGATATAAGGCTCGATTTAAGGTATATAAAATTATAGAATAAACATATGAAAACAAGTAGAATCATATTTAGAAGATGAACAAGCTGCATATATAACAGGAAGACAAACTAACGATATTATTGGCACTGTAAGAAACTTTAAACAAAGAGCAATAGGAAAATGGAAGACGATCTGATAAATTTGAGCTAAAAACAGGAATAAAACAAGGAGATAGTTTAAGCCCTCTACTATTTATTATAATAATGGATCAACTGATGAAAAATACAAGAGCAAAAATAGTGAAGACCATCATTGGGTACATAAACCTAATTTTAACAAAATTAGATAACCCACTCTACGCTGACAACATCGTTCTAATTACAGAAACAGAAAGAAATAGGCAAGACTTGGTAAACCTGTGGACGAAAAGAAATTGAGCACTTGCAAATGAAAATAAACGCAGATAATACGAAAGTAATGATAATAAATGAAAGTGACACAAAGAAAGAAAACAGAAAATAACAGAAAAAGTCACAATTTGCGAGTACCTACATATTTAGGAGACATTATATCATATTATGGAAAGAAAGACACTGAATTAGCTAGAAGAAAACAAAAAGCAACGAATATTTATCATGCAATAAACAAAACAATACTGAGAATGAAGGAAGTGGAAAAGAAAACAAAGATTATAGTATACAACACAAGAATAAATGGCCCAGAATCGCAAACACTGGAAGAAATGGATAAAACAGAGAAGAAACATCCAAGAAACAAGCATCTTTGTAAAATTCAATTATTACACAAATTAATTTATGTGAATGGTTCCTGAACAACTTGAACAACGATGATATTCTGGACATTGCCTTTCACATCGCAAAAACATGGTTTTATCTCAGTAGTTATGTGAATAATATGACAAAATAGGTTGGTGGAAAACTTTCACGCATATGTTGACCTCCCTAAATGATTCCCGGGGTGGTAATTTCCTATATGTAAATTTTTATATTCAACACATGTTGAGTTCGTTTACTCAATTACACTATGATGAGCGCTCTGCAAGTTATTTCCAACTTGATACAGCCCATAGCGCGGATATAGCAGTTTATTTTTTACGAGAATTTTACGACGATAAACAATAGTCATTCCTTTCTCCTGACATTGTGATTAGCTATTTTTCCCAGCTTTCTCAAGCGGCACTGCGAAGTGTTTGAAAATTTGAAGAAACAAGTGCAGGCTACATTTCGAGTATTGTTAAAAATTTTACAACATTTTCAAGATAAAGTAGTTTTGTTAATTTTAATATTAGCTATAGTAAAATGCTTGTCAAATACTTATTTACAGATAGCTACGTTCTGAGTAGAATTATTATTTTTTGTTTGCTGATAAATCGATTTCCACTGCATATTAGGAATGTGTAGTTAATATACAGTTCCAAAAACTTATATTTGTGACGTTAATGTTAACAAGGTCAAATTATAATTATTTTAAATCACTAACTCTAACTCAGGCAATGACGAATGCGAATTTTATTTGGCTACTTACACATTACTTTAATTATTAGTCAGTAAAAATTATCAATATGCTATGTTATGATGGAGGATAAGTGTATCCCTCTGGTGGTCAGTTGCTACTACTTGTCAAGACATACAATGTCTCTGTGACAAATAGCGACTCTACTAAAGTACCTTTTAGAGCAGGCGACCTCTAGCCCAAGTGGACTAAATTATAATAAATAATAATGTAGGTAACAAAGTACTCAGCGAACAAAAGTCCCGACCGGCATTGAATTACGCCTACAAATTCAAATTGGTAGCCAAGTTTACTATTTGTCTTTTCTTTACCAAACACAGACCGGTTTCGAACTTATTATGTTCTCGTCAGTGTGCCATAGGCAATCGAAAGGACAAATAATAAAGGCAAACCATACATAAATTTATTAACTATCAAGAAATGTCAAACTAAACTATTTGCATTTATCTATTTTGTTATAAAACCGGGTATGTATGTAGTTAAAAACCAAAAATGTACGAATTATAAAGAAATGTCAAATTATACAATTTCGATTTATCTATTTTATTACCAAATCTAGGTAGTTGCATAAGGCAGTTGTACAAAAAATGCTGTATGATATACTCTACTTAATATATTGTATTAAAAATGACTTTAATTCGTTCATGAAGTTGCTCACTCGCAGTTACGCTAATTTCGGAATATTCTCCACTTAAAAAAAAACCTCACTTTTAACACTTACATCATAAATTACTATATAACACATGGACTAAAATAATGTATTATTTAATTACCTTTTTGTATTAAATATACCCACCAGAAATTCCTACTCTCTTTTTAAAATAGGTACGTATTTGTGCGATAAAAACATCCCATGAAAAAACAAAGTTCCCCAAAATACATTTGTCGTATGTTAATCTAAAACACATTTGTGCGTGATAAACTTAACGCAGTTACTTTTTTAACATGATTTGCTTGAAACTACACGTTACATAAGAAATTTAATTTACCTTTACTATTAGACACTCATTGTGTGATTTTCCGTAAAGATAATTATCAAACAAGTAATACTAAGTGCCACTCACCGATTTTAATAAAACTGCGCACACCTGTAGACATTAAAAAATATTGGGCACGTGTTTTTCATTTCGGCTAATGAAGCGTTTTAAGGTTAGAACACGTCCCCGCAATACCATTAACGTGTGAAGCAATATTTTTCATTCGCACTATCTTGGATTCTAACTTATTTTAATAAATGTACACCCACTCTACAGAAGTATGCCCTCTCATAGCAGGTTCCTAAATGACACTATAGATGGTGGCGAATGACTCGTCCCAGAGATGACAGCAATGGTACGGAGATGAATTAGAAAATTAGAGAATTGTAAAATGATTTAGAGTAGCATCTGAATTATGCTAGAAGGTATATCTGCAGAAGGACCCAAGATGGTCCACTGCAGACAGCAGAATATTGAAAAGTGAACGAAATAAAACAAAAAAGGAACACTGACTACTAGTGAACAATAGCGGTTGAAAGTAGTAATAAATGTTATAGTTTAATAAATCTGTGGTTCTCTAGATCATTCCATTCTGGAATTTGTAGAAATATTCAAATGAAACCTACAGGGAATTAGTACCTATTGACTAAATAAGACTCTTTAGTACCGTTTCCAGAATGTTTCAGAACATTCCAATGGAAACAAAAAGCATGGCTGAAAACAAACACAACAAGCAAGACATGCTCGCTTTGCTCGCAGAGTTCATACAAATGACGAAGGAAAATCAGAGAAAAATTTCAGGATGAAGAAACGTCAAAACGAAAAACAAGACCAAGAAAAGAGACGTCAAGAAGAAAAGAAGAGCAGGAGCAACGAAGCAAGAAGACAAAGATGAACTAAGATAAATAATAGAACGTAAAGAAAAAGAAGAAGAGTAAGAGCGACGACGCCGACCGAGCGTCAGGAAAATTGAGAAAAACGATGGAAGAATGAAAAATAATTATAGAACTACAACAGGGCACTATCCTTTCCGCCACTGAAGGATTTAAAAATGAAATCAAGGAGGAGATAGGCAGTGGAAAAGCTGAAATTAATGAAGTCCAAGAAGAAGTCGATAAGTTGGACGAGAAATAATAATAATAATAATAATAAACGTCTTTATTTACAACCACAATTACAGTCAAAACAAAACCAATAAAGAATATTACAATTATGAACTGTGGCATAAAAAGGCGAAGTTCAGTTTCTGCAATAATACTATTATTACAGAATCTGTTCTACTACTTAAACCTTACTAAACCCTAAATAAGGTCGAAAAAAAAGTAGAGCAGCCTAAAACGGTAGTTGAGGGAAAAAGGAGGCCAGCTACTAGATGTCATCAGGTCCTCGGTTACAACCTTCCTACCTTTGATGGTCAAAGCTCATGGTCAACCTATAAGGCTGAAGAAAGTTTACAAGAATTTGAAGTTGAAGTGGAGTGATGGCCCACCTGGCTTACCCAGATGCACAAAGTGATTTCCAGAAGCAATTGGAGCATTTATCGTTGGTATAAGGAGGAAATTAGGCGAGTCCTTAGGTTATCTCAACTCAGCACAAAAGTAATAGTACTATTCTAAATTTAAGATCTTCCAAATATGTTTCCTGTCCTAAAATGAAAGGTAAATCCTCCAAAAAGCACTCAATCCCAGTCTAAACCCCTGAAATACTATCGTACAGATTATTCCCAGCCAAATATTGATTTCAATACGCGCTTGAAAATTATCATCCCTGATTTCCTTCCAATCAGTATCTCGTATTTTGTCGACTAAATAAGCCTAAATTCGTAAATCTGGAATCGTCTCAAAATATAATTTTCCCTAAGAATTACTTGGTTGTACATGCGTGCTCAGTGATCACTATCGTACATTCGTGTAATTGGCATTTTTAAATGATTTATAATTATGCTTATAAAAATTAAGTCAAATCAAAAACAATTTGTTAAGGAAACAGTTTTATCAATTTTCACTCAACTCAATACATTAATTTCTGTTTTGTCATCAATAATAAAATCTTTTTTGGGACCATTATTAGGCTCTCTTCGATTCTGATTTTCAAGAAAATAAAAATAATTTCTAGCAGGGCAAAGTCGATCAGAATATCGTTGGACGCATACGTTAGTAGCAACAGCTGCATATGACATTCTGCACAAATAATTAACATGTCCACCCTTTTATATCTTGTATAAATTTTGAAAAGTGAACTTGCAGCTGGAGTTAAATCAACATTATCAACAATAATTAAAAACAATTTAAAATAATTCGATGGTAAAACTGGTAAAACAAAATAAAAGTTTGGCAAGCTGAATATTTTATTTTGCTTAAAGCCACCTTTGTGTGTAATTAAATGGTAAGAAGCCATTTAATTTGTACAAAATTAAATATTTCAATTTTGATTTATGTGGCTAATCAAAATAGCTTTCGAAAATCAAATTCTAGATCTTTCGCACACAAATTTTTGATGGACTGTAATTTCAGTAGTATTTGTTTAAATGCAGAGTGAGGAAAATTACCGCTACTTACGGTACTGATTTGAAAGAAAACCTATTTTGATCAAAAAAATATTTTGGAGATATTTATTTACTCATAAATCTTCAATTTTTCTAGCAATACTTTGTTCGGTTGGAATTAATTCAGAAGCCCATGGTCACAGCCCTCTACAGTTAGTTACAAGCCATGAAGTATGAAATTTGGCAACGCGACAGGTAGTCCACTCTGGTCATGTTGTTTACCAGTCCTGTGTTTGTTTAGTAATTACTTTTTAGACTTTGTACTGTTTGTACTTTTGTACTGTGGTAATAAGAATTATTACTAATAACTCATTAACTTTGTTTATTTCAAGTTTTTAGACTGGACACAGGTAAGAAAGCATTATACGTTCATTTAGTGAAAACGTCATCTGACAGATAATGGATGCAAACAATGTTTGCAGTTAGGAAAAGTGATAATAATTTAATTAAATAAAAATATTTAAGCACTAAAAAGGTATGTATATGATTGACTTACCAGTATTTTATAACCTGGTTATAATATAACATATTATAATAATGATATAAACTTATAAAACAAAAATAAAATAGTATTGTACATACCTTGCAAATGGTCATTTATTAATAAATACAGTTTATTTGATAAATGTTACAAAATTACACATGTTTCTATCAGTGGATGTTATAAATTCATAAATAATTATTGTTTGCATCCAATTCTTTGGCATGACTGATGATCACACTAAATGTGTGTTTATTTATTTATTTTTTATATTGTAGATGCCTCGACATTGCTGTGTACTATGCAAGTACTTTAAAAACTGAATCTTCAAATAGTACTTTTTCTTCTCAAAGAATTCAGTGCTGCAAAAAAGTGGTAGAGCTATACACAGAAGGCTACCGCATTAGTAAACATTCAGCTATTTGCAGTTTGCACTTTGAAGGCAGAGAAGTTACAACCATGGAGCACCCCTGTGAAGTTAGCACCATTTTTTTGCAAAATTGAGTAAATCTTTAGAGTTCTGAGTATAAAAAGCATAGTTCTAGAGTTCCTGGCCGAAAAGAACAATAGTTCTGCAAAAATAAGGCCAGAAATCGAAAAAAAGTAAATAAGGGTGCTAACTTTTTTTTTTTTTTTTTTTTTTTTTTTTTTTTTAATCGTCTTATTTATATTAACGTCCTGGCGAAGTTTAGCTTAGAGCTATTCTGACACTTAACCAGGACACACCACATACACCCATTCCCTCCGACATTGCCATCTGCCGGAGCTGGGACTCGAACCCAGGAGAGATAGGCAGTAACTAGTCGCCTTGTGCCACTCAAGGGCGATCTAGCCCGCTGCACTATCCTCGGTAATGTAATGAGATACGGTCACCCATCCATTCCCCGGCTCCGACCACCGCTGCTTTGCTCCGAAGATCGAAGACCGGCAATTGTACGCATGACCCCATCTCACTACACTACACTACACTTCACGCCGCATCATTTTTTTGTCAAAAATTAGTTCTGATGGCATTTTTCGGTAGAGAAAAAAGAGTTCTGGAGTTCCTGACCATTTTTAACAATAGTTCTATTGATTTGTTGAAGTTATTAAAAAATTCAAATTTGGCAGAAAAAAAAACCATTTTTATAAATATAGACTTTCATTACGTTTTCAGCAGAGTTCTGAATAGCACCAGAAGAGTTCTGACGAACGGCGAAAGGACGAATTGTCTATCGCAAAAATTTCGATTTTTATTGCAAATTTTAAGTTTGAAAATTCGAATATTTCTTATAAAAAAAGTACATAGGAGTTCTGACGAGTTCTAATCGGAGTTCTGATTAGCACCAGAAGAGTTCTGACGAACGGCGAAAGAAAAAATTGTGTATCGCAAAAATTGCGACTTTTATTGCAAATTTTAAGTTCGAAAATTCGAATATTTCTTATAAAAAAATTACAAAGGAATTCTGACGAGTTCTGAGTAGCACCAGAAGAGCTCTGACGAACGGCGACAGAAAAAATTGTCTATCGCAACAATTGCGATTTTTATTGCAAATTTTAAGTTTGAAAATTCGAATATTTCTTATAAAAAAAGTACATAGGAGTTCTGACGAGTTCTGATCGGAGTTCTGAATACCACCAGAAGAGTTCTGACGAACGGTGAAAGAAAAAATTGTCTATCGCAAAAATTGCGATTTTTATTGCAAATTTTAAGTTTGAAAATTCTGTTATATGAAGGTATTATTAAAACTCCTAATACGTTACTCAAAAATACCTATCCGCTATCAAGAATCCTTCTGTAAAGCTTTATGTGCTACGAGTACAGTAAAAGAGTAAATCGCCTAAGGATTAAAAAAAGCATGTCAGTTTGAAAAAGTGTAATGGTTGCCGCACGAAATCAGAATGGTGCTTTTCCCGAGTTGCACACAGGATTTTTCGGAATATAAAAAATATAAACTGCAATAACAATCACATGTTCTGGGATACCATTTTTTCTTTGGCCAATGGTCAGAACTTTTAGGGTGCTATTCATAACTTCTTATCCAAGAAAGTGTCGAATTTTCGAACTTAAAACTTACAATAAAAATAGCAATTTTTGCGATACACAATTTTTTCTTTCGCCGTTCGTCAGAACTCTTCTGGTGCTATTCAGAACTCCGATCAGAACTCGTCAGAACTCCTATGTAATTTTTTTATAAGAAATATTCGAATTTTCAAACTTAAAATTTGTAATAAAAATCGCAATTGTTGCGATAGACAATTTTTTCTGTCGCCGTTCGTCAGAGCTCTTCTGGTGCTACTCAGAACTCATCAGAACTCCTTTGTAATTTTTTTATAAGAAATATTCGAATTTTCAAACATAAAATTTGCAATAAAAATCGCAATTTTAGCAATAGACAATTTTTTCTTTCGCCGTTCGTCAGAACTCTTCTGGTGCTATACAGAACTCCGATCAGAACTCGTCAGAACTCCTTTGTAATTTTTTTATAAGAAATATTAGAATTTTCAAACATAAAATTTGCAATAAAAGTCTCAATTTTTGCGATACACAATTTTTTCTTTCGCCGTTCGTCAGAACTCCTCTGGTGCTATTCAGAACTCCGATCAGAACTCATCAGAACTCCTTTGTAATTTTTTTATAAGAAATATTCGAATTTTCAAACTTAAAATTTGCAATTAAAATCGCAATTTTTGCGATACACAATTTTTTGATTCGCCGTTCGTCAGAACTCTTCTGGTGCTATTCAGAACTCCGATTAGAACTCGTCAGAGTACTTTCTTTATAAGAAATATTCGAATTTTCAAACTTAAAATTTGCAATAAAAATCGAAATATTTGCGATAGACAATTCGTCCTTTCGCCGTTCGTCTGAACTCTTCTGGTGCTATTCAGAACTCTGCTGAAAACATAATGAAAGTCCATATTTATAAAAAAGGGTTTTTTTTTGCGGCATGAAGTTAGCACCCTTATTTACTTTTTTTCGATTTCTGGCCTTATTTTTACAGAACTATTGTTCTTTTCGGCCAGGAACTCTAGAACTATGCTTTTTCTACTCAGAACTCTAAAGATTTACTCAATTTTGCAAAAAAGTGGTGCTAACTTCACAGGGGTCCATGACCCTTTATAAAGATAGGTAATACGCGCGAGGCTAAACTAACATATCCTCGTTTAAATGAGGATGCAGTTCTTCACATATTCTCCAATCAACCGAAGTATCTTTGTACAACTAAGCCAGTGTCTCGACATAATCCTGAAGAAAGAAGCCAAGATGCATTAGAAAGGCAAAATAATGATATTGAGCAGTTTCTTGCCGATGACATCATATCAAGCTTTGAATATTTTGTGCAAGCTGTGCCAAAAAAATGATGCCTCATTAAGTGGAATTACAAGTGTCTGTGAACAATGTTTTGTATTTTTACATTTTAAATATTGACTACGACAGTGAAAAATCTGATACTGATAGTAGCGAAGTAAAAGTAGTTTCAAGTATTAGCGTAAATCAAAGTTTTAATGTTAGTGTTTTTGTAAATAGTCATTAAGAGGAATACCCTTGAGTGAACCCCTCCGAAGTCTCAGATACGACGATCTGTTTTACTCCCAGCAAAAGCAATCGTAGGAGAAGATTAATGTACCGCGTACATTTCGATTTTATTTGTTGCAGGAAAGAGAAAGTATGCAATTTTGGTGATAATCAACTAACCCTCAAAAGACTTCTCTAAAAAGTCGCCGGTAGAGTTCTAAAAAAATATGTACACTATCCAAAATGACCTGGCGGATTCGAATCCGAAGAGCGGGATGCTGTCCAGGTTTGCAAAAAGGCAGAAAAAAATATTTTACAAAATTTTTGTAGTACTTAAAAATTGATTTATTTTCTCTTTACAACGTACTCCTAAGCTTGTTTTTCAATACTTTTAAAAAATTCTTACACCAGTAGAAAGCTCATTGTTTCTAGATTGCTACAGGCTCAAAATAATATTAAAATTGTTGTTAACAAATGCTGCATAATTTGTTTAAACAATACATGCCAGGAAAGTGTAGTGTAAACTTCGACATCGAGGTACTTTTTGAACTATTGCAAATAGCTATATGGTTAATTGAGACAAAATATACAAAACAGAATAGAGAAGTTTTTTTTAAAGGATTTTTTTTTATTGTGATTATGGTGTAGGAGATACGATTTTTATAAAGCGCGCAGCGGTCCAAAGTCATGAATTTTTGTACTTCAACCGCGCTCCTGTAAAACAGCAAAGCGATCCGCTTATTCGGATGTAGATACTAATCCATTCAAAAGTACTCGTCACTCAAATACATGTTATAAACTAGTTATTAGCCCAGTAATTTTTTTTACTTTACCCATTTTAATGTTATTAATAATGCATTGAATGAAATGTACCTCTTTTAGCGTCTTTTTCAGAAACACTGAAGTGTATATGGAGATAAGAGATAACATTTGTAGTTGAAAAGATGTCAAGATGAAAATTACGCAATGCAATGTCGAAAGTATCTGCTTTCACAGTGTGTAATTTTTTTTATCGAAAAGTATCACATTATTATGATAAAAAATTTGTTATAGAAAAAACCCGAAATTCTGCACCGAGATGCGAATATTTTTCATCTCGCTCTCTCTATAAGATACAACTTTTATTTTTTACTTTTTACAGGTATTTCGAATAATTTTACAAATATATTATGGGATACGTATTTCTTATAAATTTTGTAACATATACTGGAAGAATTATGGTCATATGATAAATAGGTGCAGAATTTCGATTTTTATCGGGTCTTACGTAAAAAATGCGTTTGCACAAAAATGTGATACTTTTGAATAAAAATTGTTTCACAAAGTGAAAGCAGATATGTATTTTCGACCTTGTATTGCATTAATTTTATTTTGACATCTTTTCAACTAAAAATGTTATAGCCCTATAAACTTCAGCGTCTCTGAAAAACACGCTAAAAATGGTACATTTCAATGCATTATATTGAATAACATTAAAATGACTGTAAGCAATAAAATGGAACTTGGTATTTTTATTGGGTTGTAACTGGTTAAAAACATGTATTTTTTTCAATTTATTTCGCCCCTTGGTCTCTCTGCTAACAGCTCTCAAAGTGAGGAGCCAGCAATTTTGAAACGCATAGTAGTATATTGCACGTCATTATTTACATACATATCTATAGATTTATATTTACATATTTTTAAATAAAACAAAAATCCTTTGTCTCACAACTCCTTTTATTTTAAAAAATGACCGGTTTCGAATACCTATTGACTGTCCATCCTGAAACCAACCACAGGAGTAGTTTTATTTAGAATACAGGGTGTCCCAAATTGCTTGATTTTGGCTGGTTTTCCTATTTCCAGACCAGGTAGAGAAAAACTGACATATGAGTCTAGAGCTCGATTTTTGTGAAACGCCGATTGATGAAAACCACATTTCGATATCTCTAACCGTTTCCAAGATATCGGCAAATATTGACATTTTACAGATTCCGAAAAACTGTTAACTTTTTTATTTGTAGATATTTTTTCAAATGGTAAAAACTTTCAATAGGCACTTTTTGACGTAGAATAAGATGCATTTGTCAAAAAAAATATATCTCTTTTCGATTGTTTGATATCAAAGCATACTTTTTTATTTCAAATGGAAACCATAGTTGGCTTCGAATAGGAAAAAAAAAAACTTTCCAAAAATAAATATGGAATCTGTAAAATGTCAATTTTTGAGATATCGAAATGTGGTTTTCACCAATCGGCGTTTCACAAAAATCGAGCTCTAGACTCATATGTCAGTTTCTCTCTATTTGGTCTGGAAATAGGAAAACCAGCCAAAATCAAGCAATTTGGGACACCCTGTACATTTTTCGACTTTTTTTTATTTGTTCTAGAATTGACCTACTCACATGGGCACCCTTCAGAACAGAAAACATATCATTTTACAGTAATTGAATGTGAAACGGTCACACAAATATACCAAGTTACTGATTTCAGAAATATATACAGGGTGTCCATTAAAGAATGGGCCCAACTGCAACAGTATTTTCCCTGAATAAAATTAAATCGAGTTAGCCAAGCATACCTTAGTACCTACCATTTTGCTTCCCTAAAAAGTTATGACCAGTCAAAAACAATTATTTTATTTAAATTTTTTGTTATAGCTCTGTCATTATTTGTGCAATTTGATCAAAATTTGATACATGGGGGTTTCTTGAACCGCTAAAAAAGAACTTGTCATTAGTAAAGGTGATTAATGTAGAGGGAGCTGGGAACACTTAATGTTTTCTTTTGCTTTGGGCATTTATTTCTTGCTGATAAACTTTTTAAAAATGTAATACATTTTTCTAATGCAACATTAGGTTCTACGGAAAGAAAGCATACTTGTTTTATATCCGTAAAATGCATCATTTTCGGACACATGTATTTAAATTTTCTGACGCACAATGTACCATATAGGATGTTTCTAAATTGCTGCCCAAAAATTCTGGAGCTAAGTCTACATGCAAAAATAAGAAACAAGTTAATATAAGAATATGTCAAAAAATGCTTCCTGAGGGAGGGAGTTAAAGTCTTTTAATGAGAGCGAAAAACCAGTTTCAGGGATATTTCTTTAAAAGGCTGATGTAGCTCTCTTATATAGACAATTTTTCGACATATGTTTTTGTGAACTTTTTATCTTATCTTTACATGTAGAATTAGCGTCAGAATTTCTAAACATTAATTTAGAAACACCCTGTATAGGTACATTGTGCGGCAGGAAATTGAAATCATTATTTCTCGAAAACGGCATATTTTATGGATATAAAACAGGTATACCTTTTCTACGTAGAATTTAATGCTGCATTAGAAAAATACATCAACGATGAAAAAAAGTCAATCAACAACATGCTCTTTTTAGCGGCCTAGGAAACTCACAATACCCACATGTACCAAATTTGGATCAAGATAACCGTAGATAAATAGTGACAGACTCGGTGACAGAGCTATAATATAATATGTACAGGGTGATTCACAAGGAATGGGTAATATTTTACCTGCAGGTTCTATAGTGGAAAACATTAATCTTTTGCTTAATAACTGGGGTCAAATATTAATACTGAGATACAGGGAGATAAAATTATAAAAATAATTCAGTAATGTTGTTATATTTCAGTTATTTTTTCACACATAAAAGTCGGTTCAATTAGGTTTTTTGACGTGAGAAATTCGAATAAGAATCATTTTTTGTATCACAAGGGCGCTACCTACGTAAGCTATCTTGTTTTAACAGAATCCGTCATAACGTTTTTATACTTCGTTCATTTATAACCTCATCGCAATTTTTTAATTTAACCATTAATTTTAAACAAAAAAGGGATACTTGTTTTGTCTTCGTACAATGCACCCCTATCGAGATATTTACATTTTAGAAAATCCTGCGCACCCATAATTTTAAAGAAACATCCCGATTAATTAAAGGGTAAGTGCTAAAAATGTTTAACAAAGTGTGCTATGGAAATAAGTGAAACATACTGGCACAGAAGAATAACTGAAATATAACAACATTATTGAATTATTTTTATAACTTTAACACCCTGTATCTCAGTGAGAATTAATATTTGACCCCCAGTTATTCAGCAAAAAAATGATATTTTCCGCTATACAGGGTGATTTATGACGTCGGGGAAAAACTTCACCGGGTGATTCCTATGAGTAATTCAAATAAAAAACTTCTAATAAACATGTGTCCGATAATGCTTCCTAACGGAACTGTAGCCCTTCAAAGTTTAATACATGTAACATCAATCAATAATCAATCAAAGCATTAATAAGCAGGCTTATTTCTTATTGCATGTGTCACCTATGACAAATATCTAACAGTCACATAAGTATTTTTTCTCTGACATAAAGGGCGAGTTGCTTTATCCACCGGTGGATCCATCAGATGTGTTTTATCTCATTCTACCTCCGAGGTTAGAACGAGATAAAACACATCTGGTGGATCAACAGGTGAAGAAAGCAACTCGCCCAAACATTAAGTAAATTATGGATGAGTTCACAGTACACGAGTATGCTGATAAACATCGTCTTAAAGTTGTACACATATTCAACATGTAATAAACTTTTTGAAGGGCTACAGTGCCGTTAGGAAGCATTATCGGACACATGTTTATTAGAAGTTTTTTATTTGAATTACTCATAGGAATCACCCGGTGAAGTTTTTCCCCGACGTCATAAATCACCCTGTAGAATATGCAGGTACAATATTACCCATTTTGTTTGATTTACTCTGTATATACAGGGTGATTCATAACTCGAGGCAAAAATTGGAACATATACAGTACACAGAGACATATTCTTGTTAAAAAACGTAAAATTATTTTTTTTCCGGAAGGGCTTTAATTGTTTCCGAGTTATTGGACCTCAAAGTTTGCGCACGTGCGATATCAATTTTTAAATTTAATAACTTAAATGATATAATAAGTTGAAATTTATTATTAGCAGGCCATGAGTGACATGACAAAAATAGTGGCATTTGCTTTAAATTATTATTATTTTTTTAAATTTCCAAAAACAGAAATGTTACCTATTTTATTTTCATTGTTTCTGTTGTTATATGTTTACCTATTTCTAGTATATTTCTAAATAATAGCTATTTATGTAACGTGTTACATACAAGACTTTTTCTAATTTTAAACATCTAAAAATAAAATTCTTTAAATAAAATGTTAAAAAATCATAAAAATTAAGTATTCAAGTAATCATAGTTACCTTTGTTTCTGTTAAATTTAATATTACTGTCAAAAGTGACAAATGACAAATGTTATTAATTTAGTGCATAATGTAGCACATAATATCATGGCAAATGCAACAAATAAAACTTCTTCAGAAGTTGAACAAGAATTTGACTATGTGTGTTATGTTCCTTAATTTTTCGCCTCGAGTTATGAATCACCCTGTATACATTATACATATATAACTTCTTTTTGGCAGCATTACATCAACTCATTTTTATTTTCTAATGTTTTAATATAGGTATCTTTAGTATCCACTCGGTATACAAATTTTAAACTAACCACCTTCCGATAGAACTATTTAAAATTTGAAGTAAATAAAACATCGCGCGAGCCACGGGACAGGAGTGAGACAAGCTATCGAGTTAGACAAAGATCCAACTCGTATATGTTCCGCCTAGCTGGAAAGTAGTGGTGGTACAGCCGCAAATATTGTCTGAATATATTTTATAAGTTTGTTTTCATTATAACTCCTAAACAAATTAAAAAAAATTAATTCTGCTTAAAGTAGCACGTTAACAAAAGATCATAGATCGTTTTGACCGATTTGTATTTTAAAATGTTATGCGGAAGTATATGAAATTAAAATAAATATGAAACACTCAAATATGAAAAGTTTGTGATTTTTTTACAGAATGTTGGTTGAATGGATTTTTTAAAAAATCAGTCAGTTTCTAGTAGAGGTTCCTAACTATGCCTGGAAAAAAAATTGAAGAGAAATTTATAAAAATATAGCTGCTAGAGCGCCGCTAGTTTACTATATTTCGTGTATACCGTCCGAGCGTCAATATTCCTCTTAATTGCCATCAAGCAATTTAGAGTGGATTTTACCCTATTAATAGTGTATATTCTAGCATTATATATTTGTAAATTATTCATTCTTGGCGAAATAAATTTATAGCACAAGTTTTGGGATCTTTATATTTTATTTCCTAAACAAAATCCTTAAATCAGTGCATGAAAGTAAGGGATGGCTGAATTACAGGACTACCATTGACAGGAAATGCGATGTTGCCATTGTTACTTCATGGCTTGTAACTGTAGAGGGCTATGCCATGGTACACTTAAATAATAAAATAAAAACCGAATTAAAGAAAGTTTGACATTTGAAATGTCACTTATGAGATATAACTGAATTCATAAAATGATGTAGACTAAAAAAATGAAATAATGTTTTAAATATGAATTAAAATCTATGCAAATGTTATACGTACACACAATTAATCCTTGCCTTGAAGTAACAGCGATGTTATAGTTCAAGCATGGATTAACTATAATTAATATTATTAATAATTAACAATAATTGATAATAGTTATTAATAATGTTTATAAGATAAGATTTAAACTAGGAATTTAAATTTATATTACAAGAAACCCGTGTTGTGTTTCAAGTGGTTTATTGAGAAAATCATTTGTTAGATCGCTATTAGTTTGATTACCACTATACATATTTGAAATATGTTTAAATAGCCCATTCAACTTCAAGTTTGATTTAATCTGAGATTTGCGTATCATGTAACTAATTTCCAAATAATTCAAATTTCTTATTGTATTTGTTATGTTACTTTTTCCATTATCAATTGGTTCAACAAGAAAAGTTTTAATTTATTCTATAATATGAAATATGAAATCTTGAAATGAATATTTGATTAAATTAAAGGGAATATTATAATCAAACGTATATTTTTTTAATATCGATAATGAAAATGAAAATTAAAATGTTTTATTACCTTATAAATGAAAAATCTAATTACAAGGTAAGCCATGATTTTATTTTTATTTCATGATTTTAATTTTAATTTTAACAATTTTAATTGTTTCCATGGCTTACTAGTGAAAACTGACAAAAATTTCGAACTTTTGTGAAAATTACAAAAAATTTCAAAATTCGAATTTTGTCTCGAAACTCGGTAGCTACGGTTAAAATAAGATTCTGAACAACTTTTTTTA
Organism: Rhagium mordax; assembly: GCA_963680705.1. NCBI lineage: Eukaryota > Metazoa > Arthropoda > Insecta > Coleoptera > Cerambycidae > Rhagium > Rhagium mordax. Next base: position 80,346,696 of record OY796656.1, read on the forward strand.
GTAACTTTTTTCGATATATCCAACGCGATGCAAAATAATGAGAATGTGTCTATTCACAAGGTCGCAGTAGGCTGGGGTTGCACCTGACATTTGAGTTGAGTAATGCAGCTCCTGAGGTTCTACTTCTTTCAAGTCTCTACTTCTAAAAATAAATTAAATACAGGGTTGTCTTCATCTTAAGTGTGTCACACTGTATAAGTGAATAAAAAATAATAAAATGTTTATATACCATCAAACCAGCCGTGTTAAATAAAATCGTTCAAATTTATAGCACTGGGAAACTTTTAAGAAAATTTTTAGGCGCAAAAATAACAAGAGCGTTTTTGTTTCCTCAAATTAAATTACTTATTCACGTGTGAGTTGATAAGTAAACAAATATTTGTTGAAATAAATCCTACTGTTAATATAATATTTGAACAAATAAACTATTTATCGCTACGTTGGTTTGGTAAATGTACATAAGGTAATAATTAAATTATCCGTTTTAATAATCACTTGCCCCACGTTCTAAATGTATTATTTTGATGCCGATATGTAAGTCGTGAAATTATGTTTAAAGAATTAGAAGAAAGTAAGACTGCACTAGTACAACCAAATAATTATTTAGTAATAGGACTTCATTTAGGGAAACTGTATCGACAAGATATTTTTATTTTTCTCTTTGGAATTTAAGACTACCCTCAATATTATTTTTGTACAACTTTGAACGTGTCAGATACATAATATATCTAACAAATTTGACTAAAATATTACTCGTTGTCAAACTATCATCACAAACAAAATTAGAAACTTGCTTTTGAGTTATTAATTAGTTTATACTTTAATTGATTTTCAGTTACTAATAATATGTAGTTTATTTGTAGTTGCTTATCAATTTATATTAATTTAGTATCAGCTATTTCAGTTTAGCGGATTTACTGTAGTTCCTACTATCTATGATTTGACACGGATTTTAATTATTAAAATTCACCTCACTTCATTAGTTCATTTTAGAATAGACCAAAAAAGTAAAAATAGGTAATTAATCTGTCTTTTATCCGTTCAATATTAGATATAAGCTTTCATTATTCGTTGAAAATTGCCACCACTTACTGGACATGACATAACCGGTCACACCATGTCTTCAATGCAGCTATTTAAATTCTTCATCGTGCTATAGTAATAGGGGAAAGTGGTGTTCCTATATTAATAAAATAAAAGGAAAGAAAGAAAATACAGAATACTGTACTTCCCATAACAGTTTTACACCAGGTTTTAGCTTCTATATACATAGGCCAAATCAATTATTTGAAACAATATTTTATCACGATTATCTTTTTCAATATTTTGATGATTAAATTGATTTTTGCACATCTTTTAGGTAAAGTATTTTCCAACTTACAAAATATATGTTACATTATAAGCATTGTTTATTGTGGAATAAAATTTATTTAAATTTTATTTCTCGGAAAAAATGCTGAATCGCCTAAATCTTTGATTTAATTTTAAATCGTTGTCTCTTTTACAATTATTATTATATTATATTATTACTGTATTATAAGTATAAATTGATTACTCTGAATAAATCTATATAATTAATTACGTGAAATGATTGATGGTACCATCGCATCTGGATGTAACAAGCATTATAATATTTGAAGACGTTGTATTCAAGCGGTCAAATTTACTTTGACCGCCGCGTTGAGTTAGGGCGAGTGGTGAATAAAATATAGAAGTAAAACATGAGTAGCGAAGCGAAAGATCAATAATTTTGTCATTCATGCAAGAAGAACGCCTAGAGGCGTATGGTATTTACGAAGTTTAAGCATAAAGGGTGAATTTCTGCCACATATAAAAGGGTATAAATCGCCCATGGTGATAATAACACGAATTCTACGGCAGTCTTTGCTGAAATGGCAATAAGTAAATCATCAACGATATTCTAAAAATAAGTTTAAAAGTTGTAAGTGTATTTGTTCTCCAACTTACAGCAAGTGAGAATTAGTAGTAAGACCATTTATAATACATTTCCATTAGTTGCTAATGGCGTATGCCTAAAAGTATCAGATGTTGGATAAACAAACAAAACTCATTGTAGGCGTAAATATTAAAGAAATATGAAATGGCTAACATCAATTCCATACATTTTATTGTGATTTTTTTTTGTAATTAATTATTAATAGGTTTTGTAAAATTATAGACAGATATTTATATTAGTATAAAAACAATCTCTGAAAATGTCTGAAATGCCTAAATATGCAATATCAAGATATTTTTTATAACAGTCCATTTGTCTTAAAAGTTATTTATACATTTCAATATTTAGTAGTAAATACTAATCATCTAACTTTCTTTATCCCCCTTGTGGGTTAATATTCTTGCCTCAGAAATATTCATGTGATTGCTGGTTGTGTAGTAGATAAAAAATTTATTATTGGTGGGCATTTCTGTAGAAATTAGTACGCGAATGTCGGTTTGTCAACTTTTCGTTTTTAGCCAATAACTAAACCGATTCCCAAAAACAAATACACAAGTGTATTCGCAATGGAAAGGGCTTTAAAATGATGTGTTAGAAGTAGGGTAGTTCCATTTGAAATTTTAAAGTTGGGGTTGCTAGGGGTTAGGGGGATGATGAACAAATGAACATATCAAGTTGGCTTGACTGTTAGAAATGCTCCCCCCAAGAACAGAAATAGACGGGTCTCGGAGAATTATTTTCTTTTCCGTTTTGTAATTATAGGGGGTCAAGTTTTCGTTGAAAGACTCTGTATGTATTTTTGTAACTAATTTCGAATCTAGACTTTAAGAAATTGGTTCAATGAATCTGCAAATCTCTTAGTAAAATTATTTAACAATATCTGATCATTTGATATAGTAGAAGACTCCATCTATAGTAGAAGGAACCACTTCTATTATTCACAAAAATATCCTACATATTTCTACTTTCGTGGACTGATTAGAAGACGAATTTGCTAGAAATTTATTTCAAACTAAGTAATAAGTAAAATTGGCGTAATTATAAAAAAATTTATTGACAAAATATTCATTAATATGATATCGTTCTGACTATTAAAGTATGACTAACAAAACTGTAAGGCAGTTAAAGTCTGAAGATAAATATATTTTTAAGCCATTTGTCTATTGTTCTATTCTTTTTTCTTTTCTATTCTATTCTATTGTGTTGCTGAAATTACGGAAATTGTGTATTTAAATAAATGGAGGTCTATAATTAAAAAAAATGTTAAAGATGAATATACAAGAGAAGACAATATAATTGATTGAGGTTTTAAAAATAGATTTTTAATGGTCTAAGATTTTTATATTTCGAAAAAAGTGTTATATCGACAAAGTAACATCATACTTCAGAGGTAAGCGAGATATTGGTATAACTATAAACATACTGGTAATTTTAAATTACCATTTGAAATATAAACATTTTCTAATGCGCCTAAGTGCATAATCCGCTGGACCTCTGCAAGTTACGCCGGGTTGTGCATCCGAATCCTTCGTTTCAAGTCGGTGACCGCCCCTCTATCACGCGACCTAGATACGTCATAAAGGTTACAAAAGGAAGAGGAACGCTCATTCCTCGCTCATTCCGAGAAAGTCGGCAGCAGTCCAGGTTCAGTCCGAGACATTCCGCCGCAGCAGATCCGATTTACCGCCAGCAATTGAAGATTAATCCGAAGCCGTCCATATTTCCGTACCGCCGCTCCGAGTTTTAATAGTAAATTTCTTTGAATGTAATATTGGTAAGAATTCAACGTGACCTGTTACATTCTGTAGGTACTGCCTTCAGTTAAGTATAGATATTGAGAAATCTTATTTTCCGTGAGTATCGCCGTATTTTGCTGCCAAAGTAAACTAGAGCTAATTACTAATACCTCCGTTGGTTGATTCTTTTTATTATTTCATAAATTGTGCATCAACTGATCAGATCTTCTCGCTCGGGTGATCTGAGAGGTTTCCAGGTACAAGGGTTTCCGGAAAACCAACTGTAATTAGAAAAGTCATTCCTAAATGTGCATCCACTGATTAGATTTTCTCGCTCGGGTGATCTGTGATGTGTCAATGTACCAGGGTGACCAGAAAACTTGTTGTAAATAAAATAGCCGTTCAAAAATAGCTCTACGTTTGTGGCAGTAGTTCGCCGTATTTTCAAATACCAGTAAAAGACGTAAATATCTATAGCGAACCGATTGCCCGCCATTTATAATACATCCTAGTGGAAAGGTCCGTTTGCTTGTCGTACACAGTAATTTATTAATCCAACGTATCCGAAAATTCCGCCGTAAAATCGCGTAAAGACTCTTGATTGCCAGCTTGCTTGGTTTTTAATCATTTTAAAATAGTTTTATACATACTCGACTGTACAGTCGTGGAGGTTTTAGAGTAAACTAATTTGTTCATTATTACTGCTGAATAAATACGTTATTTTAAAGAGGTAAAATTCACGAGTTTTTATTTCTGTCATTTATTTCTGATTAACCCGTTTGAGCAGTATGGTCGAAGTCCATTAGATAGACCTCCAGCTCCGACCTCTGGCTATTCCGTATCTCAGCTGTTTCGCTATTCAGGGTTGTTCTCCCAATAGGAGAGCCAAAAAAGTGTAGCTCTTTGCACTTAAAAATTAAAGGACTGGCGCCCGAGATTTCTGTATAAAAAGATTACGTAAGTATATTGACAAAAAGCCCCGTAATAAATAGGTACCATTACAATCTTAAACGCATTTATTATTCAATATTAATGGCCTGATATGCCAAAGTAGATTATATGGCCCGTTTCCTTACATGGTGCCTATTGTGACTCCAATTTAAGTGTAGAAACACAGTAGAAGTAAGTTTTTTATTTTTCGATAACCATAGGAGGGAATAAACATAGTAAAAGTCGATAAAGGCAAGTGACGTAACTAGAAACCATTGGGACCGTGTGCAGTTTGTCATTTGGGCCCCCCTCCACTGTTCATGAAATAATAAAATAAACGCCTCAACACAAGAATTAAATATTGAATTAAAAAAATTTATCAAAACATTAAAAATAATACACTGACGACCAGAATTAACGCACCACCCAAAATTTACCATAATTTTAAATTTGATTTCTTTCTAAACCGTTTGCCTGATTATGTTTTTTTTGTTTTGTAGGTTAACTCTTCTGGAATGTATAGCCGTGTCGATTTTAAGTAAAAATTATTTTTTCTTTGTATATAGGGCGTAACAATACCGCTGTTTTTTTTTTTTCAAAATATCAAAACACCCTGTGGAAATCACCAGCAACAAAATTAAACCCAATTGTTGACCTTCATCGTTTCTTAACATTTACTTTTTTGCACACCTTTTTGTCTTTGCTATTAAAGGAGATAATAATATACCGAGTGGGGAAAAAAATAAAAAATGTTTATTTCTTGGATGCCATTTTTTTGTTATTTAACTGATTCTAACAAACTTGGTGTCATTAGATAGGTAATTTAGTAGGCTACAAAACCTATAGGTCAAAATGGTAGACATGAAAAAATCAAAATGTTAGACGCTTTTAAAAATTAATGTTTTTCTATCCTCGTTCTTTAAGTTTATTAAGAACTGATTGAGCTAAATCTAAATAAATTGGTTATGAAAATATGACCAATAAAAAAGTGTCTGTTCTGACGCTTTTAATGCCAGCTCCCTTAGAGTGGTAAGAAATTAACTGAATAGATAACTTTTCAGCTGGTCATAATGTCATAATTATTGAACCTATTTAGGCTTCCGCAGTTACCCTTAATAATTTTAAATTATGCTTTTAAATAACGTTTACTAGCATTTTTGAATCTATCTTGGTAACCAATTTAGCTCATTCAGATTTTAATAAAGAACGAGGTTAAAAAACCTAAATTTTTAAAGGTGTTTGCCATTTTGATTTTTTCATGTCTACCAAATGGCATCCAAGAAACAAAGGTTTTTGATTTTTTCCCCACTTGGTATACCTTTAATAGCAAAGATAAAAAAAAGTGTATCAAAAAAAAGTGTTAAGAAAAGATGAAGGTCAACAATTGGATCTGAACTGGAGTAATTTTGCTGCTGGCGATTCCCACAGGGTGTTTTGATTTTTTGAAAAAAAAAACCTTTTTGTTACCTTTACCTATTCAAAGAAAAAATAATTTTTACCTAAAATTGTCACGGCTATATATTCCAGCAGAGTTAACCTACAATACAAAAAAAATATATTAAAATCAGACAAACAGTTTAGAAAAGAATCAAATTCAAAATCATGGTAAATTTTGGGTGGTGCGTTAATTTTGGTCACCAGTGTATATTCGCGAAACAATTCCTGAATGGGAACAGAATGGGTACGGCTATAACGGATGTTCCGAAATAAAACATTAGATAATAATGAAATCGGTTTCGATGATTCCAAATTATGATGGAAATATATGCGAAATTAAGTGATCGTTTGGGCCCGTGTGCCCGCACACCCTTGGTGCCCTATGTTTCCGCCACTAGGCAGGCACTGCAGAAAAGCGGTCAGTTGTGATTTAAACTTTGAGGAAACATTTGATGATAATCTGATAGCTCTGGATTATTTGGTTACTAAATTAGAAAGAAAAAAAATCGGGTTGCACAATGTTTATTGTAAATCACGATAGAACAGGGATATAGATTATTATCCTTTATCTAAAAATTTAATAATGAATAAAAATAGATTCTTTCAGTGTACAAGAATAACTCAAGAGTGCTTAATATAGTGTATACCTTGTGTCCTTTGTCTCATATAAAGACGGTTGCAGTTCAAACGGTTCTACCATTACAACCAGCATGTCCAGTCAAAAAAAATTACAAAAGTTTTCTTTCGATGAAGCTCTCAACGCATGCGTTTTATGTAGGTATCCTTTTGGACAACCGCATCGAGCCAAAGAAACCAGAAAAAATTAACTGCAACAATTGATATTTTTGTCATATCAACAGTAATTCTCTCATTAAAGATAAGAAAGACCACCTGTTATTGAAATTACAAAGAATACTCTAGAACTTACTCAGTAATGCATACTTATCCAACTATGACAGCACAAGAGATGCAGATCATATTTAGAGTATTAATGATTATACAGGTATCACTACTGTTTCTGTTAGAAGGCCTAATATACTTCATAGGGCTCGTTGGACTCCTAAGGCAAAGAATTTATTCTTTAATAATCAAGCTATTGTTAAAAAAATAAACGGTATTTCACTACTTGAAAGCTGATGAAGTAGTAATAAGATAAGACAAATTAAACACCTCGTTGTATGTGCTTACATTAATTCCTCCTTTTCAAATAGATTTCTAACAGACAGCAATACGTCACTTAGATAAGGCGCACATTGAGACGCATGCCACGCAACCCACGCAAGGCAGCACAAGCCACGATTTTGTAACCTGTAGTGGACAATGCGTGCGCGCATATTACGACGCAACGTAGGGTAGACTCATTTTTCAGTAATTTAGTTATGGTAAAATTATCACTAAAATTTAAATTTCAAAAAATGTTTATTTTTTAGTTATTTGTATGTTTTCAATAATAAAACGAGTTTAGGTCGTAATCCAAACAGTCATTATCCCGACAGCCGAAATCCCGACAAACAAAAACACCAAACGACCAAACTGACCAAGAAATTGAATAAAAGGATGCTCCGGTTAAAGAAAATGACAAACTTGAAGTGAACAGCGAAGAAAAATCTAATGACCAAGAAGAATATTTTAATGAACATGACCATAATCCAATTTTTAATAAATACTCCGTCGATGAATACGAAGAAAATGACAATCAAGATTAAAAGAATCACAAAGACGTCTATACGACGACGAAGAAGACAATAAACGAGGATCTACCAAACATTAATATTATATTATTATCATTATATAATTTCTAAGAAATATCCAAGAAAGCACCCAAAAGCTGGGAAACATTTGAAACATTATAGGTATAATGATTCTAAAATATGACCACCCAGAAGTGAAATTGTGATATATTATTAAGTTAGGTAAATCATTAAGGCGCATGCCCGAGTTGTAAGGTAAGTGAACGTGTGTGAACCAAATTGTGATTGAACAGTATATGACAGAAATCAACCCATAAGAAAAAGAAAAACTAACCAAAGCGTGATGGAGTATCTTCACAGTATAGCGCATAATCTTTTGCATAGAAAAAATAATTTTTAATTCAGGTACCAATGTAAATAAAAATAGTTTGTTGAAGTTGTTATTATTTGTAATAAAATTTTATATAAATTTGCAAAATGGATTTATTTTTTTTATTAAATTGTTGTGTGGAGGTATTTTAATTTTTCGAAAATCAGTCTCTCGGGATGTTGAATTTCGGGATACAGACAAACAACTGGCGTGTGACAATGTGCAATGACATGCTCAGCACACGAATATTTCGTGCGCTGGCTGCGTCGCGTGTGCTGCCTTGCGTGGGATACGTCACATGCGTCTCAATGTGCGCCTTACCTTAACGATATATTTCTGATGAACAGAATACACACAGTTTGACCATCGTCCATAGCATTTTGTAGTTGTAATAGGTTGTGAACACCAGTTTTTCCAATTACTAATCCATTTTAATTAAAATGCTTATGTCTAGTCAACGGTACTTCTCTACTCATTCTCATGTATTGAAAAAATCCATTAGGATACCTTCTTAAGTATTTATGAAGATGGTGTAATTGACCATAACACCGCTTCTTGTTTAAGGGGTGCATCGGTATTTTTTTTACACATACTACTTTTGACTCGAATAAAATATTTTCTTCATTCGAAGAAGACGATGAAAACTTCATGCTTATAGGGCAAACATAGAACTGTTACAGAAAAGCAAAGGTCGGTGCGTAATTGTGGCCACCTCAAGGCAAGGGTATATTCGAATAATCGAAGTAAACATTTTCACTTATAATATACAGAGTGTTCTTGAAACTGGGGTCTTATTTTTGACAGGCATCATTCTATAAACAGTAAATAGTTAACCCATTTTATTTTGGTTGACCAGTTTGAAATTTGATGTTTATATATTTTAAATGTGATTATCTTACCTTATACCATTGATTAAGGAATGAATAAGATACGCGACTTCAATGGTAAAGTGCGAGGCCTTTTTTGGCAGCGAGATCTCGGCAAGTTGCGGGCATTCCTGTGATTTACGTAGTATGCTTTTGACAAACCTGTGTCGTGTCTGGTTTTATATCATTAATAATCTAATGGTAATAAAAATTTAATGTCCAGATTAATTTTAGTTTAAAATTATTAACGTAGTATGTTCTCTCTGCCAGCTATTTCTCAACGTTTGTTTGACTTTTAACCGTCACATAATATTAAACTAAAATCACTCTGAACATTCAATTTTTGTTTTCACTAGATTATAAATTATATAAAACCAGACAAGACACAGGTTTATAAAAAGCATACTACGTGAATCACAGGATTCTCGCTGCCAAAATTAGCCTCGCACTTTACATTGAAGTCGCGCATCTTATTCATTCCTTAATCAATGCTTATACACAATGTTTATTAGGATAATTCTCAGTCCCACTTTAGAGAACATCTTGAATATTTTCTTACGAACATATTGTAACAATTAACTTCTTATGTACTCAGCGGTACTCAGCTTACCCAGGATACCTTTCTCATTTACCTGGCTAAATATTATACTTGGAGCTGTTAATTAATCCTATGGCAAATGTTCATGTAAATATGATTAACTCTTAAAACAACTAATGTTGCGACTCACGCTAGTCCGCGATAAATTTACACTAAAACAGCAACATTTGATATTTGCTAGTGCACCTTAGAGACACATATGACATAATAGACTAGAATAGATGTACACTAAACATTATTATATTAATGAGACATGAGACTGAACATGGACTCCACTGAAAGAAATAAATAGCACACAAACCCGTAGAAAATAAATAGAATTAAATACCTCAAATCTTGAATGTACAATAAAGTTGTAATGTTACAAAGAAGGATAATAAAAGCATGAAAAATTTTTTTGTATAGCAGTTTATAAATAGAGATATAAGAAATACAAGCAATTCCTTTTATATTCTTTCTTTTCTTAATCAGTTTTTCTTTGGGTAAAATATTGAAATGTTAAAAGGTCTTCAAAAGCATTCGTTGAGCTCCAGGGAAATTAGATTGTGTTCATCCCTACACATTTCACTAATATGCAATGAATTCATTTAAGGAAATCGAAGGTTTCCATTTCTAGATTTCTTAAAACACGTTTCAATAACTTTCATTAATTTATAGTCCTACCATAATTTTCCATTAATGCATATATTTAACCTGTATTTTATAACTGTATATGCAATAATACATGAATATGATAGCGTAAGAAACAATCATTTACGTGGAAATCATTTTTGCAAAAGCCACGCAATAGTTAATTATGTGTTACTTTTGGTTAATATCATTTTTAACATCTGGATATAGTTAGTGTCTTTGTTATTAACAGCAAATACGAGTCTGGGTGCTAATTCTTGATTCATTATTTGTAATTACAAAATCGAAGTTTTATGCATAAAACGAATAATATCTTGTACAATTTGGAATATGTTTGTTGACAAAATTAACAATAAACGATATTTATAATTAGGGTATTTTTCACTTTATATCATGTAGAAACGTGTAGCAACTTTATAACCTCTTTGATATTAATTAAGGTTGAAAACAAAATATATGAATCCAATTTTTTGTCTTTAGCATAATTCCATTCACAAGATTTAACAAACTTTTTAAAACCCGCCTGAGCATTTTTAGTATTGACACAGACAGATATGAATAAAAATATATATAATATTTTAAAGCCGATAAAATGAGTGACAAAGAAATAAAGACTTTGAATGGAAAACATGGCCTAATGAGAAAAAAGAAAATAAAGAGGATCGTAATATTCCTTAAATGATTGATTACATCCTCTAAAAAATATTTACGGCAATGGTAAATTTATATTCTGTAAATACTAAGCAACTTATAAGCAGTTAATAAATTTAAATATATTTATTGGGTATTCTTGTATTTCCTATTTTGAATACAGCTTGCTTCCCAAGTATAAATAATTCAGGCCTACGAAAAAATTACTATTTAATTGCATTCTCAAGAGAGGAATCATTTTCTAAATACTATACGTACAGCTATCTCTGAGTAACATTTTAATTGACTTGACTCCACATGAAAGCATTAATAAAAGACCACAAGAATATACTTGTTCTTGTGATAAGACGTACTGCTTGAACTAAAACTACTTTGACATTTTCAAAATTGGGAAGAGCATTTTCCATGACATAAGTGTGCGTTTTAAATAAAAAACTTTTTTGAAATCCAAACATAATGAGATTAAGGAAATTCTTCTTTCGGAATGCAACAAACAAAATTTGACATGGACCTTTCAGATTTTATTTAGTCATTATAAATAGAAAAATGATATACAGTTTTATGTTAATACTCCTCTTGATATTTAATTTTTTATGACTTTTAAACATTTTATTTAAAGAATTTTAGTTTTAGATGTTTAAAATTAGAAAAAATCATGTATGTAACACTTTACGAAAAACAATTTTGTAAAACTCTTGTCATTTTGCGGGAACTCGCTTTGCTCGTCCGCAAACATCCACTCGTTACACAAAATAAAGTCTTTCGTAACTGGTTACATAAATAGCTATTTTCTGAATTCTAGTATGAATTCAAGTCATAAAATATTTTATTTGAATTTGAACCGAGTAGTTGTCCTTACAAGAAACAATGATCATACCAATATTTAATTTCAGAGTATTTAAAATATCAGTTAATAACACAATGAAGAATGCATATTTTTTTCTAAATAATAATAATAATAACGGCTTTATTTCCACCTTTGTTTACAAAATTAATATTTACAAAAAAAGGATAATTTACGTGTGGCAGAAAAGGCGAAGTTAAACTCTGCAATAGAGATATTGCAAGTTTTTCTTACACTTAACCTTAAATACACCGCGTACTTAAAAAATAAACTTTATAAGTATATTTCATTACAGAGAACAAAATTAATTTACCTTATACAAAGAAAAAAAAATCTAGCATAAAAAAAAAGAGAAGAAGAAAAAGAAAGAAAATAGAGAAAGAAAGAAGCTGTAGAGATGAAAGAATTTTTTTCCCATTATTGTTATTATATAAAATTTTATTTCTTTCCAAAGAGACTAGCTTATCTGGTTTTGCTGTTGATATAGAATTTTTTTGTAATGGAATTTAAATTGGTTTAAACTAAGTTCTTTAATATAGTTGGGAAGAGCATTTATATATCATGCACACTTGGTAACTAAAAGAGCGCTTAAAATGTTCTGTTCGATGGATTGGTGGAGTTAAAAGACCTTTAAACCTAATATTTAGAGTATGAACGTCCGTCCGAAATTTGATTTTGTTATATAAGTAGGTAATTTATTGGCAATAATTTTATGATAAAGGCAAGCCGAATGTAGAAGTCTGCGGCGCTCCATATTTAACCACCCCGTATCCTTTAGTTTGTATGAGATTCTTTCACGCCTACGAATTCCATAAATGAGTCGCAGACAGGAGTTCTGAATTTTTTGTACCTTCTGTTTATACAGGTAGGTTAAACTGGGCCCATAGAGAGAATCGGCGAAATTTAAGTTGGATAATACAAGACTTTCACATAACTTAATTTTTGTTTCCCGGGTAAGATAGTGCCTATTTCCATATATCAATTTTAATGCTGCATATGCTTTTTTCATACATGTGACTATATGTGCCTCAAACCGAAGATCACTATCAATGATCACACCAAGACTTTTAGCCTGTTCAACTAGTTGGATTTTATTATCAATTTTTAAATTTAGAGAATTCTTGATTTCAAGTCTAGCACTTTTGGGACCAAATAACATAATATTAGACTTACTTGGGTTAATTATTAGACAGTGATCTTTGGCCGATGTGACAAAGCTATCTATGTCTTCATTTATCTTTAAACAGGCATTATCTACATCATCAGGTTTAAAGGATATATAAAGTTCAGAGTCATCTGCATAAAGATGAATAGTGCAAAATTTAAGACATTTGATTATTTGACTCGTGTAAATTGTAAATAGTAGTGGAGCCAAAATAGATCCTTGTGGAACCCCTGATGTTAAATTTAAATAATTAGAGCTATCATTATCTATTAATACTTTTTGTTGCCTATTCTTAAGGTAGTTATCGAATAATTTAATTGTACAGTCAGCAAGTCCTATGTAATGAAGAATAGATAAAAGTATTTCGAAGTTAATAGTATCGAGAGCTCTACTAAAATCAAGCAAAACAAGAGCTGTGCATAAACTTTGATCCGTTGCTCCAATGATATCATCAATAACATGTAAAAGTGCTGTAGTACAGCCATATCCAGGTCGAAAACCAGATTGATTCACAGGTAGTATTTCCTTATCTAATAAATAAGCCCTAAGTTGTGTATCCATGATTTTTTCGAGTAATTTTGATAGAGTTGGCAGTACACTGATTGCACGGAGATCTTTTAGTTCTTCAGGGTTTGTCTTTTTGGGTAAAACTGTTATGACAGCACTTTTCCAATCAACGGGAAATACGTTCTCTGATATGCAATAATTAATTATGTGGGTTAAATATGGAACAATGTGAGGACAACATAGATTTATCATTTTTATATTAAACCCATCACACCCTGTAGCATTAGAAGTAATTTCACTTAAGGTTTTTAAGATGGTGAAATCATCAACTTCTTTAAATTGAAAGTTAGAATCATATAACAATTCATTTTTGTATTTATTAAGAACTAAATCAGAAGGAGTTGTGTTAGGAAGAAATGCCCAAAAATAAGTAATAATAAATATTAAAAGTATTAAGTAAAAAAATGTGTTTTCAGGTTATGTTAGTCATTTTTCAATTATTACTTTTAGTGTAATTTGGGACATTTTGAAAAATCAGGGCGACTATGTACCAGTATGTTAAATCACAAGAATTAGTCTTTTTCAAAATTGTCACGAATAAATTGAGGAATGATCAATAAATACTCATAAAACAAAATCCTAATGTTCCTAATGTTCCTGTTCTGGATTTTTTATACTTACTGTAGATCGCTTATAAAAGGTTGTTTTTTTTTTCGTGGTCGCAAATCATGCAAATTTATTATGAATCGTGGTTCTGTTCGCGAAACTTACAAATCTCATTTTACGAACGACATATCGACATCGTCCATCCGAACAAATAATTCGGTAAACCATGGATCGATTTCGCATCTTGTTTACGTTTTTTGTACTTGTAATTCTGCTAGACGAAAAAAAGTGCACACTAAAGGAAATATCGCCGCTGTTGAGCAAAGTATCGAAGAAGATCCAAACATCTCGATTCTGCACAGTGTGCAACAATAATTGGACCTCTGTCCGACCACTTTATGGAAAAATCTTGGTTTAAGATCCAGCTCGCAAGAGAATTAAAGCCGCCTAGCCATCGTCTGAGACGTCTGTTCGGCGAATGGGCTGAAAATCAAAGTTGACCCATCGTTTAATCGCAATATTTTGTTTAGCCATGAGGCTCATTTTTGACCCAACAAGCAAAATTGTCGCATTTGAAGTGATGAGAATCCACAAGTGATTCTTCAAAAGCCATTACAACCAGAATAATGCACAATTTGGTGTGCTCTATGGGCTGGAGAAGTCATCGGAAAGTACGTCTTCAAAAAATGAATCCGACCAGCGTGTTATTATCAATAGCGAACGCTATAGAGCTATAATAAGATACTATTTCGTTTGAATGTGTAGATGTGTTTCCAACAGGACCACACTACATGTCATACAGCGCGTGGATTTATTGAGGGAAACGTTCCGCGAACAAGTTATTTCGCGAAATGGACCTGACAATTGGTCGCTACGATCCTGTCACTTGACGCCTCTGAATTATTTTCTGTGGGGATATATAAAGTCTGATGAATGCAGATAAACCAGCGATAAGGTGACCAATACTTGAAAAAGTGGTCGAAAATTGAACCTCCAGAATGCGCTATATTATAGTCAGTCGCGAACGTCATATGCCCGAATCATATAAGATTATCTATTAAATAAAGCCAACATTCCATTTATTTGGTCAAATTCGCATACTCGAACAATAATGAAATTGTTGATTGTGTCACCAAAGCACACCCCAATATCTAAGAAACTGGCAGAATATTAGGTGTAGAAATTAATTTACACAACGTCAGTCCAGTGTTCTTCTGGGTGCTCGCCACCCTGGTTCTGATGCGAAGAATAGTCCACAGTGGAATTTTGACGTACAACCACCTGAAATTAGTGATCTTACTACCAGAATTGGTAGAATTAGTTCGGAAATTAGTAGCGGCAGAAAGCTGTCTCACTGTTATGTTTCTTGAAAAACACTTTTACGGAACAACTGACCAACTAGAACTGTATGTAGTTGGCAACTGATTGTTGTCGTCACAATAAGCATGCACAATGTGGAATATATCGATTTCCCAATCTAAGACACCCCCGAAGTCCGAAAAGCCTGCCCATATTTGAACAAAAATCCGTTTTGGTTCTGCTGAATGGTACTAAATGTGGAATAAAATATTAGTTGAGAACATTAATCAATGTAAGGAATTAATAGGTGCTGAATAGTACAAAGAGTTTATAATAGTTCGTTTTGAGTCTCGTTCGTGATTTAAAAATTTGGGAATGAAATTTACCTACAAAATATGCGTATTTTTATTTTATTGCTTGCACATGAATTTGTTATTACGTATATAAAACTACAAAGTTAGAAGAGCTACAAAGAGGTTTTTCAAATGGAATCATTACCCAGCAAACACAAAATGTCTGGCAAAACAATGGGCCATTACAGTTATTGCTGGTAGAGTGATGGCAATTTTTGCCAATACTTGGAAAGTGAATATAGAGTACAGTCTAACCATTATAACCTCCGTGTTGTAATGGTGAATTGATGGTTTTGTGTGTTAAATATGCCCTTCCTGTTACTGGGTAGTTGGAATCACTTTAACGTTGCTGGTACATTAAACAAGTTAAAGCACTTTTTTGTCTGTGACAAACCAACGTTTTTTAAGTGATGTAAAAAATCGTTTATTATATCGTCATTTGCCATCAATAATTCATTGTTGGCCGGATACATAGTAACCAATATACAGTAAATGTATCAATGGGCCATTATTCTATTCTTGAGAATGTAATTGTAATATTTTGTCAATACAAAAAAAGCGAATTATAAGTGCATTACAATTTACAAAACGTGTTGTAACCTTACTTTTAAAATTCCCGCGATGAGAACAGCGAAACTTTTGACATTTGACAGTTAGACGAGAACCGAGAAGGTGAAGGCACGTTTAAATAATTTATGGTTGATTTCTTATAATATTCATATAAATCATAAAAGTTTTGTGGTTATTTTAGTTCCAGTTTGAATTCCTCATTTATTGTGCGTTTGTGTTTTGTGGAATAGTGCAGATGTAATTGAAAAGAAAAGTTTTACATGTCGAAGGATGTCATCTTCTACCCAAAAAAAATGGCATATAAGTCGCCTTATATTTTATTAAGATAATTCATCAAACACAAAAATAATATGGATTCTTCATTTCTTTGTGTCATAATATTTAACATCCCAATTAAAAAAAACATTCGTTTAACTATAGTTTATTTATAAAACATTAGGAATGTTTACCTAATAAGCCCATATTTTTACGTTTTTATTTTGAGATAATACCTTGTAATACTTTTCTTTGAGAAATTCTTAGGTATATTAACGTTAATCTTGATTTTTTTTGTTTTTTCGCGTTCTATTAGAGAATGATTGTTGCCTGTTGGGTGTTATGTGAAGGTATAGACCTTCTTTCACTGTGATTTGAAGCCTATTTGCACCACCTTAACTGTCACATAATTTTTTTTTTTTAGATTCCGTAAGAATAAATCCTTTGTGTAAAGATTCATCAAAAAAAAAATATTAAAGATATTATAAAAACTTGGTTACGGGGTTCAATGGACCGCGAAGGAGGATGTACAAATAGGACCACTAATTTAAGAAGACGAGATGGATAATTAGAATTAATTTATGGTTTCATTACTATTTATTTAATAATAAGTAAGTCTATTGGCAGTTATACTTCTGTTGTTAATAAAAAAAAAATATAATATATTTTATCTTTCAGTACCTATATGAGTTTAATATACCGACAATTTAGCGTTATTCATTAGTCGTCACCTAATAGGTTTATATGTTAAATACCTATAATGCTTTTCTTCAATTTTGTTTGTATAGACTTTTTGAAAAATATTTTAATAAGTACATTATACCTTTCACTTGAAGAATTAAAATAATAAACTATTAAAACAAATTATGAAAATAAAAAAACCGTCAATGTTTTGAAAAAATTTTCTATTATGAAGATTGACTGTAATTATTATTTCTTTTATGAAAGTTGAGAAGAATAATACAGTTTTGAAAATGGAAATAGTATAGGTGTTTCTTTGAAATCGTATGTTGAACTATTTTAAGCTAAATCCAGAACTCCAACTAACTTGTAAAAAAATAATAATAGGTAACCATTAACTTTTTACTAAAAGATGTATCCTTTATCCTTTATTAATACTACCTACGTTTGGTGGTGATGAGCATTAATAAGAAGTAGCCTGCATAGAATGATAGAAGATCAGCTGTCAAGTCGTTACAGAAAAACAAGCACTGTTTCAAGGTAGGTATGAAAATTACGTATGTTGCAAAAGTTTTGGGAATTTTTATTTATTTACTTATCCCTACTGAAATACTGTACAACTATCAAATCAAATTAGCTAATTTATCTCAATTAAACAGAAAAAAAACAATAAGACTACTGCTAAGGGTCCCTTGGGTTCCATAGTATGTAGTGTCTCTTTAGGCGCCCAATCATTGCTGTTTAAAATTTATTGGTATTTTTTTGACGATAAAAAAATCTTCCAAAACTTTTGCACGTTATTGTCACAACAGTCCTTTGGTTAAAAAAAGGTAGGTATGTATATGCAGTATATCGGAGTTTGAGAGGCCTTGCACCTGCACGTACTGTCCCAAAATACAGGAATTGTAGATATAACTGAGGTTGACATTTACTTGAAAGAGAAAATAGCATTAAAATTTCAATTTATGGTAATCAATGATAAACCATCCATGGTATCTTAATAAAATTATGAGCAGTTTTTCATTAATTACGATGGTGTAATGTAAATAAATGTCAGCCTTAATTATATTTGCTATTTCCGTATTAGGAAACAGCATGGGTGGAGGTCTCTCTAATTCCAGTAGCCACAACTGCATATATTGTAATGGCAAAACATTGATAGTATTCACTTTCTCATCACATAAATGTTAAATATTCGATACAGTGCCAACAATGGTCCCCACTGCATATATTGTAATGGCAAAACAATCGTACTTTTAATTCATGTCGTGTAAAGAATAAGTGTAAAAAAAGCACTGCACAGCCATCATTGGCAAAGTGTTCCGTGGCCGAGCGCTGGCCGGTGTTTCACTTTATTCATTAATTTAGCATTTCTTGCCAGTACTCTGCCAATGATGCAGTAAAGGCATGTATGCAGTTTATTAACAATGGGCCAATCATTGGTGTTTGCTGGGTAATGATGTGTGATGTGTATGATCACAAAATATCAAATTTATTTATAGTTCAATGTATCCAAAGTAAACAAGTATATGAATAATATAAATGGATAGTAGAAAAGGTGGCGATATTAATTTAAAAACCATTTTGAACAATATGCAGCCAACGATACAGACAAGATTTATAAATCGATACCAAGGTGTATTTATGGTTGCATAGAACATGCTGGAGTAAATTTCACATCTGTGTCTGTAAAATAGATTAATTTCTAATAAATGATATCAGTTTCTTAACTATATAATTTACAAGAGGATATAGATACGTTAAGCTAGGCTAGTATCGGTAATTTCAGGGATTTTCCAGACACCACCGGGATCATTACTGAAGTCCCAGGACCTGTAGAAGTCCCAAGATCTGTAGAAGTCCCAATTTTTTTAATGTACTAAATGTCCTCCCTCCTCAGTGATAGGTTCTTTTGCCTCTAAAATAAGACCCTCTTTGCGAAAACCTCATTTTTTTTTAAATCATGAATATACTTAATCCTTTGATTTGATGTATTTACTTCATATTCATATCTTTTTAATGCGGATATTAAAAAACAAAATTTCAACTGAAAAAAGTCTTGTAGTTCGAAACACATGCAAAAAAGTATACCAAAACGTGTTTTTATTTATAACTTAGTTTTTCAAATGGTACCATATTGATACCTACTCTGACATCATTTTAAAGTACCATCAATGGGAAACCCATCCATAGTTATCAACTTTTTTTACAATACGAACATAATCACGGAGGTAAGAAATTTATACCTAAGTATTTTCTTGGTTCAATAATAGTAAAGTTATTAAGGTGGCTATAAAACAAAAAACAAATTTCGACGTTTCGATTAAGCTGTTATTGCCAGTTAGACGCATGTGTCTAAATACATTGCTATAGATTGAATTTCTAATAGAAATAGTTTGAAAATGGACTTTATAGCAGAAACGAGAAATAATTTTCTTCCTCCGTAATTATTATTAACAAGAAAGTTAATATGAATGGATTCCCCATTGATGGTACTTTCAAACGATGCCGCGATGTCAGAGTACCATTATGGTACCATTTGAAAAAACTGAGTTTCAAATAAAAACGTTGTGGTGGGTATACTTTTTTGAATAAAATATGTCTCGAACTACAAGACTTTTTCCAGTCGAAATTTCACTAGTGTAGCATTATTTTCATTTTGAATAAGTTTAGGGGGTTCATGGCTCTCTAGATCGAAAAATAAAATAAGCATTCTGACAGTTGAAATATCAACTATGGGGTATCATTGGATTCAGAAAATTATGTAGATTTCAAAAATGCAATAATATACAGGATGTTCCATTTAAAAATCTAAAGTTGATTTCATTTCCGGTAAAAGCGGAAGTGAACAAAATCTGCCAGTATGTCAAAAGTGCCTCTTAGTAGGCATATTTAATATTCCAAATTTCAGAAAAATAGCTGGAAATTAAAAGGAGAAAAGGGGGGTGTACCATCAGTGTGTGACCCGGTATGTGGTGCTATGTTATAATAAGAATATTATTGAGGGTCTGATGACCTGCACTTCCTATGTTTGTTACTAGATAACTAAATAATACCTTTGGCATGTTTCAAGATACAAATCAAAATGGGTGCGTCGCGTCGTAACGGGCCACTTCACTACCGTGGATGAATATATTAATTTTATCCGGAAATTTTTTTTTTTTTTTTGTTATGGCATTAAGGACGGAGTCCATTCAGCCAAGTAATCCGGAAAATTAACAATTATTTTTTTTAACACTGAGAGACACGATAATTGAGCTACAGTGGTGCAATTCGCTAATATTGAGTTGAACGAATATTTTATTTTAATTGCTAAATCATATCGATAAAATTGATAATAGACAATTAAATAAATTAATTAATTCTTAAATTGGTATTTATATGATTTTCTGACTGATCCTTTCATATTACTTGAATCGTATTTGATTGATACGTATATTTATATTTTCTCCGAAAAAGCAACCAATATTATTAGAAATCCTGTAAACTGAATCGGATTAGAGCATGAGTGTTGCAAAAGTGGTAAATTCAGTAGTTACTAAATACGGTAATAAAATCGAGTCCAAGTTGTAATAAATAGCGAAGCCATATTAATGAAAATTCTCGGAAATAGGGAACTGGAATGACTTTTTTTACCATGTTCTTACACTTGACGGTCTTATCTTTTTGAGACACTTCAGTGAATGTCTCTAGTTTTATTAGCCGTATTGAAAAAATTAAGAAAAACATTTTCTGCGTCACTAATTTCCCTACAAAATTGAGAAGGCAAAATTTTTTCAATTTATTAAATAGCCTAAAAAACCAGAACTAGAAAAACACATTTTTTTCTTTTTTAAATAACTTTACACATAGGTACCTAACTGATGGATTTTAATAAAATTTTGAAAATTGAACTACACTGACGATCAATTGAAGTGACCCAAGAAAAATTTTCATCAACTTCCAACTCATATATCTTTTGATACAAGAATCGCAGAGCCATAAATCTTTTTAGGTATTATAGATGTACGCCTCAAGAATATGTGACACATTTTGCTTGTCCTTGTCTCGTTTATTTTTGGAGATACGGTGATGAACGTTGAACTATGTTTTTCTGCCAAAGTTTGAGGTCGTGCATGGAGTGTCCCAAACCGTTTATCACAATATAGTCATTTTGTACCCTCATTCATTTCGTTCATTTTCATTTTTGATTGATTGTGATAACTTAATTGTTGTTGATTTTATGAGGATTTCTATACAATAGTACATTTTTGACATTTTGACAGGGGGAGAACTGAATTGATATTTTTCGCAAATGAAATTATGATTGCGCGGGATAGGTACCTCAATCAAATTTTGCGGTCTATTCTATTGCCTTTTGCGAATCAAAGAGACCCTGAATTTCTATATATGCAAGACCACATCGTGTTCGAGTAGTAAATAATTTTTTCGAAGAACATATCACAAGAATGTGTAACGTTTGAAAAACCCTGTATATGTGAATCCAACATTTCTCAAACACAATATGCAGATTGTGGCGCTTTATGAATAAACAAACATTTATAAATTTCAACTTTATGTCATTGCCTTCGGTAAATAAATTTTTCAACAAAACATAGTTATACAAAAAAATGTAAGATAATGAATGGATAAAATCACGCTGCAAAAAATAAAGGTAGTGGGGCGAGAGATAGAGGAGCCGTCATGGTTTAGTGTAGCGCGGAGAGCCTAAAAATTAGAGAGAGAAGTAAAGAGGTTTTCATTAATGCGATTAATATTACCTACCTCGTGTAATTCACTTTTTTCTCTAGTTATCCGCTAATCTGTGAAGTTTAGTTAAAAGACCTCATAACATCTAGGGTCTTTCATTATTACCTGATCATACTTACCTTGTACTGTGCAAGTTATTTTAAAGTAACTTAGACGAAGTTACCACTGGTTACGTTGCTCTGCCTATCCTGATATTGATGGTTACTACATACCTCTAATGTTAGCTCATGGGATATAGGATACCTTTTTGACTATTGTTGACCCACCATTGGGAAATTACAGTTGAATGAAAAGGTTTAGGTCATCCCTTAGATTATCAGCATAAACACTTAAAAGCAAGTTCAGGTGACATTTTTTTGTGGAAATACAGAGTGAGTACAACTATTCTTGTTATCAATATCTTCGACATCTTGAGAATACCCATGGAAAAAGGGCCAGGATCATTGTTCACTTATATCAATTACCACAAGTGGTAGGAATCATTAAATAATATTTAACAATAGCTATTTTGTTGACGTATTGCGCTGCGTGTGTATATTATTATGTTACTATATCAATGTTCACTTGTTCACTAATTAACAGCTGTTAATTGGGAATTAAAAAAAAAAAAACTATATAAGTATGTACAGTATATATATGTATATATATATTATATCAATCAGAATGTGATGTACCCAAATTATTATTTGATACAGTGAAATCCGGCCTCATTATTTATTAAATTGTTATAAGCAAATGGCTACCCAAATAAAGCCATACTAACATTGTTCACAGGTGGTATAAGTTCCATTAATTATCTTAGTTTAGTAATAATAATATAATTGTTTGTTGTTCTGAACACGTGCTTGTAGGTACTCTCTTAAAATTTATATTTTTGCATATATTCTTGTTGGAGTAGCGTGATTTTAACACCAAAATCAGTTTGTTACATTTTCTATTTATTTAATATACATATTTAAGTCACATTAATTGGTGTTTTGTGATTGATTTTCGTGTGTCTTGAAATTCTCCCTTTCCTTTGTCGATTTAATCGGCTGGCGCCCTGGCATTGCTTATTATTGTTCATTTTATAATATTTTTAAAGAACCAATTATTTATAACATCTAAATAGGCATATTATAATCACTTCCCACGACCCAGCTTCCGAAAATATGACTGCCGTGCATGTGTAATAAGCTTTAGTAAGAAATTGTCCGAAAAAGCGGTTATAAAAAGTGGCGCCCAACGTGGGGCTTCGAAAGTTTTGCCTTTACCTAAATATTATTAAATCTGAAATAAAATTTATAGTTAGCCGGAAAAATCCAAATAATAAGCAATTTTTTCCTATTACCTACCTTTTTTTCTTCCTTATCAAGACACAACAGAAGTTAATGCAAAAAGTATCAACAGTTTTTGTATCAAAAAAATAAACGGATACAAGTTTATGGATTATTAATATTATCGATGATTTATTTTTGCAAGAAATGGCATAAAGAATATTTTTGATGATTTTTAGTAAAATAGGTTGAATTAATTATACTTACAGGGTGAGCAAATAAAAACTTGATCAAAGTAAATAATTCAATGGTGTTCAACTTTCATGTATTGATTTATATTAACACTTATACAGTGCGAATTAACTGATTATACATGTCATGTACACTGTAGATTCGATTGTACAGGGTATGTACAATAAAGTATTTGTTTAGATATTTTTGGTGTATGGGTTTGTGTGTGTACAGGGTGTGCGCACTAATTGTATATATATATGTTATACGTAATAAGTGAGTGTCTGATACGATTATACAAGGTGAGTTCGGTGAATACTTTCTAATCGTATACAGGGCGAATATAGTAAATAATATTTGGAGTTTTAGAAGTGTTTGCGCACAGGAGCTATTGAAATATTTTACTTATACAGGGTGTGCTAATGCTAGAGCCTATTATGTATTAGATACTTACTTGTGTTTAGTGACATCAGTAGAGTAATTTTATAAATTTTTTATAAAATATTAGTGCTTGCGTTTTGAAAATTTTTTTAATAAAGAAAACAATGGCGTCGACTTATGTAATGGATCCAAATTATTTGAGATCATACGAAATTACTTATGAATTAAGGATTCGAGGTGTAGTTACTACTAATGCAGATATACCTCAAAAAAGGCGATTTTTGCGCAGAGAATTGCAAAAGGATATGGCAAGACCAGGTGTTCATGTTTATGTGACTCCCAACTTTTCATTTGAAACAGAACAGAAAGAGATTGATAGCAGTATAGAATTAATTACAACTTTGGTAAATGACTTTGATGGAATTAACCAAGATGTGTATAAGAGAATTCGTACCAGAATAAATCACGTAATGGGCAGACTTCAACGAATTCCAGAAGACATCAGTGATGATATTAGCGGATATCGAGGTGATAACTTGATAGTAGTCAGTTGTTTGGAAGGTGACGTGGAAGAAATCATGGATAAACATAGACAAGGAGAAGCCCTTCGTCAACAATTAAATGCACCTCCTGGCACCGCAACAACTAGCAAGTGTTTTCCAGTTTATAAATTGGGCCTCACATTTGATGGTGATACTACTAAATATTCTGTCAATTCATTTTTAGAAGAACTCGAGGAGCTGAGTTTTTCCCGCAATGTTTCTCAAGATGAACTTTTCCGATCTGCTATTGAACTTTTTGAGGGTCCAGCAAAAGTGTGGTAACGACGTATTAGAAGCAAGGTAAATTCTTGGGATGATTTGGTTTCTGCATTAAGAAAAGACTTTTTATCAACAGATTCAGACGATGACCTTTGGGATATCATCCGGAACCGTAAACAGAAGGATGATGAACGTGTAATTATTTTCATATCAGCAATGGAGAATTTATTCGATCGATTAATCACGAAGGCTAAGAACACGGAAAAGTTGAAAATAATCAAGAAAAACTTGTTGGATGAATATCATGTCCACTTAGCACTGAGGGATATTGCCTCTGTTGATGATCTAGCAGATATATGTCGTTCCCTAGAAGCAGCTGGTATCGTTAGGAAGGAATCACCGAACACTTATTTGTCGAGGAGAAATTATTCGAATACAGAGACAGACTTGGCACACTTACCTAGTCATTCAAGCAGTAGAAGACGTTTCAACAACTATGGTAATAACAGCCCATCTAATCACAATGAAGTGAGGGAAGTGTCTGAATTGCGGTGTTTTAAATGTAAACAACTTGGCCACGTAAAGAGAAATTGTACACGAAACAATTCTGGCAGTTCTGGTGATAGAAAAGTACCAAAATGTTTCGGATGTGGAAAAGAAGGAGTCATTCGTCCTAACTGCACATGTTCAAAAAACTCCAGACGAAGGGACGCATTGTAGACCGGTGTTTCCCTAACAGTTTCGACAATAAAATGGTCTATCATAAGAAATCATTACCATACAATAGTGGCTCTAATAAGATGGATAACTTTGTATTTGGTAGAACAACTTATACTGAATGGAGCGCGTGGAAAGACTTTGTCAGATCATTCTGTTCAAGTACTACTGTTGCAAAGATACGTAAAGACGATAAGACGTGTGAGAGTGCTAATGTCATTACCCATTGTGTAAATAGAGAAGCAAACATGTTGCTAGTGCAGAAAAAGCATGATAATAGGCCGTATGTCTCCGTTAAAATTTTAGGAAAAGAGATGGTAGCATTATTAGATACAGGTGCTAGCCATTCAGTCTTCGGAAGAGAAGGATTAAAAGAGATAAATAATCTGGGCATAGAAATTTGCAACCTAGAAGAAACCAATATTAACACGGCGGATGGTTCTCCTCAGAAAATTGTTGGTTATGTTTATCTACCGATAGAAATTGGGGGCAAATTACAAGTTATCAAAATTCTCATAGTCCCATCATTGTCTCATAACCTCATACTGGGTAGTGACTTTTGCAAGATATTTAGCGTTACAATAAATTATGGCGAAAATTCGTATTTTATAGGAAAAGACCGAGCACCATTGCATCATTTCTACGAATATCCATCTATCTGTGAACTCAAGAATGCTGAAGCTATACAATCAAAATCTGAGCTAACTAAACACCAGATGAAAGAACTGGAATCTGTTATTGGTAAATATAAAGAACTTTCCTGGATGTCCGGATCAAAACTGGGACGAACGAATGCGACAGTACATAAAATAGACACAGGCGAAGCGGAACCTGTAAAGCAACGGCATCACAACATGTCGCCTTACATGTTGAACTATTTGCACAAGGAACTGGACAAGATGTTAGAGTTGGGAGTAGTTCGACCTTCTTCTAGTCCTTGGGCTTCTCCAGTGCTCCTTGTGAAAAAAGCAAATGGTGAAATGAGACTCTGTTTTGACGGAAGGAAATTGAATAGCCTAACAAAGAAAGATGCATATCCTCTACCTCATGTAGACCACATTTTGAGTAAACTAACCGGAGCACGCTACCTTTCTAGTATTGATTTGAAAGCTGCATTTTGGCAAATACCATTAGAAGAGGGATCTTGTGAGAAAACCGCGTTTGTCGTGCCATCAAGAGGTCTTTTTGAATTTGTTGTCATGCCATTTGGACTAAGTAATGCTGCTCAAACACAACAAAGATTAATGGACCATATCCTGGGTTATTCATTGGAACCATTCGTTTTTGTGTACCTCGATCACATAGTTATCGTTACATCTACATTCGAGAAACACGTTGAAGTTTTGCTAGAGGTTCTTAATCGCTTAAAAACTGCTCAGTTGACTATCAATTTAGAAAAGTGTAAATTTTGTTTATCATCACTGAAGTACCTTGGTTTTCTTTTGGATGGTGAAGGTCTCAGGACCGATCCAGATAAAGTGGCCGCCATGTTAGCTTATCCTCGTCCACAGACTGCAACAGAAATAAAACGCTTTATAGGCATGGTTGGATGGTACCGAAGATTTATACCTTTGTTTTCGGATCTGACTGCTCCAATTACGGCGTTAATAAAAGGAAAAAGAAAATCGCAAAAAATATCTTGGGACGAAGCGGCAGAAGAATCATTTCGAAAAATTAAAGAAGCCTTAGTTTCAGCTCCGATACTTGTCAGCCCTAACTTTTCTAAACAGTTCACCATACAATGCGACGCTTCAGATAAAGGTGTGGGTTGTGTATTGACGCAAGTTAACGACAAAGACGAAGAAATAGTGATAGCTTTTGCGAGCCGTACTTTGAGTCAAGCAGAAAGAAAATACACTACTACTGAGAAGGAACTCATGGCATTATTATTTGGCGTAGAGAAATTCAGGTGCTATGTAGAAGGCACCACATTCAAGGTCATAACTGATCATTATAGTTTATGCTGGCTTAATCGTCTAAAAGATCCATCGGGTCGACTTGCTCGTTGGGCAGTAAAACTCCAGCAGTATGACATGATCGTCGAACATCGCAAAGGTTCACTAAATATCGTCCCGGACGCTTTATCTAGAGCACCTGTAGTAGAGGTGTCAGTTCTCTCTTTAAACTCACAAGAATGTATCAAGGATAGTTGGTATCATAAAATGGTAAAGAATATAGAAGACACTCCTGATAATTATCCAGATTGGATGATTAAAAATAATTTGTTGTACAAGCATGTTTCTGTGAACAGTGAAGTGAATTTAAACGTACCAGAGTGGAAAGTAGTTGTTCCTAAGAGTTACCGAAAGGATGTGTTATTGGCATGTCATGATGACCCCACATCAGCACACCTAGGCACATTTAAAACCTATTGTCGTATCAAAGAATTGTATTACTGGCCAAAAATGCGAATTTACATAAAAAATTATGTTAAGCGTTGTAGAGTATGTGCTGCGCAAAAGGTTAGTAATTTGTCTCGACCAGGATTTATGGGAAAGCAGAAACAAGTTTCCTTTCCTTGGCAAGCTATATCTATAGATATATGGGGACCACTTCCAAGATCGTCCCGAGGTTTTAGTTACTTATTGGCTGTGTCCGATTACTTCTCAAAGTTTGTGTTGTTACATCCTTTACGTCAGGCAAATACGAAAAACATACTAAAATTCTTAGAGAATGAAGTGTTTTTGATGTTTGGTAGTCCGCAAGTGTTGACTTGTGATAATGGAACGCAGTTTACATCCAAGGAATTTAAATCACTTTGTAATAACTATGGAGTCAAGATTTGGTATAACGCTAGATACCATGCACAGGTAAACCAAGTAGAAAGAGTTAATCGCGTGATTGGATGTGCAGTACGCTCTTACATTGAGGACGAAAACCATAAGGATTGGGACATCGAAATTCCTAAAATTTCTTATGCTTTAAGAACAGCAGTGCATGAAGCTACGGGTTACAGTCCAGTATATTTGAATTTTGGGAGATATGTTCCGATTGATGGGAAATATTATGGAGATTTAAATTCAGTTGGGGATTTCAACTTAAACCCTTTTAACCAAGATAAATATAGCGAAGAACTTGAAAAATTACCCTCGATATATAAGGATGTGCAAAATAGACTGAGAAAGGCTTATGAGAAAAATTCTCATACTTACAACTTAAGAAAAAGACCTTCAGAACAATATGCAATAGGAGATCGCGTATGGAAAAAAAATTATGTTTTGTCAAATGCAGCTCATAATTTTGCTGCGAAACTTGCACCTAAGAATACCCTTTGTAGAGTGAAGAGGGTTGTGTCAAATTTGGTGTATGAATTGGTAGATGATGCACGCCACAAAAATTTAGGAAAATGGCACGTGAAAGATTTAAAACCCTTTAATGATGACGACGAAGAATCCTGATATGAATGTGGAATGAATGTGAACGAATGATGATGAATGTAGAGGATTCTGTTTATTACCCGATTTTGTCCATAATTAAGAGTACTCGATTTTGAAAATGGTATACCGTACCTAGATAATGAACTAGGCAAATGTATTTATTTTTTTGGTATAGGAAATTTTAACCAAAATATAGTCCGGACTATTTATCTTTTAAGTAGTTAATTAAAGTATAGGTTAATTGTAAATAAAATGTAAATTTAAATTTTAAATTTAAGAGCGGCATGTAGGTGAAAATAATAATGAAAAAATTCTGTTTGCTACAAAATTTTTTTACCAGCAAGAGGGGGTGTGTAACGTTTGAAAAACCCTGTATATGTGAATCCAACATTTCTCAAACACAATATGCAGATTGTGGCGCTTTATGAATAAACAAACATTTATAAATTTCAACTTTATGTCATTGCCTTCGGTAAATAAATTTTTCAACAAAACATAGTTATACAAAAAAATGTAAGATAATGAATGGATAAAATCACGCTGCAAAAAATAAAGGTAGTGGGGCGAGAGATAGAGGAGCCGTCATGGTTTAGTGTAGCGCGGAGAGCCTAAAAATTAGAGAGAGAAGTAAAGAGGTTTTCATTAATGCGATTAATATTACCTACCTCTTGTAATTCACTTTTTTCTCTAGTTATCCGCTAATCTGTGAAGTTTAGTTAAAAGACCTCATAACATCTAGGGTCTTTCATTATTACCTGATCATACTTACCTTGTACTGTGCAAGTTATTTTAAAGTAACTTAGACGAAGTTACCACTGGTTACGTTGCTCTGCCTATCCTGATATTGATGGTTACTACATACCTCTAATGTTAGCTAGTAGGTATAGGGGCGGTTGGGCCCGGCCTCCGCTCATGTCCCCAGAATGGGGCCCCGGACACCGTAGGGCTCCGCTGCACCCCCGAGAATGGGGCCCCCATAATATGTTTACATGGTTGCCTAACTCCACTGTGCCTCCAGAATGGGGCCTCGTAGGGCTCCGCTCACGTCTCAGTTACCAAAAGGGGCCCCCGTGTTACCCCATCTTTATAGGCCCCCATCCTAACCCTACATAATGGGGCCCCTTAGGACGCCGCTCACGTCTCCGAGTCAACAGAGCCCCCTTGTAACCCCCATTTTTTATAGGCCTCTATAAGGCAGTGTCTTGCACCTTGTGGGTTATCAGATACGTACATAACCACACTTGTTATTCAGGTGTTCTTACCAATCGTACTAACGTTAGAGGTGCTCTTTTTATTACTTAAACTCTGTCGGTATAGCCATCTACTTTGCATTATATCGAGTAATACCCACAATCTGACCCAACTTGTTGAGTTGTCAAGTAACTACTCTGTATTTTGTATTATTAATATAAAAGCCAGTATGAGAAAAATACAAATTTACTGAGATTTAACAAAATTAATGTAAATGGGTTACAGCGATTTAACACTAAAATAGTTTGTCTACCTGCCAATATAATCTCTGTTACCTAGCAAGAAAAGGCAGTATTTACACTCGGTTATTTCTTGGAGTTAAAAATGCCATACTTTAATGAAACACATGCCGCATATTTTTCATAAACTTTATTGAACAATAATTTTTACTACTCTTGTACAAAGCATACAAAGCTGGTTTTCTTACATAAGTAATAGGATAACATTTTATTCTACGTGGATGTCTTAAAAATTATGAAAATATAGCAGAAAATACTTACATTATATAAAATATAGTACATGAGCGAATATAAAATGAAACTCCTGTAATTTGAAACTTGGAACTAATCAATACAAAAACAAAAAAAAAAATGCCACATATATATTTTTTTTACTAACCTCTAACTATATATAAACAGAGCTAACAATATTAACTGGCCTATAAGTTACCTAAATATTTGGTTCTATTGTCGCTTATCAATCAATCAATTTTTAAATTTCTTAAACCCATAAGGAACAGAGCTATGATCATTAAAGAATTTTCTCTTGGTGGAATTAGTTTTGTATATTTTTCTTTCTATACTTGTTACGACTTCATGCTCTTTTGTTCTTCGAATATTTTTGGATGTAATGTAGATAGGAGCGGATTTGTTAAGAACCATATTCCTTATGCTATCAAAATTTATCAGCTGACTAGCTGCGTAATTCGGTGATATTCCTTTCACCTTGCACATGACCTCCTCGGTTTGTTTCTTTGTGGAGAAAACTTTGTAAGCGTAATTCTTAGGACCTCCGGAGACAAACTCTGTTATGTAGCTATCATATCCATATTTTTCTAACTCGTCAGTCATATCTCCAAGTAAACTGCCTGTGGGTACATCAGGTTCACCTTTCCTCGAAATGTAGATTACAGAGTCAGTATCATAGTACAGTACTCGTTCGTCTAATTTTTCGAGATAGCTATATAACTTGAGACGAGCTTGGGCCGTAACATAAGATGCTATGGCTACATTTACTGTAGTTAGACTATCGTTATTTTCCTCTCTATGCTCATAATTAATAATGATTGTATCTTCGTTTATTGGAATCACACCGTTAACATATATATCTGGATTTGACATTACATTAAAAAACTCTCCCGGATCGTTGACAATTTTTGTTTTTTGATTGATTCTCTCGTTGTCCAAACTTTCCCCAAAACGAATTTAGGATAAGCTTGGCCTGAGATCGTAATCCTGAATTTTCAATAACATCAGCAAAACCTAATTTGATATTTTCTTGATCGAGGAACTGTTCTATGTAACGCTCTCGTTCTTCAACAGTGGTACAATCCATCGGCCACCCCGATGCTTGCTGCTTAATTTTTATGAATTTATTCATCATATCAGTGAATAGTCCCTCTTTATTTGTTGTTTTATCAAACTGTTGAATGCCATAGCTCCAAATTTCATAAACCTCTTTCAATTCATAATCCTTCTCAAGAGCCTTCAATACTTCGTCAACGACCCAGGTACCAACTAGTGTTCTCTCTTCTTCTTCGTGGCAGCAATCATTCTGATTCATTTGCTCGCCACAGGCACGGCATAAAACGAACAGAAGTTTGTTGTTCATTTTTGTAGGAAGTACAGGATGGTAGAGGTTTGTTGGCGGTAAAATTTTACACTTGATCAAACCATCTGTATATGTTAAATTTATTGCTGAACATTCTTCTCCTACGTAAACTTTAGGATGTCCAACTGGAAACTTGCCATATTTGCAGACCCAAGGGTATAAAGAACAGATATCCACGTATTTAATTTTCTCCCCCACCTTGATCTTGTAATGCTCAATAGTGTTTCCAGTACGACCACCATAGAATGCGTCTCTAGGATTAAGTGGCACAAATGAAAGCAGGGGGTGGTTTTCAATAAGAACTCGCATTTCTTTATTTAACTGTCTTTTAAATTCACACTCCCATTTTTCAACAACTTCATAGCCCAGTTCTCGTAGGCGTTCTGTCTTAACAATTGTACATTCGTATCGCAAGTTTAATGTTTCAGATGGATCGTTGTGTAGGGGGTCATCTCTACTATATTTAAAGCAACTAGAGCAACCATGATAGTAGCACCCATGAAATTCGAAAATCTGATTCGTATCCATACAATATCCGTCCACTTTAATGCCATGAAGTCTGGTCTCCTGTCCTTTAGCTGCATGATTAATATTTATATTTCTTTCTTTCTCCTCACAAACAAGCCACTGGACAGCTATCCTTGACTGGTTATCTCGCCACCTATATCCGGTTTTTGGTATTATTCCGATACTGTTTGGTTTAAGAAAATTACGTCGATATACTTTGTTACAGGCAGATGCAATCGTGCAAGATTCTGTGAATGGACAGACATTGGTAGTCTCGAGTAGTTGCTGTCGGAATTTCAGACAGGCCTGTGTTAATATCGCGTTGCATGTGGAATTCATCGTTTCTATGTGCTTTGTACCATTCTAAAAACTTTGTACGGTCATCTTCTTTCAACGTGTCGGGGTCGTAATATTTCAGAGCAGGTAAAGCCCCTATGTCGAGCCCTATGTAGTTTTCATTTTCAGCTGTATTAAATAGGTGTGGGAAATACCCTTTTTAAAATTATCTCCGAGTCCAAATGCATCAGGAAGAGAAGCCAACTTCATTGGAAAATAGTTCATACTATCCAAAAATTTTACGTTTCTTTATCTCCATTAAAATTATTTTAGAACCACGCATTATCAGGTCTGGTTTTAAGTCAGTCTTCGTCAAGATATAATTTAAAATAAACTGATGGTCGAAAGCGCAACCGTTATGAGCTATTACTACGACTTGTTTAAATTTCCTCCATAGAGTTAATACATGGTGTATGAAAGAAGATACAGGGTCTGCACATTTTACAATCTGTAACCTAGGCCCACATTTCGGGCAGATACTTTCTTCGGACGCCATACATTCATCGCAGCATTGTTTAAAAACACAAAGGTTAGATGAATGTGTTAGGGAACCATCATCTCGTAGTAATCACGTTGTAATGGTTTTTATGGTGAAATAGATTAATTTTATTTGGAGCATCAGGGCTCTCATATAGTACTTCTCTACCCTTTGCACCGTACTTGTACTTGTTTATTCATTTCCATGAGCAATGGTGATTATGAGGGGTGTCGGTAGTTTTTAATTTCTCACACAAAAAAAAAATTGAAAACTAAATTTAAAAATACCTAATTAAATGGCGACTGCATTTCAAAGTAGTGTGTTGTTGTAATATATTTCAAATGAGTAGTACAGTTTAATATTTTTAACGAATTTCTAATAAGTATTGATTATTATCAGACAACAAAAACATTCGTGTAAAAAAAAATTATTTTTAATTTAAACTAGGACTTTTGTTTTCTCACAATGGCCAGTCAACAATTTAGAAGCTCGTGCGTATATACCTGGCTCTTTTTTGTGGTGACAGCCCCTTTTGTACAGTCGGTCTTACAGACACCAAGAGTCGGTACTGACCCCATGCAGAGGTGCATTGACGAGCAGAACTGTCGACTTTTTACACCATCTCAATCAGAGACGATAACCAGTGCATGAAACATATTCTTTATGATTATCTGTCAAATCATCAGCTCAAATAGTTCGTGTTTTTAGGAAAATTTAAATTATTTTAAACTGCTGAAATTTTAACCCCGATAGACCACCTACTACGGTATGTAGCATCGAATCGGAAGTATTTAACAAGAATAACAAAAAAAAAAAAAAATTTTTCGGAAAGAAAATACCCCATTTTTACTGAATTTAATCTATGATTGTTATAACATATTAAACTTCGAAACTTTCTATTACAATCTTGACAGAGTACCTCTTCTCTTGTCTTTTCACAGGGAGGTGTTTTTGGCAACAAGGACAACTCCTGGCTCATGCGTGGTCATTTCTGTTATTATATGGTACATGACAGGCTTCACAATAATATCGATATACAAACGCCGCATTGAGATTAGTAATCACGTTGTAATGGTTTTTATGGTGAAATAGATTAATTTTATTTGGAGCATCAGGGCTCTCATATAGTACTTCTCTACCCTTTGCACCGTACTTGTACTTGTTTATTCATTTCCATGAGCAATGGTGATTATGAGGGGTGTCGGTAGTTTTTAATTTCTCACACAAAAAATTGAAAACTAAATTTAAAAATACCTAATTAAATGGCGACTGCATTTCAAAGTAGTGTGTTGTTGTAATATATTTCAAATGAGTAGTACAGTTTAATATTTTTAACGAATTTCTAATAAGTATTGATTATTATCAGACAGCAAAAACATTCGTGTAAAAAAAAAAAAAAAAATTATTTTTAATTTAAACTAGGACTTTTGTTTTCTCACAATGGCCAGTCAACAATTTAGAAGCTCGTGCGTATATACCTGGCTCTTTTTGTGGTGACAGCCCCTTTTGTACAGTCGGTCTTACAGACAGCAAGAGTCGGTACTGACCCCATGCAGAGGTGCATTGACGAGCAGAACTGTCGACTTTTTACACCATCTCAATCAGAGACGATAACCAGTGCATGAAACATATTCTTTATGATTATCTGTCAAATCATCAGCTCAAATAGTTCGTGTTTTTAGGAAAATTTAAATTATTTTAAACTGCTGAAATTTTAACCCCGATAGACTACCTACTACGGTATGTAACATCGAATCGGAAGTATTTAACAAGAATAACAAAAAAAAATTTTTCGGAAAGAAAATATCTACTAAACAAAGTTACTTATTATATTATAATTGATTAATTATCTGAGGAGAAGTCAATCAGTAGTGTAAACCGATTTTTTTTTTAAAATTAGATTGATATTTTCTAATAAATTGGATTGTCAACAAATCGGACGTTTATGCTAATATACCAGACTCCTTGTGGTGACAGCCTCTTTTGTAAGGAGGTCTAATGGACACCAAAGTCGATACTATCTCCATGTAGAAGAATATCGCATAAACCGTTTGTCAACTTTGACATCATCTCAGCGAGATGAAAACCAATTATTGCTCAGTGTATCTCTATTTACATAAGCTTGCGCCCCAGATAAAATTAAACAATTATTTTAAAACATTTTGTGAACAAAAGATTTTGTTAAAATACCTACCTCGCGATACATACCAAATTTTTAATAAGAAAATGACCTGAAGGACTCGATTTCGGAAGTGGGAAATATCTAAAATGACAAACATTATTATTATTAAACTGGTTTATAAGGTATACATATAAAAAACAAAAAGTAAAAAATATGCTTTTATATAAAACGATGAGCTGAATTCACAGTTACTGTATTATTATAATAAATTTTTTAGTGAAAGGAAAGACCAAACGGCTCTGCCATATAAACTTAAGAGAAAGGTTAGAGTTATCAACGAAGGTGTCAGATATCTCCATAGATATAAATAGATTAATATTACTAAAAGTTACATCAATTTACATCCTCTGTAGTGCTAATCCAGTGCGTACTAGCGCTAGAAAATACGAGTAGTATTGCATTCATTTAAACAAAGTGTAAAACAATTTTGGGGCAATTAAATACCCCCCTGCTTACCATTCTTGTTTCATAGAGTAAAAAAAAAATTATTGTAAAGTATCAAGACAGTACTTTAATTTAAGATACCTATTACAACGCGAAATGACAGTAGTGGATTTATAATAAAATTGAATAACTGAAAGTCTACTCTTTAGTCTTAATAGATACATAATTTCATTGCAATAGGGTTATAAGTTCTGGGCTAAGTTAACGAGTCAGTAGTTATATCCTATTGAATGATAAAAAATTTAAGATATAATAGACGCAAGCATAAATTAAAAATCAAAAAAAAAAATATGATCAATATAACCTCGCTGGTCAATTCAATACTAAACAACTTTTTAATAAAATATGTAAGAAATAGTCTATTATTGTCGTTTTTATCTGTTTCCAGGGCATTTGAAATGCAGTTTTAGCCATACCAACTAGGTTTAACATACACCCTAAATAACCATAAATCTATAACGTTTAAATTATTATTATTAGCTGTTTTATATTGTCCATAATATATACAAATCTTACACATGGGTAGATACATTTTTTCCTTTATAAAACGAAATTAAAAAAAGTGTAGAAATACAAAAATAATATATATTATATATTTGCGTTATTGAAGTAAATTTGTATTGTATAGCAAAACTACGGTTTGTTTTTCAATAACTTACAACCCTATTATAATCAATGTGATAAATGATAAATAAAAAAAAATAACTCACCTGATATTGCAGTGTCATATACAATGCACTATTTAACTATTTTAGGACTCAATAACTGGGAACTTGTTTGTTCAGAACACCCCTAACACAATAACAATAACCACCCTATAGTAGCAGTACTCATACTAGTTGTTTAACCTAACACGACTAAATAACGTGTGGTCTTAAGCCTCAAGTAAAAAAAAAACCTTCTTATAAACTGGATATAGTACGTCATCGTTCTTACCCTCTCTCTAACCCCCAAGATCCTTAAATTCATCTTTACAGTCATTAAGATAATATGTTCCCTTATTTTTGAATTGTTATTGTTCCGTTTTGTGTAGATAATTGTATTAAGAGTACCTATATAATTTATCAAAATCATATTTTAATAAAGTAATTAAATAAAGTATATTTAGTAATATGCTACATACCATATAGTAGGTAATTAAGTACCCTTA
The DNA here is from genome assembly GCA_963680705.1 of Rhagium mordax. Taxonomy (NCBI): domain Eukaryota; kingdom Metazoa; phylum Arthropoda; class Insecta; order Coleoptera; family Cerambycidae; genus Rhagium; species Rhagium mordax. The sequence continues at coordinate 80,383,492 of OY796656.1, forward strand.
AAGACTTACTTCAATGGTTTAATTTATAACGACTCACGTTATCATAAAAATAACAAAACTGAAAAAACTGGAAATAGTCTATAAGAATACAAATACCAGGGAATATTATGGAAATCCTACAATTCATAGTTTTTATAATTCTTCACCTTCAAACACAATTTATTATCTTATATTCATACGAGATATTTACAACTTATTCTTAATTTAAATTAGTTTTACACTTTTATAGTATTCGACATCGATGCAGCGATTCGCTGATAGTTTAGTATGAGCTAAAAGAAATATTAAATACCTATACGTGCCAACATTATTTTCATTTATCTTAGCAAGAATAATTGTCAAAATCGAATTATAAATGCACACGGCATAAAAGAAAACATTATAAAAGTTGAATTAAGTACAGATACATGACATTCTATTGCAATAGAGATATTGAGGAACAGAAACTATTTTTGTAACGAATTTAACTAGGTATAAAAATTAATTAAATTAACAATGTTTCATTAATGAGCTTAGAAATTTGTTCATTTTCAGTAGTATAATAATTATCTATCGGCTAAATTTTAATGGATTAGCAGCTCACCAACCTGTCATAACAAGTCGGTGGTCTCAAGAAATTAATACCGGTGGCTAGGTCTCCCCTTCAGCTCGCGGGGGTGAAATGAATACCAAACTCAGACGTAATGTATAGGATATAATCTCTTGCATCTACCGTGATTTGCCGGCGACGGGTCAAGTAGAGCTTTTTAGTGGCTGGCGCGCGTGCCCCAATAATACGTAGAATGTCTTTTATTAATTTAGTAAAATAAAATATCAAAATCTGTGTCTCCAATAAACACTAGCAATTTACTTTTTTTTTTTTTTTTTTTTGCCAGTCCTTGCAGTCAAGTACGTGTGTATCTATCAATGTATCCATATGACTACCGTGATCGGTTCAAATAATAGCGGTTTTTTTTTTTTTATGAGAAATAATAATAATCTTGACACACCGAGAGTAGAATACTGCAATATCGTTTTAAATTACAGAGTAAAATAGTAGAGTGATACTATTACCTGCTATACATATTTCAAACAATTATATGCATTAGATTAGACATCCCCACTCTGTCAGCTTTTTTAAGAAAACCAAACAGTTATTACAATTATTTGTAACATATCAATATTTTTCATAAGCGAACGACTGTGAAATACCCGGGCTAAGGATACATAGATTAAATTAAGATTTATCGATTCGTTTGTCCTGCACTAAAAATTATTCAAAAAAAAAAATGCATTTAAAACGTCTTTTTAGCTCTCGAAATACAAAAATTATCTTTTTTAATTTCAATAAATACCCTCGGAAGTAAATTATAGTACATAATTCTATTTAGTTCTAGAGAGCAATAAGTAGCAATAATTAGCCCACAGATGCAACTACCTCTACGATAAGGTTCCCCGTTCTTCACTTAACACGTACCTAACTATATATCCTCATTCTAGGATCAGGATTTACCCTGCAGAACAAATACATTTACCCCATTTATCCTTAATTATCCTTAATTAAGCAAATTTAACATGATTTTGTGATAATACCTGTTAATTACTGCATTTTCTTCTCAAGACGAATCCTCTAATGACCACACTCAAACCATCTAGTAGAACGATCGAGAAATCAATAAAAACTATAAAATATCATATATGTTAGGTTAGGTTGGGGGTAGACGCTCGCTCGTTCTACTAGATGGTTTGAGTGTGGTCATTAGAGGATTCGTCTTGAGAAGAAAATGCAGTAATTAACAGGTATTATCACAAAATCATGTTAAATTTGCTTAATTAAGGATAATTAAGGATAAATGGGGTAAATGTATTTGTTCTGCAGGGTAAATCCTGATCCTAGAATGAGGATATATAGTTAGGTACGTGTTAAGTGAAGAACGGGGAACCTTATCGTAGAGGTAGTTGCATCTGTGGGCTAATTATTGCTACTTATTGCTCTCTAGAACTAAATAGAATTATGTACTATAATTTACTTCCGAGGGTATTTATTGAAATTAAAAAAGATAATTTTTGTATTTCGAGAGCTAAAAAGACGTTTTAAATGCATTTTTTTTTTTGAATAATTTTTAGTGCAGGACAAACGAATCGATAAATCTTAATTTAATCTATGTATCCTTAGCCCGGGTATTTCACAGTCGTTCGCTTATGAAAAATATTGATATGTTACAAATAATTGTAATAACTGTTTGGTTTTCTTAAAAAAGCTGACAGAGTGGGGATGTCTAATCTAATGCATATAATTGTTTGAAATATGTATAGCAGGTAATAGTATCACTCTACTATTTTACTCTGTAATTTAAAACGATATTGCAGTATTCTACTCTCGGTGTGTCAAGATTATTATTATTTCTCATAAAAAAAAAAAAAACCGCTATTATTTGAACCGATCACGGTAGTCATATGGATACATTGATAGATACACACGTACTTGACTGCAAGGACTGGCAAAAAAAAAAAAAAAAAAAGTAAATTGCTAGTGTTTATTGGAGACACAGATTTTGATATTTTATTTTACTAAATTAATAAAAGACATTCTACGTATTATTGGGGCACGCGCGCCAGCCACTAAAAAGCTCTACTTGACCCGTCGCCGGCAAATCACGGTAGATGCAAGAGATTATATCCTATACATTACGTCTGAGTTTGGTATTCATTTCACCCCCGCGAGCTGAAGGGGAGACCTAGCCACCGGTATTAATTTCTTGAGACCACCGACTTGTTATGACAGGTTGGTGAGCTGCTAATCCATTAAAATTTAGCCGATAGATAATTATTATACTACTGAAAATGAACAAATTTCTAAGCTCATTAATGAAACATTGTTAATTTAATTAATTTTTATACCTAGTTAAATTCGTTACAAAAATAGTTTCTGTTCCTCAATATCTCTATTGCAATAGAATGTCATGTATCTGTACTTAATTCAACTTTTATAATGTTTTCTTTTATGCCGTGTGCATTTATAATTCGATTTTGACAATTATTCTTGCTAAGATAAATGAAAATAATGTTGGCACGTATAGGTATTTAATATTTCTTTTAGCTCATACTAAACTATCAGCGAATCGCTGCATCGATGTCGAATACTATAAAAGTGTAAAACTAATTTAAATTAAGAATAAGTTGTAAATATCTCGTATGAATATAAGATAATAAATTGTGTTTGAAGGTGAAGAATTATAAAAACTATGAATTGTAGGATTTCCATAATATTCCCTGGTATTTGTATTCTTATAGACTATTTCCAGTTTTTTCAGTTTTGTTATTTTTATGATAACGTGAGTCGTTATAAATTAAACCATTGAAGTAAGTCTTTAAGGGTACTTAATTACCTACTATATGGTATGTAGCATATTACTAAATATACTTTATTTAATTACTTTATTAAAATATGATTTTGATAAATTATATAGGTACTCTTAATACAATTATCTACACAAAACGGAACAATAACAATTCAAAAATAAGGGAACATATTATCTTAATGACTGTAAAGATGAATTTAAGGATCTTGGGGGTTAGAGAGAGGGTAAGAACGATGACGTACTATATCCAGTTTATAAGAAGGTTTTTTTTTTACTTGAGGCTTAAGACCACACGTTATTTAGTCGTGTTAGGTTAAACAACTAGTATGAGTACTGCTACTATAGGGTGGTTATTGTTATTGTGTTAGGGGTGTTCTGAACAAACAAGTTCCCAGTTATTGAGTCCTAAAATAGTTAAATAGTGCATTGTATATGACACTGCAATATCAGGTGAGTTATTTTTTTTTATTTATCATTTATCACATTGATTATAATAGGGTTGTAAGTTATTGAAAAACAAACCGTAGTTTTGCTATACAATACAAATTTACTTCAATAACGCAAATATATAATATATATTATTTTTGTATTTCTACACTTTTTTTAATTTCGTTTTATAAAGGAAAAAATGTATCTACCCATGTGTAAGATTTGTATATATTATGGACAATATAAAACAGCTAATAATAATAATTTAAACGTTATAGATTTATGGTTATTTAGGGTGTATGTTAAACCTAGTTGGTATGGCTAAAACTGCATTTCAAATGCCCTGGAAACAGATAAAAACGACAATAATAGACTATTTCTTACATATTTTATTAAAAAGTTGTTTAGTATTGAATTGACCAGCGAGGTTATATTGATCATATTTTTTTTTTTGATTTTTAATTTATGCTTGCGTCTATTATATCTTAAATTTTTTATCATTCAATAGGATATAACTACTGACTCGTTAACTTAGCCCAGAACTTATAACCCTATTGCAATGAAATTATGTATCTATTAAGACTAAAGAGTAGACTTTCAGTTATTCAATTTTATTATAAATCCACTACTGTCATTTCGCGTTGTAATAGGTATCTTAAATTAAAGTACTGTCTTGATACTTTACAATAATTTTTTTTTTACTCTATGAAACAAGAATGGTAAGCAGGGGGGTATTTAATTGCCCCAAAATTGTTTTACACTTTGTTTAAATGAATGCAATACTACTCGTATTTTCTAGCGCTAGTACGCACTGGATTAGCACTACAGAGGATGTAAATTGATGTAACTTTTAGTAATATTAATCTATTTATATCTATGGAGATATCTGACACCTTCGTTGATAACTCTAACCTTTCTCTTAAGTTTATATGGCAGAGCCGTTTGGTCTTTCCTTTCACTAAAAAATTTATTATAATAATACAGTAACTGTGAATTCAGCTCATCGTTTTATATAAAAGCATATTTTTTACTTTTTGTTTTTTATATGTATACCTTATAAACCAGTTTAATAATAATAATGTTTGTCATTTTAGATATTTCCCACTTCCGAAATCGAGTCCTTCAGGTCATTTTCTTATTAAAAATTTGGTATGTATCGCGAGGTAGGTATTTTAACAAAATCTTTTGTTCACAAAATGTTTTAAAATAATTGTTTAATTTTATCTGGGGCGCAAGCTTATGTAAATAGAGATACACTGAGCAATAATTGGTTTTCATCTCGCTGAGATGATGTCAAAGTTGACAAACGGTTTATGCGATATTCTTCTACATGGAGATAGTATCGACTTTGGTGTCCATTAGACCTCCTTACAAAAGAGGCTGTCACCACAAGGAGTCTGGTATATTAGCATAAACGTCCGATTTGTTGACAATCCAATTTATTAGAAAATATCAATCTAATTTTAAAAAAAAAATCGGTTTACACTACTGATTGACTTCTCCTCAGATAATTAATCAATTATAATATAATAAGTAACTTTGTTTAGTAGATATTTTCTTTCCGAAAAATTTTTTTTTGTTATTCTTGTTAAATACTTCCGATTCGATGTTACATACCGTAGTAGGTAGTCTATCGGGGTTAAAATTTCAGCAGTTTAAAATAATTTAAATTTTCCTAAAAACACGAACTATTTGAGCTGATGATTTGACAGATAATCATAAAGAATATGTTTCATGCACTGGTTATCGTCTCTGATTGAGATGGTGTAAAAAGTCGACAGTTCTGCTCGTCAATGCACCTCTGCATGGGGTCAGTACCGACTCTTGGTGTCTGTAAGACCGACTGTACAAAAGGGGCTGTCACCACAAAAAGAGCCAGGTATATACGCACGAGCTTCTAAATTGTTGACTGGCCATTGTGAGAAAACAAAAGTCCTAGTTTAAATTAAAAATAATTTTTTTTTTTTTTTTTACACGAATGTTTTTGCTGTCTGATAATAATCAATACTTATTAGAAATTCGTTAAAAATATTAAACTGTACTACTCATTTGAAATATATTACAACAACACACTACTTTGAAATGCAGTCGCCATTTAATTAGGTATTTTTAAATTTAGTTTTCAATTTTTTGTGTGAGAAATTAAAAACTACCGACACCCCTCATAATCACCATTGCTCATGGAAATGAATAAACAAGTACAAGTACGGTGCAAAGGGTAGAGAAGTACTATATGAGAGCCCTGATGCTCCAAATAAAATTAATCTATTTCACCATAAAAACCATTACAACGTGATTACTAATCTCAATGCGGCGTTTGTATATCGATATTATTGTGAAGCCTGTCATGTACCATATAATAACAGAAATGACCACGCATGAGCCAGGAGTTGTCCTTGTTGCCAAAAACACCTCCCTGTGAAAAGACAAGAGAAGAGGTACTCTGTCAAGATTGTAATAGAAAGTTTCGAAGTTTAATATGTTATAACAATCATAGATTAAATTCAGTAAAAATGGGGTATTTTCTTTCCGAAAAATTTTTTTTTTTTTTTGTTATTCTTGTTAAATACTTCCGATTCGATGCTACATACCGTAGTAGGTGGTCTATCGGGGTTAAAATTTCAGCAGTTTAAAATAATTTAAATTTTCCTAAAAACACGAACTATTTGAGCTGATGATTTGACAGATAATCATAAAGAATATGTTTCATGCACTGGTTATCGTCTCTGATTGAGATGGTGTAAAAAGTCGACAGTTCTGCTCGTCAATGCACCTCTGCATGGGGTCAGTACCGACTCTTGGTGTCTGTAAGACCGACTGTACAAAAGGGGCTGTCACCACAAAAAAGAGCCAGGTATATACGCACGAGCTTCTAAATTGTTGACTGGCCATTGTGAGAAAACAAAAGTCCTAGTTTAAATTAAAAATAATTTTTTTTTACACGAATGTTTTTGTTGTCTGATAATAATCAATACTTATTAGAAATTCGTTAAAAATATTAAACTGTACTACTCATTTGAAATATATTACAACAACACACTACTTTGAAATGCAGTCGCCATTTAATTAGGTATTTTTAAATTTAGTTTTCAATTTTTTTTTTGTGTGAGAAATTAAAAACTACCGACACCCCTCATAATCACCATTGCTCATGGAAATGAATAAACAAGTACAAGTACGGTGCAAAGGGTAGAGAAGTACTATATGAGAGCCCTGATGCTCCAAATAAAATTAATCTATTTCACCATAAAAACCATTACAACGTGATTACTACGAGATGATGGTTCCCTAACACATTCATCTAACCTTTGTGTTTTTAAACAATGCTGCGATGAATGTATGGCGTCCGAAGAAAGTATCTGCCCGAAATGTGGGCCTAGGTTACAGATTGTAAAATGTGCAGACCCTGTATCTTCTTTCATACACCATGTATTAACTCTATGGAGGAAATTTAAACAAGTCGTAGTAATAGCTCATAACGGTTGCGCTTTCGACCATCAGTTTATTTTAAATTATATCTTGACGAAGACTGACTTAAAACCAGACCTGATAATGCGTGGTTCTAAAATAATTTTAATGGAGATAAAGAAACGTAAAATTTTTGGATAGTATGAACTATTTTCCAATGAAGTTGGCTTCTCTTCCTGATGCATTTGGACTCGGAGATAATTTTAAAAAGGGTATTTCCCACACCTATTTAATACAGCTGAAAATGAAAACTACATAGGGCTCGACATAGGGGCTTTACCTGCTCTGAAATATTACGACCCCGACACGTTGAAAGAAGATGACCGTACAAAGTTTTTAGAATGGTACAAAGCACATAGAAACGATGAATTCCACATGCAACGCGATATAGTGACTTATTGCATATCAGATGTTGAAATATTAACACAGGCCTGTCTGAAATTCCGACAGCAACTACTCGAGACTACCAATGTCTGTCCATTCACAGAATCTTGCACGATTGCATCTGCCTGTAACAAAGTATATCGACGTAATTTTCTTAAACCAAACAGTATCGGAATAATACCAAAAACCGGATATAGGTGGCGAGATAACCAGTCAAGGATAGCTGTCCAGTGGCTTGTTTGTGAGGAGAAAGAAAGAAATATAAATATTAATCATGCAGCTAAAGGACAGGAGACCAGACTTCATGGCATTAAAGTGGACGGATATTGTATGGATACGAATCAGATTTTCGAATTTCATGGGTGCTACTATCATGGTTGCTCTAGTTGCTTTAAATATAGTAGAGATGACCCCCTACACAACGATCCATCTGAAACATTAAACTTGCGATACGAATGTACAATTGTTAAGACAGAACGCCTACGAGAACTGGGCTATGAAGTTGTTGAAAAATGGGAGTGTGAATTTAAAAGACAGTTAAATAAAGAAATGCGAGTTCTTATTGAAAACCACCCCCTGCTTTCATTTGTGCCACTTAATCCTAGAGACGCATTCTATGGTGGTCGTACTGGAAACACTATTGAGCATTACAAGATCAAGGTGGGGGAGAAAATTAAATACGTGGATATCTGTTCTTTATACCCTTGGGTCTGCAAATATGGCAAGTTTCCAGTTGGACATCCTAAAGTTTACGTAGGAGAAGAATGTTCAGCAATAAATTTAACATATACAGATGGTTTGATCAAGTGTAAAATTTTACCGCCAACAAACCTCTACCATCCTGTACTTCCTACAAAAATGAACAACAAACTTCTGTTCGTTTTATGCCGTGCCTGTGGCGAGCAAATGAATCAGAATGATTGCTGCCACGAAGAAGAAGAGAGAACACTAGTTGGTACCTGGGTCGTTGACGAAGTATTGAAGGCTCTTGAGAAGGGTTATGAATTGAAAGAGGTTTATGAAATTTGGAGCTATGGCATTCAACAGTTTGATAAAACAACAAATAAAGAGGGACTATTCACTGATATGATGAATAAATTCATAAAAATTAAGCAGCAAGCATCGGGGTGGCCGATGGATTGTACCACTGTTGAAGAACGAGAGCGTTACATAGAACAGTTCCTCGATCAAGAAAATATCAAATTAGGTTTTGCTGATGTTATTGAAAATTCAGGATTACGATCTCAGGCCAAGCTTATCCTAAATTCGTTTTGGGGAAAGTTTGGACAACGAGAGAATCAATCAAAAAACAAAAATTGTCAACGATCCGGGAGAGTTTTTTAATGTAATGTCAAATCCAGATATATATGTTAACGGTGTGATTCCAATAAACGAAGATACAATCATTATTAATTATGAGCATAGAGAGGAAAATAACGATAGTCTAACTACAGTAAATGTAGCCATAGCATCTTATGTTACGGCCCAAGCTCGTCTCAAGTTATATAGCTATCTCGAAAAATTAGACGAACGAGTACTGTACTATGATACTGACTCTGTAATCTACATTTCGAGGAAAGGTGAACCTGATGTACCCACAGGCAGTTTACTTGGAGATATGACTGACGAGTTAGAAAAATATGGATATGATAGCTACATAACAGAGTTTGTCTCCGGAGGTCCTAAGAATTACGCTTACAAAGTTTTCTCCACAAAGAAACAAACCGAGGAGGTCATGTGCAAGGTGAAAAGAATATCACCGAATTACGCAGCTAGTCAGCTGATAAATTTTGATAGCATAAGGAATATGGTTCTTAACAAATCCGCTCCTATCTACATTACATCCAAAAATATTCGAAGAACAAAAGAGCATGAAGTCGTAACAAGTATAGAAAGAAAAATATACAAAACTAATTCCACCAAGAGAAAATTCTTTAATGATCATAGCTCTGTTCCTTATGGGTTTAAGAAATTTAAAAATTGATTGATTGATAAGCGACAATAGAACCAAATATTTAGGTAACTTATAGGCCAGTTAATATTGTTAGCTCTGTTTATATATAGTTAGAGGTTAGTAAAAAAAATATATATGTGGCATTTTTTTTTTTGTTTTTGTATTGATTAGTTCCAAGTTTCAAATTACAGGAGTTTCATTTTATATTCGCTCATGTACTATATTTTATATAATGTAAGTATTTTCTGCTATATTTTCATAATTTTTAAGACATCCACGTAGAATAAAATGTTATCCTATTACTTATGTAAGAAAACCAGCTTTGTATGCTTTGTACAAGAGTAGTAAAAATTATTGTTCAATAAAGTTTATGAAAAATATGCGGCATGTGTTTCATTAAAGTATGGCATTTTTAACTCCAAGAAATAACCGAGTGTAAATACTGCCTTTTCTTGCTAGGTAACAGAGATTATATTGGCAGGTAGACAAACTATTTTAGTGTTAAATCGCTGTAACCCATTTACATTAATTTTGTTAAATCTCAGTAAATTTGTATTTTTCTCATACTGGCTTTTATATTAATAATACAAAATACAGAGTAGTTACTTGACAACTCAACAAGTTGGGTCAGATTGTGGGTATTACTCGATATAATGCAAAGTAGATGGCTATACCGACAGAGTTTAAGTAATAAAAAGAGCACCTCTAACGTTAGTACGATTGGTAAGAACACCTGAATAACAAGTGTGGTTATGTACGTATCTGATAACCCACAAGGTGCAAGACACTGCCTTATAGAGGCCTATAAAAAATGGGGGTTACAAGGGAGCTCTGTTGACTCGGAGACGTGAGCGGCGTCCTAAGGGGCCCCATTATGTAGGGTTAGGATGGGGGCCTATAAAGATGGGGTAACACGGGGGCCCCTTTTGGTAACTGAGACGTGAGCGGAGCCCTACGAGGCCCCATTCTGGAGGCACAGTGGAGTTAGGCAACCATGTAAACATATTATGGGGGCCCCATTCTCGGGGGTGCAGCGGAGCCCTACGGTGTCCGGGGCCCCATTCTGGGGACATGAGCGGAGGCCGGGCCCAACCGCCCCTATACCTACTTTAGCTCATGGGATATAGGATACCTTTTTGACTATTGTTGACCCACCATTGGGAAATTACAGTTGAATGAAAAGGTTTAGGTCATCCCTTAGATTATCAGCATAAACACTTAAAAGCAAGTTCAGGTGACATTTTTTTGTGGAAATACAGAGTGAGTACAACTATTCTTGTTATCAATATCTTCGACATCTTGAGAATACCCATGGAAAAAGGGCCAGGATCATTGTTCACTTATATCAATTACCACAAGTGGTAGGAATCATTAAATAATATTTAACAATAGCTATTTTGTTGACGTATTGCGCTGCGTGTGTATATTATTATGTTACTATATCAATGTTCACTTGTTCACTAATTAACAGCTGTTAATTGGGAATTAAAAAAAAAAAAACTATATAAGTATGTACAGTATATATATGTATACAGGGTGTTCCAGTTTTTAGTAGCAGGACTTTAACAGTCGATAGACAATTGAAAATTATTAAAAAAAGTTCCTATAAACATAGGTTGAAAAATGCTTAGTTTTCGAGATACAGGGTGTTAAAGTTTGAAAATAAATACGGATTTATATTAATATTTCCAGAATGCTAAGAAGTATCGAATCCAAACTTGCCAATTCTTTAAATATAATTTAGAGGTCTATTTTAGAATAATAAACTACTACTTTACTTAACCATGGGCGTAGATATATGGATTTACTAAGGCTCTTTTTTACAAAAAAGTAGTACGCCACTGATATTTTCCCATGTTTTCAGTTTAATTCAATAAAGCAAGAAAAAACAAAAATTTAATGTCTCTTGGCACTTTTTGATATGACAAGCCGTTTTCCAGAAAATTTACATTTAATCATTTGATGCACGCATCTGGACGAATTTTAGACAAACTTGAAGTCGCTCAGAATTTCACCAAATTTGATGGTGCGAAAAGTCTCTTAAAAATAAAGAATGAAACAATTAAAATATTTATTGTAAAAGTTTATTATCATGTAAATCAAAATTTTTATAACACAAATGTATTAAAACGCAACGGTCGAACTAAAATAAATTATTAGAAACACAAACACAAAAGCTAGCAACATGTAAAAGTGTCTTACTTCATTACAAGCATCATTAACGATGTTTAATTCTTTCTTTTTAAAAGACTTTTCGTACCATCAAATTTGGTGAAATTCTGAGCGACTTCAAGTTTGTCTAAAATTCGTCCAGATGCGTGCATCAAATGATTAAATGTAAATTTTCTGGAAAACGGCTTGTCATATCAAAGAGTGCCAAGAGACATTAAATTTTTGTTTTTTCTTGCTTTATTGAATTAAACTGAAAACATGGGAAAATATCAGTGGCGTACTACTTTTTTGTAAAAAAGAGCCTTAGAAAATCCATATATCTACGCCTATGGTTAAGTAAAGTAGTAGTTTATTATTCTAAAATAGACCTCTAAATTATATGTAAAGAATTGGCAAGTTTGGATTCGATACTTCTTAGCATTCTGGAAATATTAATATAAATCCATATTTATTTTCAAACTTTAACACCCTGTATCTCGAAAACTAAGCATTTTTCAACCTATGTTTATAGGAACTTTTTTTAATAATTTTCAATTGTCTATCGACTGTTAAAGTCCTGCTACAAAAAACTGGAACACCCTGTATATATATTATATCAATCAGAATGTGATGTACCCAAATTATTATTTGATACAGTGAAATCCGGCCTCATTATTTATTAAATTGTTATAAGCAAATAGCTACCCAAATAAAGCCATACTAACATTGTTCACAGGTGGTATAAGTTCCATTAATTATCTTAGTTTAGTAATAATAATATAATTGTTTGTTGTTCTGAACACGTGCTTGTAGGTACTCTCTTAAAATTTATATTTTTGCATATATTCTTGTTGGAGTAGCGTGATTTTAACACCAAAATCAGTTTGTTACATTTTCTATTTATTTAATATACATATTTAAGTCACATTAATTGGTGTTTTGTGATTGATTTTCGTGTGTCTTGAAATTCTCCCTTTCCTTTGTCGATTTAATCGGCTGGCGCCCTGGCATTGCTTATTATTGTTCATTTTATAATATTTTTAAAGAACCAATTATTTATAACATCTAAATAGGCATATTATAATCACTTCCCACGACCCAGCTTCCGAAAATATGACTGCCGTGCATGTGTAATAAGCTTTAGTAAGAAATTGTCCGAAAAAGCGGTTATAAAAAGTATGGCCTTCCTGCTCGCCGAATCTTAACCCTATCGAGTATGTCTGGGGCGCACTTAGAAGACGCCTTCGCAAGCGAATGGTATCAGCTATCAATTTGGAAGAACTTGCTTTTGCGGTTTCAGAGGAATGGTCTCTTGTGGATCAGCAAATTATAGATAATTGCATTGTCAGTATGCCCAGACGGTATCAAGCTGTTATAGGAGCAAGAGGTGGACCAACTCGTTATTGACATTTAATGCTAAAATTTTTTATTTGTGTATTATGTACGTATAAAATTTAATTGTAAACATTTAAAAAAGTAAGCCTTTAAAGTCAAAAAATGTCCTGTTGTATAGAAAACCTCATAAAATCAACAACAATTAAGTTAGTACAATCAATCAAAAATGAAAATGAACGCAATGAATGAGGGTACAAAATGACTATATTGTCATATCCGAAAACGGTTTGGGACACTCCATGCACGACCTCAAACTTTGGTAGAAAAACATGGCTCAACTTTCACCACCGTATCTCCAAAAATAAACGAGACAAGGACAAGCAAAATGTGTCACATATTCTTGAGGCGTATATCCATAATACCTAAAAAGATTTATGGCTTTGCGATTCTTGCATCAAAAGATATATGAGTTGGAAGTTGATGCAAATTCTTCTTGGGTCACTTCAATTGATCGTCAGTGTATTTACGTTTATATTATGTATATTTTTATTCATTCTGTTTTATGTAACATGGCTTAGACCATGAACGTGTATTTTTAAACTGTCTGTATATTATTGTCCGTATATACAGGGTGATTCACGTTGACCGCCTATTAGAAGTATCTCGAGATAGAAAAAAGATATCGATTTGAAATTTTGGTTATGGTCCTAAGTGGGTAGGATCTATTTAATGAAAATATTTTCAAAATGGTGGCATTTCTGGTTATACCGGAAGTTGACCCTAACTTTGTTATTTTAAATGAGATGCCCCCATTTTCAATTTTTTTTAGATTCCACGGAAAATTGTCTAAAATGTCTAAAATGAATATTTTCTGAGATATTAATTTTTTTCCCAAAATATTGACGGAATAGTTGTATAATGTAAAAATCAATATCTCAGTAACAATTAATGATAAGACATTGAATTTTTTATTGAGGTAAGACAAGGTATTGGAGCTATCCATCATGTAATAAAATTGTCAAAATCTCAACTGCAAAGTTTCTAAAATTAACGATATCTATCGACCTCATAGAAACAGCATTAAGTCATTTTTTTAAATGGAACCATATCTAATTAAATACACCAATCGATAGCGAGAAAAAATGCGCATCTAAGCATGTAACATGTTCCTATACCCAAAATGTATGGTTCTTTAGATATTTGCGATTTTCTAATTTGATCGATGAAAATTGAAGAGTGCCATTTTCTAAATAGTATGCTTAGACTTTGACTGTGGACGAAACAAAATACAACAAATTCACCTAATGTGACAGCTAATACGTAACTCGTGTTATTGTTTTTCATTATAAATATTCTGTATTGTGTCTTATTGGGGAAAAAATCGCAATGGAGTAATTATTATTTGCCATTTTTCCCACAATAACACACAATACAGAATAGATAAAGTTTTTGCTTTTTACACCAAGAAGGAAACATGATGCAGCTACGGACGCGTGTTTCGGAGTTATTGCTCCTCATCAGCGTAGCGTAGCTTAATGGATCCGTGTGAATAGGATCAGAAACAATTACTAAGAACGGTTAGAAAGTAGCAACTCACAGTACTCAATTTGTGCCTTCGTGCACCATGGACCAATTTATGGCCTCAAATGGTATCAGTCAACACATACAGCTCTATGCGTACTGCCCAATTTCCACCTAGGCAATATAATCAAACAAAGAAAAAAGTTTTTTGGAGAAGTTAAATAAAATAGATAAAGTTTTTGCCATTTACCCCAAGAAGGAAACATGATGCAGCTACAAATTGATTATATTAATATTTTGCCAATTTAAATATAATCATAAAAATTTTATTAAAATCCATCAATTATTCGTATAAAATAAAAAATACTAATTCTTTTTAAATCATTAAAACTTTGGATTCTGTATGTTGTCATATGTAAAAAAATTAGGTACGTGTTCTTGTGACAGTCAGAACGTGTTAAAAAAAAATGCTCCTTCCTTCGCCCGGTGTATCGCTTATTGCAACGGGAATTATTGTGAAATATGCCTTTGTTTCATTTCGAAAATATTATTCATGAATAAATACCCTGTAATATTATCTTAAGAACCACTAAATTTCACTAAACAACTTTTCGTATTTGAAAGTGTTGGTTAACGAAGCGCATGTTGCGGCGATTAGAATAATAAATCAGATTATAGAGAATATAAATTTATAGGGAAATAAGGTGGGTGATTACAATTACAATATATAATGTACACTTCTCCGCATCTCGTCGTCATAAAAATCATCAATTATGTGCATATAAATTATGTCGTCGAAGCTAATGCTTAATAGTATTAGCATTAGATTCCGCTATGCACTCTGACCTCCAACATCTAAATTCCGACGTTTTGCATGAGAAGTATTCGAACTAGCAGTTTGTATTGCCTGTGTGAAATAGGTAAAATGTTTAACCCACAATAGCAAAATTCTCGATAGAAATATACATTAATGATATCTAGTAATAAATTATCAACGTAATGTACTTATTTTACCTCATTCTGTAGAAATAATGGCAACATTAACTGTCAGATAGATTATTGATGAGTGAACAATTCTTCAATTGGAAACTTAATAGTTAATTATTTAATGTAATTGTATGGATAAATATGAAGGTAACAAATAATACGCAAACGTATGCATTGCTTACATATTGATGAATTATCAGTGACCAAAAATAAACACGTACTTATAAAAAGCTCGATAACTATAATAAGTATATTATAATTTTAAAACGTGATACCATAATGAGGAGATTGATGTACCAGGCGCATATCCGAATTGGAGTTAGCCGGTTAAGTTTTACAAAGTGAATAAATAGTTATAAGGTAATTCATTCTATTGTTAGATTACAAATTAAGATATTTTATACATTCTAAAGATGGCGCATCTAAAAATGTAGTTAAATTTTTTTTTATACGATATTTTCTATAGCGAAAATTTCCTGAAAACCTAACAAGCAATTTTCTGCTAGCAACTGTACAGAGAAAACTGTACTTTTAGATACACGACTTATTTTCCAATGCATAAAATCTCTTTTTATTGCAACAATACGAAGTGTGTCTGTTTAATGCTTCGAAATATTCGAGTTGGGAATTCTTGGGTACAAATCATGATGATTAACCAAATATTTTGTTATCCAAAAATGCTTACCTGAAGAGTTATAGCCCGTCAAAGTTGCAAAAGAAAAACAAAGAATGCGGAATTAAATCAAGTTGTGTTAAATCAGAGCAACTAAATTTGTTAGGAAGTTTTAGATTAAATTTAGTCTATGGTTAATTTGATACAATATGGAAAATAAATATAAATTGGAATACCTTTTTAAGGGGGGTGGATCGCATTACCACCTCCTGTACTTTTCTTCTTAGAAGAAAATTAGGTAAGTTATACGCTTGACAAGTAACGTGAAAAATAAGCCTTTTGTATCTCTTACATTACTCTCGTAGGAGGAGCCATTTCCATATGAAACTGTGTTTTGTGACGTTTGCTCAAGATTAATCCTTGAATTCGGCAACATTTTCAGGTAAGGAATTTCCATTATTTACAAGAGCGATCATATTCTTGATGATTAACTTTATTTGAAGAAAAATAAAAGTGGGGAGAATGCGTTTAAAAGATTCAAAGATAATAGAAAAAACAAATTAAATAAAGTGAATAAAAAAAGAACGTATAATAAAATTCATATATAAGAAATCTATTTTTAGAAGAATTATGAAAAGTTTCTTACTAATTTATACTTCTAAATTTCTTTTATTCATAATGTATTGTAGCACAAGTGGCAGCAATGAACATTTACTTACTCGGCTATCGTATCCAAATAGCAAACAAGGTCCGCCAAATGCGAAAACATGAAGTTTAACTATGACAGTAGTCGAGTGGGTAAATGCGTTTATATGTATCTACTTGCGTTGTGAAAATAGATTAGAATCTATCCTGAAGCAAATTCAAAATTTATTTGTAATTTGCTTCAGACTTAGATTGCCTAGATGTGATTCAGACTCCACAATAAACTGTGGTGTCTCATTTCTTTTTACCCTAGGAATTTTCCCATGGTGACTTAAGAGACGGTTAAAAAAAACATTCAATTGGTTTGATGAAGTTAGTGACACAATACCTATATAATAATAATATTAATAATAATAGTAAATTGTCTTTATTTAACCGATAAATTACAATATTTACCAAATTGTAGATAATTATAGGGTGAAGTGTCAATGGGAACTGCTTTTCAACTTTTATGAAATGGAGGTTCGTGTCGTACTACATAATTCCTGATATGATTTTATTAGGTAGGACAATGATAAATTTCAAGTTTGTATTTTTTTAATTCTCTGTTTTGGCATACCTATTTAAGGTATTAAATAATAGATCATAATAAAATACGAAATATGAGTGAAACAGTTTCAACCATTTTCGTCAGTATCAGTTCCACACCAAAGATGTCATTCGTCACCTCTTCAGGTGCTGTTATGTGCCAAAAAATCTTAGAGGAGTCAATTGGTTGGTTGGTTGTACACTTGCTTCCTCTGATTGGTATTGTCTTTAGTTTTACGTTGGAGTCTTTAATTTAAGTGTCAGAAGAAGTATGTTTTGTATGACTGATGGTCGAGATGGTAGAGTACCTGCCTCTCACCCAAAAGTCCCGGGTTCGAATCCCGGTCGTGGCAATGGAAAATACTGTGAGAGGGATTTTTCCATTATACACGGATATTGGATGTGTGTCCCTTGTCTTTAAATGTGTAGCCCCCTCCCGCACAAGGCTCAGCCTTCTGGGATAAAGGGGGTCGTAATTACATGTGGTGTATTTATTTATTTATTTATTACAGGTAACAAAATACAATAAACTTGTACGCTTTCTGCTCATCTCAATTATTTATATTAAAATATGATACATTATAAATAATTAATGGATACGTATAAAAAGTAATATCCCAAGTATGTCTGAGTCTACGTCGTAAATAATTAAATATAATATGGTACTTGCCGTGCGTGTTCTGAATAAAAGGAAGTTCCTTTGTCATGTTGCCTCTTGGGGTGCCCCTCATGACCCGTATCTCAGCGCCTCCATCACAGCCCTGTATGGGCGTAACGACTATCTGCACCTAGAGATGAACAATCATTAATTATTAATGTGACGAAACATATATACACACTACACAGGGACATAATTTCCAGTAATACTATTTCAACAGGGGAATGCGGATATAAATAAATTATATTACATTCTGCACGCGCATATTGCAATAATATTTTTCTATTACACAATACACAAAGAGTAGGTATATTGGAATGTTTAGACACAGATTGCAGAGAAAACGTCTCAACTGTTAACCGAAATGACAGAAGATACTGCCACCAAGATTATTATTGTATGAAAAGAACTACGTTCATATTTATCAAATTTAACGATTCTTAATAAATTAGGTACAATCTTCATGCGCTTCACCTTAGCCAGGACATTTTTGGGGTATTATATTTTTTGTATTAAAATTCAGTGATTTGTAATAAAATATTTGCAATATATTAATTTATCCTCACTACCAAAATGGCCTCCACCAACAATGTACTTACTCAGTTGAATTTTCTAAATAATCCAATATTTATTTTAATGTGATCTTTTGAATAATTAAATAATCCATCCGCATGTTGGCAATCTAGAAATTGAATACTGTGAATATGAATATTGAATAATTGATGGAACAACATCAATCATACAAAAAAGAAGAAAAGAAGACTTGAAACTGATCTTGAGGTCACCCTTGAAGAGCCGCAGCGAGGTATTTACCATATATTACTATAAATTTTCATTCACAAAGTTCTGTTCACAAAGTTTGTACTCGTATTTTGTAGAGACCCTGTATAACAACATTCTCAATAATTTGAAATACTTTTGGTAATAATGCTTCTTACTTTGTTTAATTTAAAGACACTATAACAAGATAATTTTTGGCACGCTTGGGTAATTTGACACCTTTAGTGAATTGTTCGAGACATTTGTAAGTGACGCTTACAATTTAGCGATCGGTAAGTGAATTATTTACCGATCAGGAGGCGGTAAGTAAACTGATAAATATAGAAAATCTATTTTTATTGAATACAAAATTAAAATTACAATTTAGACAATTATTAAAATTTATTGGAGTAATAGAATTCATAACTTAGAAGAAGCTTAAGTTGTGGCAAAAATCTTATCTTGGAGAAAATTCGAATGACAGCAGACGTCACTTAATAATAAATATGCGGTCTCATAATATCCAAAGCGAAAACTTTTTCATGTATACTTGTTTGTTTTATATATTTTCAAAATATTAAATTTTTTTAGTTTTAATTAAATTTATTCAATATTTGAGCGTGCAAAAAACGTCATAAGCACTACGGGGCACTGCGGTCATTAAGAGGTTTCGGTTCCTCAACCAATAAAGAACACTTACTGACCTTAATACTTACCTACTTAATATCATACTAAATTAGGGAAGTGGTGAGTCCATAATACTAAGATTAAGGGTGAAACAATAGGTCCTTTCCTCTCACAAACACAAAAACCGGTAGCCTTTTTTGAATAAAGAGTTTGTGAGAAAAGGACCTATTGTTTCACCCTTAATCTTAGTAATATCATACTATTTAAAAATATAAATTTTTTTTAAGTTGGTCAGTTTGTTTGATGATAACATTTTATATAAAAAAAGTATAACAATACAAAGACTGTAACTTTGAAAGAAACTATTTCAGTTTCATGTAATCTAATGGTTTATGTTGTAGTGTAAAATATATTGTGTTCAAATCCTTGCCTAAAAAGTCTAAAAACTATATCATGATGTGCTATTATTACATTAGTTCATCCGATTAGTAAATTATTGAGAAAATTAATATATGGTAACAAATATTTTAAATGTTGCTTAAAATAACCTTATTTCTAAGTCTGAATTGGAAAGGTGTGTATTTTAAAAATAACCTGCATGCTCTAATCGATTCCTTCCTTGACCAGTATACTTCTACTTTAATCTTGAAGTCTTTTATACATTATCACAAAACTATATTTTGCTGACCTGAAACTCAGGCTGCAGATTATCCATTGAACTGCAGCACTGGTTCTCTTCGTGGTTTTCTTCCATTTCAGGAATCACTTGAGGACGGTTTGAAGAACACATTGTATTAAACATCAACACGCAGCCATCCCGATTATACTGTTCGTTTCAAGTTTCAATTACTTTTTTTACGAGAATTGTACGTGACTTCAACAGTGTTGACTTAGAATAGCTTAATGATTATTTACCGGATGGGTATGCAATATACTAGTGTTAATGATGTTGATTAAAATATTATGAAAGCAATTAAATTCTCCATATTTAAAGTTACATGGGTCCGTCCCAACAAAGTCGAATTGAAACCAAACAGTCATATTGAAGATATCTGCTCTCTTACTTTTTGGTACAAATTTTTTTTTACAATAACTAGTGGTTGCAAACCTCAACAATATAATAATATGTTAAGAGAAAGAAGTATTAACAAAATATTTTTGTTTTTTTAATATAAACTCGTATTTTATATTTGAGGAAATAAGAAACTTTCATAGCCGTCGGCGGTCTTGGCATCCCCACATATGAAATATTGCATAAATCAACGTTTCTTCATTAAATATGGTTGCAAAATATCAGTACCAATTATATTCGCAGTATATTTTTTAATCAATTAATTTATTCAAATAATTTTTTTTATTTTATTGATCCCATCAATACCTTCTCATATGTATTAAAAATTGACAGAGACGAATGCCTGGGTTGTGGTTTGTTTTCGTGTATTTTTAAAGGGTTTTGTTAATGCATATTTGTATTTGGAATCATCCGCATGTAGTAACTAAAAATAATTATTTGTCCCTGTTTTAATTTATAAACTTTTAGTGAGTGAGTTTTCACTTCGACCGCAAAATTAAAATTTATTTTTATAAACATTATAATATAAGCACATTTTTTTGAAAATTAAAGTATTACATTAAGTTAACTCAAGAATTGATCACATAGCACTCCGTACTCTTAAGTTGTTATAATTGATGATGGAGTAAAAAATAAGTAAGTTAATTAGAATTCAGGAATAGAACTGGAATATTAAATACCAATTAATGTGTACATATTGACCTAAAGACAAAGGATATGCCATGAAAGTTTAGGTTGTGAAACTTTACAACAGTTTTGAAAAATAATTTCGAGATTATAGAGATTTTAACACAAATTTCGATATTTAAAGCTTTACTTTTTCCATACTGTTTCCATATAAGATGGAATTAAATTAATACAAAGTAACATATTTTTAAACAACGCACGTTCTATTATAATCACTACTTGGTTCGAAAACAGAGACATAATATAAGGACATTATTGCTATGTAGTATTTAGTAGGTAAAGCAACTGTTTATAGGGGGGGATAAATAAATAATTACTTATAGTTATAATATTTTCAAGCACTATCCAGTATAATTTTACATTTTAAATCTAGATAAGCACAGCTAAAAAAGCAACAATGTGTGCATTCCCACAGTAATTTTTTTAAGTGATGTGGGCTGCGGTGAATAAATATATTCTTGTATAAAGATAATTGTTTGATATATAACGATGTAATATTTGTCAGTAATGTAAAATAGTCTTTGAAATTAGTTAACAGATCTATAGGAGCATTATTATTACAAAGTATTTCAATTTTGAAAAATCTGCATTTTTACTTAAAACACTGTTGAATTTTTATGCACCATTCTGACATGTGGTTTGTTTTATTTGTTTATTTATCATTTAAAAAGCCTATAACACTGTTTGCGCACCAGGCACTCTTTGAAATGATAACGAAGTATTCTTTGGTTTGTTTATGGCATTTGCTACTGCTACGTTATCAATAGTTTGGTAGTTTGGTAAGTTTGGTTGGACTTGAGCGTCTTGAAATTTTGTTTGGTTTTAACGATGTTTCCCACCGTGTAACAATTAGCTGTGAAGGTTCTGGAAACACTATCTTTAAATTCCCATATACGTCTGGAAGATTTGATAAATGTTGCTTTTGTATTCGCTAATATTGCATCCATATGTGGATAACAATTCCATAGTTACTGCCACAAGCTACAGAATGAAGTATATACGTACTAATAATACATAGAAAATTACGAAAAGCAGATTGGAGGAAAAGATCGGTATGAAGCATATGGATAGCTGCCTAACCGTCACTTACGAATACTAAATTCAATGACATTCCAAATTCTTGTATTGTAGTTAATACCAGTTGTTTAATAGATTCACCAGTTTTATTAACTAATAAATACAAAAAAGAAGGCCTTCTCGAATTCTGTATTTTTGGCGAGGTCATTCCCAGAAGTGTCGAAAAGGTTGTTATTTATTATATTAAACCGCGTATTACAAACACTCATCATGAAAGTTAAACGAAATAGAAATGGACATAACGTTTGATCTGGATATGATAATTATAAGATAAATCTTGATATACCTCGAACTAGTTTTGAAATTTTCTTATTAGTTAACAAAATTAAATTGTAGATATACAGGGTGTTTCTAAATCACATGTAAATCTCTGAACCACATATACCTTTCTTAAAAATAAAACAAAAACTTTATATAAACATATATCCGGAATCGCCTCCCATAAGGGAGCTGGAGGTACCCAAAATGACACCTAAAAAGTAGTTTTTTTGAATTATTTTGGAAACGACGTAACGAATTTTTTTCATATTCGGAATATACAATTAAATAATGGATTCGCCTAAAATACTAAAATTTTATCAAATTCGCTTAACTCCAAATACAATTTTTAGCCTTCACAAATAACATTTTTTTTCAGAAAAAGCCACTGCACTGCTAAAGAGTAAAAAATTCTCAATTTTTAAATAGAATGATTCAATTTGTGACTTTCTCTTCTTCTGCAAAATTTTGCTTGGATTAACCGTTACTGAAGAAATGTAAGAAATCTGCAGTAGCTCTGCTCAGAAAATTATCAACTTTGTATTCTATATCAAGTCAGAAAAACCAGGAAAACATATTACAGTTAAAACACTTATTGAAATAGTAATGCAAAATATTGGATGTTTCGAATAGTTTGTGGCGGATTTTAGTTAGTTAAGAAAAACTTATAAGCTTTTCTTTAAAACAGAAAATAACTTACTTTTCGCATGTGAAAAATCTCTCATAACAAGCAAACGTATTGTGACTTTGCGAGAGCAAGTGAATATCTGAGAGTATCTGTTGCATGAATACTTAAATCGTTTAAACCAAGGAGGATTCATGCCAACAATTAATGACTAATATGACTAATATTATTTGTTATGTCAAACTAGTTATAGTGTAATAGAAATAGTGTTAGAGGTGGAACTAATTGGAACAAAAATGAATCTTATTGTAAATGGTAGGTAATAAGCTCCTAATCAACATACTAAAAATATACATCCGTACTGTCGCGCAAAATGCGGTTTTTTGGCCACCATCTTGAAAAAAACATAATAAATTAAAGAAAACATAAAAAATCATGTGTGGTATGAAATTACAGGAAATTTCATGCTGAAAAAGAATATGATATTGGTTTTTAAAAGTAAAATGTTTACAAAGATGAAGTAGGGGGGAAAATGATACCTTCATGACCCTGTATTTAGACCTTAAATGCTTATATTATGCTACATTACATTACATCTATACCTGATGCTGTGAGGCTAATTTTGATTTTCTTTAATATCAGTTTCAGGTAAATAATCTAGGTAATCTTTGTTTTGAGTGAAAAAATCTTCATAAGAAAAATGGAAGACGAAACCTGCTTTTTGTGTTCCAATGTGCTTTGTGACGGTACTCCGTATGTCGCATTAACGCGAGCAAACTAAGAGATGATAAAATTCATGAACTTTTCAATCCGATGCCTACTGGTACTGTTAAAGTCAAAATTAAAAGTGATATAAAACTGAAAACATCGCCATTTTTTTACGCTTTTCATAATCCGTAATAAACTGGCTACAAAACAAACAATTCTTTTTGAAATTGAACGATCCAACACTTCCTCGTAGCGTTCTCGAGCTGGTCGAAGGAATACCATTTTGCGATGTTTTCAGTTTTATATCACTTTTGATTTTGATAGGATTGATGTATACACGTCGACATTCTCTATGTACTTCAACAGTACCAGTAGGCATAGGATTGAAAAGTTCATGAATTTTATCATCCCTTAGTTTGCTCGCGTTGATAAATCCCGTCAAGCCTTTTGCTGTTAATGCGACATAGGGAGTATCGTCACAAAGCACATTGGAACACAAAAAGCAGGTTTCGTCTTCCATTTTTCTTATGAAGATTTCTTCACTTAAAACAAAGATTACCTAGATTACCTACCTGAAACTGATAATAAAGAAAATCAAAATTAGCCTCATAGCATCATGTATAGGTGTAATGTAATGTAGCATAATATAAGCATAAGAAGCATTTAAACAGGGTCATGAAGGTATCATTTCCCCCCCTACTTCATCTTTGTAAACATTTTACTTTTAAAAACCAATATCATATTCTTTTTCAGCATGAAATTTCCTGTAATTTCATACCACACATGATTTTTTATGTTTTCTTTAATTTTTTGTTTTTTTTAAGATGGCCGCCAAAAAAAACGCATTTTGCGCGACAGTACGGGTGTATATTTTTAGTATGTTGATTAGGAGCGTATTACCTACCATTTACAATAAGATTCATTTTTGTTCCAATTAGTTCCACCTCAAGGTGATTTTTCACTTATTTCTATTACACTATTAGTAACGCATTATGTCTTAAATAGGTCAAACTAATTAGTATTGACAGGATGT
The DNA here is from genome assembly GCA_963680705.1 of Rhagium mordax. Taxonomy (NCBI): domain Eukaryota; kingdom Metazoa; phylum Arthropoda; class Insecta; order Coleoptera; family Cerambycidae; genus Rhagium; species Rhagium mordax. The sequence continues at coordinate 80,408,412 of OY796656.1, forward strand.
GCAGGAAAGAATTCATTAATCGCTACGAAAATTCATCGTCGGCATCGTCTTGATTTTAAAGTTTACAGCAAAATCGGGAAAACATATCCTATTTCCTTCTGTAAGAACAGAGGAATCAAAGATACATACAATTCTTTGCACCTATGCGATCTTTGATCATACAACTTGAAATAAACTGTTCAATTAGGCGAATCTATCATGGGATGCACCCAGGAATATCATCGTATCACTATTAAACAAATTTTATTACTTCCAGTTAAAAAATGTCATGTTAATAAACCAAACTTAAAAAAACTTCTTATTTCATACTGTCTGGAAAATGCAATGTTACAGTAATCATATGCGGCCGGGAAGTGAGGTATTACGGTACTAGAACCTATAATGTACCAGAAACCACCGAAAACTCATTACGAACCAATCACAAACTGTTATTATACCTTTCGACAGTTATTTGACATAAAAATTAACCTTAAATTAATAAAAGTGTTAAAACTGTCGAATATCAAATGATATAAGAAAATTAACAAGTTTTAAATTATACAAATATACAATAATCACTGGATGAAATAAAATATTATTCGATATACCTATATGTTCGTTAGGTGTTGTTCCAGTCTCGTTTAGAAATTCTGGACTCGGCTCCTTGTTCGCCTCGTCCATAATATCTACCTCTCGATTGTAATAATTCACCTACCGGACATGTGTAGAGAATTACAATTATTGCTTTTGCAAGAGATAGTTTAAATAACTGCTTGCAGAAATCATTAAATTAATTCCTCACGTTTTCTTTTAATTCCATTCTTACAACATTTAAACGGTAAAACATAATAAAAGATGATATCCTATATTATTACTTTTATTCCTTGTTGTTCCTGGTGAATACACGCTCCATCTATTGAAGTTGGTGAGGTTCATTTAAACACTGTATATCTCACAATGTTCAACAATTTTAATTGATAATTACTTATCCAAAGAGTTAACTATATGTCCCAGTCTCACGCTTTCGTTTCTTAGTAGTGCTAGTCTGTCGTAGATGGCATCGCTAGATATTTGATTGTTAAAATATACTCTACTTACGACATCCTAATTTATACACTGCATCTAAGCGCTAGAATCTATTTCTTTGACGTAAATGCTTATTAACAGAATAGTAGAGGTTAAATTTTAATAACACTGTAATGGTAGGTACATATTTTTCGAATTATTTGTATTCTTAAATTTAGTAAAAACACATAACTGCCATAAGTACTAATAATTGGGGCGAGTCAAAATCTCCATTAAGAAAAATATAATTGTCAATTTTTATTCTATCTATTATAAGTATAAGCATTTGAGATCCCCATTAAAAGTCTCAAGAAAATTACAAAGTGGATGATCGGTGATTTGTTCAAAACACGTTTTTAGGTGTAGGTAGGTATATATTTTTGACAATTTCTAACTTTAAATTGGAAACATAGTTGTATTCACAGTTTTAGTATACACAGGAATTACTGGAGTTAGTTGTCTATTCCAATGCAAAGAAAAATAATTTTTGAGGCTACAGCAACAATGATATCTCGGTTTGTATTGTCGATATATTAAATTAAGTTGTATGTACCTATATTTATTTTAAATTTACTTGGAACCAATATCAGAGTTACCAAACTCAACTCATGGAAGATTCCATATACGCTCGACAGACAAAGCTCTGGTAGTCTTACTGTTAAAATTCAAATTCAAATTCAAATTTTTAATCCGAATCTTTTCAAGCATTATGTACTTCTTTTCATTAACACTAATAAAAAATAACGTAATTAATAATATTTAACAAAATCTATTGAAAATAATCCATGCTCTGTTATCCACCAAAAGAGTTAGATTTTATAAACATTGGGGTTTAACATTTGTAGACATAATTCATTTCAACTGAATGCTGAAAGTATGGCCTTTCTTATAGGCTAGTGCAAAAAATCCATTTAACATTCGTACACAAAATTTAACTGTTTCCATGAGTTTTTAAACAGGTAAAATCTTCTGGGAAAAACGTTTTTTTTAATTAAGAAGAACTACTGGCGGATTTTGGCTTTAGTGACTCCACGATCCAAATTTCAGAAATCAGTCTTTCGTAATACCGAGTTATTCCGTAGGCAATCATTTCGTGTCCACCTGTCATATCCCACGAACAATCGCCCATTTGCATTTATAACTACTAATTAACTATGCACTAACATTTACCTAATGAAATAAGATATAAAAAGGAACAAACAGAATAATTAAAATTGAATTTAATACATTTTAATGAGTTCGGATGAGTGTAATGTTGTAACAGTTTGAGATTATTTAATTTGATAAGTTTATGTAGGTATCACTGTTCTATTTTTATTCATTGGAATTTTTTAAATTTTCTTATAAACATTTTTAGAAATTCGCTGTTGAATATTTTAGGTGACAAATAGGTGATTATTCTGGGTGTAAGATAAAGATTATTTTGTTGACTAATGGTTTTTTAACTAGAGTTTTATAACAATTCGTAATGTTAACAAGATTCGACTGACTAGACCATAGAAGAGAATTTTTAAATAATTATATCCGATAAAGCCTCATGTTCTTAAAGGAAATAAATAACGATCATTAGATTTGCACGATGGAATGTTTATGCGTTCCTACTTTAGATTATTGTTAATAAAAATTTTGGTTTATTTTATTTTATCATCTGTTTTGAACAATCATTTCTTAGTTTCAGAGTTACGATATTCGGTAAATTATTTTTATCACAATGGTAAGAGGCTTCTTTGAACTTTATCATAGTAGTTTGTAGTCAAATCAATATTTAATCATAATAAGGTAATTTTCAGGGGACTCTTTTATATTTTACCAGAAATCGAATTATTGTTCCACCGATTTTAAGTCTATTTGAAAAATATGAATGATTTAATGATATATGTTAAATAACACAAGACCCAAAACTGTGTCTTGAAGCACCCCGTACTTTATATTGCTTCGCCTCTGAGTTCTTTTCAACGAATTGAATTCCGCCAGTTTTGATAAAGTTTACAATATTCCCGGTAATACCTATTTCTATTAATGATTCTAATTATATTGCATAACTAACTGAATCAAACATAAACATCTTAGTGAAACCTAACAAGACGCATATGAAAGGCTGCTCATTTACATCTATTAGCCTCATATATCTTGACTGTTAAATATGAAATAGCCTAGAGTGGATTGCGTTTTCTAAAATCCGAACTGAGTTTGTAATATAAGATTTAACCTTTCTTTTACATGTATCAATTCTCAGATTTAAAACTTTTTCTGATCTTTTCGTACGTAAACTTTATAGCGTTTATTGAATTAAGTAAATAATTCAATCATATAGACAATACAATAACTGGTTTATAATTATTTGTTATCTCTAGTTTGAGTGGCTCCAAAATGTAAGAATTTAATGTAGAAGCAGTACCCATAATTGTTCAAAAAGTAACACGACTAAATTTTAAATCCAATAATATAAGAAAAATTTTAGGGTAAGGTAACCAAATATTACAAACAAACAAACATTAAATCTAGACCGGTACTTATAGAAGAATTATTTTACAGCAAAAAACTTGAGATCTTATAGAAAAAGTTTAAAATCATACTGGTTTCTTTTTGTCTTTTTTTTTATTTATTTTCCAGAAAGGGTAAAAACAGAGATTTTAAATCTGTGTTCAAAGGAGACGATATTACAGAAGTATGTACCTAATTATAGATCTACTTCTCATATTACCAATATTGCAAAAATTTTAGAAAAAACTAAAAAAATAGAATCGTTAAGTATTTAGATGAAAATATCTTTAAGTTACTAAATACTTACTTTTAACCATGGCCGAATTTTAAAAAACATCGTGGAAAGTGATTTAAATAAAAAATAGTTTTGATTTTCATTTATTCACTGTGAATTAATTATGAAGGCGCTTCGCTTTTAGCAGTTACTCCAACAATGTTCCAAATTTAGGTAAATTGAATAACAATACCGTAATATCAAAGTTCAAAAGTATAATATAAATATTCAGGGATTGTTATCGACAGACAGACAGACAGTCTTCTTCTTTTTTGGGATTTATTACCACATTCCTTGATATTCCTATCCAAAAAAATTCGATTTATCAAAAAAATATTCAAATTAACCAGTTTAAAACTGGGAAATAACCTCTACGCCTTTGACGTAATGTCAGAGGATCAGTTAGAGGGTGCTTTTTGACAACTAATAGGAATTAAATTAATACAAATATACTGCGCTGACGTTTCGGAAACTATATCCGTTTCCTTTTTCAAAGTTTAGGCATAAAAATTGTATATATCATTTCCATAGATACTTACCATAGAAAGTTATATTAGAAAAGGTGATATTGAAAAATCTAAAATTTGTGAACATGCTTGGGAACACGATCACAGGATAAAATGGGATTCAGCAAACATTTTGACCAAAGAAGCAAACAAAAAAAAAAAAAATCAAAGAATCTGCAATAATTTTACTTAATGAAGATAAATGCGTATCAAATTGTTCGGTAGAATTTTGTTCAACTTGGTTACCAATGTTGAGAGAAGAACTCAATAAAATTTATACTTATTATTTAGTATTTATTTGCCGGAAGCATTTTCGGGACCATGTTTGTAGGAACTTTTTGTCTTATTTTAGATCGAGGAATACGCTGGTAAAATGATGACCAGTAATTTCGGACCACCCTGTATATTGCTAAAATCAGAAGAAAAATCACTATCCAGATATGTAATAATATACAGGGTCAATCATTAAAAAAACAAATGTTTACAGTATAACTTCTTTAAACGACATTCAATTGTTTTTCTAAATTCGAATTCTGACAGCATTACCCAGATGCAGAACTTTTGTACTTACGAAAATTTTCGTATTATCAAAATTAGACGACATACAGGGGGATGAAAATATAACCAATACTTCAGTATTGACCACATAACTCAAGGAAACCGTAAAACCCCATAACTCCTTAACCCCATAACCCCTCAACCGCATAACCCCTAAAGTCGATAACCCTGGGGTCCCTGGGAATCCGATGAAAACAATGGGGAATCTTGATTGGGGTTAACGAGATTGTGACCTCGGATCCTTTAGATGTAGATTTATACATTGATGTGATAGAAAGTGCCAGGCAAGAATATTTCAATTCTTTTAATTTAAATTTCTCAATTTTAATTAATTTACTATAAAATCGGAAGTGATATTAATTAAAAATTTACCATCAGTAATTAATTCTCTATAAATAGCGGACAAAATAAGTTACCAAGAACGTACATTAGTCCAATCAACAGGGCATCAGAAATGGCTCCTGCTTGCAAAAGGTATAGGAAAGTTTATATTTGGTACGATTGTTTAATTAGATAAATTATTTAAAATCCCAACTTTTCGACCTTGAGGGGTTGCCGTTCACGCCTCCCTATTGGTTAAGGGGTGGAATATCGCTTTTTCGCGATTATCTCGGTATAAAAAATGTGGAGCGATTTTCTATATTTTTTGTTTGAAACTATGTTTTCTAAAGTTCATAGTTTTAGAGCTACAGCATGTAGAAAGTAAGCGTTTTCGTCAGTTTCTCGGAATATTTTATTTTTTAACAAAATTTCCCGCTGTTTATTAATTTTTTTATCCTTATTTGTTAGGTACTTCTTTTCACACCACCATAGAGGTAGAGTTAGGGCGCTTTTTTTTACGTGGTACCCCCAGTAAGCATAATCCACGAAGCATCATGTCATTGAAGATGATTAATACTTTGACTTTTTCGAACTCCTTGTATTAATGGACACGTTCTGGATTAATTAATGTTGAAGAATTTAATTCGTCAGAGATTATGGACTCTTCCTGAGAATTTTCCTCTTGTTCTTCAGAATCATCACCATTATCATCTGGCATTTTGTAAAGTGAGATACGTCGATTGTGGTCATATAAAAGATGTAGAGCGTGCGATTTTCTACATTTTTTGTTTGAAACTTTTTTTCTAAAGTTCATAGTTTTAAAGCTACAGCCCGTAGAAAGTAAGCGTTTTCGTCTATTTCTCGGAAAACTTAATTTTCGAACAAAATTTCCAGCTATTTATTAATTTTTTTACCCTTATTTTTACTCCATTCCACACCACCATAGAGACAGAGTCAGGGCGCGTTTATTAATGTAGTATCCCTAGTAGGCATAATCCACAATACATCATGTCGTTGAAGATGATTAATACTGACTTCTTCGAACTCCTTGTATTCATTGATGGACCCGGTTATTCTGGATTAATTGAGTTGAAGAATTTAGTTCGTCAGAGATTATGGACTCTTCCTGAGAATTTTCCTCTTGTTCTTCTGGATCATCACCATTATCATCTGGCATTTGTAAAGTGAAAAATTGATTGATTTCAGGTGGTTCCTCGTCGATATCGGGGATTATTTCCGGATGTTACATGAAATTCCTGTGCAAGTGGCGTATATAATCGAACATTTCAAGCCTGCCTTTCTACAACTGCATGTTGTTCCACATCCCTTTTTACATTTATATGAAACGCATTTCAATAAAACTTCAGGGGCAGGATCTTTCATCATATGTATTGGAGTAGGACCAAATTTACTACTCTTCCATTCCCAATCAGCTGCATTTTTCAATTTGTTGCATTACCCCAACAGATAATATAGTCGAGTAAACTTTAACTTGGCGTGTGGATGAGTTGTTATTGTGCATACTATTTCATTTTCTCTTGCACACAAAGTTAAAGCAATAACCCAAAAACATTGTTCACGTATGTTTATACGTAAACAATGGTTTTGGGCCATTGCTTCAATTTTGTGTGCAAGGGAAAATACAATAATACGCACAATATCAACTCATCCACAAGCCAAGTTAAAGTTTACTCGAGTATATTGTACTTTACATACATATTCTATATGGATACCAAAGGACAATCGTGAGTATGTGCCTAGAAGTTTTACGTCTGTTGTGAATTTGTGGTTTAAAATAAAAATATCTGAGAGTTGTCTCAGGATGCTTAAATTTATTATTACAGTTTTATTTTCATTTAGTAATATAAATTCATCAATAACATTCAAAACCATATCTCTAAGTTCCTTAAGATTGTATGCAGTGTCATCTGCGAACATAGTAACATGACCATTACTTATTTGTTTAAACAAATCACGTAAAGCCGGAAAAGCAACGGACCGAAACCAGAACCCTGAGGAACTCCTAGACTTACTTCACAGGTTTCTGACATTTCTTCTCTCACTTTTACCTTCATATTGTGTGCCATAATCCAATCCAGGATATGTCCTTGAATACCCATATGGTTAAGTTTTTCTATTAATACGTCTTTCTTTACTGATGGTGTTAAGTGCTTTAGATAAATCAAATAAAAGCGAAATCACATATTTACCATCTCATAAACAGGAATATAAAACAAAATTATTTCTTTTTATGACTACCTATGGCGTATTTTGAAAGATTTGTGATTCTTTAACAAGCGAATTCATTGAATGAATGTAGTGTAAAATACACTGAAATTTGCAATTTGATGATTAATTTCCTGATGGTTTGTAAATATTACCAAAATTGTTTGCCCAAATCTCGATCACAGTTTTTCCGTAAAATTTCCGAAATTTGTCGTTGCAGTAATGTCTTAAATTATGACTTGTTATCCATATTTTAATATGACTAGGACTTACGACTAACCTAAATTTTACCGGTCATAACTGAAATACTCCATAATTCTCTTGTCTCGAATCTCAAGAACATATCTTCAGGCGTTTCTAGAACCATTACTTTAAACTACTCACTCGGTATATATAAATTTGTAAAATCATTGCGAAGTTCATATATGCGATACCTATCTAATAAATGGCGGAGGATCAGGTTTTAAGCTGCACTCTCTCGAATTACCTAATTCAACCAGCGCTCATGAAATTCCAGTTTTAATAACACGGAACCAATTTAACTTTGTACCTACTAATTAACATGAATTATTTTAAAACCACGTGCTAAACAGCGTGTCTCGCAGTTCGTATCACAATGTGCGAGATCAATAAATGCGCATTGAGAGAGGCGCGGTTCGTTCTTTCTCGATTAGTTTCGTGACCGCGTGCTGATTTTCACGACCTTATATAAGTATTCGCCGCTATTCGGTATATTTTAGTCACATTGTAAACGTATGAAAACGTAAGGCTAGTGGATCTTCGAAAACGGTGAAATATCGCGTGTTATTATTCTTTTGCATTTACCGGTCTTTATCTGTGTTAACAGTTATTTGTTAGAAAAAAACAGTGCTGTGTTTTGTGGATTATTGGTGATGGTGTAAAGGTGTCTTTGTGTGTGACAGTGGGGCATGGCCGTGGTAAATTTAGCCATGTCCCCTCTTCGAAGACGTAACTGTTTCCTGGTGCTTGCATTTGTTGTTTTCATCCCTTTTTGTCTATTTGTACTCTTCTCTGTGCCAGGTACGTTAATGTTTACTGTCGCTTTGTTTACTCATAAAAACACGTGTTGGATTGAGAAGGTGGCAAATCTATATAGGGTTTGTTATTATTTATTTTAAAAGGTCACCTGTTAGACTAGAAATAAATGTGCAACCATATGTATGTTTTTATTTGCATCATTATGCATAAGTATTTATAAAACAAAGGAAATGTTTAGAAAAAGGGTTAATATCTCGGTTAATATTAATCCGAAAATTAATCCATCATATATACAGGTCTATCGGTGTGATAATTGGTTTTTATGGAATTCTTCATAAAATTATGAAAATTTCTTGCGGCCTTGCCTGCCTTTTTAGGATTTCTGTTTTTGTTCTCGCTAACTGTTTTCCTCTCACTAACTGTATACTTCGACCTGTGATATGTTACATCGTAATGAAATTACTATTAGGTACCTCAAATAAAAGAACTTAAAACAGTAAAAATGGAATAGGCGAGGGAATAGGCAATTTGCCGAGGGGTGCGCAAACTTTAAATATGGTGTACACTCCGTCTTTAAATACATTTTAAATATTATTAAATATTTATTAAATTTTTTAAATACTTTTAAATATTAATTACTTTTTATTTAATACTTTAAATAGGTACTTATTTAATATCGTTAAATACTTACTAAATACCTTTAAATATCTTTAAATACCTTTAAATATCTTTAAATATCTTTAAATACTTTTAAATATCTTTAAATACCTTTAAATATCTTTAAATACCTTTAAATACCTTTAAATATTAATATTTTTAAATACCTTTCAATCTATTTAAATACTTACCTTTAAATACCTTTAAATATCTTTAAATACCTTTAAACTCGCCTTTAAATATCTTTAAATATAATTTAATACTTTTAAATGCTTAAATAATTAATTATGGTGTACACATGTTTTGACATTTGCTCACCCCTCGCAATTTGCCCTCCCTAACCAGTTATTTTCTATTTTACACCAATCATAAGACATTTTAGGGTTAGCCTCGGGGTTAGCACATTATTATATGTAACGAATACAATGAGGGGGGAATATCAATTTGTTCTCCGTTCTCTGAAAAACATGATGTTGTAAGTGGTGTACCCTCGGGTGTACCTTAAGGTTCAGTGCTAGGGTCAATACTGTTTTTGGTGTATGTATATGATCTCATGTTCATCTATCCAGATTCCAGTTCGACCTTAATATGACTTCCGAGTGGAGCTCCGAATGGTTGATCCCGTTAAACTGGCTAAATGCTCGGCTAAATGTTACGTACCTACTACACATGTCCAAAAACAACCCGAAGCTAATTTTCAACATCAGCGGAAATAATATTTATACCGAGATCTATACCTACCTAATATCCATTCTGTTTCGCAGCAGAGCGACCTTGGAGTTGTCTTGACGGATTCCCTGCCTAGGAGTGCTCTCGGAGTGCTCCTGTAACCAAATTTGTTAAAAAATGAACCAATTTATCTACTATAAGTATGATTAAAAAAATTGTAATAATTTTTTCTCGAATTTTTTTACACTTTCTTTTCTTAAAAACCTCGTTAAAAACTTAAACTTTCTTTTCTTAAAAAAGTTCGAAAAAGTCGTATTAAAAAGTAAAAAATAATTTATTTTTTGCTCGCTTTTTTGGCAAAAAATTTCATATACGATTACAAGAAAAGCAAGGCGTGCGTACCCCCAATTCCCACCCCTTTCATACCGAGTTTCATACCTTCATGTGTACAATCATACAAAGTGCTCACGCTTTGCTTTCCTTTCAGTCGTACATGAAATTCTTTGCTAAAAAAAATATTTTTACTACGACTTTTTTAAGAACAGCAAGTTTAAAAATATTTTTTTTTATTTATTATCATTAACTGTGCAAAATTTTATCAATTAATTATAATAGGAACGATTTGTTTTGATTTCTCGCTCCCAATTTTTCAACCCCCCCCCCCCCCCCCCCTACGTGCCCCCTACGTGAAGATATTTGCAAAAGTAACGGTAAATATTTTATTTCATCCCGTCATTTCTTGAATATTAGTATGGTCGACTTCAGATTTGTAAGACACATAAAAAACCGGCGGCTTGTTTGATGCCCATAAAAACTTCAAACAAGCCGGCTCTTTTTATGTGCTGTATAGATATGACACAGACTTTATATTTGTATAATTTGACACTTGGTTATTTTCTTATGTCATTTGACATGACATTATCAAATCATTGTCAAAAGGTATAATAATAACAGTTTGTGATTGGTTCGTAATAAGTTTCCGGTGGTTTCCGGTACTTTACCGGCTCTGATACCGTAATGTCTCATTTTCCGGCCGCAAATGAATACTGTAATGTTGTACTTTCCGGACGGGATGAAATAAAAACATTTAAGGCTGTTGTGATTCATAACATCCGTGATTTGTTCAATAGCTTCAGAAAATAGAGACATTATTAATAGATATTATAAGAAGCAGGAGCAGTAGTGACACATTTTAGTATTTAATTATTATTGTTTGGAGTTTTCTGTCTGTTTGTATTAATAAATAGCCCTATAGTTTCATTATTTATTATTTCATCTGTTGACAGTTGTTGACAGATCTGTATTGTAATAATACCGTACAAGCTGTTGGCATGGCAATAAATATTACTATACATTAGTTATCCCCAGTTTTACCAGCCTACTTTTGTATATGTAAACAAAGGATTAATATCCTGAAACCGATAATTATATTTAACTAAACTACGCGCCAAATGAAATGGGACAGCCAAAAAATTGCCTAATTTTGACTAGCAATAACTTTGACATTTTTTTGCCGATGTTAGATTTTTAGCCAAAGATGGAAAGCATCATCCTTGGTCTATGCGTCATTGGCGTCGGGTATTTTTCTTGCAATTCCTTCTCGTTGTACAGGGTGTGAATTTAGAGCCGTGAAATATTTCAAATTTTTGACCAATAATTTGGGAAATGTGAGGGGCCCTAGAATTTCTTTTTCGATGTTAGATGAATTGTTAAGCCTATACCTCGGGAGTCGGGACGTCTTTGAGATGTTTTTGATACATTGCGTTGCTATGGAAATATCGCCATTTTATGAAATTTCGATTTTCTTTAAAAATATGCCCTTGTTTAATTAAACAATAACAGATACCATCTAAACTGCAACAAGGGATAATTTCTAATGAAAATGATTAACACCAGCGGCGTGCAAAAAGGGTTTTATGGGATTTAACCGCAAAAATTGGTTTTTATTGAAAAATTTCAACAGTTTCATTAAGCGTTACAGTTAAAAAGGTGCCATAACAGTAATTAGCGTGATTTTTTGACAAATTCAGAGGCGTGCAAAAGGGGGTTTAGTAAATTAAAAAATTAAAATGCAAGTTTCATTCTTTTTTTCATTTATTTTGAAGGTGCGTACAAAAAAGGACCCATAGGTTTACGTACATGAATATAAAAACATTATTTAACAAATTAAAAAGGAAACACAAAAATATTAATTCTAGTAAAGCGTTGGTCCCCCTCTAGCCTGAATAACTGCCTGACACCGACTTGACATGCTCAAAATTAATTTGTTGATTAGTTCTATAGGAACTGACTCCCAGAATTATCTCTTCGAGATCGTCCAGAGTTTCTGGCTGACGTTCCCTTCGGGAAAACTCCGACTTCATTCAACTCCAGACGTGCTCAATGGGATTCATGTCAGGAGATCTGGGAGGCAATTCATTACGATTAACATTTTGCTCTTGCAGATACCTGTTTATTAATAATGCACGATGAGGCCGAGCATTATCGTCCACAAAAACAAAATCTTCTCCATAATTTCGAGCATATGCGGTAAAACTTCCGGAATCAGACATTCATTCAGGTCGACTATGCCGTTAACATTGCCTCGAAATACCACAAGATCTGTCTTTCCGTTGTGTTGAATACCACCACACACTGTCAATCCACCACCGCCAAACGCAACTTGGGGACGCATATTTTCTTCTAGGTAACGTTCTCCCCGTCTCCGCCAAGTTAACAATCGGCCATCGGAATTGTAGAGGTTAAAAAGGCACTCGTCAACGAAGACAGTCTTTCCACCGAAGATGCCAATGCATGTGTTCTTCGGCCCATCTTCTTCTGTTCGCCCGGTGAATATTTGTTAAAAGATAAAAGATTTGATAAATAAAGAAGTTAACAATGGTACCTACTACTGCTTACAGGTATTATCAGAAGGCGGCGCTTACTCAGCCACAGATTAATTAATGCTCGTCAAACATATCCACTATTCTTCACTGGGCGAACAAAGAACAACGTTTAATAAAATTATTAAAAATGTTTCCATATATAAATATCGAACTTTTTGGACCACCCTGTATAATGGATTCTTTTGTACGCCAATGAATTACATGTAGGCACCTTCTAAATGAATGGAAAAAAGAATGAAACTGGAATTTTAATTTCTTAATTTACTAAACCCCCTTTTGCACGCCTCTGAATTTGTCAAAGAATCACGCTAATTACTGTTATGGCACCTTTTTAACTGTAACTCTTAAAGAAACTGTTAAAATTTTTCAATAAAAACCAATTTTCGCGGTTAAATCCCCTAAACCCCTTTTTGCACGCTGCTGGTGTTAATCATTTTCATTAGAAATTGTCCTTTGTTGCAGTTTAGATGGTGTCTGTTATTGTTTAATTAAACAAGAGCATATTTTTAAATAAAAACGAAATTTCATAAAATGGCGATATTTCTATAGCAACGCAATGTATCAAAAACATCTCAAAGACGTCCCGAGGTATCGACCCATCAATTCATCTAACATCGAAAAAAAAATTCTAGGGCCCCTCACATTTCCCAAATTATGGGTTAAAAATTTGAAATGTTCAACGGTTATAAATTCACGCCCTGTACAACGAGAAGGAATTGCAAGAAAATTACCCGACGCCAATGACGCATAGACCAAGGACGACGCTTTTCTCCTTTGGCTAAAAATCTAATATCGGCAAAAAAATGTCAAAGTTATAGCTAGTCAAAATTAGGACATTTTTTGGCTGTCCCACTTCATCTGGCGCGTAGTTTAGTTTATAAACAATATTGCAATGCAATCAATTAATTATTGTCATCCGATCTTAGTAACTGTGCAAAATTTCATCAATTAATTATGTCAGGAAGTGTGTTAAATGAAGGGGTTGCAAGATTTGAATGCAAACATACCTCGAAACATACTGAACGAAAACTGAATTACAATGTGAGTCGAGATGTGAGTTAAATAGAAGCAAGTAAAAACTACATTGAGAGTTAAATAAAAGCAAGTAAAAATCCTTCTAACGCCTTAAGTACTACTCGAGTACTACTGAAACATTTATATATAAGTCCTACATTCGGCCACATTTACAGTTTACAGTAGCTATAGCTATGGTCTTCTATCTTGAGGCAAGATGTCAATAGATTAGATTAGAAGGTATCCGAGAAGGTATCCAAAGACGCACGCACTTCGTTTTCAGACGAGTTTTGAAACACTCCTCTATGAAGTTCGGCTTCTTCAACCTTTGGAGAAAAGACGAACGCGGGGTAACCTTATAAATACAACCTACATACAAGGTGAACTCCAAAATGAGATGTACTGTCCAGACTCAAAAAAGTTATAAAAATAGACTCAAAAAACTTATAAAAATTAGTAATTTTATCCTGACATTGGGTTGCCCCCCCCCCCCAAGGCCCGATAGATTACAAGCATATCAGCCGCATAATTTAAATGAACTCTACCAGAGAATTGAGGGAATATGAAATAACATTCCTAATGGTTGTATTGTCAACCTAATAGAGAGTATGCCGAGAAGAAGCCCAGACGTAATCAGAGCCAGGGGTGGAAAAACTAGATATTACAGTATTATTGTAAGTTTTGTTGATAAATTAATTTATAAACATTTATAAACAAACAACCGTTTCCATAGTAACCATCGCAATCACATGCAACGTGATTTAACTTTAAATTTAGTTGAAACAAGAAAAGAAAAACCGCATTTCGTAATTTGTTTTCTTTTTTTTAGAGGCACTTTTGTATAATTATGCTCTTGAGTGGTGGTAGACAATACCACAGGGTTACCTTAAGGTCCATCATTTTTGGTTATCCACTTGTAAGAAGTCCCACAGGGTGTTTCACTTTTTAACAAAAATTCAGAATGTTAGGTTTTCTACACCATCCTGTATATGGACCATTCTTAAACGGATTTAAATTAATTTTTAAATAGGTAAAACTACAGGTTTTCAAACAAAAAAAAGATTTTGAAAATCGGATAAAAACTACCCACAAAAAGACAAAAAAAAATGACCGAAATTTTAGGTGTTGTGCTAATTTTTTGGCCAAGTGTATCTCGACTTATACTAAAAGAAACAAATAGGTACTATCGCGGCCGAAAAAAAGTAATCGACTGATTTTCCCGTTGTAACTATGGTTCTATTCAGTGTCGCATCAATCCCAATAATTTTTTTATTAGTGTCAACCGAGGTGTCAACGTCATTGTCATATTAAGCAAAAGCAAATTTTTTATTACTTATAGCGTTTTCGGATGGCTGCTCTAGAGCGCTCTGAGAGCGCCCATTCGGTAAAATCATGTTCAGGTGAGCTGCTCCGACTCAGATCTTCATGTTCGATTGGAGCTCAAATCTGATTTAGATCAATCTTAGATCGCTCTCACCCGCTCTCACAGTTCAAGGCAGATCAAGCAAGATCAAAACAAGAGTGTGTTGTTATTCTGTGATTTAATGTATATAGTTAGGTAGTCGTAGAGCCTACTGATAACTGAGGTTATGTCAAACAGAGGATCCATAACCTTGATCCATGACAGACAGGATCGGTCTGCGTTAAAATCATGTTCGGGTGATATTGAAATAAATTGAAATCGTGATAGATCTCGAGCAGATCAAATGGAATCTACAGGTCAATCTTGATTGTTTCTAGAGCGGGCCATCCGAAAACGTTATGTATCATGCCTTATCATGTTTTGAGTGAAGAAGAAAAATGCTACATCATCGACAAACTTGGAGAAAGGTGGTCTCAACAACGCCTAGCAAGTGAAATTAATTGCAGCAAAAGCACGATTCAAAAACTAAACAAAAAGTGGATAGAAACTCATGATCTGAGCAGGGCAGTGGGTTCTGGGCGGCCAAGAAAGAGTACTCTAGAAAACGACAATACCATAGTTAACTATGTGAATTTAAACCCATTTTCTAATTCTATTGAAGCCAAAGAGCAAACCAACTTCCCAGCGTCTGTTAGGACAGCAAGAAAATGGTTGCGAGAGTAAGGTCTATTTAACTGTTCCAGTGCTAAAAAGCCGCGACTAACAGATGTTAATAAAGAGGCAAGAATGCAGTTTGCAAATACTTTTATTAACGAAAACGATCGTTACTGGGAGCGAGTGGTCTTTTCCGACGAAAAGATATTTCAGTCCTGCTGCAGTGGTCAAGAGTTTACCGTCCCAGGGATCATAAGTTTGAAGAATATTTGCACAAAACCTCGCACAAAACAGATAATAGCGGAAGGTATTCTGTCTTTTTGTTTAGTTTTTGAATTGTGCCTTTGCTGCAATTAATTTCACTTGCTATGCGTTGTTAAGACCACCCTTCTCCAAGTTTGTAGCCTTTTTCCACTTCTCTCAAAACCATACTAATTGTTTTCTTAAAATAAAAAAATATTAACAACTTATTTCTTATTAGTTTTTTTTAATAAATACGACCCCACCAATGATCTCTTGTCAAAATAATTTATCTGACTTAACTGATGTAAATACTCCCATTTACAAGGGAAAATTTTTCGAAAAAACATACTACTTGATAAAAAATCGATTACTTTTTTTCGGCCGCGATAGTACATACATATGTGAATTATCTCTTGACGAATTTGTCGAGTTACCTAGATATAAAAATTCTCGTAAAAATTGGTATTCTGTCATCGATTTTCGCCTCGATTTTCACTTCTGAAGATTTTTTGTATTTCTACAAATAACGAAGATAATCCCATTAGAAATATTCCACATTTTCAAGCTTCTTTTTCATAACTCATAAAGTGAATGGATGATAAATGAATTTTTTTTTTGTGTGATTTACACTCGGATTAACATTAAGCGAAATATTCTTAATTCCTAATTTAATGAATAGTTTATAGATTAGGATATTTCAGTACATTAAAATATCCAGAGTTTGGCTTAATCAATGGGTGTCTCACGCTCGGAAGTGTACAAATCGTCTAATAATTTCCGGAAATGTTAGGAAATTATCGAGGAAATTATTGGAAATGTTGGGAAATTATCGGAGATTTTGGTAAATTATCGGAAATTTTTGAGAAATCGTAGTAAATTCTGGAGGGGATTAAGTTTATTTAGTGAAGACTTACGGGGCGAGGATTGTGTTTGTTCTCGGGTTTAGTAGTGGTTAGTGCATCAAATTCATCAAAAAAATATAGTTAAGTATAAAACTCGGTATAAACTGAAATCTCGACTGAAATGTACAGGGTGTCTCGGAAAGCCTATAGGTCATAATGTGCAGGTGTATTCTACATAAAAATAAGGTTATTTTGTTTAATAAATATGTGCCCTAAATTGCTTCGTTTCAGAGTTATAGGGTGTTTAATTTTCATGGGAAAAATATGATTGGCAGCGATGCAGCAAACGATTATAACGGGTTTTGTGACAGCGTTTACTGACATTTGGTTTTCAGCTCGGTTTTTAGCCTTCTACAATAATTATTTCAGTAATTTCCTTTTCCTTACTAACAGCTAATTATGTGAAATTCTTGAAGCTAAATAACTTTTCTTCATGAAAGTTAAACGCCCTGCAACTCCGAAACGAAGCATTTTAGGACTTATATTTATTAAACACAATAACCTTGGTAATAGAGCAACCAGAACAAACTGGTCAGTTACCAAAAACGTGATAAATCAATCCAAAATCAAATGGGTAGTAAACTCATTTGAGTCATACAAATCTCCGGGACCAGACGGAATCATGCCAATAATGCAGGGTATAGACCTACTAGCATCACAGCTATGTATACTCTACAGAGCCAGCTTAGCGCTAGGTTATCTACCAAAGATTTGGAAAACAGTTAGGGTGGTATTCATACCAAAGCCAGGGCGTCACTCATATACCCAGGCAAAGTCCCTAAGACCTGTAAGTCTTATGTCGTTTCAACTTAAGACAATTGAAAAACTGCTTGATAGACATATTAGGGATGTGTCATGGTGAGAAGTCCTCTGTCTACATCAGGCCCAATTTGCATACAGAGCAGGAATGTCTACAGAAACAGCGCTTCACCATCTAACTCAGAAGGTGGAAAAAGCACTGGAAAACAAAGAAGTAGCCTTGGGTGCTTTCCTTGATATAGAGGGGGCATTTGATAATACCTCATTTAGGTCCATCATTGGAACTGCCAGAGAGTCTGGTATGGAGAGTACCTGCTGCAGGTGGATCGAAAGCATGCTTAAAGGCAGGGTGGTATTCACCACCATGATGGAAGAAAGCTTGGGAGCGTCAGTTGCAGGGGGATGCCCACACGGAGGGGTCCTGTCCCCTCTGTTGTGGGACCTTGTAGTTGACGGACTCTTAAGAAACTTACAAATGAAGGCTTTGAAGTTCAGGGATTTGCTGATGACATTGTCATCATTGTAAGGGGAAAATTCAACAACACAGTCAGGGATCGTTTACAAAGAGCCCTGAATGTGGTAGAAAAATGGACTGACGAAGAAGGGTTAAAGGTGAGCCCACATAAAACCACTATCGTCCAATTCACTAGAAGAAGGAACTTGGAGGGTCTGAGGCCTCTAAGAATACAAAACACGGAGCTGCAGATGTCGGGAGAGGTTAAGTATCTTGGAGTTCTCATAGACTCCAAACTAACCTGGAACCAACATCTGGACAGGACTATACAAAGATCGGTAGCAATATTAGCAACATGCACACGATTATATGGCAAGACATGGGGGCTAAGACCTGATATGATGCATTGGCTCTACACCAGGGTAGTCAGACCTACTATCACATATGCTGCGTTAGTTTGGTGGACAAAAACAACACAAACAACGGCGAATAGCAAGCTAAGCCGTGTACTGAGACTGGCTTGCCTGGGGATTACGGATGCCATGAAAAGCACTCCTACAGCAGCTATGGAGACCCTATTAAACCTTCCTCCACTTAGGCCCGGTTTCACAATCTCTGGTTAACTACTAGTTGACGGTTAACTTGCATTCTATTTTCATAAATATTGATAAAATCATAATAGAAAACATTGAAACTGGAAGTTAACTCAGATACAAAGTATTTTACACTATAACTACTATTTCAAGCAAGTATATAAAATTTGAGAAATGGTAATTTTAAAAGTGATGGTCAAGCTAACCAGAGATTGTGAAACCGGGCCTTAGTATAATGATTCAGGGGGAAGCCAGGATGGGGGCATATAGACTGCAGAACTCAATTGACCCGAGTTTACGCGGAACAGGATCGGGACACATGAAGATAGTGAACACTGTAAAAGATCCTGTATTAAACATGAGGTCAGACTACATGACACCAACAATCACATTCCACAAGCCTTTCAACATTATTATTGGACAAAGAGAGGAATGGTTAGCAAGAACTCCTGACATATTGCGGAAAGGACTCTGCTGGTATACAGACGGTTCTAGGACGGAAACAGGAACTGGAGCAGAGATACATGGAGAAAGACCAAGGGAGGGTATAAGTCACTCTCTGGGACGATACTCCACCGTATTCCAAACAGAAATTTTTGCTATACTTGAGTGTATACGCGAAAATATAAGAAGAGGGTATGCTGCACTACAGATTACCATCGCGTCGGACAGTCAGGCGGCATTAAAGGCAACAGCCTCTAATAAGGTGTCGTCTAAACTGGTATGGGATTGCCATGAGGAACTCAGAATCCTGGGAGAAAGGAACAGAGTAAATTTAATCTGGGTACCAGGACACTCTGGGATATCAGGCAATGAAAAAGCTGACGAACTTGCTAGACAAGGATCAACTAACACCTTTCTTGGCCCAGAACCTGTGCTGGGTATCTCCAAAAGCACAGCAAGGGGAGCTATTAGCGATTGGGTCAAGGACAAACATAACTATCACTGGAGGAATATCCCAGGAAATTGACATAGGAAAACACTAATTAAAAACCCATGTCCCAAAAGAACCGAAGAACTGCTCACAAAGAACAGGATTCAGTTGAGAATAATTACAGGACTTCTAACAGGGCATTTCTCTGTTAAGAAGCACTTACATACAATGGGGAAATACGAGGGGAAATATGATGGCGACCTGAACTGTAGACTATGCAGAAAGGAACCTGAAACAGTGGACCATATCATTTTCAAGTGCGAAGCACTAGCTCGCAGGAGATATAATATCTACGGTCAGACTCAAACAGAACCGGAAACTATCCAAACTCATTCAGTTACGGATTTGTATGTGTAAAATTAAGAGAAATAAATTATTAAAATCCTGAAATAAAAAATCGTCTTGATCACTACACCCTGTATTTTTTTAATAATATGCAAGTATTGTAAGTACCTAATTCCTTAAAAAGTTCGAATCAATTAGGTGCCACTGTTTGTTTACACAGGTAGTAAGAAGCATATCCAGGGAGTCGATAATTGTGCTTGAAATTAGGCCACATTTGCTTGACAAAATTCTTTTAAAAAGTGGGATTGGAGAATTTAATACCTACTAGAATCTATAACACCTGAGATAATACCTGATACCCTCGCTGATACCACAATTTATTTGTGGAGACAAATCATTAAAATTCGTTAACATTATTTAAAAATATGTTGTGTTATTGGTATCCAAAACGGTGTAGACGTAGTTGCAGCTGTTAAGATTACTCAAACTTTGAACTAAAATTGAATTATACCATAATAAATAAATAATAACTCGAGAAAAAGGTTTATGACAGTTCGCATGTTTGTTTAACTGAAGTGTGGACTGTGGAATCTATTTTTATTTGTAAAAGGGTGCATACATTAAAACATTTGCTACTAAAAATCAATATGCGCTATGACGTGTCCAGATATCAAAAACTTCGTCATATTTTATAATTTTAGTTCCTTTAACCTGACCAGTGTTAAGTTGGCAGCCAAAAGTTAGCAGTCAAAGTTACGGAAACGCCCGATCATCCATTGGCGTAGTAGATTTGATAAAGGTGTGTCAAAGTATCAAAATTAAAATAAATTCGAGAATTATTGCTTTATAGAAATGAAGATATTAAAACAAAACAAAAAAAAAAATTTCGTACAGGGGAATGAAAAGACACCCCTAAAAAACAAAAATTAATTACAACTGAAGAAAGCGGGCTTTCAATTACAAAGTGAAATATGTAAAAATTCCAATTAAACACACTCATAGAAAAGCTTCTTTGCCGTTATCGAAGAGGGTGAAAAACACCCCTAAAAGAAATAAAAATTAATTGTGAGTGAAGGAAACGGGGTATCAATTTCAAAATACACTGAGAATATGTAGAATATATAACAATTAAACATACTAAGAGGAAAAATTCTTAGCGGCCGTCGAAGAGGGCGAAAACCACCCTTAATAGAAATAAAAATTAATTGTGCGTGGAGGAAACTAAAAGGAAACATTCTTAGGGGCCGTCGATGGGGGCGAAAACCACCCTTAAAAGAATTAAAAATTAAGTGTGCGTGAAGAAAACTGGGTATCAATTTCAAAATACGCTGAGAATATGTAGAATATAAGACAATAAGGTATGCGCATATGCGAGATTTTTATGCAAAATTGGTTATAAAAGATAGTTAATGCTATAAAAAAATTAATAACAATAAAATTTTATCAACAATGTACCCTATATTTATGTATTTGTTAATTAAAATTCATATTATTTTTTAGTTTACGACCACTGGCCGAGAACAAACGATGGAATTCGAATCTCACCGTGGCGTCAATCACCGGTTTTTTTGACAGAACTTTAGAGAAACTTTTATGTTTGCCGTTGTGCAATATGTTATACTGTTTACGTGTAGATTCAATTTTCGGTGTTAAATATTAACATTTTTCACGGAAAAGTGAGTGGAACAGATTTTGTTAAAGCCCAGAGAGATAATTTGGCCAATGATGCTCTCTTTGTTGCTGTACTACTTTTAAGTGGAAGGCGCCTTTTTCTACCAGTTCGACAATCAAAATACATTTAATCTTTTATATGTATGTAACTACCCATTAATTTAAACATCAATCATCATATAGTTTTCTAAATCTTCCTCTAATTGAAAAAAAAAAAGTAAAATACACACCTAACCTAAAATTGTATGATTTTAAAAAGGTACAAAATCGCACTTACGTTGAAATGATCCTCACCTTAGTGATTTCTGATATATCAGTTTCACTCCTCATGGTACGTAACCATAATTTTCGTTTTTTCTTTAATTTAGAGCTTGAGCGTATATTGGTAATGAGACAAATATTTTTTCTGGTGTTTTTTATGGACGACTCCATTGTAAAATGCTGCATTAAACGCTATTTTAACAAACATCAAATGGAAATGCGAGTTTCTGACGTCACAACATCACAGCAGCCATTTGCATGACGTCACAGTCATTTTTGGAATAACCAATTTTTGTTAATTTTTTTTGGATAATGGGTTACATTTTAGCCGTTTTTTATTATTGCGATAGCCATTTAGTAAGTTAATTTACAAGATTACATTTAATTAAAAAATCATGAAATCATGAAAATCATGCGCATACCTTATTAAACATACTGAAAGGAAAAATTCTTAGATTTAGATTTAGAGACGATTTTCTTAATAAAATTTTTGCGTCCGATGTAAAGGAAAAAAGTTCGTTTATGATTGAGAAATTAACAAAAAAGTTCATATACCCAGGTCTATCGCGGCCAATCTGAATTTTGAATTTCTGTCGATTTCTTGCTGTCAATATAGTGTTCATGAGATTTAGACAATAATAATTAATTTTTCTTTATTAAAGAGTGTTTTTCGCCTTCATTTTCCTAGCATAATGTTCAGTTATCAAACGTGCAGTTTTCATATTTTATATAATTGATAGCTACTTCGTTTGTTTTTCTCATAATTAATTCTTATTTTATGAAAAGACTTTTCGTCCTCTGTGATGGCGGTTAAGAATTTTTGCGGTTAGCATAATATCCTCGATAATATCTAACATCGATAAGTAACTCGATAATTATTGATACTCGTTTGTTTTCTTATAGAATTATTTTTTATTTTCTGTCAGGATGTTTTTGACCGTTCGACTGCTAAAATTAATTTTTATTTTATTAAAGGGTGTTCTTAACTGCCCTCAACTGGGTAAAAACCCAACCTATATTTTAAATATATTTAAATGCATTTTGATATAAATACTCGATTTTTTTATTTTATGTGTAGGGGCGTCTCTCACCTTCTTTGATAGTGGTTAATAACTTTTAGTATGTTTGTCTTATATTTTACATATTCTCAGTGCATTTCAAAATTGATACCCCGTTTCCTTCACGCACAATTAATTTTTATTTCTTTTAAGGGTGGTTTTCACCCCCTTCGACGGCCGCTAAGAACTTTTCCTCTTAGTATGTTTAATTGTTATATATTCTACATATTCTCAGTGTATTTTGAAATTGATACCCCGTTTCCTTCACGCACAATTAATTTTTATTTCTTTTAAGGGTGGTTTTCGCCCCCTTCGACGGCCGCTAAGAATTTTTCCCGAGATTTTTCCTCTTAGTATGTTTAATTATTATATATTCTACATATTCTCAGTGTATTTTGAAATTGATACCCCGTTTCCTTCACGCACAATTAATTTTTATTTCTTTTAAGGGTGGTTTTCGCCCCCTTCGACGGCCATTAAGAATTTTTCCTTTTAGTATGTTTAATTGTTATATATTCTACATATTCTCAGTGTATTTTGAAATTGATACCCCGTTTCCTTCACGCACAATTAATTTTTATTTCTTTTAAGGGTGGTTTTCGCCCCCTTCGACGGCCACTAAGAATTTTTCCTTTTAGTATGTTTAATTGTTATATATTCTACATATTCTCAGTGTATTTTGAAATTGATACCCCGTTTCCTTCATGCACAATTAATTTTTATTCCTTTTAAGGGTGGTTTTCGCCCCCTTCGACGGCCGCGAAGAATTTTTCCTCTTAGTATGTTTAATTGTTATATATCCTACATATTCTCAGTGTATTTTGAAATTGATACCCAGTTTTCTTCACGCACACTTAATTTTGTATTTCTTTTAAGGGTGGTTTTCGCCCCGTTCGACGGCCACTAAGAATTTTTCCTTTTAGTATGTCTTTTTAAATTGATACCCCGTTTCCTTCACGCACAATTAATTTTTATTTCTTTTAAGGGTGGTTTTCGCCCCCTTCGACGGCCGCTAAGAATTTTTCCTCTTAGTATGTTTAATTATTATATATTCTACATATTCTCAGTGTATTTTGAAATTGACACCCCGTTTCCTTCACGCACAATTAATTTTTATTTCTTTTAAGGGTGGTTTTCGCCCCCTTCGACGGCCGCTAAGAACTTTTCCTCTTAGAATGTTTAATTGTTACATATTCTACATATTCTCAGTCTATTTTGAAATTGATACCCCGTTTCCTTCATGCACAATTAATTTTTATTCCTTTTAAGGGTGGTTTTCGCCCCCTTCGACGGCCCCTAAGAATTTTTCCTCTTAGTATGTTTAATTGTTATATATTCTACATATTCTCAGTGTATTTTGAAATTGATTTTACGCACAATTAATTTTTATTCTTTTAAGGGTGGTTTTCGCCCCCTTCGACGGCCGCTAAGAATTTTTCCTCTTAGTATGTTTAATTATTATATATTCTACATATTCTCAGTGTATTTTGAAATTGATACCCCGTTTCCTTCACGCACAATTAATTTTTATTTCTTTTAAGGGTTTTTTTCGCCCCCTTCGACGGCCGCTAAGAACTTTTCCTCTTAGTATGTTTAATTGTTATATATTCTACATATTCTCAGTGTATTTTGAAATTGATATCCAGTTTTCTTCACGCGCACTTAATTTTTTATTTCTTTTAAGGGTGGTTTTCGCCCCCGTCAACGGCCGCTAAGAATTTTTCCTCTTAGTATGTTTAATTGTTATATATTCTACATATTCTCAGTGTATTTTGAAATTGATACCCCGTTTCCTTCACTCACAATAAATTTTTATTTCTTTTAGGGGTGTTTTTCACCCTCTTCGATAACGGCAAAGAAGCTTTTCTATGAGTGTGTTTAATTGAAATTTTTACATATTTCACTTTGTAATTGAAAACCCGCTTTCTTCAGTTGTAATTAATTTTTGTTTTTTAGGGGTGTCTTTTCATTCCCCTGTACAAAATTATTTTTGTTTTGTTTTGTTTTAATATCTTCATTTCTATAAAGCAATAATTCTCGAATTTATTTTAATTTTGATACTTCGACACACCTTTATCAAATCTACTACGCCAATGGATGATCGGGCGTTTCCGTAACTTTGGCTGCTAACTTTTGGCTGCCAACTTCACACCGGTTTTAACCTGATTGTTGGATATAGTTAATCCGTAGTGTTGTTCACGTGGTTGTTCATTTTCGAAGCACGAAGCACCTGGCTGCGAGCCTGGCTGTAACTAAACAAACAGTTAATAAGGCATGTCCAGTATTACATTACTTCTCAAAAATCATTCCGATACTCTCCAACGAGCTCTCCAATTTTCAAATATTTCATTCAACTGAAAATTTTTATTTCTTTAATATGATCGAGCCGAGAATAACTATTACCCGCATTGTTATGTAAAATAAAGTTAGTTTTGTAATTATGTCTTGAGAGTGGGATTCACAGGCAGGGAAATTCTAGTGTTTTGCTCTGATTAATACATAAGAATTCGTCAATGGTCTCTTCAAATACGTCAACTAAGTTTATATGCTTGAATAAAATGTTTTCCAAGGATGAATATAGTTCCATTTGAATAATTTAGACCTCCCTAGATTTCACACTTACAAATTCGGCTATAGCTGGTAAAATTATATATTATGCACACACTGTTTACCTAATTTACAAATATTACTCGGTTTCCGGGTTTCCCGGCAAATGAGTGCATACCTACCACAGTTTCGGTTCATGCAAGGCGCAGCCCGCGTGGCCCTGTACTCCCTCTCTTTGTCTTACGATTTCGCGTCTCTTGCGTTAACAGTTTGGCGACACTCTAACCATACGATACATTGAGGCGTTTCATCACCTAATTGTCTTACACCGTGACCTAGGTATATATGCCTCGGTATATGCTTTAAGTTCGGCTTTAAGCGATAATTTCTCCTGGCCCATGTTAGCTGAACCAGCCGCAAGAAGCTTGATTTCCTGTACCAAGTTGAAACCTACTTTGCACTGTGGAAAACTAGTAAAGCACAAAAAAGACGCCACAGAAATTAGACAGCTTAGAACTCGGCTTAGAACATTACTTCCGCATATGGGGATTGTGCCTATACTTAATATTTCGTTTAAAATTTTGGTTGTAGCCAGGATATTGCTTCAAAATCGATATAAAAATAATATGTAATTGGTAATTCTGCTCTTGGAAGTTCGCTTAATTTTTGGGCCGTAGAATTCTCAACCCTGCATGCCGTTCATTTTAATTGATACCCATATTATGGGGGTGCATAAAAAATAACTACCCCGCCATCTTGCGGCGTCCGCCATATTGAATTTAGTGTGACGTCATTTTATATTTCGTATTCTTCACAGCAAACCCTTTTAATTGATACCCATATCATGGGGGTGCATAAAAAATAACTAGTCCGCCATTTTGCGGCGTCCGCCATATTGGATTTAGAATGACGTCACTTAGCTAAACATGCATTGTCATCCAAACTAAACGTGTATGCAAAATTTCAGCTCAATCGGTTGGGAATAACTATTTTAAAATTCAGTTGCAAGATTTGACCTAAACAAACAAACTGACATACAAACATTGCAAGTTAAATAAAAGCTTGTAAAAATAGAGCAGCGGAGATGTTCTCCTTTTGCCCCTCAGTTTTAGCTAATTCTATGGCGTAACTGTTATTTTCGACTTTTCGAGGTTATTTTAATTTTCTCCATACTTACACCAAATTGTTTTTAACTCGATTTTTAATTTATGAATTTTAGAATGTTCTGAAACTCGTCACAATAAACGAAGTAAAAATATAGTAATCTCAGATATTTCAAAATTGCGAATTCGCCAACCATACTTATGTATTTTCCTCGGTATTTTCGATATCTATTTTCGATAGGTATTACAAAATGCGCTGACTTTTAACTGATAAGGTAATAAGATAATTAATTATCGAGTTAATTATACCTACTTGATACTTCGTCTTAAAAAACTGACCAAAGTTTTGATGTGGCGAAATGCTTTTTGAGTAAGTATCGGGTTTTTGAGACATGATAAGTTTATAAAAAATATTCGATATATAGATCTTAATGGTTTTATTCTCGGTGATCGTGTGTTTTATTGATACATGTATTGTACCTATAATTTAAAAATAGAAAACAATAACTAATATATCAAGTAATATATTATAACGCAGCAAACGACTATTACCGAGACTATTACTTACATACGTAATGCTAAATTAACACTTATTTAACATTACATGAATAACTAACAATAAACATGTATAAATAAATAACAGTTTACCTAAGGATATTGCAAACAAAGGTGAATTAACCTAATACCGGCGGGTAATATGTTTATTGTTATAAACAATGCCATAATAATTATAATTAGCCCAAAAAGTTATTAGATAACAGAGTTTCGAGCAGAGTATGTCCTCATAGACGCGTATTAGTTGCAACATCATTAGCCGTACATAATGATGATACGCCTGCCTGCCATAAATTCGAGCATACATTAGTTAAGTCAAGTGCAAAA
Source organism: Rhagium mordax (assembly GCA_963680705.1). NCBI lineage: Eukaryota > Metazoa > Arthropoda > Insecta > Coleoptera > Cerambycidae > Rhagium > Rhagium mordax. The sequence goes on from OY796656.1 coordinate 80,435,758, forward strand.
AGTATAAGACGCACTACCCCGCAATTATGCTGGTTCCGATATATAGGTGGCGCTTCTGTAGCATTGATTCCTCGATTGATTCAGAAATTGTCAGTGATATTAAAATTGTCATAGTTATTCACACCATAAGTTACAGTTACAAAGTATCAAACACAAAAAATAAAAATAATTCACTCAACGGTTACCGGTAACATACCATTATCGGCCACTCACCTGCTGGCTTATTAAACTATCGGCTTCCGTCCAAGACTCGCGCAGCTTGCAATGTCGCAACTAATTTTGTGACAGGCTTCATGTAAAGAGCCTCAGATTAGTTAGTAGCTGGCTAAATTTTCTCCAAATATTTCGAATGCTATAGTTTATCTTGATATTTGCATAAATTTAAACTCAGAAGCTTAGGCGAAGATTATGTAGTGGATATACCATTTTTCAGAAGGGATGTAGAGCAGTTGGCCCTTTGTCTACAGATGAAGAAAAACGAGGGAAAAATATCCTCGAAAATATCTATTTTTCGATAGATAAAAAGTTTCAATTTATGGATTGCTGGTCTCTTGACAGCTGTGAATTCACCTGAGTAGCGTAAATAGGCCGATGTTGAATATGTTGAAAAAAGTATTGATTTACGTCGAAAAAAACATCAGTTTTAAGGAGTTTCGATACATATTGCCTCGCTTATTGCTATAGGGGACTGGTGAGGAATTCTCTTGTTCTCGAGCAGAGCGCAAACTTCCAGTCAGTAAAGCTTGATCATGAAAAATTATAGTTAACAGTTATGATATCTATGTGCAAATATATACTTATTCGTTTTTTTGAGATTACAAATATGAATTTATCCTTATTAATCGAGTTATAATAATTTATGGCACTTGCCAGTTGATTAATTCAATAAAAATTGCTTGATTGATGTTGCACAGTTTGCAGTCCGACTCATTAGGTCAGCTAGACTCGATCTGCTGTGTATCTCATAACCTCCAAATTTACGACAACTATACTGTTTGCACGCAAAAAGTTCGTTAATATAATCTTTTGGAAATTTTTGGTTCGTGTAAAAGATGGAAAGGAAACTGGGTTTCTGAAACAGCTTATAACAAACGTTTGAAACCGAGTTTGAAACAAATCGAAGCTGCAAAGCAAAGGAGTACCACGTTTCCGTATTTTTAACCTAGTCCAAACATTTGGGTTAAAAATGTGCAATTCACACATGTAATTAAAAATGTGTAATTAACCGTAACCGTAACATCACTTTCACATTTTTACGTATAAATGTGTGTAAGCATTATTTTATACGTAACCGACTCATATTTAAATTTAATTTAAAAATTCAGTACCTATTTGCAGTCACCTGATACTCTAGCGTTTAATAAAATCTAAATTAAAATAAACGACTCAAACCTCGACTCAAACAATGCGTAACATTAAAAGTTATAACAGTTGCTGAAAGTGATTTCCTCTTTGAACGCAGCGCAATCGGTATCTCTTTGGTAACTCCTAACACTTAGGGATTAGGAAACACCTCGGGAAACACATATCTTAAATTATTAAGTAATCAATTTCTTCCCATTTCTTGTTCTGCATTATTTCAATATTATATTCGGATAGATTTTCGGACAGATTCTTGCAAACCACGTTTATTAAATGTCACCTTAAGAAAAAAACCTAGTGGAGTCAGATCAGGACTTCTTGCCGGTCACCGATATTACCATATTTTCTTATACAAAGATTATATCTGTTGTTTAAAAAATTGTTAACCCGTGAAGGAGCTCCATGAGGCTCCATCCTGCTGCCAAATTGAGACTATAATTGGTAGAAAATTGGTCCTATTAATCCGAGTATTAATCTATTCTTCGCGAAAGTGCCTGTAGAGTCTGTTAAAATAGGTTCATTGTGGTATTTATCTTTCTCGAAATCTTTTTCCATTTAGCTGTATGCACTGCATTTTTATGGTTAAGAATATATCTCGGAATATATATTTCGAGATATATTTCTAGCATATCGCACCTTTTTGCCAAAGAAATAAGTATTAATTTTTTAATATCCATAACACCTCGCATAACACAAGACAACAGTTAAAAATTCTATTATTGAACTATCACTGACATTCTGCCTTCTTGTAAAAACAGAATACCCAAGAAAATGGACGTCATGTCATATATTTTTTGAAATCAGGAGATTGGCTACTTTTCAGTTATTTTATAATATACAGGTTGTCACCAAAATTTTGTCGGATGACAACGAGGATGACAACAATTGCGACTAAACTGGAAGTTAGTAAATGACATATGCCTTTATAACCACAATGACATACCATATTATCGATTTCCGTAATAATATACAGCGTGAAATAAATTTGGAAAATCAGTTTTTGGATAATACCTCGTAGAATTAGAGATTTTATCGCTTAATTGACCTTACAATCACATTCCTCCGAGCATTCCTCATAAAGAAATACATGAGAAGAATAGATCTTGATTTTTCATTTTAGCCCAATAATAAAGCTAGGAGGTCGAGTAAGCCTCTTACGTGGGACACCCTTACATACTATAATATAATATACGATGGTCTGTACTACCGAATGAATTGCAGACATAGAATCATATTTGGTTTGCGCTAAGTTAATTTGCAAGAAAATTCAGTGGTTTTGCGAACCTAGCGAACCCCTCATAAATTTTCAAACAGTAATTTACCTCTTCAAATACATCAAATTAAAGGTATTTATAATTAATAGAGTTAAAGTATGAAATTATGTTTATATTATTATTTTTGTTGGTTAATTTCGAGGTTTATTTTAGTCTGATATACTTCCGGTCTGCCTTCCCCACAAGTGATTAAATTGTTGAACTCGTTGTTGAATAAACAATTTTAACGTAACAGATATATCTTTAGTACAAAGGATGAAGGATTTTTATGTATAAATTCTTACAAAACCTCGTACAAAACACTTAACTTTCGCCACCTTACCTTTTTTTAAATAGTTGTTACGTCCTTATTCTGATACATTAAATTCAAGCCAATAACAAGAAATAAATAAATGGTAATAATATATGCAATATACAATGTCAGCGTTATTCGAGTTAATAGTATCTATAACATTGACCCGAGCATTGACCATTATATTTTAAATTTTTTTGGAAAATTACCATTGCTATAAGTATACCTAAACTTGCTTTTTTTATGAAACCCCTATTATAGTTCAGGAAATATCGTCGCACCCGTTGGGGAAAATGTTCTCAGTCGGTTTTTTTGCATAATCTTATGCAAAATGGTCCCGTGAAAACAAATCTGCATGTTGCCAGGTCTAAAAGTGGGTCAAAAATTGTTTAAAATTTTTTTTAAACAAATTGCAAAAATTGTTTATTTTTCTCCGGACAATCTTTCAGGTTTTTTTATTTTTTTTTTATATTATATTGAATGAAACATATTTTATATCTAAAGAAGATCGGAATCTATAGCATCCGTCTCCTAGACCCTTATACGAGCCTTTATATTAATTTCCGCATTCTCGTCGATTGCATCTAAATCTGCTGCGTCGTTTAGATCCTTCATAATTTTATCCATGTATGAATTTAGACATTGTACTCCCTGACAATTTCCGTAAATTTGTGAGCATCTTAAACCTGCTTTTCTGTTGCGATTGCAGGATGTAAGTTGCAATATTGATTTTGCTGTTGGCACAAAAAAAAAATGTGTCACAGGTTGTAAGGAGCCGTTCATTTTCTTCTATCCCCACTGTTGTTGATTTTTTTCATTGCCAAACTTTGATTTTTGTTTTTGCAGCGATTTTTTGAATTGATTTAATCTGTAGGTGGTTAATGTAGTGAGAACTTTCAATGACAAGAATTCAACCATCTCATAAGTAAAACAGGCTGGTGAAACTCTTTTCCTACTGGTATACAGTGCAAGGAAAATCACAAATCTCAGTCAGGGATATGTGATTTTAAATTTGGTACAGATCCATAAACAATTGCAAAGTAGGCCTTGATTTTTGCGATAGGAATCTATTAATTTGCCACAATATGCTTTTTTTCAGTGAGCAACAATCTAAAAAAACCTTAACAAAATCAGATAAAAAATAGCCACTTTACAGAGGTGTCCTAGTTTTAAATGGGTCACACAGTATATAGGTATATTAAATGACATTTATCGTTTTCGAGAAAATATACTTAATAAGTACCCTGTACGCGGATAACAGTAAACCAGCTGAGAATACTTAACTCTAGATATCCATAAATAAAAGAGATCTGTGATATATCCGTTCCATTAAAAATGCCTACTATTTACACATAAACTAGTTGTTGCTTTTTATTTACTGCAAGAAAAGTTCTTCACCTATAAGATTTCCATATTTATGTAAAGTAGATATCCAGAATAAATCGCTTGTGGTAATTAAATGTATCCCTATGCGGAGATGCAGAGCTGTCTGCAGAGTACATTAGCATGTTGAGTTCAGGCCTTGCATGTTTAACGATTTACGGTTTAATGAATAATTAAATATCTAATATATTTTTATAAACAGCGTATAAATAATTTTACGTTTGCAGCCGCTGTAACTAACGAGAATTTTCAACGTTAATTTAAATTTCTCGACATTTTTAATTTAGTTATTTAACGGTAACACGATAGCCGAGTGGGTAAATGCGTTGACACGTACTTACTTGGTTGCGACCGAGGTTGCGACAATCGATGGTTGGAGTCCATCCTGAGGCAAATAAAAATAAAAAAACTATTTTTGTTTGCTTTTTAGATGGAGAGGCGATAATTTTTCCTGAAATATTTTCATATGTTCAAAATTCAAATACATAAGTATAGTTCATTTCATACTTGTAAAGCAGGGAAAAAATGCCGCATTTACAAAGCAGAAACGCGGCATCTTTAACCTTCAAAGAAGCCGCCGCACGTGTTCCTTTGTCGGTAATTTTTTATCTGCGGTACAAAAACGAATTCGACTTTAATGGTTTCTTTTCAGAACTTTGTTACATATAAGTAGATATGTACATATTAAAATTGATTCGAACTTGAGATCCTGGGATGGTGTGGGAATTTGTGGGTCGTATTTATGAGATAATTTGTCAAAATTTCTTGCAGTTGTTTTTTTGAATTTTATTTTAAGAAAAGGAGAATTAAAGTGTGGGAAAGCGATAGATTTGATGTAGATCAGAATTATGGGCATGCCGTACAAGATATTAACCAATGTATCACTACGATCCTAGTTTAGTCTTGGCTTTCCTAAACCTGTTCAGTCCTCGGTTCAGTCAGTAGTTTACATATCTCACCTGTCTCAACTTTAGTTTGCCTCTACGTCAACTTTCTTCTTGTTCATCATATCAGGATTACACGAGGGATTACACCTTGGTGAATAGTTTTCTTTGGCCCTCACTATATTTTGTAGTATCTTAAATTTTAAATGTTTATTGTGCTAACATTACTTCTGCCTTCAGCCAGTTGTTTGTATTTTTTGTAGAGTTTGAAGTGTTAACTGATACGCGAGATCAAAATATAGGTACCATCTTACCTATTTTTTTTGGCAGGATTATCCTTTTAAAAATCAGTGAGCAGTAGATTCTCATCTGCTCTTGATATTATTTTGTCCATGTCTCACATTCGTAGGTGAGCGCTGGCCGGAAGAAAAAATTATGGTCTTATAGTAATTATCGAGGTTATTATTTTTGTGCGTCTAGTTCGAGGTCTAGTTCTCCTCTGTGATTCTAGTGTGTTTATTCAGACTATGGCAGTATTTGTTGGTCACTATCACTTTTCTCTTTATTTCCTTAGATGTTGAAGTTTTTGTGTTCATCAGTGATTCCAAATTAACCGAATTTCTGTACTACCTCGAAGTTGTAGTATCTGCTGTATCTGCTGCGTTCAAATAAAGGATTTCAATAATCTGTATATGACCAGTTCATTAGCTCTGGAGTTGTTTTTTTCAGTTATTTTCCTGCCTTGTGGCACTTGTTTGTAGAGATGTAGAAACTGCAATTTTTGATATTCTTGAGTAGGTACCACTAAATTTCTCCCGAGGGGGCATCCACTAGTCAGAAATATGTACCAGTAATGCGAATTTTCTCTGAATTCTCTGTAATGCGTCGTAATGCAGTGAACTTTTAGGTGTAATGACGGATAATGCAGCTACGTAATACTGCCTAATGTGGCGCAATGCAGGGTAATGCGAGATAATGCAAAATAATGCGAGGTAATGCGATATAATGCTACGTAATGCAAAACGTTTTTAATTACCTAATACAGTGATTACTTTTTCGATTATTTCTCTATTTCCTAAATGGACTGGCTGATTTAAATTGTTTTAGAGAAGAAAGATATATTTCTTATGCTGTTTAAAACTTGATATGACAAGAGGGAGATGTTAAATTGCTCATATTCCAAAAACACTAAAAATACATTATTTACCTGTTTCTATTTCTTGACATTCACTGACTTTCATCCTACATACTACACAATTTAGCACTAAATCGAACTGTGGTTTCAGGAGTTGTTTTCGCTCCCCGTGCACAGGAAAAAATAATGAAGATTGGCGTAATGCAAGTTAATGCATGCGTAATGCAAGGTAATATGGACGTAATGCAGAGTAATACAGAGTAATTCGACATAATGCAGAGTAATGCAACATAATGCAGTGTAATACAGCATAATGCAGCGTAGTTCGCCATAATGCGTCGTAATGCGAGCTAATTTGTACCCGTAATGTGGCTAGTGGATGGCCCCTCGATTTCTCCGCATTCGCTTGTGATTTTTCTTGTAATCACAATATTCATTAAATTCCATAATTACTTCTATATTATCTTCTTTTGGTCACGCTTTACGTCTTTACTCAATTCGATATCTATTTAGTTTTATATTATCTGGTAGTTATGGGCTCATTTAGGAAAATTTTTTTAATTTATATTTCGAAAGTACACCTTGTAATTAGTAAATGTGCAAAATATTACATTTTTTTTCAACTGCTTCTCCCTCAAAATAAATAATGAAAATAGAGCGCTGTGACGTCACACCACTCGTAGCGGTCTGCCTCTCGCTTGTTTCCTATAGTACCGGCGGCAGTTACTAGACACACGGCGGAAGTGGTAATTTCGTTCATCTTTTAAGTGCTTCGTCCTTGGTACAGCGAAATTTAAATATCATATATCCTCATAACCATAGATTAAATAAGTATAAGATCATCCATTCTATTGTTAGAATGTAAGTGGATATTATACGGAACTTGTGCATTCGAATAGTAGATGGCGCATCTTAAAGTGTATTTTTCTATGTAGTTATAGCTAAACATTTATTGTTAGAGCTTTGGGCGTCTTTCCCATTATGATTTAAACATGGTTCTTCAACAAATGATATCAAAATAGTTGGAAAAGATTAGATTTCTGGTAGTTTCGGGTGCGCCGTCTACTATTCGAATGCACAAGTTCCGTATAATGTCCACTTACATTCTAACAATAGGATGGTGTATCTTATACTTATTTAATCTATGGCATAAGTCATAGAACCAGTGGAGTCGGGTGTTGTGACGTCATAGCCGTTTCAAATACGTTACGAATTTGAAATCAAATATTAGGGTTAACGCTAGCGATCTAATTTTTTCACTATATACTTAGAGGATGAAATACTTACGGAAAATGCGAAAATAAATTAAAAAGCAAATATCACTAAATGAGCCCATTGAAGTATTGGCTCGAACTCATGCTCGAATTAGCGAGGGCAATTTTCGGCTCGTTCGCCGCTTGGTAGCTTACGGACTGGCTATTCAAGAATTAAAACCGAGCCCAAAACTATGTTCAGTTGAGAGGAATATATTCTCGATAGCTGCTCTCGAGAGGATTTTGCTTGACTACCTTGTTTTTAAACAATTTCCCTTGGCTGCGCTGACGCAATGCGTTATTTACACCATATAATATCTACGCGATCGGGTCGACGACAGCGGACAAGGGAAAGGACCACACCAGCATGTATTGTATTTTCCACAACAAACTGTATGGCCTCGTTTCTCTTTACCTAACACGAAATCCTAGGATTTTCCTGGGGTTACTTCGGTGACTTGAGAGGCGACTCGAGAGGCGGTTAAGAAAATATTTTAGGAAAACATTTTAAGAAAATATTTTTAAGAAACATTTTGAAAAATGTACTAGGTACTTATACTTTTGAAATTTTGTGGGTTTAAAATCAAAATATTCATAGAATCTTGATAAAATTTGGATATTTAGTATTTAGTATCGACTCTTAATTGAATGCGGAAAATTTTATCTATCTCTCTGTCACAAAATCCTAGGTATGTCAATTCTTCCTGTATTTGTCAAATTTCCACTAATAAAAAATCGAGTGAAAAATGCTAACCAGAAAACCTTACCTTAACTCTGGAATCTGCTAATCAGAAGTAGAGAAAATTGCATTTGAAAATTGTCATAAGCGTTATACCTAGCTCCAAAAAGACACAACCAATTGAGACGTAATAAAAACCGAAATATATCCGTTGACTACCTGTACGAAATGAAGTAAAGAACTAATGAAGTTCATTTCGAAAAAGTCAAGGAAACTGAACGTTTTTAAGAAAAACTAATATTTTGAAAAATTGTATAACATGATAACCTCGATGATAACTTATGAAAGAATTTTTTGGTTTAGACTAAACTTGTGATGTGGGAATCGATTGATCATTTTCAAAGCCATGAATGATTTTCGAAGTTTAATAATTCAAGAATGGCATGTTTGATCTTAAATCCGAGCTTAAATCTAAAAAGTTTATATATAATAAATAGAGCTTAATATTGTCAATCAGGATCCTACTATTTAGATTTTATGGCAACATAAATTCACAACGCTAAAAACTTAATTTTCTCCTAAAATTCGAAAAATGTTCAAATTTACTTTATTGTATATGACCTCGGATACCTATGACGCAAGGTGAGTAGGATGAAAATTGTATCAAGATTATTTATTAAAAGTCTGAACAATACTAAACAGATATACCTATTCATTCATAATCACTATGATTGAAAAATTAATGGATAGGGGCTTATTTGACAATTTGTCATTCGCTCACAAGAATTTTTTTATATCGTAAACCATTTGGCCAATTCTATTTAGGTAAAGTTCTAATGAAAGCTAATAAAACACGCTTTCGATATAATTAATCACTTTTAACCTCGCTTTTAACAAATGCCAAGAACAAAAAATAAAATTTTATTTTCAAAATGTGTTCTCAAAATGTACTCCGATTTTCCTATGTTTAGTCAATGTTTAAATATTTAAAAAAATATCAAAATGTACTCCTCAATTTCTATAAGGTCAGGGGTTGTTTAAAGTAACTCGGTCAGCTTCGTGACCGTTTAAAACAAATCATCAGATTATTTGAGTATGGCAAGTATTTATATTTATATTTTAATTTAAATACATCAATGTTGATATTTTTATGTTATACTTTTTTAAGGTACTCAATTATAATTTTTCAGAAATCACGTTTTAAACGTACCGACATATAATAAAAAAAATGTTTTAAACATGCTTAAAACAAATGTGGTTAAAATAAGTCGGTATATTTTAAACATTTAAAGAAACTAAATACATTTATTTTAAACGTGTCAACCTTGGTTAGAACAATTTTTTAAGGTGCATTTCTTGACTTTACCAAAGTTTACTATAGTATTTAGTAAACTTTGACTTTACCAAAAAATTTCGATCGCCATTTGTTTGAATTAATATCTATTTTTAATTAGGTGTTTATATTGTTTTTATTAGATTTTTAATGAATTTCATTACGTTTATTACCACTGGCTTGTATCATTGTTTCTTTCATAATTTTATTACGTGCAGTTACATTTCCTTTAATTTTGTTGTCCTTCTTATAACATCTTTTTATTACCTTTAAAGTAATTTCCTCGGTAATTTCATTAAAATCGTTACAGTTCAGTACCTTTAAAAATATTTTTAAATCGACTATTTTTCCAACCATTTCTAATTCTGTATTACAGAATTTAATATTGTTACTTGTTTCCGAGCTTGTTTCGAAAACATGCATCGTATTATTCGTATTATTAAATAATTGGACAATTTACGTATTTACGTATTACGTATTTACCTCGGTATTTACGTAATTATTCTCATTTTTGCAGATTGTAATCCTCATTCGTCATAACTAAATATAATAAAATTTATCATGTGGAAACCTAAAAATGGTAAATCCTCATATAAAAGTATAATTGAGAGTATAATATCGTAAATATATTCTAATTAATTACCTCACATGACACCGAGTTGTTTTTAATTCAGCTAATACGCAGCCTCGTATGCAGCTATTAAAAATAAAAGCAGTTGCTGTAATTGTTCAAAGAGAGATCTAGATTAAATAGAAAAAAAAACAGGCAAGAGGTCAATAGAGTTTTAACATTACATTTGAAACAATATTTCTACATAATTTTGCAGTTTTTTTAAGGTACCTATCATATTAAAATTATCTCTGATAAAAGCAATAGTCTTGTCTTCAGTTAAGTCAAAATCATATAAGTAGTTCGAAATTCTGTGTACAAATTTTATTTTCAACAACGGTTTCCATAATAATTGCGGAAAGGGTTGAAATAATACCTATTTTTACAAACTAATGCAACCGTACGGCATATTTATTTAATAAACAACATCTGGATAAGCCTGTGAAGAAAAAATACGTTTTAGAGTTAATACAAATAATAACTTATATGTACCTACATAATATAATCGAGATTATAATTTAATACTTAATAAAAATTTAAAAGATTTTGTTGTGTGGTGAGTGGAGAAGACCTTACAATAATTGAAGTACTACTTGCCCTACCATGTTATTTAAAGTCTTAAGGGTAGTGGTCACAGCGCAAAGTTCTCAAGTGGTTTGCTGGTGAGTTTTATTGCAAAGGATCTTCCCTTTAAAAATTAATTTGAACCAACCAAAAAGCTCTTGGTTCATTTTCAATGGCCTGCGTATATCCAATAACTTTTTAAATATGTCAAATGGCGCCTTTGAAGATCTAAACGTCTTTAATTTCATTTTTAACAACATTTTGGATAATACATTGGAAATAAGCAGACGAGTCCATTGATTCTTTTGTAGATATTATTATAAGAAAATATGTATCTAGATACATCTGTAATCGAATTAGATTTGAGGATTCAGGCGTTATAAATTTATTCGTGTGAAAATACGAGTTATGGGTTTTATTTTCTTGTTCCTAATTACTAAGATAAAAATGAAACAATTTTTTTCTAATTATAATTGACGGTTATGATAAGAATTATATCTGAAAATATTTATCAATTGTTCTCTTAAACGCTGCGATGTATCTAAATATTCATAAATAAAACATTAAATTGGTTTCCATTTATTTGTAAGTTAGGTATAAAAGAAACCGATCAGAGGGCCTAATTTTTGTTTTGTTTTAGATAAGAAAGACATCATATTTGGAGTATGATAATGTATATATAAAGTACCTCATCATAAAATCATCTCCACTTAAATTTGTGACCTTACGCAGCTTATTGTTGTTTGATTATGATAATCGTTAGGGATTAATATCTGTGATGATATGCAATATAAACATTTATGTATTGATCGAACAAAAACTTTATTTGTATAATAATATGCCTCTATATGTCTGTATGATTGTATCTCTGTCGGTATTTAACTTCGTTTATCATCCATACGAAAAGTTCTATTCAAAACCTAATAATTGATACGACAAAAATCGAAATGTGTATAGACGTGTCCAATGTCCAGTCCTTTTATTTTAGTATCCTGTACATAAACATTAAGTTTCCTTGCGTCCTCTGATGTGGAATATCTTTAATATCCCGTAACTCTCAAATACATCCAGTTTTATTCAACTTCAGGTGCGAAACGGTCCCCTCCTCCTTTTATCGACCACGGGTTGATAAAAATCAGGATTTTAAACAAATTAAAACATCTGCGCAAAATATGACAATTGAATTTTTTCCAATTTTATTAGAATTTATTGTTTCTAAATGAATTAAAAGCTGAAAAAAAATTTAAGTTGACCTTTACTGTTTCACGCAAGATGTGTTATGCTGCAATCGAGGCTGCAATGGAATAGTTTTTAACTTTTGTTTTTACATATTAATTTTGTTATTTGTTGATTATTAATAAAAAGTTTTTCAAATAAATTTTAATTTATACAAGTACTTAGGTATCGATTTACTTTACGTTTGTTTTCCTTGCAATAATAAGGTAAACGATTTGAATCAAAGATTTAAGTGAAAAATTATTATTTGATTTAACCCTCGATTTAACCCGTAATTAAAATAAATATTTTAATCCTGACTAACATTAGCCTAAAATCAAAAAATTTTGAGTATTTCCCGCATATACATAAAAAATTGAAGACATTCTAACATATTCTGATTTTTGACCATTTTTTCAGCTAGATGGTTGAAAAGATGGGTATTTTGTGTCTGAAGGATGAAAGAAGTTGCCAAGCGTAAACACGGCATAGGCACCAAAATAAAGTACGTTGGTCAAAACTTGAACACACCTAAAAGTATTTTGATTTTTGGCGAATTCTTAGGTTTGAAAGTTTTGCGGAAAGGAACATTTTCGGGATTATTCCATAGGGATGAAAGAAACTAGATGTTTATGTAAGACACTAACAAAAGGACATATTCCAAATTGGGACATATTTAAACACATTTTCATTTTTGATAAGTTTTTAAATTTGGTAAATGGGTGAATATATGTTATTTGTGTTTTGGCTACTCATATTTGCAGTCAACAAAAAGTATAAGATTAAGTTTGTGTTTGTAATTTCCAAATAAAAACCTTATTTTAATGCTAATTTAAAGTGGGCCAGTAATTATTGCGCATTTTCTGACTTTTATTGCGACCAGGGGAAAATTGCAAGCCAGGGGAGTGACGCTGGACAGGGTAGTGACAAGTTGAGCAGAGGAGTGACATTAAAGCAGTGATAATAAATAAAAATAATAGTAATACAATATATCAAACATATTTTTCATAAACTTAAAATATTATGACATTCAGTCTTAATCAACTCAAAATAAACAAGGAACCATTAACTTCTAGATTATAACCTAATGATAAGAATACTACATGTAGTATCACAATTATGCTCATTTGGTAAAAACAATATTAAAAATAAAAGCAAAAAAATAAAAATAAGTAAGACCAACATTCTCTATAAACATAAACTACAACAAATAAATTATTTAGCCATAATATCTTATTGTTCAAAAATGTGAACGGGCTCAGTAAACTTTAGAAATACTCTATCACCTTTTACCACAAGAGCAGGTTGAGGTAGTTTATCACAAATTTGTTCAATTTTAACAAATGCAACATCTTTTTCGTTAACTTTAAATAATGTTGCGGTGTCATTGCATGTTTTAAGAAATGTCACAGAAATTTCTCCATCATCTTCCGAGCCACAGCATACACCTAGATAACGATACTCTGTTTTTTTCTGTTGAAATTTAATGAGAACATAATCTCCACTTTTAAATGTAACTTTTGAGCAGTCTGGTATTTCTTGATTAGTATCAGAATAAACAGTTTTTGAACATCCTGGTATTTCTTGTCTAGAAACAGAATCAACAGCTTTCGAAAAGTCTGGTATTTCTTGGTCAGAATCAGAATAAACATCAGCGTAGTTCAATCGCTTTTCATTATCGTGAGAATAAGTTAGTTGTCCAAGGTGATAATGTGAGCAGGAGTCCCAGCTGCAGAAACAACTTAAACTTTTCATTCTCAGTTTATTTGGCAACAATGCGGTTCCTTGGACTTGGTGGACTTTGAGAGTACCAACAAAACGTAAAATGGCGGATTCGTTGTTGTCTATTAGGTTTTTTTTTTGCAGCATATCAGCATCTGTGATGATAAATGTTTTAATTCCTGGACAATTCTTTTCAATGGCTTTTGAAAATGCGGTGATTGAAGGAATATCGGTTCCTGTAGCCACCAATTTATCGGCAGTTCTTTTACACACAGCGCCCACACCATCAGGCGCACCTTTACCATGGCCTGCTTCATGGTAATTCCAGGTGAAATTAAAAATTTTCGGATAGTTCACAGTCAGCTGACAGGCTAAGAAGTAGAACATGTGTTTATTTCTATATTGGGTTACAGGCCCATCACTGAGGAAATGAATGTTTTCTACTGAATTTGGCAATGATTGAATTATTGGATGAAGGTGTGCCCAAATAGCTGGGACATTGTGACTCAGGTTGGTGGACATAGTACAGAAACATTCAGTTGTCTCTTTTGTGTACACGACCACAGTGTGTAGGCTGATTTGAGCACGTGAACCACCAAAGTGAAAAGCCTGTATTTCTTCACAATACTTTGTGTTATAATTTTCTGATCCTTTACAGACTTAACTTGTCCCTTTTCTTTTTTCTTCAAATATTTTTTCTTTTCTTTTTCTTTCTGTTCGGCATATTTTTCAGGGTCAGTTCTAATTCGTTCATAGCGTAATCGTTCAGCCAGTCTTTTCTTCTCTAGTTTCTCTTCACGTGTTAATTTTCTTTTTATGTTGGCCATGTCATCACTCAGTAACTAAATAAAAGAAACAAAAGAGTTCAGGATAATATTTCCGTACATTTCATTAGCTACTATTCTAATTAGATTAATATCGAAAAAAGTCATTCCTCTGGCTTTATTGTCTCTCCCCTGGCTCTAATATAGCCAGGGGAGAGACACCAGGGGAGTGACGGATTCACGTATAACTTTAAATAATAACAGCATTTAATTGAATATTAATCAGTATTTAATATTAAACAAAATACTTCATTATCGTATATTTGCGCATAAGTAGTCAAGAAATAATGCACTAAAAGTATTGAATTTATACGTACCAGGGAAATGACAGCATTCACTGGCACACCACCTCACTTGAAACGACCATGTGGTGAACTGTGATAAAAGCTAAATAAAGCCGCGCAAATGGTTGAACGATCGCTAATTTCGCGATTCATCGTTTGGCGTCGATTGCTGCAGAAAAATATCCGGTTTATAAGCGCGGGATTTTTTGAATTTGAAAATAGGCAGGGGAGGAGACACAAAATTTCGGGACAGCGAAAAAACCTAAATAATTTATTTTTGTATTTATCTTTATTGTTATTTTATCTTTTAATACTAGTAAGAAACATTTGGCTTTAATAATACCTAGGAATGAATAATTGAGAGTAAGAGGTTAAGAAATAAATTAAACTTTTATAAAGAAATCGGGGAAGAAGACATGCCAGGGTGGAGACATTTTAGGTATTTGCAAATTATTTATAGAAAATTGTAATAACTTTTCAATTCAAATTCCTGTGTTCCTAATAGAGGAAATTTCTTACTATCCAATGAATATTTTATTTGTATAATACGAATTAAAATTTATGAAATATTTCTCGATCCACACAAAAATCAAATAGCATATATTCACCCAAATGTTGAGGGGGTGTTCTACATCTTTTACATATTTAATTACTTCCGAGATTACCTCTTAAGGCCTTCATCTATAGATATCGCAGGGACCAGTGGAAAAGATCTAGAGTGTTTGTTAAAATTGGGGTTAAAATATTTATTCCATTAAATTTTTATGCAAGTTTAATTATTATTATACTGATATCAATTGTATATTTATATATTAATTTATATAGTAATTTAGATATCCGAGTTTTCTTTAAATTGAATTAATTTATAAGCAGATAAAATGACGTTAGTCAGTGTTGTGATTTATAGAAACAGAATCACTAATGCGGATTTAATATTGATTTCCACTTATTTAAAATGGAATTATGGATCATTATTAAGTAGATGCCAACTTTTATAGGATTACTGTTGTTTACTTTAGATATAGTAATTATTGTTAATATCACAATCAACACCATATGCAATCGGTAGAAATATAGAAGAATCATAATTAAACCAAATAAATTTGGTATGTAGGTATATAGTAATATAATTATTTTTAAATTATTGGAGGATATTGATAAATAAGTAACTTGTTAATAAACAATCAATGAATGCACACTGATTTCTTTCTTTACATATGAATATGAATAAATTTATTTAAAGGCGAAGTTTGTCTGTTTATATACATTTAATTATATATAATTATCGCAAATGAAACACAAATAATAATATCATTTGCTCGATAATTTGTACTTGGTACCATGCAGTGTAAAGTAATATGAATAAATTCGACAAAATCGTCACAAACCGAGTGACAAGAAATTGAGACTGGCCGACGAGCTGGCCGATCTTTAAATAGGTTTTAGTTTTAATTTTGCAAAAGTATTCCTAAAAGTCATCTAAAGTTTCTTTAAACTACCATCTCCACCTCTTATAGTGCGATTTGTGAGAGCACATGTTTCTACAGCTCCAACAATATACCTACATATAAGTTTTTTTGGTATTGGTAGATATTTTTAAATTTAAACGACATACATATCTATCGAGATATCTATGAAGTTCTTAATTTTAGAATAATTGTTAAACAGTACATTCGATCCCAATAAGAACAGCTATAGCCTTGTAGGTCAGGAAACAAAACAAATTAATATGTATTAAGTACCCTCGGTATTACCGGATTATTTAAAAATAAGTTAAGCACTTTTATAATTATTTACAGCAAATAAGAGCAGAGGAAAACCTATTATGCCCAAAATACTAATTTACAACTGAATATATCTACATTCTATATGTATAATTATACCTACACAAGAAATAAAATAAGTAAATGTTTCTATGTAACAGTTAAATAAAGCTTCACATATTGTTATAAATTGGCACTGATGGACGATCATATCTGTTCTTGAACGAATTCATGGCAGGCACCAATGCAATTTCCTCGGGTAGAGAATTCCATTGATGGAAGACTGTTAAAAAGTGCTGACGGGTTGTTGTATGGAAATTCTCGCGCAGCAGTTTTAGAGAGTTACCTTTGAGGATATCATCGTTGTTTAACGTGAATAGATGTGTTAGGTCAGTGGAGAAAACGGAACGTTTGTATTACATCGCCTCTTTTACATCTATCTGCCAGGTATTGAAGATGGAGGAGTCGGCTGAGACGTTCTTCATAAATCATCTTCCTCGCACTTCGTTGTACCCTCTCCGGAGCCATAACGTCTTTGACTAGGTATGGACTCTATATTGTTATTCCATAACAACGCATGGATGTATGCTTTGAAAGAGTGAGGCATCTGGATTATCAAAATATTTTCTCAGCAGGTAAATCTTTGTGTTAGCCATTTTGGTTACTGCAACTACCTGGTCATTTCAAAATAATTTGAAATTCATAATGGTTCCTAAGTCGAAAATCTACCGATTCAAGCAATTTTTTTGTCACATAGGTATTTTCGAGGGTATTTTGAAGCAATTTAATATACACTTTACTTTGAACACTCTGTTTATTGCACTAGATAATTATTAATACCTGATACTTAATTATCTTAACCTTGGACTTTTGTTCTTTTCGTACCTAATAAAATAACTTATACATTGATAAAATATGTCTCCTTTCGAACAGTCATCTATACATATAATTATCTGTACCTACTGTAATCATGCTACTAGATTTCGACAGCTAATTAGCGACTGAACGAAAATTGATTACCAATCCTATAAAAAAAAAACTGAATCAACTAGATGACAGTATTAATCTCGGTAATATAATTGACGACAATAATATTATAATTAGTAGTTAATAAATCGTAATAACTATTCCAATATTTCATCATAATTCCAAATACTTAAAAAAGTTATCTGTAAGGATTTAAACTGCGAATTACTTTTTTAGCTCCTCGTAAATTATTAACACAAACTTGGTTTAGATTTAAATTATATATTAAAATTTTATTTAAGTTTGTTCGATAGGTAGCATGGTTGAGATAAAATCTCGGATAAAATATGGTTAGTTTTATCTCGGCTCGATTTTCGTACTGAACTGCGCAAGTAGAAAAACTTGTTGAGTGCCACTAAGCAGCTATATGTTTTCTGCTAAGTGGAAATCCTCAACTGTCAAATAACAAATTGTCAAATCTGCTACACAACATTTTAGAATGTTAAGTTTTGGTTATTTGAATTTATTAATTTAGTCTGGTGGTATCAGTTTTAATAGAAAAATGCACAAAGGTGATGGAGGACTCTTTTAACCGTTTTCACGGCGAGAAATTATTTGAAGAGGATCAAATCTTTGACAAAGTAGTAAAAGATGCTTGCCAGTTATGCTACTTTATTGAGTCGTTGGGACAAGAAGTTACATTCGTCTACGAGAAATCAACAGAAAAATACAAGATAACTCTAGAAAAACAAACAAAATCACAAAATTTACAGGATTAAAATAGTTATTTGTGTATCAAGGCCAAAAAGTTGATCTTTTTCGGCCGAATCTGAAGTTTGCGGCCGAGGCGCAGCCGAGGCGAAGCAAATTTCGGATAAGGCCGAGAAAGATCATTTGGCCGAGGTGCACACAACATTTTTTAGGCAGCTGTCTCAAAAAGTAAAATAAAAATATTTTTAAAATTGTTTCGTACAAACTACTGCAGACATGGAAAAAATTTTGCGAGAAGCCTAGTAGGCTGACATTTTTAATTCGTTTGACAAATGAAAACGTCACTGAATAGTTTATTGACAAGCCGTGCTGTTTCTGTCATTAGTAAAAATGAGTGATAGTGATGGCGATAATCCACCGGAAATTTAAGAAGCTGCAAATGCAAGGTTGGAAATCTACGTCTGTTTTAGTTTTTCTTTAAGCCTAAACCCATTTCAAATATTATTATTAATGATCAATTAATACATGAGACCGTAAAGAAAATGCGGCCGTGAAGTAAAAGCGGCCGTGAAGTAAAAGCGGCCGTGAAGTAAAAGCGGCCAAAAAAACATAAAATTGACAAATGAGTACAAAAAGATGACACTTTAGGAACGCTGTCAGATCCGGAAAACGTCGCTATTTGTGACAGCTGCCTAAAAAAATAGTTATATTATGCTTTATTATGTAGGTAGTTATTATTATGTTGTTCCATGTTTCATGTCCTTTTTAATAAGTAGATTTCAACTTTGTTGAATATCCCTTCATTGCTTTAAACCATACATATTTTTTCGTTGAATATTATGAACAATTATGTAAACATTTTCTAACATTCATAATATTCAATGAAAGAATAAATTATTATTTTCAAATAGTCTACAAATGTAAAATTGTCACAACTTTTATTAATTAAAAATCATGATTAATTTACAAGTTTATTTCATATTATGTCAAATACGTTATAATTAAATGTGCAGGTAAACACCACGGTAATAAGCACGAGCTATATATAAATCGTAGATTTTCAATTTGTGGTATTTGATTTCAAGATTAGATGTTATTTAGAAACGACAAAATCTATCCAATTAACCTACTTTATATTTAAAATTCGCGCCAAGATTTCTACTTGATGACGTAGTCCTAGCGGTAGTCAAAATGTGCGCCGTGACAAACCATCTTATATCTCAACCATGGATAGGTAGATGAAAAGAAAACTTTATAACAAATTAAAGAACGGAATATTTTACAATAAAAATGTTATGGCTATATAGAAACCGCCAGTTTATGAATTCACATAGATTTGGATTCACATCTGCATCATTGGTGGCCATTCCATCTAAAATTGCCAACTATTCACACATAGGCCGCTTCGAGGGCCGCTTTAATAATACCTAGCTTTATTAAAATTAATAATTAGTTTCATACCTTCTTTATAATAGATAGCCACTTTAAATAATTTAAAACGCTTGTTCATAAAAAAGCTCGTAAAAAAGTTATTACCAAGTAACTTTTTTTATTTCGAATTTTTCATTGAAATTATAATAAGAACATTGATTTAAAACATGTTTGAACTTCCTCATAGGAATTTAAAAATGAACAGAGGCTGAGAAACAATAATTAATGAATGTTTACAAGACAACTTATTTGGTTTTAAAAAAATGTGAAGATTGGTGGACAAAATTGTTTTGTTTTCATCATAATCATAATACTTGTGTTAATAGTGAAGGAAATGATTCCTTCATTCAAAGATTTGACATAATTTTTAAATTTCAGAACTTCCCACCGCTTCCCACGTCCCTCCCGGCTCACTCTGACTCCAAATCTATTACCAATTTTGCATAACTTAGAGTTTGACAGATCTTTATAAGCACCAATTTCACCAAATATGTTGCACCTTTTTCACGTTCTGACAAATCGACAAACATACAGACTGACTGACATGTGTTTTCTAAAAATAAGTGTTAGTTCCAAAATGTATAATTTCGTTGAAATTAACTTTTTCTTTCTATCACATTATTTATTAATGTTACTCGAAAACGAAGTTAGCCTTAAATTAATAAAAAATTTAACACAAACGAAGTCTATCTTTTTAAGGGTAACCATCAGGGTAATAAGAAACAGAGGCTAATCAGAACCACCCCTTATAATATTTTTGTTTTTGTTTTTTTTCTTTGTAATGCAATATTATGTGTATTTAATATCTTCTTCTATGTTAGTAATGTTTATTTTTTATCAAAATATTAAAGTCTCTTAGGATGATTTTTTTTTATGTAGGATACTTGTAAGTTATTTGACGACACTGTCTGCGAAATTTTTTTTTTCACTGACAATCTATATATTTTTTAATTATGGGTGTTACCTATCTATTACCCCTATAATTATTAATTTGGAGTAAAAAGAGACATGTTTTTGGGGCTATTGGGAACGATGGGGTATTAAGAAATATTTCTATCAACTACACGAAAAATTTTATGGGGAAAAGGACAGGCTCGGGAACAGGCTAATGTTTATGTGAGTTAGGAAATATAATTTCAGCAATGTATTTATCGTTGGTGAAATAACGAGGGGTTACTCGCTGGGAAAAATTGTGTACACCATATTTCATATTTCAAGTATTTCACTAGTATTTCAGGTACTTCAAAGGTATTTCGGGTATTTCAAAAGTATTTCAGGTATTTCAAAAGTATTTCAGGTATTTCAAAAGTATTTCAGGTATTTCACTGTATTTCAGATACTTCATACGTATTTCAGGTACTTCACCAATATTTCAAGTACTTCACAGCTACTTCAGAAATTTCACAAGTTAGGTTTTTCAGTAGTAAGTATTCCATCAACATTTCAGATATTTCATGAATATTTCAACAACAATAATTTTAAGGGTTTTAAGTGTAGGTACACGGTGCCTGTGATTTTTATAACGTTCTCATCTCAGTTTGTGGGTTTATCTTTGGAAGCAAAAAAAAAAATGTTTAACGTAACTTATAGTATTTTTTCCAATGATTTAAAAAATGCCAACAAAAGAATAATTGAATATCAAATAAAAGTGGAAAAAAAACAAAGCTGTGTATAATAAACTAAAATTTGAATACGTATTTGTGGGGTCTCTAAAAGATGCAGATTTTTTGTACCGATAGAAATTTTTTGTAAATCATCAAACAGATATTTTGACTTCATTCGTGAAAAAATAAAATCTGATTAAGTATTTATCGGTTTTAGGAGGGGAAGTAAAGAATTCATTACAATGACAGACTCGTAAATCGCTAAATAAAAAAGTTTTTCCTCTTCCCAACTCCATTTGTGTGTGTATATGATATATTTTTGGAAGGAGTTTTAAATATTTTTTTTAAATTGTAAAAACACAGTTCGTTCCGTTTGCTTTGTTTTTCTCACTTTTATTTGACTTTTAATTGTATTTTTTTTTTATTTTCGAAATCCTTGGAAAAATTATAAGTGACGCTAAACATTTTTATCCAACAGAAGCATATAATCCGGTTATTACTACGGTGATTTTACATAATATAGAATGTGAACTAGTGACACAAATTACCAATAAAAAAATCGAGAAAAAATATAAAAAAGAAAGTTGAAAAACTGACCTACCCTACGTAAAACTTTTGAGTAAAGTCGACTTCAGAGTTGTACCGCAGATAAAAAATTACCGACAAAGGAACACGTGCGGCGGCTTCTTTGAAGGTGAAAGAGGCCGCGTTTCTGCTTTGTAAATGCGGCATTTTTTCCCTGCGTTACAAATATGAAATGAACTATACCGCTTCGTCGCTCTACCCACTGATGGGATGAACGACTATGTCCAAGTCACAGACTCCAAGTTCTAACGTAAAATGCGTGACAAAAAACGTCTCATAAAGTTAAGCCGCCGCTCGACCTTCTTTCATATTCGACCACCTGCAAATTACACAGGAAAAAAAATCATAAATGCAACACAGGCCGACACTGTTCTAATGTTAAGCCGGACTCAGACGACTGGTGTACTTGACAAATACACCAATATTGGTATACTTGACAAGTGTACCAACTCATTTAGGCCATTAACAACCAACGGCGCTCACACGACGTGTACATTTTTTTTTTAAATACACCAGCAAATTGGTACAATGTTGGTGGAATGAAAGAAGATTGTTGACCCTCATGGATATCGGTCGTCTTGAAAATGTCGTTGCGTGTGCAGCTTTTGTGGTAACTACTTCATTTTACTACTTTACTCATCAGAGGACGAGATGTTGACATCAAATATTCCTTTTTCTTTTTAAGTTCTTTTATGGAACACAGAATACTAATTTTTTCTTCGATTCTCTTCCAAGCCATAGTTAATGGGCTTATTTCGTGATATTTGCTTTTTAATTTATTTTAGCATTTTCCGTAAGTATTTCATCCTCTAAGTATATAGTGAAAAAATTAGATCGCTAGCGTTAATATTAACCCTAATATTTGATTTCAAATTCGTAACATATTTGAAACGGCTATGACGTCACACCACCCGACTCCACTGGTTCTATGAGTTATGCGGATAAATGGTATTTAGATTTCGCTGTACCAAGGACGAAGCACTTAAAAGATGAACGAAATTACCACTTCCGCCGTGTGGGTAGTAACTGCCGCCGGTATGAAACTATAGGAAACAAGCTAGCGGCCGACCGCTGCGAGTGGTGTGACGTCACAGCGCTCTATTTTCAGTATTTATTTTGAGGGAGAAGCAGTTGAAAAAAAAATTTAATATTTTGCACATTTACTAATTACAAGGTGTACTTTCGGAATATGAATTAAAAAATGTTTCCGAAATGAGCCCATTGCATTACGGTTTTTATGTTTCAAATGTTTTGCACACCATATGACTGGTTCGTTTTGATTTTTGATTTTGGTATTTAAATAATATTCAAAAAAGCATTTTTAAAACAAGGAACCTCTTCCATCCGCTTATACAAAATGAATAAATGAATAGTAGCGAAGCAAGGTACAATTATATGTACAACTCGTGTGAGCGCAACCACAAGTATAGACAAATATGCACTTGTCAAGTCTACCAATAATTGTGATCCCTTTGACGTGTGCCATTTTTACCGACAGACGATGGGAAACTGACCAATACTCACCAATGACAAATAATTGTACAAGTAAACCACTCAGACGATATGGCAAGTATACGCCATTAACAAATATTGGCCAAGTACACCAGTCGTCTGAGCCCGGCTTTATAAATTTGCGGTGGGAGCCAAGATAATTGAGAGTGACAGCAAAAACTAGTGAATTTATGATTGCAAAAAACAAGGTGCGAATGCCTGAGGCAAAGACCTATCCTGATTTATTTTCTGTTGTGATAGGTCAGTTACGTAGTTCTGAAAATGTTGACGTATTTTAATTTATTTTCTTTCTCGAAAACTACAGGGTATATATTTTTTATTGTTGGTATGTGACCTTACCATTAAGGTACCATCCCTTAAAATTAAAATGAGTTATTGGTATTCACCCTGTATACTCAAAATGTGATTGTTTTGACGCGATCAACTACTTATTGGCGCGCGACCGTGTAGGGAAAATTGAGGTCGAGTTTTCAAAAAAATACTATTAGCGATTTTTTTATACCTAGAAATTTAGATTTTAGATTCGTATTCAGCATCATAAAAAACCCCCGTTTGGCAAATTTGAACAAAATATTTCACGACTTTCCGAGATACGATGAGCACGCTTTTTTTTAAATAAATCTCGAAATAAATTATTTTAAAAACTCAAAAACTGTTTTCTCGTTCCTCTATTTCCTTCAGCCCATTGAAATGTGTCATATTAGTAAATGATAACTAATTACGAGAAATTTGTAACAAATAAAACAGCAGAACATGAAAAATTATTACTCAAGCCAGTGAAATATTTTGTTCAAACTTGATAAGGAGGTTCTTAATGATGCTGAATACGAATCTAAAATCAAAATTTCTATAAAAAATCACTAATAATTTTTTATTGAACAATCTACCCCAATTTCCTCCACAGGGTCACCCGCTGATGAGAAATATCAAAGTTTATTGCATCCAAACAATCACATTTTGAGTATATATTTCCCTCCTCGTTCCTACCTAAATTTGAAATGAATCAGTTTTTTAATTCCTGAGATACGAGGGTGTACTCATGAAAAGTGAAACACTATATATGAGTTTTTTCTGATTGCTCCGTACATACCTCGGTACATACACAACAATGACATAATGTGTTCAAATACTTTGTATTAGTATTTTGAGTACATAGTTGATAAACACTTCACCAATACTTAAGTATTTCAGCAATATTTCAGGTATTTCATAAGTATTTCGCCATTATTTCAGGTATTTCATAAAGATTTCAAGTATTTCAGGTAGGTATTTCACAAGTATTTCAGGTATTTCAAAGGTATTTCAGGTATTTCAAAAGTATTTCAGGTATTTCACAAGTACTTCAAGTAATTCAAAGGTATTTCAGGTATTTCAAAAGTATTTCAGGTATTTCAAAAGTATTTCAGGTATTTCACAAGTACTTCAAGTATTTCATAGGTACTTCAAGCACCATGTACACCATATTTCACAGCGATTAACCCCTCGTGAAATAATTATTAACATATGATTATTTGTTAAGCTTTTCAAATATAAGCAATCTAATCTAAACTACAGTGATTACCGGCATAGTTTATGTACTGTGAGTGTTAAACTGTGATATACTGGAAAAATAGTGGCTGGAAAATGAAAAGTAAAATTAAAGTTCCTTGAGTGAATTGGACAAATTTTTAGATGGCCGAATAGAGATGATTTAGATGTGGTGGACACGGAATACTTTTTTTTATCCTGTAAATTTATCAGGTAGTAATATTTTTGCATTAGATATTCAATTGCCGAGGCCGACAAAAATACAGGGATTTCATGCAAAAGTTTATTTAAAATATTAGGTATTTTTTATAAAATAATGTTTTATGTTTTTCATTTTCTTTCATTAGAGTACCTACTCTGTTGTTATTTTAAATATATTGTATTGTTTAACTATGTTTTAAATATTAAAACTTTTGAAGAGATAAAGTCTTTATTTGAATATAACTCGTATTATTTAAACATTTATTAAAATATAAATATTATACATGTGTATACAGAATGATAAAGGAAATGTTTCCTATTACCCCAACCAGTATCAATGCATTTTGGGTAACATTTTATAGATGATTCCTATTTACCCCCGCCTTGTGGCGGAACAAAAATAGGAACAAGAACCTGCCAAACAAAATTATATTTTTTTATCATCTACTACTAATTCAAAAATATTATATACTGTATTTAGTATGTCCTATTACAATATGTGTGCCCTAATTTTTTCAGAATGTTTCAATTTACACATTAAAACTGATGACATGTGAAAGTTCAAATTTTAAAATAGTATCCCTAATTACACTGGTTATAATATTTTATTTCAAACGAATGAGACTGTCCAATATACCTACCGATTGATATTCTTTAAAGACACATTTTTGTGCACTAATATCGAATATTCGACTATATTCTGTTGAATTCTTTATATCGATTGATGGTTTGTCGAGGTGTTAGACCTAGAATTTTGATGTGGAACTGCACAATAATTAGAATCCTTACAACCAATTTGTATCACCAGTAAAATTTTAACTTTAATACTATAACGTAAATCTCGCCTTACATGCAGTAATGTACCGATATGAATTGTCACCGAAATTTGAACTATAATACTATGATGTTACTAGCGAACTTTTTCACGCACTTTATACCCGACCTAAGCGTCTGGCAGCTCTATGAAATTAAACTGCATTAGGTACAAATAAATTTAAAAAAATAATACTCGGATAGTATATTTTTTTTGTTTTTTTTATGAACGAAATTTCCCTGCGATAAGCTGCCAACTAGTCACCAACTACATGAGACATAAAATTTTTCTTAATAATGATGTAGGTTAGACGTCGACAGCTCTCAAACATGTTGTAACGTCTATGCCGCTGTTCAATCTACGTTTCACATTGTGTCATCCGTCAATTGAGCAGATGTTAAATTTTTCGGACGTTATTCGTGTGACAGCCCGCGTCTACTTCAAATATTGTTCAACAGGCAGGCCTTGCAACGCCCGTTATAACGTCTTAAGAAAAACTTTTGTACCAAACAGTATGAAATAAATTAATTACTTTTGTTCTTCGTAAATAATTAATTCTTTCTTACTGTTGTCAGATAATTTAAACCCCCTAAAAGTTATACAAGTTTGGTTTCAAGAGGAAGTGGAAGCGGAAACTTTTAATGAAACATTTCCAATCAAATCGGAAAAATATTTTTGATGTACTGTGGGTGTTTGTGAATGTGAACTTGGGATAATTGTAGTAGATCAAAAGAACTTAGAAAGACTCAATTATTAGTAAACCGGTCATATTTGTTTTTTCAGGAACATATGAAAAGTATGACAGCTGAGACTGAAGTAGGTAGATAACATTGTGTTGGATTTGATATACATACGAACGAATTATAGATATTTTCCCATTTAGGTACGTTTGCCCACGGTCTATTCTAATGAACAGAGATTGCCCATAGCCTTTCCGGCTTCTCAATATGTTTCGTTTGGTATACGATCATTACAATGAACTTGGATAGCTGAGTCAGCTCGTATTCTAATGTTCTACCAACAACCAACAACAGTGCGCCACGCTCGGCAAATTTCCAGCTTACAGTGTTTTATGTGTAAATCTCGTCACCTCCCCATGGCTTTTACTATACAGTGTGTACATAAACAAGAGTTATTTAACTTCAAAAAATAATATTTTCAAATGTCTACCTCTATACTTATGAACTATAGACCCTAAGTAGTGTAGGTCAGCTTTCCGTAGAGATTATATAAATGAAAAAATATACGCGATGTTCCATTAAAAAAAAGAAGATGACGTCATAACCGAAGCAGCGATGCCGTCATAACTAAAAAAAATCAAAGCTGAACATGGGCAAATCAAAATAAGAGTCGACCTGTCCGAGGATTTTCAAAAATATGTTTATCTGGTGGCATGTCATAAAGACATCATTATGTCATTTGATTATAGTGATGTAAGTAAGTTCATTATGATACTAGTATCATAATGAAATTCCAAATAGCACTGGTGCCATAATCAGATTCAAAAAGTACTATTACAATAATTTTATTTGACTTGTGTAAAAATTCTATATCTTTACCATCAATAAAATAAGTTTAGAAGAAAATATATGTGCTAGATCAAAACATTTTATTCAAAATACAATTTAAGTTAACTAATTATTATAAATTGTAGAAGAGCAATTAAAACTGAACCTTCATTTATCACATTCTTCGTACTGGTACACCATTCCTCATAACGAGCAAACACAGGTTCATATACCAGCCGTGATTTTTTAGGCAAAAGAGAGTCCACCACATTTCCTGCAATTCCTTCCAAATCGGAGGGTAAACTTTCATCGGAATCACCATATAATGTTTTAATTCGTTTAATACATATTCAATTTGCAACTTATAGCAGGGTTTGACAGCTAAATAAATAATTTGTTGATGCGTTGTCAAGGAAACGGTAAGGCATAGGTCACTTACTATTTTTTTAAATAGATAACTTAATGCACCTGTCATCGTTTCAAAAATACAAAATTTTAAATTTTTAGAAATATATAGGTAATTTTACATTGATATGCCACACCAGATAAAATTTTGTATGTAATTTGGATCATAAAACACGCATTATGGTACACGCCGTGTATATTCACGACTAGTACCATAATGCTTGTCTTTATGATACTTATTACATAAATAACTATTATCTACGCTCGTTATATAATGACAGTAATATGACACTCATGTCAATGTCATAATGACGTTATTTATATCATTAGTGCGATATATATTTATCGCACGCTTTTTATAAAAAAAAGCACGCAAACCACCGGTTGCTAAGGAGATATCAACAAACAGCTATTGTTATTGACTTAGTTATTACTTGATAGATATTGTGTGGTGTTGACAATAAACAATATTAATTAATTAGT
Source organism: Rhagium mordax (assembly GCA_963680705.1). Classification (NCBI taxonomy): domain Eukaryota; kingdom Metazoa; phylum Arthropoda; class Insecta; order Coleoptera; family Cerambycidae; genus Rhagium; species Rhagium mordax. The sequence continues at coordinate 80,464,082 of OY796656.1, forward strand.
AGTTTTTTACGAGGTTTTTTATGTATAAAAAAATTAATAATCCGAGCGTAGATAAAATTTTGTATATTATACGTGCCATATCTGTATTTTATAGCACTCGTCTGTTTGGTTCGTTTTGTAAACTTCAGACGCGTGCTATAAAATACCTCATATGGCACTTATAACATAAATAACTATTATATTAAGAAATAATGAATTTATTTCATACTTTCTGTACAGGGCCGTCCTAAAACATTTGGTGCCCATAGGCTACTAATAATAATGCACTTCTCTTCGTAAAGAAATACACGGGAATGGAAGCGGGAACGGTTGTGATAGGTGAAGTTTTGCAGAAGATTCAAAATTAGAAAAAGTCAATGTATTACCAATAAACAAAGAAAAATATAAAATTCATACAGAATTCAAATAACCTATATCGAGACCTATATCAACATATAGGTACTAATAGTAGAGTAAATAGCTGCTTCTATCGTGTCATCCCGTTTGCACTTTGTTGCTAAAATGTGAGACCCACTTTTTATCATTCCCCATCCGTTAACAATGCAAAATCGAGAGGTCGCCAAAAAATCGTACTGTACAGGGGGTTGCTAGGGGTGGTTTTTCAAAATTTATGAAAACGTTTTTTTTGCGCTTTTTACATACATGCCACCTGGTCCATCATCTACTGAAGTTTTATGCCAATATTTTAATCAGAAATATATATTTTTTTTATTTTAAAATCGTCATGTACAATGCTTTGATATGGAGCGCCTTATTATATAAAGTCTCGCCCTGAAATACTACAATTGTAATATCCTTTCTAACGTCCTAACTCGAAAACCTTTTGATTAATCAAAAGAATCATTTCTATGGACGTTGTAGACCAAAGATCGAGGATTTCATTACTTTTTTCAGATTCTAAATCCGATGGATAGTTTCGTTAAAAACTTGCAAATTGTAAAGCAATGTCGTGGCGGTAGCGGCCGACATTGGAGATGCTACGAAGGTTCACGTTACCGTGGCGGGGCAGTCAAAAAACGACTCTAAGCTTCAGCGCATTTATAAAGTCGATATTCGCCTATTATCGTGCAATTCCTGTGTTTTAGAAGCATTTTAACTGTCTTGCGATATTATTTTATTAATAAATATTATTTAATTAAACAATTTCGATGTGATTTTTTTAATGGCAATAAAATTTCCCTTTGATTTTTTTTTCAATAATAAGTAATTTTCAATAGGTACACAAAAATATAGGCCGGTAGCCGGTATCAAACACAAAAATATAGGGTAGGTAGTAAGGTACCTACATAAAAATAGTGTAAAAGTTTTGTTGAATATATTAAGTTTACAATAACAAAAGTAATAATAATAATTAATAATAGATAATTATCTATTGTATCTACAATTATTGTACTACAAGTATAACGAATTACAAACCCTTAAAAGGGAGCCATATATAACAAAAAGAGGTCCGATTGGGAAATATTTACAATTTTTGGTCATACATTTTTTGTTAATTCATATGATACAAAAGAAAACATGAACTTAGAATAAGTTGAACTATTAGAGTATATTTTTGTGATTTGTGATCTGTTCATATAGTTTGGCCCAATCAATAGGTACTTTTACCTTGCAAAAGGTATAGGAAAGTTTATATTTGGTACGATTGTTTAATTAGGAAGTTATTTAAAATCCCAAGTTTTCGACCTTGGGGGGATGCCGCTTGCGCCGCCATATTAGTATTAGGGGGTGGAAAATCGCTTTTTTGAGATTATCTCGGTACCGGTGCGAAATGCGTCGATTATAAAAAATGTAGTACGATTTTCTACATTTTTATCGAAACTTTCTTTTCTAAGGTTCATAGTTTTAGAGCTGCAGCGCCTAGAAAGCAAGCGTTTTCGTCAATGTCTCGGAAAATTTTATTTTTTTATTTATTTCTCGCTGTTTATTAATTTTCTCCCTTAATCGTTACTCCTTTCCACACCACCATAGAGGTAGAATGGTAGAGTAATAGGCCGCGTTGTTTTTAACGTGTTATCCCCAGGAGGCATAATCCACAAAGCATCAAGTCGTTGAAAATGATTAATACTTTGACTTTTTCGAACTCCTTGTGATAGACCCGGTTGTTCTGGATCAATTAATGTTGAAGAATTAATTTAGTTCGTCAGAGATTATGGACTCTTCCTGAGAATTTTCCTCCTGTTCCTCAGGATCATCACCATCACCATTATCATCTGGCATTTGTAAAGTGAGAAATTGATTGATTTCAGGTGGTTCATCGTCGAAATCGGGGATTATTTCCGGAATATTGTTACATGAAATTCCTGTGCAATATAATCGAACATTTGAAGCCTGCCTTTCTATATATAACTGCATGTTGTTCCACATCCTTTTTAACATTTACATGAAATGCATTTTAATAAAATTTCAGGTGCAGGATCTTTCATCATAAGTATTGGAGTAGGACCAAATTTACTACTCTTCCAGCTGCATTCTGCATTTTTTCATTTGTTTTACCATAATTAAACTTGATCTTGATGGTAGGTCCGTAAAGAATGATATCGTGCTGCATCGCTTGTAGGAGGCAAAGAGACCAATGTACATTAATTGTTTGTAATAGATGTAATAAAATGTAATTTAAGGTGACGTCATCATTATTTTTATTCTGTAAAGTTCAACCAAAAATTTTCCCCCCCGCACAAATGATATCTTAACTGTTAACATTCTCATCTTTCAATATTTGAATTGAATAAATCACTGAGTGACAAGAAGTCTTGACTCTATAATAAAGGTATAGTTACATTTTTTTAACCTGCTTCAGAAGAATAAATAACTTTCACTCCTGAGAACAAGACATGATGCTTCGTGGATTATGCCTACTGGGGATATCACGTTAAAAACAACGCGCCCTATTACTCTACCTCTGTGGTAAGGAGTAACAAATAAGGGTAAAAATTTAATAAACAGCGGAAAATTTTGTTCAAAAATAAAATTTTCCGAGAAATTGACGAAAATGCTTACTTTCTACGCGCTTTAGCTCTAAAACTATGAACCTTACAAAAAAAGTTTTGAAAAAAATATAGAAAACGCTCCACTTTTTTTTTGGGATTTTAAATAACTTCCGAGTTAAACAATCGTACCAAATATAAACTTTCCTATATCTTTTGCAAGGTAGAAGTACCTATTGATTGGGCTAAACTATATAAGCAGATCACAAATCACAAAAATATACTCTCCCTATAGTTCAACTTATAAGTTCATGTTTTCTTTTGTATCATATGAATTAACAAAAAATGTATGACCAAAAATTGTAAATATTTCCCAATCGGACCTCTTTTTGTTATATATGGCTCCCTTTTAAGGGTTTGTAATTCGTTACACTTGTAGTACAATTATTATTAATTATTATTATTACTTTTGTTATTGTAAACTTAATATATTCAACAAAACTTTTACACTATTTTTATGTAGGTACCTTACTACCTACCCTATATTTTTGTGTAAGATACCGGCTGTCTGCCTACATTTTTGTGTACCTATTGAAAATTACTTATTATTGAAAAAAAAATCAAAGGGAAATTTTATTACCATTAAAAAAAATCACATCGAAATTGTTTAATTAAATATTTATTAATAAAATAATATCGCAAGACAGTTAAAATGCTTCTAAAACACAGGAATTTCACGATAATAGGCGAATATCGACTTTATAAACGCGCTGAAGCTTAAGGCGCGCACTGACTTGAATGTACATGCGTTGAGTCGGGACGCACGCACATGCATGCGTGTGTAGCTACTCGGGGTATATTTGTAAATTTATTTTCACTTCACATTCACATTCGTGTTGGTTCAGTCATTTCCGGTCAGTCATTCTTGTTCGTGATGGAAGAAGTTATTATTGCGGTGGTTGCTTATATATGGTGATTTCAAATTGATTTAAAAAAGTAATAATAATAAAAAACCAAAGAGATTCTGGATCCATGAAATATACCTTCTTACTTTTGGAGAAATGGAAGGAATGCTTTGCGTCCCACAAAACGGGTTGTTCGTATATATCAATTAATTGTAAGCAGTCTTCATTAGACCACTCCATTTTATTAATAAAAATCACATGTATTCACCAGAAGAGAAAATGCTACTCGCACCAAACATGCATTCAGGCTAACAAAACAACAAAAACTGGTCCAAACTGAGCACGCATACACGATATGATTCCTTTGATGTGGCGAAAAAACCGACAGCCGATGGCTTGGACCATGTGCATTCGTGATGACTCGCGAGATGTTAAACATGCGTTGAGTCGTTGCGAATGGCACGTCCAGATTTGAATGTGCATATGAGTGCGTCCCGACTCAACGCATGTACATTCAAGTCAGTACGCGCCTTTAGAGTCGTTTTTTGACTGCTCAGCCACGGTAACGTGAACCTTTGTAGCATCTCCAATGTCGGCCGCTACCGCCACGACATGGCTTTACAATTTGCAAGTTTTTAACGAAACTATCCGGATTTAGAATCTGAAAAAAGTAATGAAATCCTCGATCTTTGGTCTACAACGTTTATAGAAATGATTTTTTTGATTAATCAAAAGGTTTTCGAGTTAGGACGTTAGAAAGGATATTACAATTGTGGTACTTTAGGGCGAGACTTTATATAATAGGCGCTATATGAAAGCATTGTACATGACGATTTTAAAATTAAAAAAAATATATTTCTGATTAAAATATTGGCATAAAACTTCAGTAGATAGATTCATAATTTTTGGAAAACCATTTTTTGACGACCTCTCGATTTTGCATTGTTAACGGGTGGGAAATGATAAAAAGTGGGTCTCACATTTTAGCAACAAAGTGCAAACGAAAATCTTTTCTAGAAGGTTTTTGCGGGCTGGCAAACTCTACTATAACTGTACCTATAAACAAGTAAAAACTACTTACCTATGTGTATAAATTAAAAATTATTTTTCTAGTATTTTCTTTGGCAAATTGGTAATAATTTCACACAAATAATTAAATAAATAACTCTACGGACAAAATACTTAAATCATTTAATTTGCCCTGTCCCAAGGAAGCGTAAATAATTATATTACATTCGTTTAAGTGCTGAAAAAGATCTTTCACCGTTGCAATTTGTAGCGGCAATACTTAAAAAAGTGCGCGTTACTGCTACTTTTTTTGTAGAATAAAAAACACAAAACCGACAAATACGTCCCGAGATATAGAGATCAAAGTTACTAAATGTCATTATGATGCCAGTTCTGAAATTACTATCTATAGCAACAGATGGCGAGAGTCAAAATTTAACAATGCTGCATTGCATTTTTCTACACCCTGTGTAATATTAAAAAAATATTTTTTATGTAAGTTCACTCTCTGCTGTTGGTTCTACAAGGGACGGAGTTTCAGAATTTGCTTTTTTTTTTCATTAAAATCGGCCAAGACATTCCCGAGATGAAAGAATTTGCTGTACCGACTAATTCCATGAGCAGATTAGTTGAGAGAACTAATTGAGAGTAGGGTGAACTGAAATTCAGTTATTTGAAATAATTTGAACAAAATTTCAGTTTGCTTTCCAATTCTGAAGTTTCAGCGACGTGATACGTTAGCTCTTTATTTTTTTTATTGTATAAAACAAGTTTATCTGGCACGGTAGCCGAGTGTGTCAAAGCGTTGATACCGAGGTTGATACGTACTTACTTGGTTGCAAAGATCGATGGTTCGATTCCATCCATTTATTTCTGATCTGCTTTGGACTTAGATGGAGGGAGAATCATCGAAGCCCTGGATGTGGTTCGGACTCTACAATAAACTGTATGGTCTCATCTCTCTTTACTTAATACAAAATCCTATAAGATTTTCCGGGGTTACTCCGGTGTTTTTTTTTTTTTTAATCACTTATTTAACGTCGGCCTATTTCCGCTACCGAGGCCAATCACTGACGCCAGGAGACGAGCAACCCCCAACCTGGAAATTTTGCCGAACCTCTTATCTTACTAAGAGTAGGGATTTTTTACTTGCCTAACATTTAATAGTCAAGGGACCGACTGCTTTACATCCCCTCCGAAGGATGGTATATCCTCAATACACCTCTCGCCTACAATTGTATTGCTTCTGCGATATAGCTGATATACAAGCCGCTAGAAGTAGGGAAGCGAGACCTCGTCTTTCCGTGGAGCCCATCCACGTACTAAACGCAGTAATGTTGCTTTACTTTCATATCCGCTCGCTGCCTGTACTCCGGTGGTTAAGAAAACATTTTTTTTAACATCTCAAACCTTTTCCTTTGCTTTCTGGAAACTTATAATCATTAATTAGCGGCTAAAATACGGCAAATGTTTATGCTATACCGAGTCCGATTTGCAAAACTTGAACTGCCAACTTGATATACTTCATAAATAGCATAATTTACTGGGTATATACTGAATTTGCTGGGGTAGGATATAATTATCTAGGCAGGACATGGACCAACTTACTATTCGCTTCCAGTAGAACCGAGAGTAGAACTTTATAGTTGGCGCGAGAGTTGGCGGTTTTGGAGTGATAGAATAATGTGACACCGGGAGGACCAAGCCTGCTAAAATTGACAAGCAATATACCGGGTGACCACGAAATGACGCTCGCCCCTATATCTTCTTGGTTTTACAAGATATGACTTTCAAATTTGGGCACGTCAAATATCTGCTAAATATGCATTAATTCGACTGATTTAACATTTCCTGTCACTTCCGGTTTCGCCGGAAATGATGCTAACTTTGGAGTTTTAAATAAATTTTTACATTTTTTGATTCAGGAGGTCAAAAGCACCTACATGATAGAAATCCACTGTTAAATATTATGAATTTTTTTTCATTTATATCTTGTCGAATGTTATTCTTATGAATTTTTATGTATTATAATATGAACAAATAGTGAAGTGTTTGGTAGCAAGTTGCCAGTAATAAAATGCTTTATCGAAATAATGCAGGTGCCATTTAAAAAAAAAATTGTTATTGTGGAAAAGCGATTTCCGAAATGTTTCTGATCTTATAACACAAATGTCATATGACATAATATCATAATTGTATTTTTGATTATTTGTTAAAGCAAAACAAAACCTTTTTTTGGGGTCACGACTGTCTAGATGAAAAATTAAATTTGTTGTTCATAAAAATGTCAGTCATTAATATTTTTATCTCAATTTGATATAACTGTGTCCTAAACGATCTACTGAATACAAAAGTGTAAAAATATACAGGGTGTTCCATTTAAAAACCCTTGCAAAAACCAAAGTTTGTGTCACCTTCGGTGAAACCGGAAGCAACAGAAAATGATAAATAGGCTGAAATAATGCATATTTAGCCGTTATTTGACGTGTCCAAATTTGAAATTCACATCTTGTAAAACCAAGAAAATATTAAACGAGCGTTTCGTGGTCACTTGGTATACAAATATACAAGATATAAAATATGATGATATGCAAAATATTATTTTTGTAAGTTATATAGCACGATGCAAATAAAATGAAGTGTTTAGAACTATTACAGTTTTGATAAAATGAAGTGTTTAGAACTATTACAGTTTTGAATATATTGAAAAACAGGAATATTATGTAACGGACTATGCAGTTTTACCGACCTTTGTGAAAATATTAATTATTTATATAATTGTTTATTTATTCCTTTTTCATTGCTCGAATTGTTATAATTGAATGTAAATGTCAATGATTAATTTATTTTGAAGGAAGCGTAATTTAATATCTGCTTGTACTTATTCAAGTGTCTGTTGTAACACATCATTTTTATAGTTTATTTATTTGACATTACCACAAATTAATTTTCAGTAAGCAAAACATATTATATACACCATCAACTTAAACAACGAATATCCCTCGTCAGTTTATTGATTAACCAATGTTTTTTCTGTAGGGGAAATACCCCTATAATGATCCGCACAACACAATCAATCCTGATTACATGGGCACCGACGGCACGGGGGGGTATGAGTTAAGATATAAATTATGTGTGTGGCGTTAAGCGCAGTAGATCAATTGTTCGGTCAGTTACTAATGTCGAATTTTATTGACAAAACGTGATTTTTGCATGTCTTGGATTATATGTTTGGTGAGCGCTTTATTTTCTAAATCCTAAATTCCATTTTACTGAGGAAACATCGAAGAACTCTGTAATTCAACGGCCACGTGTAAATAACCATTCCCTTTATGCTTCACTCGCCAAAAGCTTTTTCACCTTCATCAGTTTTTTAACAGACCGGTAAACTAACGGACCATTGAAATGCTTGACATTGTAAAAATACATTAATTTCAATTTACCCATTCTCATTAACGATATCCGTTAAAGAATTTGGCGTCAAATCGCAGGACCTCGGCAATTATGCTTATTAACAAACAACCCTCTAAGCCAAACATGAGCCTCATCGCTGAACTCAATTTTCCAATAAAACAACGGATCAGCTTGCAACTGCTCTAAAGCCCAATTAGAGAAAGAACGACACAAACACTGAGAGAATGATTTAATTGGAAGAAATAAAATTTACGTCAGCCAATTAAATAATTTTTTTGTATTTGGCGAATTAAACATTCAATTGGGAAAAACAATGGATTTATTTCAAAACGAAAACTAAATATTTAATATTGCGAAACAAATCAAATTACTGAAAAACAAATATTATTATCTTGTATATGAAAGATTTGTTTCTCAAAAATAAGGCTGTTTACAAATAATATTGGGATTTATTCTTTATTAATAAATTTATTTCTGCAAAACACCCCTTCTTACTGAAAATTACTACAAATATATTCTCTAGTTTATTTCTAATATAAAAATATTAATTTTAAGTCAATATTTATTGTATAGTTTACTCAAGATAAAGAAATATTGTTTTCTCAAAAATAAATAGATATTAATGTAGGTACTTACCTTATTCACGTATTTGAAAATATTTTATATAAACCATTATGTATTATTATAAGAGCATTTACAATTTAAAAAAAAATCCAATAAAATTGTATTAATATACAAATTAATTTAATAAATATTTTAAAATTATAAACCCCAATTTGGCCATGTCGTTATATATGGTCAGTGTATTTTGCATATTTAAATATAGGAAAATAACATTATATTATACTATATAGGTAACATTTGTCAGATAGATACCTATAGGTATAGACTTTAGTATTGTATTAATAAATACCTATATTGTTTATTTATTTATGTTCACTTGTTAATATAAAACTTGGCACATATCTATACCTATACAACTTAATTTTATTTTAAATTTAAAGTAAAAATTTAGCATACACTACAAATACATAAATGCAGGCAATATATTATTATATTGCCAGTACAGGATACTTATATGTTAAATAAAGAAGTTAAACACACAAATAAAAAACAACATTAGAACAAATAGTTTTATTGTGAAATAAAAATATCTTACTACACTATTTAAAAAAATATAATAAGGTTTAGCACATCAGCTTTCTGAGATAAAAATATTTTATTTATAACAGTAATATAATATCATTGTTTATAAAGTATATAGTTATTCAACCTCTTGTTAGTACCGGTGGATCATTGGTAGATGGCGTGCTGGATGATGTGTGCCCATTATTACGACCGTAGCCCCCGGTGTCGTTTACGTTACGACCATTGTTTATTATAAACAATGCTACGACGCATGCACGAATTTCGTACATCCGGTGCATCTACGTCACATGACATTCGACGAGGAACTAAAGTCATAGATCGAAACTCGACTGTAATTATTAATAACTTTTGACAGTTTGTCAGAGTTTTCTATTTTTAAACTTTGGATTTTTTGCTCTAAAATGAATCATTTATACATCATATGGCTAACATAACCTAAAATTTTTAGTTTTTGTAAATTTATTTTTACTTTAATTATAATTTTGTAGCTTTCAGCTTGGATTCATAATAACATTTAAAAATTCTCTAATAAGACAGTAGATATATAAAGTTTCAATATTGTAAATACGTAGATTATTAAAAATGAATTGCTATTTATAGGTTGGATTTCCAGTCAACAAAAAACAACCTATTTCATTAGATTAGGATAATTAAAACACGTATATAAAGTTAGCACAACCATTTTCGAAAAATTGTGTTTGAACATGCTGAAAATATGCCGCACAATTGCCGTAAATATGCCGTAAAAGTTAAAAATTTGCCGCATAATTGTTTTTAAAATAATTGATGGTTGCGTCAACTTGGCGTCAAGTTAGCACAACCATAATTTTTTTGTGTAAAAAATGATTGAAAAGAAACATTTTAGCATCCTGTATTTGCCGCGAATTTGCCGTGTGCGAATCTCAACACATTTAATGAATGAGTTATACTGAATTTATTTTAAAAACACTAAGCGCTTTACACAAAATGAGCACGACCACACAAAAATTCAAGGGCACTTCTAACAGCATGTATTCGGGCTTTTACGTCACAAAAAACAATGGAGGAATATGCTGATGCCTGCTATGATGCAAACAATCTTCCCAAATGCTACATTCGTATTGACGTAGCTCATTTTTTGAAAAAATATTCAAGATACTTAACTGCCGCTGGTCTGCGACCAATATCAAAACCTTTCTTATGGGAAGCAACGGCGCTCTTGTTACATGCTTAAATATGCAAGACGCTGAAGATATTGTAAGGGCGCTATTACTCGTCACCTCAAGCGTTACTATAGGGAATGGTACGCCCACTGTGAATGCTGCATATCTTCAATTGAAAGAACGAATTACAGAAGATACTCCAGTTATGAAAGAAGTGAATGAACTGATACAAAGTATAATCGAAGAAGAAACAAATGCCCCTGAGGAAAAACCTTCTGCAGAGGAAACCCACAACTTCTGGGAAAACTGCAGTTTGCGCATCAAAAACGAGGTTGATTCCATCATCGAGGCCGAAAAAGGTGATGGCGACAATCCAAGAGCCTGCAAAAAATGTGTCAATTACTTTTTAAAAGACATTGCAATTTTGCCAATGTGGAGCAATGTACGGCGACATGAATTTGGCTACGGCCGGATCCCAGCAAGCAGTGCCATTGTGGAAAATGAAATCGGTAAGATCAAGAATTTGGTGCTGACAAAAAAGAGACGGTTAGATGATGTCCCTGATAAGCTTTTGAGATATTACGATGGCCGATTAATAATCATTCAAAATACAGTAAATCCCGATAAAGAACAAATTCAGAATGTGTCTTGGACTACAAATTCATGTGAGTTGTCGCTGGGTTCTCCAAATCCAAATCTTCTACGAATTAGCGAAACAATTAAAACTGCATACACTTTTTTAGACGAAGACGAGTCCCTTCCTTGGACACCACAAAAATTTTCGTCACCAAAATCACAAGACCTTCAAGACTCTGCGTTCAAATACTCTCCAACAGAACAAATTATCTCCAGGGTCGCAAAGAACTGTGAGCGGGAAAAGGAAAATGGAGTTGTGGTTGGTCCAAGGAAAGTGAGATCTCAGAAATCTGAACAGTCGAAAGCCGTACTTAGAGACGTACAAAATTGCAGCTACGTGAGGTGCTCTGTTTGTGGCAAAGGCAGTATCGAGTCGGATACCTGCGAGTGTTTTTTATGTCTCAACACTGTCCATCTTGTCCATTGCTGCTCTCCTAATGAGAACGAGGGAGATTTTAGAGATCAAAGAATATGCTTGAAATGCTCAAAATCTGCTGAACGAGACGCTAAGGTGGCCGACAACTTTTTCGAAAATTGGAGAAATTTTGGTAGTGAAAATAAGAAGACAAAGAATATGGGAAGAAAAAGAAGCTGCCAGAGAAGAAAATGTACAGAAAAAGCGGAAAACAACGTAAAAATGACGGTAAATGACGATAATAGGGAAACAGAAGTGAAAAAATCCAAGCAAGGAAAAAAATGCTTGCAAGAAGAAGGTTTAATAGAATAAAGTGTTCAAAAAGTAGAAAGCTCCAGAGAAGAAAGTCTGCAACACGAAGAGCAGTCAACGAGTAAAGAAGGTACATCGGAAGAAGAAAATACAATAGAACATAACGAGGCAAGGGAGAAAAATATGATCGCAGATGAGAACCTCAACAGAATTACAATTACCAAAAATCTTCCAATAAAAAAGAAAAAAGCACTGTATTTGGGGGAGAGCAAAGAAAGATTGAAGGAAGCTTTGACTTTCACTAAAAGCCGCTCTATTCCAGTATTTCGGAACGGTCTTTGCGACAAGCTGGGCTTTATAAAATATCCAGGCAATGCTTTAATATTTCTCAAAAATACATGCGCATTCGACTCTGTGTTCCAAATTCTGTTGGCAGCAGTTACTGACTGCAATTCCATTAAATGTTACATGGAAGATAATAGGGAACAACCACCTATTTTTAATATTGTGATTGACACCCTTACACATGGATTACGACCTTTCTCTTACAAATTGCGTTCAGATATCTTGCTGGACTCCAAGAACGAAAGCCCTCAACCAGGGGCAACGAAATATGTCGATTGTATTGTAAACGTTGGCTCCTTGGCACGATTTTTATTTAAAAGCAACCCAAGTTTCGTAGAACGTTTTCAATGTCCACGGGGGTGTAGGGAAAGAGAAATCCAGCTTCCCATCTACGGAATAAATGAAACGACGCTGACTGGAGGGTGTTTTAAGTCCATTATAACAGATTGCGTCCAGAAAGAGCACCATCGTGCCTTACAAAGAAATGTCCAGCAAAAGAGAAGCAAATTGCCTTTGAAATTAGTAAGAAAAAAATTAATATTTTAGTTTCATTGTATTCGTTTTTTTTTAATTAAATTCAATTATTAAGCAAGTCGTAAATAGTTTTACACGGAATGCAATTAAATCCAAAATAACAATGAATTTTTACTGTAAATAGAAAACCATACCTTACTTGTTCTCGAAATGACAGTTTAGCAAAATCAGTTAGCACTTATTTTTAAAAATTTAAAAATCAAAGTTACATCCAGATTTTTTCTTGTGTACTAAGCAATTTACATTTGCAAGAAATATAAATATTATGATTTTTATCATATTATTTATATTGAGGAAAAAGTTTAAGTTTTTCTTCAAAAGTCAGAAAAACATGACATTTCTTAACTCATTTCATGACATTAAAGTTTGACATTTTGGACGGCTGTGAGTTGCCATAGCACCGTAGGCAAAAGTACTTTTTCTACGATCGTAATTACAATGCAAAAAGTAATACTTTGTTGCACTACTGCAAAAAGTAACTTACTTTTTGCACTAGTGCAAAAATAACTATTTTCTACGATCGTGCAAAAAGTATAAACTTTTTGCACTATTTACAGTGCAAAAAGTACTTTGATATTCTATTGATTACGAGTTTAATCTAAAGTGTAACATTATTCTTGTAATTTGGGTGTACGTATGAACGTGATAAGTAACTATACTATTAAATATTCCTTAAAATTTTATTGTTTGATATATTATTATGTAGGTATCATTTAATTGCAATTTCTTAATCTAATTTTGATCGGTCTAAGTCTATTGTTACTAACGAAAGTTTAATAATAAATAAATAAATAAATACACCACATGTAATTACGACCCCCTTTATCCCAGAAGGCTGAGCCTTGTGCGGGAGGGGGCTACACATTTAAAGACCAGGGACACACATCCAATATCCGTGTATAATGGAAAAATCCCTCTCACAGTATTTTCCATTGCCACGACCTGGATCCGAACCCGGGACTTTTGGGTGAGAGGCAGGTACTCTACCATCTCGACCATCAGTCATTACATGAAACATTAATCATAGTTATCTATGAATGGCGTTTGACAGTGACAATTGCTGGAATTAATTTCCAGTTATCAGTTTGAAATCTGAATATTTTGTTCTAAAACTGTTAAAAATGTAGAGTTCTGATAGTGAGGAAGAAAGAATGTAGAATGTTTAATTCGATCGTAAAAACAATATTGTGTGCAACACGTGCAAAAGTATCTTTGTTGCACTTAGCATGATTGCAGCTCTCGACTTCGTCTCGCGCTGCGAACTTCATGCTTCGTGCAACAAAGATACACTTTTTGCACTAGTTGCACAAATAACTATTTTCTTACGCTGTGAGCGACTTTTATCTTTATTTTTTTTAGCTAATCGACGTTTGAAGAAAAAATAGCATGTTTTATTCGGAATAAAAGTAACTTTTACTCTTAATAAAACAATATACCTACTATTATTACATTTATAATTGATGATAAATTGACAAGTAATAGTTATTTACGCAACTAGGGGAGAAAGTTGACGTCTACTCTACGTTGATTTGCACTCTATACATAACCATAACCGAAAGCAACTTTTACAAAATTTTATATTTTTCAACATTTTAAAGGCAGGATTAAAGAAAACGCTATACAGTACACGTGAAGAAACGAATTCGGTCACTTGTGTGCTTTTGCACATTCGGCTGGCGCAAAACGCACACGCGCGAGGGAAAATCTTACTTTCTTCACTTGTACTGTAATTTACCATTTCTCTCCCTCGTAACGTAATACACTATTTTTTACTACTAACCCGAGATATCACCATTATTTACTCCATTCTGCTAATGAGAAGTAGTATTTCTTTCCCTAGGTAAAAATTATAATAAAAAGTCACCTAGGTAAATAACGAAACATTATCTATATTTCTAACGAAATGAACAGAAACTCTTGTTAACTTAATTCTAAGCGAAAAACAAATAAAATTATTTATTTACACGTTTTACTTTTACTTTTAGATAGCGTCCATTTTCTGGAAAATGACATTTAAAATTATATTTTAATAGTTTAATTTTGTCAGTTTGACAACCAAACTCCCAGACTATTTGATATTTAGAAATATTTCAAAATAAGTGGGAAATAACCATAGACATAGAGCATGGACTGTGCCTTCCCTATCCAGCTGTGAATAAATACTGGCGAAAAAGTGTGAGTGAGGCAAAGCGTACTCGCTGCGTTGTTGTCTCTTTCTAGAATTCTGATTGGCCTTCGTAACAGACTTGAATTTTGTACCGTGCCTTCAGACCTACAGAAACGAGACAGTTATTGGCCGCGAATTCGCTTTGTCTCTTTCTAGAGAGTGGTCAATTTTCAGAGACTATCGCTCAGTTCATACTCTATGTCTATGGAAATAACTAATATCAAAATCTAATCAAATCAAATATGATAATATATCAATGTTAGTAGTAAAAAAAATTATATATATATATACTTCGGTTGAGAAGGCACGTTACACGTTACACATTATTCGGCGCTATAGCAGTGCTCGGTAAGTAATAGCTCACTTCCCAAACTAAGTATATAATATACTATTCTCCCCGCTTTTCCGGGGAGAAAAGACCTACTTTCTGCCTTGTGTGATTAAATAATTATATTACAGGTGATATTGTCATTTTCGAAACGTACGGCGGCGCACAAATGAAACTTCGAGATATCCCAAAGTGGTTTGAAGATTCACGATCCAAAATTAATTACAAAATTTCAGGCATAGAAGAATACACAAATGCCATTCGTGCTTCTGATGGTAACGGTCATTACAAGGCGAAATGTCTAAGGAATCAAAACTGGACACTGTATGACGATTTACACGCACCCAAATCATTCAAAATGGCACTAACTTATAGAGCAGATGTTGCGTTGTTAATCTATATAAAGTAGGAAGTTAGGGACGAATAACATTTATTATGTGGTGTTTTTAAAATAAATATAGTAGAACTCATTAAATGTGTTGTGATTCACAATCCGCATATCCCACTTCAATTATTCCAATTATCAGTTCTCCTCGTTTTTTAAAAAATTCTGGGTGGCCGTGCTCATTATGTGCAAAGTTAGCGCGACTATATAATTTTTTTTTTTTTTTTAATAAAGATAGGCATACGCATTCAACGACTCACGACTGCATATTTGTTCGCGGCATATTCCGCGACAACTATTCCAGTTGTTTAAGCATATGGTTTTTCTTATTTTATTAAGAAAATTTTGTGTGGTCGTGCTCATTTTCTGTAAAGTTAGCGCGACTATATAATTTTTTTTTTAAATAAAAATAGGCATACGCATTCAACCACTCAGCACGACTGTATATTTGTTCGCGGCATATTCCGCGGCAACTATTCCAGTCATTTAAGCATATGTTTTTCCTTATTTAATTATGAAAATTTTGTGTGGTCGTGCTCATTTTGTGTAATGTTAGCGCGACCGTGTAGTGTTTTTAAAATAAATACAGTAAATGTGTTGAGATTTGCACACTGCAAATTCGCGGCAAATACAGGATGCTAAAATGTTCCATTTTAACCATTTTTTTACCCGAAAAAAATTATGGTTGTGCTAACTTGACGCCAAGTTGACGCAACCATTAATTATTTTTAAAAACAATTATGCGGCAAATTTTTAACTTTTACGGCATATTTACGGCAATTGTGCGGCATATTTTCAGCATGTTCAAACACAATTTTTCGAAAATGGTTGTGCTAACTTTATATACGTAATTAAAACTTCATTAGTAATGCACTGAACAAGATTTTAGATGATAGTACAGGAACCAAGCAGAAATTTTGATAAAAATGATATACTATTCAAAAATTTCAAAAAGTGCGTATTTTTGAGGTTAGTTGTAAAGCCTGATTTTCATAGTCGCGAAATTGTGAAAAGCGAAATGCGAAACGTGTTGCTATTTTGGTTCATTTCACATTAAAATTTGGAATTGACCAATAGCAACACGTCTCGCATTTCGCTTTTCGCAATTTCGCGACTATAAAAATCATGCTTAAGGTGTTTAAATTAATGTTCTTTTTTACATGGTATAAGGAGAATGGTATGCCCGCGCGCAGGCACGGTGACGTCACTCAGTTTAAAAAGTGGCAGAGGTGACATCACAATTAACCCAAAAAGTATGTATTTTCTAAAATTATCGAATATTATGTCAAGTTTATTAAAATTTCTACTTAATTTCTGTACTATCAACTAAAATCTTTTTCAGTGCATTATTAATAAAGTTTTAATTGGCTTAATCTAATAAAATAAGATGCTTTTTGTTAGTTGGAATTCTACTAAAATTAGTAGTCTATTTTTGATATTTTTTCCATCCTAAGCGATCTATCACAATTTATTTTCCTTTTACGACAGTCAAGAAACACCAGACATATTAACAGTTGGAACTGCATCAGATCTTCAATTTCTACTGTTTCTGGGGGGAATATAACAACATCTGCTGTATTAAAAAAATTTCAAAATCTGTTGATTCTGTTGGGTTGAAATGTAAAGAAGAAGTACGTGCTATAAACAGACAATAGCAATAGGTAATAAAAAGGATAAACCGGCGAAATAAAAAATTAACCTGCTATTTTTCATATTAATTTTATCGTTGATCCATATACTTTCGCGAGCTTTTCAACGCGGAGAAATGTAAAATACTTGATATCAGTACCTTTTTGTCTTCGTGTAATAATTATTACACCCAGCCACAGCACAAGCAAGCATGGTGCTATTCGTTAACACTATTAAAAATATTAAAATAAACCGACTCGGTGGCACAGTGGGCTAAAGCGTGAGTGACAGACATGGCTCTGGCTACACTGCCTATCGAGTCCCGGTTCGAGACCGGGCACCGGCAAATGGCAATGTCGGTGGGTATGGATGTTTGTCTGCGTTTTTTCAAATGTGTAGTCCCCTTCCGGACAGACTTTGGCTTTGGATTTGGGGGTTGTCTAATTTCTGTGGTGTGTTTTAAGTTTATGTTTTTTTTTTTAAGATTAAACTTGCGAGATTACAACTGACTTTCGACGTTTTTTAAACTGAGTGACGTAATGCGCAGTAGATACACAAATTGGACGGCAACCTGACATACCATTATCCTTATACTATGTCTTTTTTATATATGTTTGTTATTTGACTGTTTATAATTTATAATGGCGAATTGTGCTGGAGCTATGTGAAAAAATTATAACCAAAGTACAAAAAGATATTGATATATAATATTAGTGGAGGAACATGTTATGTATATTGTATTTGAAACCTAGTTTTTAGCGATTTGGATGTTCACCTAAAAATGTCATAAATCACAAATATAGACTGTGCATCATAGGCAAAGAGTAAAATAAATGATCATAGGATTAACCTCGGGATTAACATAACCTCCAATTTTTAGTTTTTGTAAATTTATGTTCAACTTTAATCATAATTTTGTAGTTTCAGCTTGGATCCTTAATAATCTTTAAAAACTCTCACAGACAGTAGATATATAAAGTTTCAATATTGTAGATTATTTAAATTAGACTGCTAATTATAGGTTGAATTTCCAGTCAACAAAAAATATCTCATTAGATTAGGAAAATTAAAATTTCATTAGTTAATGCACCGAACAAGATTTTAGTTGATAGTATAGGAACCAAGCAGAAATTTTAATAAAAATGACATAATATTCAAAAATGTTAAAAAGTGTATATTTTTTAGGTTAGTTGTGATGTCGCGTGCACGACAATTAGGGCAATGCATATTTTTCTCGAGCTCGACGTCACATCCGGCTGCGCAATGTGTAATGTATCGTGAAATGTATATTTAAATGATTATTATAATATTTAAATTAATAAAAACAAAAGTCATGGAAACTGACTAGTACGTAAGTTACTCACAAGTTGGCAGCACATACTTACAAGTTAGGTTGAATAACTATATTACTTTATAAACAATGATAATATGTAGGCACAAACTTTGGTGTATTGGATGTTTCTAAAAGGCATGATGAATTCATAGGGAACTAATTAATTTCACTGATGTTATATTCAGGGTTAAAAAACATTATATAAAATGTCGATTAGAAACATTCTCTACTTCAAAAGTAAGTAAAAACAATCTCAACAAAAAATAAACTCATGTAGGTATAATAAATTTTAATGTCCCTGGATTTTTCAGGTCCTACATCAGGTTGGTGGGAAACCTGTACAAAAAATACAATTTACTTCGTAGTATCAGTATAGTACAATCTTTGGTAATACCGTGTGTAATACCTACTCCTACATAACCGGCACTTAAATTAATTATTATATAAAATACGTTAGGTATAAACTTTAAATTTTACCTTTGAAGATATCCTGGAGGCTTTCTAGCACCCAAGCTTCTAATAGACCATTAATTTCCATAAATTCGGTAAGAAATATACACATAACACAACAATAAACATTATAAACAGTGAATAACACAATATGGCGCTTCGGAGGCGTCTATACTGCACGATGCGGGTTCTTCTTCGACCAATATGGATCACCGGTAGAGGGGGAAATTTAATTTTCAAAAGAAAGGTTTATTAAAGGATAAGAAATATTTCTGGCAACAATTAAATATTTAATTCACTTTTTGATGTAAAATTTGATTACTTACATATTTATTTCGTGGAATATTTTATTTATTTCTAGGAAATAAATATAAAATGGTAGTAAATGTAGTCGAAACAAATGTATTTGTCATCATTAAATTTTTTGCTTCTAACCAATAATTTACTTACAAAAAACAAGCATTTAGAAAACGCCTGAATTAAATTATTTATTTTAGACAATTAATTCAAAAATCGAAATATTATCACATGAACAAAATTACGAAAAATAATTAATTATTTATATTAAACATAATAAATGACATTAAATATTTAGTAAATTGAAAAAACTATGACTTTATACTCATTTCAAGTCAAATATTTCCCTCAGTGAACGATGGTCTTGTGGCTTTAATTCCTGCACCAGCTGGTTCTCTTTTATATGGGTGTCGGCCAAGATTTTTGCGCAAAATTTTCCACGTAGTGAACGGACAGAGCCGCAACTGCTGCGATCGTTGACGAATCGACAATTTTGGATTCTTCTGCTCACTTTAATTTACATTCCTTCAACGTATTGATGTTTTTGCATCATTTAGGTAGTATGTGGTACGAAATCTATCCACAGTGCGACGAATGCGAGGACGAATGGCTTGTTCAGATGGAAGAATCGACGACCAACTTTCAAAGAAAATTTGAACAATTTAGTAGCGTTGGTTAAGCGTAATTACATTCATGGTGATTTGCCATATTATACTAAATACAAATATCACTCATAGCGCGCAAACTGACAGCTGATTTCACAGCCATCGCGATTGAAAGTTCTATCATGCTTAAAAAAACACCCTATATTTATAGATATTTGTTGTTGAAAATTGTGAGAAGGTGGACGTTGGAAAATTTGTGAGAGAAAGAGAAAACAAAAGGAAAAATGAAAAGAAGTGTTGCACTTAAACCGAGGAGTCACCATAGATCCCAATTAGATAAATGTTTCATGCTAATAAAGTAGTCTCCAATTGAAATTGCACAACAGTTTCGTAACTTCGTCCATATGATTTGCGAGATGCTATTTTCCTTTACGATAATGAGAGAATGTATTCTCATCTGTGCACACTTTTATCAACACTATCTATCAGTGGCGTAGTTAGCCCTGAGTAGGCCCTGTTTCGATATTTCTTGAGGGTTGGGGCTTTTTTCGGAAAATAAACAAAAACACTCAGAAACAAAATATATTTGACAATAAGAAAGTCAACAATACATATTAAAAAACTTAACTGTAAAAAAATATTTTAATGGTTAAATAGGTGTGTTTCTTGCCTTTTTTTGGTATTATAATATCATCAATAGATCAATAGCCCAGAAATTTTAAAGTCGCTCATGTGTAAGATAGTTTCGATGGTAAACAAGAGCATGATCTTCGACGTGCTGGTTTGAATCGCTAATGTTTACATAAACAGTTCAATCATGTTTTGTCTATAGATCGAAATTTAAAAAAGAATATTAATTCTTTTATTTTAATATTTTGCATATGATTTTTGTGGATTTTAAACAGTTTTCTAATTATTTAAGAGATAATAATAATTGTTTAAGTTGAGCAGACTATGCAGCAGCGTAAGTCGGTTATAAACAAATAGATATATTTCAGCAACAAATCTCGCAACAAATGAACTAATTTATATTGTCTTTTTTTTTATTTGAAACTGAGATATGCAAAAACCCACAAAAAGTTATTACAATCATTGATCTCCTTTTCCTTTTGCGTTATAAAATTAAACTAATATTTAGTTTTAGTTTTGACGCAATTTTCGGTGAATCCACGAAAATAAGGAGTTGAGACGATTTTTTTCGTAAGAAGATTCCAACTCGGTGTGAATTTCGGGCAAGGGTTTTCAAAAACATATTGAGAGGCCTATATTGTACTTTCCCGAGACAGAATAATATAGAGCTGTGGCGAAGTATTTTATTGTTCATTCATTAGGACTGCGCTTTTATCAATATAACTTAAAACTATGAACAATTATTTATTTATTTCAGTATTGATAAAGTAAACTTATGAATTTTTAAATCAAGTAGCAACTTAATTTTATTCTCTAATTTGACTAATATGTGTGTACAAATTTTACGATTTTTTGCTTACGCATATTGGGGCCCCTCTAGGTTGGGGTCCCTGTATCATTGTGCAACTGATACAGCGGTAGCTACACCCCTGCTATCTATATATTTACTTTTTATGCTCACGAGAGTATTTCTCTCAAAGGAAAACTTAAAAAAAATCATATAAAATAAAGACACGTTTCGGATCTTGACAATCCGTCGATACTTTGAATCGTTTTGTTAGTACTTTCACGTGACTGGAACATTTCGTTTCTAACCTTTAAGGCATTCTCAAATCCGTTTAAGTTGAATTAACCGGATTATGTGTAACCTTTAGCTTTTATCTTATACGTTTCTGTGGTTTACCGATCCGTTAAAAACAAACTGAGTGTTCTAATAGGCATCTACGACCTGGAGATATTTGCTTCCTTAATACCACAACACCCAACACATAATCATTCAATTCGAGTTAGTCTGGCCAGTCTGGACTCTGGGAGTTAATTATTCGGTGTTGTGGAGTCAAATGGAAACTCTCCATTTTATATTAGAGATTGAAGTATGTCTAATATTATGTCCTACAAATACATATTTGCCAGTTATTTGACACACAAATAGATATTTAAAAAAGGTGGCCATTATAATAGCCCGATCTTTCTGCATGAATTCATTATTTCATCAAAGAATCATATTATGGAAATATCAAATTCACATGGCTGCTGATTCGTTACATTCGTTCAGATGGTGGAATCTCTTCAGAAACCTTTTACTACCAATCGGTAGTATTTATAGTTCAGATTTCGTTGCTTAATGATGTATATATTTATCACGAAACTGGAGCATATTAAAAAGAATTATAATAAGAGAGACGATTTTTTAAAATTTCTAATTACATAATATTTAAAATTACTTCTTAATTTATTCAACAATATTTTGTGGGGAATAATATCGAATGCGTTGAAATTGTGAACGAAGAAGTATTTTGTTCAAGGCACTGTAAATATATATTTATGTATGCTGTTAGATAATATATTACATCATCTGTGTGTGGCTTTCTCTTCTTTAACGCCTTCTTGCTTGTCCGATGAGGTCAAAAATAACAAAGTTAACAAGCATGTATTTTATGATTTTGTTTACTATTTCAAAAATGTCTATAACACACTGTGTGTGATGGCGGTGTCCTAATTTTAGATATTTAAAAAATATAACTTTGTGTTACTAATTTTAATTTATCGTTAAAGTTTATGGTAATCCGGGTTAAGAGATAGATACCCCTGAATAACTTGGGGGTCGGGTTTTTGTGAAAAATAGTTTAAACGAAAGTTGACGAATTCACCCATGCGGATTGGACCTTGACCTTGAAGTTGACGTTGAGGTCGTTGTTTAAGGTCATTTGGAGGTCAATTTTGAATTTTCAAATGGAAACCCCTACGTTTGACTCTGGATTCGAAAAGAGGGGGGAATTTCACGTTCGGGTACGAGGTTCATTGTCGAGGTCATGATGACCTTGATGCTAGTTTAGAGGTCAACCTTGATCCAATCGGATAATTTGGAGCGATCGAGTTTTCGCGAAAAATGTTCGAACAACAAAGGTCAACTTCAAGGTCATGGTCCAGTCCGACAAGTTCAACACTTCGTTGGTAGAGAAAGAGACCATAACAAGACGGTCGAAACGTGAAACAATCAAAATAATCAACACACACGGGAGAAAGTCCGGAAAAGCTTCTATTCTATAAACACTACTGCAATTAATATTTAGAATAGCATACATTTTTTATCATTTATTTAAAATTGGCTTCCGCAGCGAAAGTTAACCACCGATAACACAAAATAAACTCACCAATAGTTCCTTAAAAACGAATATTTACTTACATGTGCGCTGCTTTCTGCGGCGGCGTGTCCTTCTTTGGTGTATTAGGTATGGAATAATACTTTGGGATTCTTTTTGTTTTAAAAATGACCACCGATATTTGAATTTAAAATGTTCTTTCGTAAAAGATATTTGCTGGTCGAGTTGTTTTCAATTATTGGGTACCATAAACTGTTTAGTAAAGCATTAGTTTGCTTTAAAATTAAAACCATTAGAATTCTCATAGCTTCGATAAATTTTTAATCTACTCTGCACTGACGAGAACCCTCGCGAGAACCAAGATTTATGGGTGGTAGAGGAAGACTTTAAAATTCTTTTTATTTTACAAAAACTCATATATGTATACCGGGTGGCCACGAGTCAATGTACGCCCCCAAATTTTTGGTTGTTTTTGAATTTAAAAATTTCGTTTTTGGTATACGTGAGTAAGACAAATGTGGGCTATTTTTAGACTAACAGGAACGAAAATATCATTTCTGGTTGAACCGGAAGTGACATAACTTTTTTTTCTTAAATAGAATGACCATGTTTTTGTTGGGTGTTTTATAATGCATGAAATTCCAATTGCAACTGTATTTCCCAATTTCAAAAATTCCAAAAAATAAGTGAGATACGAACAATTTTTTATTTTAAGAAAATTACTAAGTAGGTTATGAAAATTATTAGTAAGGTAGTAAACTTCCCTGTAAAGAATAAAATAGTTATTTAAATTACTGATAGATACGACTATTTTTAGGTTTTCCTTAAAAAACTGAATTTAATTTTCATTTTCATTTCCGCAGGGAAAATTTTTAAATGGGACCGTACTTTTTTTTTTTTGTTAATCAAACATAATGATTCATAAACTTTAATTTTTTCGCCAATAATCATTTCTTAACGAAATCCTTTGTAATAATAAAAGTGTTTTTAAAAGGTTCATTAAAATTATTTCTTGTTTAATTTGTGCTTACCTTTTAAAAACACTTTTATTATTAAAAAAAAGTTGATGTCACTTCCGGTTCAACAGGAAGTAATATTTTCGTTCTTGTTAGTAACAATAGCCCACTTTTGTCTTACTCACGTAGGTATACCAAAAATGAAGTTTTTAAATTTAAAAACAACCAAAAAATTGGGGGCGTACATTGACTCGTGACCACCCAGTATACCGATATACGCAATCAATTTGTCGTGTGACAAACGTACTTATATTGCAGGTGTACATTTCTGTCGCCACATAGCGAGGCGAGCTGAGCAGCTTAACCATTGAATCTCGTACTGATTTGAAACGGATCCTCGGGGTGGAAGGACTACTAAACCGAGACCTATCTTAGTACAAACGAATAAAAAATTGGCGCATTGTGATGTTAAAACAATACAAACTAGATGAAACAATCACCTTTGATTAAAATCGATTAAACAATGAATAGCTAAGTGCCTATAAAATTTGCTCACTGGTTGAACGATTGCTCTGCATCGTGTGTGTGTTGTTTCTATGATTAAATCACCAATGATGGATTAAATAGGATTTCAATTTCACGAACCTTTCAATTTAAATAATTTTAAAAAGGGCGGTAGTCATCATCCTTTTGGTCCTTTGACATTTAGAAAAATTTTTAAGTAATATTGTGGCTAACTTATGTTTATAGTTTATATGTAGTTTCTAAATTCGACCAATAATTGTTAATAACAATTGCAGCGATTTTTTAAAGAGAGTTCTCGTTGGCAATTCTTATAGAACTTATCGAGCGCTACTCAAAACTCCCATCAAAACTATCGCAAAATTAATTTTGCAGTTTTGAGGGCGTGAAAATAGAAAGCTTTGAAAATTCCACCAATAATTTGTTAATAACAATTGCAGCGATTTTTTAGCGAGAGTTCTCGTTGGCAACTCTTGTAGAACTGATCGAGCGCCACTCAGAACTCCCATCAGAACTATCGCAAAATGAATTTTGCAGTTTTGGCCGCTGAAAATAGAAAACTTTGTTGTAGAACTCATCGAACGCTACTCAGAACTCCACTCAGAAGTGATTTGTTGAGAAAAACATTTTTATATAAAAAAAAAAAATTCATAGCTTTGAGAATATGTGACTTTCTTTTTGATATTTTTGCGGCTAAAGCCTATAATTGAACATTTTCGAAAAAAATTAAAACACGTGCAATTTAAAGAGAAACTGTCGTAGGGTATTTATTTATTAAAGTGAAGGTTTTTTAATGTATTTTTATGTAACATATATGCCAGAATCTGTTTATCAAGTTAAAATATCGTTACTTTTTATCGAGCTTTTTATTAAAAAAAAATTAATTTTACTTTTTTGACATTTTTTTCATGTTACCGTATCTTCTATGGCAGATTTTCATATATTTTTTTTATAAAACCAAATTAATTTAAATTATGACAGTTAAAATAATTATTTGAAAAGGATAATCGTGTCTTTCTTTTTTAAAGATAATTTGAGTTATTGAAATCATCAGAATCATAAATTTCTTCTTCTATTTCACAAACTGGTTCGTACATGCTAGAATCCAAATTTTGCGTATCCGATTCACTTGCATAATCTGTACTTGTCTTACTATCAAAATAGTCTACTACTAAACAGAATCTTCATTAGCATCATTGATTATTTCAATATTTTCGGATTCATTATCTGCAAAAAACAGCATTGTCTTCTGTATAATATCTAAGTAGATACTTATGTATTAATTCAGTAGGCGCATTTGCCCAATTTGTGCCTTTGCAAAAACGACATTGAGTACTACAATTTCTAGCTTTAGATTTGCATGAGCATGTTTTGCTACCTTTTCTGCAAGAACATTTAGTTTTTCTATCAAACTTTCCGGTATGACTGACTGACTTGTGATTGGCCTTAAGCCATTTTCAGAATTTTCCTAACCAAAATCCAATGGATTTTTATCGTCCCTTCCAAGTCATGTTTGAATTTGCTAATAAACTCTTAACGAGTGTTGATGTAAAGCGTCAGATGTTGGTGGAAGCAGACAAATTACATGCAACAGTTCTTTTGGCTTCAACCGTTTTGAAATAACATGAACCTCATAACATTTAAATAAATATGTGTTGATTGGTTAAATCTATAAACTACCTTCCCCTGCATTTCGTAATGCTGCCTTTATAGCATCTGCTTTATAAAAAGTTAGCAGATCTAGACAACGCCCATTTAAAACATTTGGATAGTCTATTAATTTATGTGTTTTCATTTCTTTTATTTTTCTACAACCAATACGGAGATATTTAAAAAATAGTATAGTGATTCACTCTAAATGCATAAAAAAGCACTTTTATGCTCTTTTCTCGCGAAGCCGTAGTCCGATTTTGTAAATTTTTTCGATTTTCGACTCATTTGCATGTATAAAACAAAAAACAAAAAAAAATCAACTTCCCGATTACATCACTTTTCATCAATTATTTTAACTAATTTCTCTCCACTATCAGACCCGCTCAAAATTGACAGTGAAATAATTGTGAAAACAAATATCCCACACCATATCCTTCAAACACTTATTTCAGTCAATTTATAAAAGTAACTGTCGTATTTTAGTGTAGAGCTGCTATGTTAAAGTATTAAATAATTCACCAAAAGTTCAATTTTTCACCTCGCTTCTATATTCTGTGCATTCTGTGCCCAGATTTAGAACAATATACCTACATAGTTTCTATTTTATTTTAAATATAAAAATTAGGGTATATAATAACACAATAATGTAATTGTGTAAAGCTACCGATGAATTCTAAATTTCTATTAAAAGCGCGCGCGCATTCTAGAATGTGAACTGCGGAGGATATTTCTATTTTATTGAAAACAGTTGTTTTCCAACGAATAATGTTAATTTCATTGCCAGCCGCAGCTAGGAATAGCGTTGCTGGTGTATGTTTTGACCTACGTAAATCTACAAGCCGTGTAGCATTTATTATTCTCTATTATTTTGTTCTAATTATCTTTTACGTTAATAACTCTTAAGTTCTTGAAGCAAAAGAGATGAGCAGACAATTTTGAGAGACCTCTAAGTTCGCTGTCTTTCGGCTGTTGATTTATCGGAAAATTTGTGCCGATATATTTTTTTTCATATGAGTTGATTCGAGAGTTGATTTTAAGGCTCGTTTTAAGGGTTATTGTCACAGTCAGTTATTTTGGCGAGAAATTAAGTTAACCCGGTTACGTCGAGTTTGCCAAACCGGCAATAGTGCTTGGGAGATGAGTTTGAATGAGTAGTCTTTTTCTAATTATGTTTGATCTCGCTTGATCTGTCTACGATTTTAGATGACACTCTTATTTTGGGTTACTCTTTAGACAACTATCAACAATGAAACAATGCAACACTATGGAACCCTCGTGGAATCTGTTTGCAAAGTTTATTTAAAATTAAAAATAAAAAAATTGTCATATAAGACGAATTGAACAGTTGAATAATATTTACCTTATTATTGTTGACGAATTGAATGTCATCTAAACCCGAGTATAAAATCATCCAAACCAAAAGAATTTTTGCGTGATTTGTCCCTTGCTAATACTCTCAAACACAGGCAAACCCGAGGGCAAACCTAAGCTAACCCCGTTTGATATGGTTTGGGTCGCCAAAAAACCATTTTTATCTTTTGTCTTCGACGTTGAAGATTATTTCATCCTATGTAATGCACACGTTTTCATTCTTGTTTAGTTTGAAAAACAGGTTATAATAGCAGGGAACCTTTGTCTAACCATGGAATAATACTTCTTTCAGATATAACTGTGCGACTATAATAGATTCGGAGAAGTTCTTAATTGGTGATATCAATATTTTTATAGTGCCACTATAACGGTCGATGGCACGTTACAAGCATTTTGATATCAGAATGCATCATGAAAAAAGCATTTCATTACTAATGTGAAAATAATATTTTATTTTATCATATCACTTCTAGCTTGATATGGACAAAAAATTTTTATGGTTATAGTCTCAAGTCGTCTAAAGCTTAACATCTAAATGTTCACTTTGTTTATGCATGTTTACTCCATGTTATTGTCTATTTGATTCATGCATAAACCTCCGTTATAGTGTTTAGTCGATCATTGCATACAAAATAAGATGTATGACTTAAGCGCAATGCGGGCTTTTCCTGTGCTAGTAATTTAATTTGTCCTAAAATATATTATTCATCTCGTTATTCATTTATTTACAGCAAGTACTCATAGAGCTGAGTTCAATTACATCGGGAAATTACAGTAAATAAATCTATAACAAAACAACACAAGTAACAAAAACATAATAAAATTGATAGTACGTAAACTATATTAACTAGATTAAAATTTAATTAAATTAAATGGCATCACTTAATTAAAATAAGATTTATACTTAAGTTACCTATGAATTATTAATATATTCATGAGAAAGAATATTATAAATTTTTATATCATTAATTTACCAGTTAATATAAATAATATATTATTTATTTGTTGTATAATTTGAACATTAAAGGTGAACAATATCAGAATATTAGAAAAAATTTATTTATATCTAGAACTCCATATACTTAGAAAAGTATTTTTTTTATTTCGAAATCATTTTTTAATGCTTTAGTGAATCACCCGAGCCTAGAAAAAAAAAATTTTCAAACCGTATATCCAGAATGTAGAAAAAATTACAGCGCTTCTTAACTTTACCACGTTTTTATAAATAGTGCGGTCATATATCATTCATCACCTTATAACGTACCTACGGGGAGATTGTAACAATCCCCAGATCTAAGTGTGCCCCTGACGATCTCAAGTATTAATTAGTTATTAGCAATATTGTAGATTAAGTAAAATATATTGTACAATTTTCGTTTAAGGATTTTTTTTCCGCACCTATAATTGTTTTAAGATTTACAAGTACTCGAATTATGAAGAATGTTCTCGAGTTTTGGAAACATGTTTGCCCGTGTTGCTCCAACTTTTGTTTATTAATTATGTAAATAATAAAGTTGACTTAAAGCAGCATTATTTGTTTAAAACAGTGAAGGTTAGTTCACACATAAATTAGACAATATCATGATAGTATTACAGCAGTAATATACACTATACCAAATGCTGATCCTTACGTATCCAGTAATAATTCACTAAATAACAATTGTTCTAAGTTTGAGACATTTCAATTGTTATCATTTGTTAAATTAAGAAATACCGTAAACTCTTTAAAAGAAACAAGGTGTTCTGATTATTAAAATTAGTCTAAATCTCTAAAGTCTAAATTACCAAAAGATATTTTATATGGACATGTTTTAAATAATATAATAATAATAATTTTTATTCACCAAAATATATAAATTTGACAGTACCAAAACTAATTTGACGATACAGTGTTACAAGTTCAAAAATACAATAAGAATGGGAAATACCTACATATAGAGACATTTTGTCATCTCTGTCAACTACAAAAATCGTACAATAATGGGTTACTTTATTGACTGTTTCTATCACTTTATTGACGATTTTGAGGTACCTACTTTAACGCCAATTTTTTAAAAAAGTTATTTTTAAAAAAATCCAGATATTTTTTAGATTGGAAAATTTTCAGAAGTGTGATAGTAAATCCCAAATAAGATTAGAAAGCAAAAAGTAAAAAATATTTCAAAAGCTCCATTGATTTTAATAATAACTTTGTTATCTTATCACCGATTAATAGTTATTTTTGTATCAAGGGTGCGAAATGCTACTTTGGTGATCGAGAACGAAAGTTTTTTGACGAGGCGCAGTCGAGTCAAAAAATCGTTCGAGATTACCAAAAAATGTCGCACACGAGTTGCAAACAATATTTTTTCTACAACGATGTTAATTTGATTAAACTGAAACCCTCGCTGAAACCATAAAATGATATCTTCTATTATAATATTTAATGCAAATTAATTTAAAAATAAATAGTAGCAGATGTCTCAGGTAACTATGGAAACGCAGTATGTTTGTCAACAAACATTTTTCACTGACGTTTTCGATATTGTGTGTTGAATATTGTGAGTTTTTTAAAGTAGTAAAATAATACATAAGATAATGGAGAGTCTCGAAAGTGAAGATGATTTATTCTATACCCCAACAGAAATATCAGATGCAGCCTACACTGAATCTTCTACGGGAAAAATCTAGACGGCAGTATGAACAATAGTTATGTGATTTGCAACCTAGTGTGGGATCGTGGTAACGCAAAAAAATATTGTCAATGAAAAAATGTCTCATTTTAGACACTGACGTTAATGCGCAAACATAGCCTTTTTTGACAGTTGTAGAAAAAACTCGAGAAAAAATAACTACACT
The DNA here is from genome assembly GCA_963680705.1 of Rhagium mordax. Classification (NCBI taxonomy): domain Eukaryota; kingdom Metazoa; phylum Arthropoda; class Insecta; order Coleoptera; family Cerambycidae; genus Rhagium; species Rhagium mordax. The sequence goes on from OY796656.1 coordinate 80,494,576, forward strand.
CCGCATCAAAATTAACGCACCACTAAAAATTTACCACAATTTTAAAGGTGAGAACTGCCAATCTGATTTTGGTGATATTTTTTTTGAATTGTAGGTTTATTCCGATGTTTATTCTTCAGAAATAGGGCAGTGGTATATTTTTATTGAAATTTCTGTTTTGAGCGTATACAAGGTGCAAGAGTAAAGATACGTTTTTTACCCGAGAATTGAAACACCCTGTGGGATGTCCCAGCTGCAATAGCAAATATCTACTTGAATCAAACTGTAGCCCCATCTTTCCCGAACAATTTGTTTTTTGATTCACAGCATTATCTCTATTATGAAATGAGATTAAAGTTAAAGTGCACCAGTTTATTAAAAATTTAAGAACTTAGACAAGGTAGGTCATGGGAAAAGAAAAAACAGATACGTCAAATTCACAAACTGTCATATTCCGTTTGACTTACGTCAGTGTTATCCTCAAAAAGTGTTTTGATAGTAAATTATTACAATGGAGCGCCAAACAAGAAATTTAAATCGGGTTGAATGTGTAAAAGTCATTACATTGGCCGAGGAAGGATTAAGCTACCGTGCTATAGCTCAGCGGCTGGGAGTTTCTCTTACATCAGTACCCGTGTAATTCAACGTTTTAAAGAAACCAACGATCATAACAGATGTCATGGACAAGGAAGGCATCGAGGAACAACAGCTTTCTATGATCGTTTCATTCGATTGGGAGCATCTTTTTTTTACGGACAAGTTCAGGTTTTGTCTATACACAGCTCCGACAGAACACAAATTGTTCGGGAAAGTTGGGGCTACAGTCTGATTTAAGTAGACATTCGTTATTGTAGCGAGGACACCCCACGGAGTGTTTCAATTTTCGGGTAAAAAACTTATCTTCACTCTTTCACCCTGTATATGCCCAAAACAAAAATTTTTATAAAAATGTATACCACAGCCCCACATTCTGAAGAATAAACCTACAATTCAAAATAAAGATCACCAAAGTCAGATTGGCGGTTCGTGAGAAAATCACCTTTAAAATTGTGGTAAATTTTTAGTGGTGCGGTAATTTTGACGCGAAGTGTATATTGTAGATACTTAATTTATGATTCAATAAAAATAAAAAAATTATTCTGTTTTATTCAACATTGATATTATAATGTATTGCTCATTTATTATTTCAGCATTATAGAATTTTTACATCTTCTAGTAATTATTGGTAGCAATCATGGAATGCCTATTTCAGAGTTCATAGACACATTTGAATTAGCATTTCTCCTAAAAATACACCATTTTTGTGTGACCTTTAAAGCATAGAAACATTAAGCAGCTAAGAAACGTGCGAAAATATGCGTGGTATCGCGTAATATTTCAATTTAATCATGCAGGTATTATAGATTATAGCTCTATGTTCTTGAAAGTAGAATATTCGTTTTAAATACTATGTTTCACAATAAAGAATGAAAAGAATATAATCCAAACAATTATTTTTGATTTGTAAAATTATCGCTCGTTGTTGTACCTTAATAATAAAATAATTAATAATTATGTTTTAAAAATAAACCCTTTGTGTGTAATTCTTTGGCTTTGGAGGTTGCATTTGCATTGGAGAAATTTGAAGTTTGTATTTTAGCTTAAGATTTAGTTTATTTTTCTAGGAAAAGCTTAGGAAAAGCTTGAAAATTAAATAATACATAACTATTTATTAGCAAATATTGGTATTAAAAACCAAGAGTAGTAAAAAAACGATGAAAGAACCCTTTGGTTATACAGGGTGGTTCAGAATTTACCGATTAAACTTCGGGAACTAATAGAGTACGTTAAAATAAATGGACTTTCTTTAATAAACTTATATCTAAACCTGCATAGCTTCTGAGATACAGGGGGTCAAAGTTTAATTAAAAAAATATATATTTTTAAATATGTTCTTAATTAGTTGAGGTATTTTAACGATACTTGTTTGACAAATTAACAGTAACAAGTGATGTTTTCCGAAAAAAATTCGACTCGCTAATTTGTACAGTGACGAGAATTTATAGCTTTGCAGAACGTTTTCTGAACCAATTTTTTGGACAAAGCTTTGGGTTATGACAAAAATGCAAAGAATACTTTTTTATTAAGAAATAATTGTAGTTTTTAAAAATGTTAATTTTTTAAAATTTATCCAGTGGCGTATCACTATCTTTTAACAAGTAAAAATTAAAAAATTGAATACTCCGCCACTGTATAAATTAGCGAGTCGAATTTTTTTCGGAAAACGTTACTTGTTACTGTTAATTTGTCAAACAAGGTTCGTTAAAATACCTCAACTAATTAAGAACATAGGTATTTAAAAATATATTTTTTTTAAATTAAACTTTGACCCCTTTGACCAAAGTAATTGTGACTGAGACGGGAACCTCGAAAGAGTAACTATTACGTAACTGCTACTAAATTTACGACTTTGATGTATAAATAACTTAATTTGACAAATCTACAGTCGATGCCACGTAGTTTCTACCACTAATGGTTACTATACAGGGTGAATTTGAAATACACTGGATAATTTTAATCCGTTAAGCTCTATGGTCCGTAAAAATTCTTAAAAATAGTCATTTGTAAAATAAATGAAATACAGCCAATAAAACAATTTTTGAATATTTATTAAATATTCACGACGCTCCTGCCTGAGCAGAACAGCTGATGTGAGTAGCGACATAAATGCCTGTACCCCCACTCTTCTTAGCTATCGTGTTGTTTGTTGTGTTGGCGTAGTTCAGCCTGTGCATCCATGATGTCGAGTGTGAATTTTTCCTAGTGTTTTAGATTTCAGTTTTGTGTTCGTAGCTACCACGTTGCCCGCGTAGTTCACAGCCTGTGCATCCATGATGTCAAGTGTGAGTTTTTCCTAGTGTTTTATATTTCAGTTTTGGTTTTACTTGGTAAACACTGCGAATACTGCGTAGAGGTATTTGTTCGTAACCAAATCAATGTCAAGTTCACCGGTCAGTGGGACGAGTTTAGGGTTTTTGTGTTGAAACATTAACTATGAAATTTTGAAATTAAAACACTGCGAATTCATTAATTATTATGCTATAGGAAATTACAGATTAAAAATATTCAGTGTATTTTAAATTCACCCTGTATAGTTATGAGACTTCTACGTATTTTTTCTGACTGGGGAAGTCGTAGTTACCAGTCGGGAGACCTTTGAGTTTTTAGAACTTGAAGGTGGCAAACTATGGTAGCAACGACTAACTCATGTTACTGAAATGGGACTCCAGAGTTGCAGTCACTTTCAAGTAGCTTTGATAGTTGCCGCGACGTTCTAGGGACCTTCACTATCCGTTTAAAGTCGTGAAACTTGTAAGTAACCATTATTAGCGTTAATGGCGTTACCGCTACCTTTCAACTATTCACGATTACTACAAAGCGCGTGTCACCTCTTAAATTCACCAGGAAGTAAACTTCGCTATCTAGTTCCCAATAATGAAAAAATTTCATGGTGTTGTGAGTGTAGTGAATATAGCTACAATTCATTCATTGTGTAAAAAAAGTGGCTTTGATATTTCGTAATTTTTCTCTATATAATGATTGACAGCTAAAATATTTTTATCAATAAAGTGCTTATATGCCTACCTTTTCTTGTATTATGTATTTAATATATGTGAGATTCGCAGATAACTCACAACAAGTGAAACTTGCCTCGTCATCATCTGCCTGTCAATAATGTGAGGTTAGGTTAGAGACTGGTAGATCATAGATAAATATGTGATGTGAGAATAGTATTCTCCCACCGCGGATAAATATAAAGAGTAGGTTAAAGTTCATATGTAAGTATGAAGTGGCAGCAGTAACTTTGAATAGGTAGTTAATGGTAGTCACAACTTTGCTGCGACTTTAAAGTGATATCACAACCCCATTCGGTACTTTGTAGTAAATATAACTTTAAAGCTGCATATTCGCAGTTCCCGTCACTGTTTCCAAGCAATGATTACTTATAAGTCGCGTTTTCTAGTAAAAGGGACTTCAAAGTTATTTTATCCGAAATGCGCCATTTTCTTGGACAAATCTTACGACACCATTGCTACAAAACATGAATCCTCACTTCACAGATTACTTGAAAAATGCATTCGTTATCAATTCTGCACCAAATATAATAAATTTATGCATAATAGTTAGTTTCAAGTTCCAAATAATAATAAAAAACGCTTTCAGCATCTAGAGTGTCATATTCTCGCACGTTATTAGATATTTTGAAGACAATATTTTAATTAAAAAACGTAAATTTTAAAGGCGCGTGGTTGGATTTGGACCTGTCATCATTATGTTTGACAGTAAACTTGCATTCGTTTTAATCCTGTCGCTCAGACCGATCGAGAAACAGTACAAGTTTTGCTTTCTAATATTACTCTTATAGTATTCTTTTAAGTGTCTAAGTGTCTGAGTTAGAGAACTGGACGAGCATCATGAAGGAATGAGACAAAGTATAACAAAATCAGTTGCAAGACAAAGCTACACTAATTTGAAAGAGTGGAGAACTGTAAAGTTCCATAAAAGTCGCGGCTTCCACGCAAATACGTCGCCGCTACGTAACCACCACGTCTTTGGAACGTAGCCGGGCAAGTTACAGGAACGTAGTCGGAACGTTGCGGTCACCGAAAAATTGTTCCCCATTTTGGTCGCGTTCACGTTCCTATTACGTGCCCGTAGCTAGTGGCAAAATACATTAAAGACCTACAATAGTCGCCGCTACGTTCCAGCAACTAATTGTGCTAGTTGGGATTTTTTTAAAATTAAACTTTGACCCCCTGTATGTCAGAAGCTATGCGGTTTTAGATATAAGTTTATTAAAGAAAGTCCATTTATTTTAACGTACTCTATTAGTTCCCGAAGTTTAATCGGTAAATTCTGAACCACCCTGTATAAAGGGTGTTCTGAAAAACACTAGCAAAAATTCAGGGGCTGATAGAATTTCAAAAAATATTACAATTTGTTCCTTTGAACCATGGGCGTATCTTTTTCCGTTTTCAAGATACAGGGCGTTAAAAATAATTTCGGTCCTATATCTTCCACAAAATTCGACCAAACGAGCTGAAATTTTGCTGTGTGGGGTTTCTGGGGATGATAAATGCTCTGGTGTTATTAATTTTTGGCTATATCATACAGGGTGTTCAGTACAGTACTCCGTGGGAACATTTTAGGTCCTAACTTTTTTGAGACTAATCTTTTTGCCCCTTTTGTCACTTGCTGTTATGGCAAATTTATATATTCTAAACAAAAAAGGTGCTCTTGTAAGAAGTGCTAAAATTTGCCCGTTTTCGAGAAAAACCGGGTATAGTGCACCAAAGTCAAGCAGCTGGTATCCCAAATTGTTGGATTTTACTTCAAGTAGGCTTTGGCACCTAGTTGTTATTACTATTAGTTTCATTAATAAAACTGAAAATCATAGTATATTATGTTACTAGGAGTAGAAGGCGACCATTATTGTTGAGCCCAGAAGTTCTCCTCCGAGTGACATATACTATTTTTTCTGCAAGCGTTAAAATAAAAAATATCAAAACTTTAATTTTGAAAAATGGCATCAGGTCAAATACGTTCAAGCTTACTAAAAAAAAAAATATATGTAATACTAACCATTTTATTTATCAATTAAAGATGACATACGTGAATTTGCAATTTTAAGTATTTCAGGTGGTACGCACTGCATTTCTTCAGACTTTTTCGCTTTTAAATTTAAAAAACGGCTCGACGCGCGACGTCAACTTTTAAAATGACAGTTTATGACAAGTCATAACTTAGATTTTGAATTCGTTGCCATAGATACATTATTTAATTTTTGTACTAGGAAAAAAATGAGAAATATTTGTACTAGTACAATAATAGGCTCTTTCTACAGGACGTGTTGCATTATGTAATGTAAGTATTGTTATACGCTTGAAGAAAAAAGTTACTATTTGAATGGTAATGATAAAAAGTAGTAAAAAATAATTTTCCTTAAATTTTAATTTTCTGTTAGTAATAATTAGTTATTCTTTTTTTCAATTGTATTCAGTATGTGTTAAACTTTTTCAGAAATAAACTAACTATGACGTTATTATTACCATTCAAATAATAACTTTGATTTTGAGTTTTATTAATGAAACCAAAGATCGAAACTAATAGATAGTAATAACAACTAGGTGCCAAAGCCTACTTGAAGTAAAATCCAACAATTTGGGATACCAGCTGCTTGACTTTGGTGCACTATACCCGGTTTTTCTCGAAAACGGGCAAATTTTAGCACTTCTTACAAGAGCACCTTTTTTATTTGGAATAAAATTTGCCATAACAGTAAGTGACAAAAGGGGCAAAAAGATTAATCTCAAAAAAGTTAGGACCTAAAATGTTCCCACGGAGTACTGTACTGAACGCCCTGTATGATATAGCCAAAAATTTATAACGCCAGAGCATTTAGCATCCCCAGAAACCCCACACAGCAAAATTTCAGCTCGTTTGGTCGAATTTTGTGGAAGATAGGACCGGAACTAGATTTAAAAAAAATTATTTTTAACGCCCTGTATCTTGAAAACGGAAAAAGATACGCCCATGGTTCATAGGAACAAATTGTAATATTTTTTGAAATTCTATCAGCCCCTGAATTTTTGCTAGCGTTTTTCAGAACACCCGGTATATGTACAGGGTGATTCACTTAACTTTCCCACCCCATTTTTCTCTGCTATTTTTTCAATTACAAAAAAAATATAACAAAAATTGTAGAACTTTTTATGAAGTTTATAAATATGGTATCAAAAAAACAATTGAAAAACAAATTATGAAGTTACATATATAACTTGCATTTTTTTTAATGCAAATATTTTGGAAAGTATTACAAATAAGTACCAGGTGTGCTATATTGTCGAAATCAGAATAAAATTGTATGTCGAAAAATGTAATAAAATACAGGGTGTTCCATTAAAAAAAATGCAAGTTATATCTGTAACTTCATAATTTGTTTTTCAATTGTTTTTTTGATACCATATTTAAAAACTTCAGAAAAAGTTCTCCAATTTTTGTTATAATATTTTTTTTGTAATTGCAAAAATAACGGAGAAAAGTGGGGTGGGAAAGTTAAGTGAATCACCCTGTACATATTTTTAGGAGTAGGTATATTTATGAAGGGATCTGTAAAGTACCTACATTTAGTGATCTGACTTTGGAAAACAGACGTTTTTATTATGGACCTGTTAGCCAAATCAGAGAGCTCGTTAGAGAGGGAATATAAAAGGACCAACATTACGAACGGGTGCTGAATATCAAAAGAAAGAAAGAATGTTTGATTAAAACATAGGCTTGTTGAGATATTAATCGTATAAATTATCTCTAAAAATTCCATTGAACTTGACAAAGAGAAATTTGTTTACTAGAATAAATTTATTAAAAATGATAATAAATCATGCCATTTTTTATCTTTAATTAATTGCTTCTTTGCTTTTTTTTAAATAAAGATTTCTTGTTTTATATAAGTATGTTTGTATCAAATTTAGTAATAGTACCAAATTGTTCTAAATGATATTTTACATTAAAAGATTTAGATTGAGTAAAATTTCGTAATGTACACAGAAAATAATTAAGTAGAGTCCGGCTGCTATAAGAACAAGCCAGGGGCGTTGCAACGGCTGCGCTAGCTTTGGCGATACCAGATACCATGCTTCTACAAAGTAAGTAGTGACGTGCATTTATCAAACTCAACGCTGCGAATAACAGATTTTAAAAATATTATGATGATACGCTTATGCTAGAGGGCGGGACTTCGATGGACGACCGCGCAGATATTCTTTGATGACTTTGGTGGCTTGTTCTTATAGCGGCCGGAGTCTAAATATTGTATGAAACAGAGAATAGTTATGAATAATCTATAAATAACTTATCTACAGAGTCCAAAAAAGTTAATTTAACACTTAGTACGGCGAATTAAATCTTTATTTCCGCACGTGTGGAATATGGGCCATTCTAAAACTAGTTGTAGAATATACTATTGTTACCTAAATCTAAATTAATTCTAAATTAAATATTTTTTTTCTTAAGTGTATTCTTAACGGCCTCTCATATCACCGAAGCAACCCCCGGATAATCCTAGAATTTTGTGTTAGGTAAAACGGACGATGTCCTACAGTTTATTGTGGAGTCCGAACCACATTTAGGACGATAACTCTCTCTCCATTTAACTCCGAACCAAGTCAAAAATAAATGTTTAATTTACCCCAAGATGAATACGAATCATCGATCTTTGCAACTAAGCAAGTACGTATCAGCGCTACTGTATCCTTGAGTTAATAACAACTATGTGTTGTGTTTTTCTTCATCATTATGACATATTTCTGTATGCCTAGTTCCTTCTCCTTCATCTTCTACAGTATATCCTGCCTCATCTTTGTCGTTTTCAATATCACTACCTACATATTTTATATCTTCTTCCCCATTTGCTGTTTTTGCCTCGGTATCTTCCGAAGAATCTACAATGTATTTTAATTTTGAATAATGTTGAAACCCAACAATTATTGTTATTTACAGTTGTAATTTTCTGGTCAGTCTCTTTAATTAGGTCTCTGTCCAACATTTTTATTTCGTAGATATAAGTTGTTGGTTGGTTGGTTGAATATGGTTGAATGAATATAAGTTGTAAATTATGTTTAATAGAATCGAGTTTCGAGGTTGACGTAATTTATAAGTATGTTTCGCTTAACAATATAGCCTTAATTCGTTGAAACAAAGATTACATTGTTTGGTTGGAAATAGTCGAAGGAGTGAAATTATTTTCCTTCGATCGATATTGAACTAAGATATTATTTGTTTTTGTTTCTAGATATTGTTTAAACTGTTTTGTACGATAGTTTTATTCCATAGTATTACACAGATTTACGTTAAAATTCAAACTCTCACAAAGTATTTACTTCAGTGATAAAAATCAACACATTATTTTTCAGTGGGAAAATAAATTTACCAGTAGAGATACTGAAGCATGAAACCTGCTACATTCATAAATTTAAACTTGGAAAATTGAGAAATCGTCTAAATAACATTGACATATTACTTCGCATTCAATTTATTTGTTAGGTTGATTTTTTATTGTTTTCCATCGAAATTTTTACCGTCATTAATCAACTATCATTTAATCAGGATCTGTCAAGTTTGCCCATACATGAGAATCGGACCCAACTATGCATCATAATTATGCACACATTTTGCACTATCTTCCTCTAGAATTTTGCACACTGGAAGTGACAGGGAAAATTAGGTGAGGCGTGCAAATTTAACAACCGCATCCGTACTTGTTTCGATTGAATTGATTTTTTTTTTTTTCATCATAATACTCTTAATTTTGCACATAGATACTCATGTTAGCGCCAACGGGTGATGCAACGACGTTACGAAAAATTTACTCCAGCAAATTTATTTACGAATATAACTCCTAAGTAGGGATGGGACGGATATCCGGTCCGGCTACTGCATCCAGCCTATCCGGCTTCCAAACCGGATATTCGGCTCCGGCCGGATATTTTTTCATATCCGGCCAACATCCGGCTAAATAAAAACAGTCCAAAATGCATAAAACTGTTATACAGTGTGGAAATTAAGTAAAGCATAAATTCAGTAATTCGGTTTCGGTTGATATTAATTTTTTGGGAAAAATCTCGAAGGGGTATAGCGATTTTAACTTCAGCAATATTTTCAGCCTATTTTCAGTTTCTTGTGTCATTTGTTTTTTACATTATGACGTTATTGACTTTTTTTTAAATGATAACCTATATTTTTTTATGATTAATTTTGGTACAAGTATTATTTTTCTTGGGTATATCGGTCATATATATCGGTCATATATATATGACCGATATACCCAAGAAAAATAATACTTGTATTGATATCAACGGTCAAGAAAAAAACCTAGAATATTCAGGGTGATTCTAAAATGTATGGCCAAATTGATACAGTTTTACAGTTTTAGTAATTAAAGTTTTTTTTATTTGAAATTTAAAGGGCTGTAACTTCTTAGGTTATTTTTGTATATAGGTAAATTGGGTTGAATCAACCTATTTTGGTCTCCTGATGACGCTGTATCAATTTGGCCATACATTTTAGAATCACCCTGTATATCAATATATTAATTTTGGTAGTAAGTAGTTTGTATTCCGGTTCCAACCATATAAAATTTTCAATGTTATATTTAAAAAAAATCGAGAAAAACGGTCTTTTAAAGTTCAAATAATAAAAAATTATAGTTTAAAAAAACTAAAAAAACACGCTTTAAAGGGAAACCGAACTAAAAAGTAAAAAATAATGTTTATCCATTAAGATTTTGTTAGACAGTGGTAAATATACCACTAACTCAATATAATGAAATGATTTTTACCTCGATTTTTACTAAGATTAAATCTCGGTTTAAATTAAGAATAAAGTGATTGACAAAAAATAATTTTATTGTAAAAAAGCGTGGGGTGCATGATATCAATTGTTATAGATATTTCATTGGCAGCTATTGATTAAAGTAGAGTTAGCACCCCACGCTTTTTTACAATAAAATTATTTTTTATCAATCACTTTATTCTTATTTTAAACTTAGTGAAAAGCATTTAATTATATTGAATTAGTGGAATATTTATCGCTGTTGAACAAAATCTTAATAGATAAACATTATTTTTTACTTCTTTCAAACTTTCTTTCCCTATAAAGCGTGTTTTTTTAGTTTTTTAAATAATTCTTTTTATATTTTTGAAATCAAATTTTTTTCAAAATTTTTCAATTCCAATTTTTAATTTTTCATTTAAAAATTTTTGGAATCGAATTTTTTCCAAAATTCTTGAAATGAAATTTTTTTGACATTTTTCAATTCCATTTTTTTTTCGAAATTTTTCAATTCAATTTTTTTTGTAATTTTAAAAAAAAATTTGAAATCAAATTTTTTTCAATTATTGTATTGTCATCGAACCTTGATAAGTGTGCAATGTTTCAGTTTAATCTGACGGTTTGAAATGGATGAAAATTTCGTTGAAAGATTCCGTTACATACAAACATACAGGTGAAGCTATGAAGCTAATAAAAGCGTGTTAAAAAATTCATTAAATTGGGAAAATTTATCTAGTTGCCGGTGTAAAAACGAAACACATTAGTTACGGTTGTCAGAAGTACACAATTTGTAAATGTCACAATAAAATATGCCATCGAAAAATCGGAAAATCAAGATATCCGGCCGAATAATCCGGCCGGACCGGATTTTGAACCGGATATACTGCATCCGGTTATCCGGCCAAAAGCTCATCCGTCCCATCCCTACTCCTAAGTTATAAAATATTATGTTCAAGAATTAACAGAAGAGTAATATACTTTAACTGTACTTGAGACTACTATATAATATCATCTTTAAATGCTCGTATTAAAAGAATATAAGCAATAATAAAAAAAGTCATTTGTATAAACAAACAATTAAACAGGTACTCCTATATTATATACTTTTAAATTTAAAGAATAATTATTAACTGCACATTTTCCACACTAAATTTTTAAAATATTTACATAATTATATTGCCACTGTTGCCATTAATCTTCTAAACTTACTTTGGGGAATTATAAATTAATGTTCTCGTGAGTTATAAAGTATCGATGTTCAATTTTGCTGCCGTTATATTGTGTCAAATAGCTATTAAAATATCCGATATCAATTATGAACTTCATGAACTTGAGCCAAACAAAATGTAAAAATGTATGTAATTTGATACTTTGATAGTACCGTAAATAATACCTCTTAGGATATCGTGTATGGATAATAACAATAACCATAAGTAGTTTAATCCGTTGCTTTAATGAATAGTCACGAAATACAACTTTAATTAAAAAAATACACAATAATTAAAAATTTACCTCTATGGATTTCTGACTTTTAGAATTTAATTTCCAAAAAAATATATATTAGTATCAATATTATTGAGAAAAATTTTCTAGTTTTAGTTATTCTTATTAGTGAAAAACCTAGGAAATGTAACCTTGTTATTTTTACCTTTACTAGCGATTTATCACGGTAAAATGTTATGACTCATTAAAGAGCTTTAATACTGTAGTAGGTACTGATAGTTAATTTCTTCTGCCGCGGCCCGCGAAGAATACTGCCTTCACAGTTAGTTTAAAACTCCATGTTTTAATTGTTCGTTATCAATCCGGTAGTGTGATGGACGACAAATGGTGCGTCGCTCAAATGCGAACGGGATCAGTGGGCCGTTTAAAATTTCAAAATATTGCGTATTTGAAAATTTATTTGCAAAAAACCAGAATTCTTTTTCACCGACTTTTCATTTAATTTAAGTATAATGTAGCACACCCCGAAACAAGTATGGCCGTCGATCGTGATCAGCGCTGTAGTTATATGTACACTGTAGTGAAGATGTGTGCTACTTTATTATCAAGTGGAAGTTCTATAGGTTAAAATGAATGATTTTTTTTCCTTGCTGGTTGCAGTTTTTGACCCGCTGCGCTGTAGGTACTGAAGCTTAAGCTTATTGTACCCCGAGAGTCTCCCTATTCCATGAGACCTGTTCCTACAAAATCGAGTAAAAGGTCGATGAGAGCTTTGGCTTTGGCTCTCTTCCGGTGTCACTGATGGTTCCCCGAAGTGTGCAATTGTTCTCGCGGTTAGGGCAGGGCTTTCACATACGATATGGGGAGGTGTTTCCTTCTCTTCACCACATATATCCTGCAGTCCGGATCGTCCTTCATCTTTATTTTGGTGAGATGTTTATTCAGTGTTAGGATACCCATTGCACATTTTAAGTTGTTTTCTGCTCATCATCTTCAGCAAAGTCTTTGATTTGGATGGATCACCAATGAATATGCGTGATTGTCTCATTCCTGAGTGTTTTCCCTGACCAATATGCAAGTGGTATTTCTTTCTTAATATTTAGTTCTTCTAGTATTGGAATTGTCAAGTACTATCACATTTTTGTTGCGAAAAAACAAAATGGAAATATTTAAATGTGTTTTGAGGTTTTCTTAAAATTACAATAATTAATCCTATCTAGGATGAATTATTGAGGTTAGAAAAATTTCGAAACGTAAATCAAATTTCTTTCAGACATTAGTTCTACATCCCAACATGGTTAAGGCTAACACAATGAAAAAAATAAGAGATAAGAAATAAGAAATAAAGAATATGGAATAGAATTAACAAATAATGTATCCGAAAAGCAAGAAACAATTTGAACAGTTGAATTTTAAATCGAATAAGAACTAATATATTATCGCCCAGAGTATTGTGTATTTAAAACTTGGAATAATTATTTATCTTATTTCTTATTCCATTTTTTTATCTCTTATTTTTTTCATTGTGTTTAAGCCGAGGTTTAAGCCTAATGAGATACTAAGAACAGTCCTGACTGCTGAGTCAGCAGTGAGTGGCCACAGCGCCCTTCTCCTAATGTAGTAATGTACAAATTTCGAACTGAGGCGAGTTGTCGACCACTCGTATATTCGTCCCAATCCCTGTCGTGTTCGAAGCATCCTGGACTTATCTGTATATACAGGGTGTCCCAGCTTCGCGTCGGCCAAATGATAATAATTGGGCATTATGATCAGAAATTATATTGTCGATGGTTCTTGTTCTTGAGATTAAATCAGTATCAATGTCAGAAAAAACATTATCAATCAAGTCTTTGAATCTTTCTGAACACGAGAATATTCAGTAAAACATTTATTGTATCCAAAAGATGATAATAAATTTGACAGGTCACATGTATTTGGATTATTTATTAGAAAGTTGCAATAATAATAATAATAATAATAATAATAATATTTTATTAATCCATTAGGAGCAATACATGTTTTGCTGTGGGACAAATCAATATTTAATAAGCCTGGCATACGGCTATAAATTGTGTAAGTAACAGTGTAATTTTTTTTTATAGACATTTTTACGCAAATATTTTTATATATATAAGTACTTATTATGTACGCATACATCCATATGGGCTAACCTTACTCCACTGCAGTAATTACGACGGATACAAATTTTATGGCAGCGAGTTATGCGAAGAACCACCTTCGTATCTGTTAAAGAAACACACTTGTTGTGAAGATCATTTTAATGCAAGTAAGTTTACTATTAAGCTAGTGTTGGAATCAACAACTTATACTGTCCGAATTTTCTTTGTAGCTTAAGAAGACAACAAAACCTTGAAAACAGGGAAAGGTGCAATGAAACCTAAGGTAGTTCCGCATATATTTGAGTGTCAGTATAATAGACTAACCTGCAATAATTCCCAGCATCGACCAATAAAAAAATATATTTACTTAGTTTTAACGATGGGTTGTCTGAAAGTCAATATATGCCTCAAGAAACAATACCCAAGAGCACCCCTTTGATTTTCGTACTTAATTTATTGACTTTTCAAGGATTAAAAGCACTGGGACTGCTAAAAAAAATCGTTCTAAGGAAAGAGATAATTTACGGAAAACATGCGAGACCGGGCCTTAGCTTGCTGTAAACAGGAAAAGTTCAAGTCCATCAGATGCAACTCGAGATGCAACTACTTAATCTACCACTTCAGATTCTAGATTGTCTAGCTAGAATATTTGTTCAAAATTAGTATTCGAAAGATAATGTTGAGAAAAGTATTTACCCCATCGAAAAGACACCTAACTGAATTATATCTAGTGGTCCCAGCAATCTCTTTATCTGTCAAGAGTCAAAAGAGCCAAAAATCATTTAAGTGTATGTTGTTAGCAAATTGTGTATTGTGATTGTGAATGCTATTGTTTAGCTGAAAAATTTCCAAATTATTTTTTACGAATAAACTTGCTTCGTTGCTTCGTAGATAAATAGATCGGAAACAGTTAAAATATTCTCTAAAAAATGCGAGTCATCTCGAAAAAAACTGACGCGTTGGCTAATGGTTTTTGTTTGACGGTTGGTTTCTTATGCCGCATTTTTAAAATGAAACTCCAAGTTTGTAGTGTGTTCAAAATCATTCATTGAATGGAAGTCTATTGATGAGGTTAAAAAACCTACCCATACCCTTTTACCATCGACATATCAGGGTACAGTACATAAGCAATTGCTTCAAAATTTTCAATTCAAAAATCGAAGAATCAAACTGCAGCTATTATCGTGGTCGTAATATTAATATGATGAACTACTTGATAGACACCTTATGGATTAATATCAATTCTTTCTAAAGGATTTGATGAAAGAATAACTGATAAGATGATCGTAGAAGAATCTGGATTTTAAAATTTACTGGAAAGCTCACATAATGGTAAACTGAAATTTTAAGCATGCTGAGGAATAACTTACAGCTACGAGTATAAGGAATACATTAGCAAGGCCATCCTGTGTATCCTCCGCTAAGAAATTTACAAAGAAGGAAGTGAAATAAGCAAAACGCATATCCAGAGATCGAGTATGCATGTGTAAACGCCCGTATCCATTCAAAATTGATAAAGTATCTAGATCTAACAGTTTATTTCTTGTGCGGGTTGATGCGAGTTTAAAATTATTTAGAGACTTACTGCAATATTACACTATTTTATTAAATATTTTATTGTAATTTATGTACTAGTCTTGAAGTCTGGTTGAGCTACCACAAAAATTGCTTCTGCCCGTGCCTTTTTTACAAGCTGCATTTGGAAGAAGTGTTTCAATTTAATATTTCCTCTGAATTATTGTAGTTTGAAGAAGTTCTCTTCTGAATTTGGTCATCTTATTTCTGCCGCAAATGCTTCGCAAGAAACAAATATTCCTGCTCTCTGAAAAGTTAAACTGGTTCTACTTGATTAATTTAAGAATGATACTCAAGTTTTAAACGACAAGCATTTACAGAGCGCAGAGGGCTGAAACGCTTTGGCCTTTCGAAACCTTTGAAGCAGTTACTCTACCATATCTCCATTTCCTGTTAAATTAAACTATCGCTTTGCATTCTAGTATTAATTTCAACTTGAATAATCAAAACATTGTCGATTTTGATTTTACTGGAATCCAAAAGAACTTTATGGAATTTTAGTTAGTATAACATTAATCTAACGGAACTTACATACTTGCAAGCGTATAAAGTGAAAGACATAGGTACTTATTTGGAACGTGATATTGTTTTAAACCGATTTGAATTTTCTGATTTTTAGCTTCCTTAATAAAATCTTTAAGTAGTAAATCGTTAGTTTAAATAGTGTCGAATTTGGTTCCAAAATCTGCAGATGTTATGATTTTATTTGTAGTCACAGCACCTGACAAGGCAAACCACTTACAGTAACAATTTTTTTTCTGTCGTTAACGTACACAACCAAATTAAGAATGCAACAACGCACCCTCGCCTCCCTTCGAAGATGAATAGTTATGGCGTTTGATTTCTGCTCTAGTTTTCACACTGGTATTAATGATCAAAATGTAAAATGCGTTAGTTTATTATTTGAAGGGAACTTTCATTGGAAACGGAATTTCTTTACGATCTTCTGGTTACATTACTCAACCATTTTATTTTACATGATATGACAAGATTACTTTTTTTGTTCTTGACTGGTTTGTAATAGTGCTTAACATTCACATAACCAGATAAATATTACTGTTAAATGTGAATTGTGCAATTAAGAAGTTGGGTTATATTTTTTGTAGTTGTAGTTAGATATATAAATTGAAAGATCACTTGTACCATTTGTGTCTGAGGTAAATCCTCTGATAAATCGTTGAATAGTTGAGTTATTATTTTTATTAAGTACGTTCGAAATATTTATACCGTTCCGTTTTTATATCCCTTGTTTCATCGCTTATAAAAGTCTTTACTGCTATTGAAATATTTCATTACGATGAAAAATTAACCTCAGGTAATTTACCCGAATCAGCTATTTTCTACGGAACACATAATTCATCTAAACCTTTATGAAATTCTAAAAGATTGAAAACACGAAAACTCGGCAAAAAATTTTAATAAACACGTGCTGCGTATATGAACAAATTCCTGCAGCGAAGGAAATGTATTGGCACACAGTAGGAGAACGACTTCGCCTTTGATGTTCGATAACTCAGTTACCAAATGAAATATGGATCTGATATTTTTGTGGGCTACTTAGGGGGTATTGTACTTTTAATATAATGGTCGTATAACAGCAAACGTGACACAAATATCTAATACTTTTAACATTTTGCGAGAGTATTTGATTCACCGAAGATTCCATATTCATCAGTCATCACGTAAAAGACCATACGTGGGTTTTGGAATATCTGTTCAGTATTTAAATTAATCGATGCCGATTAAATAAATACACAATAACCTCGACAATAACATAATATATAATATAAAAATATTTATTTTTAATTTTTTGGCCCATAAAGCATCATCTTTATTGTGCATCATTTTGGCAAGTTCCCTAACCTGCTTTATGCCACCTTGATAAATTCTGCTGCATATCAAATCTTAGATGTGTAAACCAGTTTATCCCGTTCATAACAATAAAGCATCGCTGGAATACAGTACTTTAGACTACACAATGTAACTGATTAGATTTTTATTGTGTGTAATTAATTACATGCAAGCTTATTAATAAAAGATTTTAACACTACCTTAGAGATTATTCAACTTTTGATTCTCATTCCAATTCAAATTTATTTGCGTTCAGGCGGAAGTATAGGTAATTTAAAACAGAAATAAAGTAGGTACAAATTAAGAACTAGCTTTTGCTACATTACGAACTCATGCTTAGATTTTGATACAAAGAACCTTGCATTTCAGTTCAGCATCTTACGGAAGGAAACCAAACATTTTTTTTTGAAAATCCGATTAAGTTTTTTATTGAAAAGAATGTTATATTGTTTTGATAAAATGTTTATAGGTATGAATTGACTCATCGTTGACAAATGTTGTCCGAAATAACTTGTTATTGGCAAGATTCTCGTCGTGATATACTTCTCCTTCATTAAGAAAATTTATATTTAAAAATTACAACAGTTCCTCAAAATTGAATATTTCTGTGTAGGTATAATGAAATGGTTTTCTGGCTATTATTACATTTTTTATCCAGTGACAATATACTTATTTGATTAAATTAAATATCAGAGGAAATAGAACTTTAAATTGACCTTTCTCTATTTATTTTCACCTAACAGAATAGCCGTCATTAACTCAATTAAGAACTTGAATATAAACTGCGATTCTGTATCCCACATACGTGAACAGTTAACTAATGGCCAAAACAAAATTACACAACATGAGACTACCATCTGTAATCTACATATCTAAATTACGTTCTATACTTCTCCGTGTAAATTACATCCTTGCCGGAAGTCTCTGTCCGAATACTGTGTGGTTCAGCGGAACGTTATATGAGATTAATATAAATCAAAATAACAACTTTACTTAAACATATTTTTGTTTTAGTAATTGAATTGAAATTCACATTATATGTAATAAAAAGAAAATACCAGATTTAATGTTAAATTGTATTTTCCAAATGACTACCCTCGCAAGGCTTGATGACTGAATTAATTATTGCATACTGGAAAATTTCTCCTGGAATATAAACTGTTTTGTGGTCCTCTTTCATTGTGTTTGAGTGACGTGGCTTTAAATTTCCCAGCAATAATCGGTGAAGTTCGAAGATTGAACTGATCAGTGAATATTCTATTGGAAATTAAACGACCCGGAATAATTTCCTATAATTTTGTCATTAAAGTTAAGTCATTAATATGGTATTTAGTGAAATGAAAATGGTGAGGATCATTTCGGATGATAGTTTTAAGAATCCTGTCCGTATCGGCATAAATCAGATTAAAAATTAAATTATTATAATTAATGAAGGTAGGAGAATATTGGGTTGAGGTCTATTGTTAAAGAAAACCATGTTTTTTTTAAATTTAGTTTTCTTTAACAATAGACCCCAACCCAATATTCTCCTTCCTTCAATCATCGAACAGGTCGTTTAACTTAAGATATTTAAAGAACTAAGAATATTAGTAGATATTATCTACATGCGTTTGTGTGACCTAAACCTATAATTTGTCTCACCAACAGATGCATATAGACTCCGCCCCAAAAATGTTCGCTAAATTTGAATGGATATTTCTCAATTGGTCGTATTTATAGAACCCCAATTACAAAGCAACCGCTAGATTTGACTGACAAAGGCCAGCTCGGTTTTACACATTAGACCAGTTAGAACGCATAAACGCTAAACTTTCTTATACGAGTTGTAATAGAACTTTGTGAAAATAAAGAAAAAAATAGGTAGGTATGTGTTCCGTAATTTTTGTTATGTTATTAGGTACATATTGTATTTTCTTTATATGCCAGGATTTAGTTGAAACATGGCAACATGTAATCGGCCTTCCGGCCATTTTTGCTATGTTCTGGCACCACTGTCGATGTATCGCAACTGTTGTTTTTGTAGAAGCGTATGAAATAAACGCTCTGTTATTTGAATGTGTTTTGCATTATTTTCAAGTGAGAATTTATAGTAAAAAGTATTAAAATTATTTACATGGTCCTTCTATGCCACATGATTATTTGAATCAGTGAAAACAAAGTGTTATTTGGTGAATTCGGAGCTGTAGTTATCAAGCACATGGTTAGCTGTGGGCCATAGCGACCGGGCACCCAGGATCCAGATTTATCCGGTTAGCATCGACCCAAGCGATCTTGCAGTAGAAAGGTGACGCAGTATTTCTCCGTATTTTCAAAAAGAAATTAATTGTATTGAGAAAGTGAGTATCCTAAGCATTTCCTTTACTCTTTTCTATTTTCCTTATATAAAGTTCAATATAGTTTCGGCTAGAAAAAAAATAATATTAATAAGTGCCTAAATTTTGAACTAGGTATTTCAAAAATTCGTATTGCTTAAGTAACTACAAAAATGGATCTTCTTGTGCGACAAAGAGGTAGTATAAAAACCAGTTTAACCAATTTTAGTAAATATGTAAATAATTCGCAAAGTAAAAATCCATTATCTGAAACAGAAATTATTGAACTTGAAAAGCGAACTGATGCTATTGAATGTAATATTTTCCAAAAATTTTGTGAGGTTCAAGATAAAATTGAAACTTTGTGTTCAGAGGAAAATTTAGAAAAGGAATATACAGAGCGATCCAATTTTGAAGATAATTATTATTCTTTAATAGCAGTTGCAAAAAAGGTTTTAAATGACAACAAAGTAACTGAAAATCTTGAGGGTAATGAAATTGGCTCTTCAAGTCGAGCTTCAAGTAGAAGCTCAAGTAGGAATAGCCAGGTTTCGAACCTGCCAATTAATCCCCTTCAGGGCGTGAAATTGCCTACGATAAATTTGCCGATCTTTGATGGTTCGCTGCAGAATTGGCTCGAATTCAGAGATATTTACGAATCGCTTATTCACAAAAATGAGTCAATTAGTAATATACAACGTTTTCATTATTTAAGGGCTTCATTATCGCACGAACCTGCTCAGCTTATAAAAGGTATTGAATTTTCAGCTAAAAATTACGAGTTGGCGTGGGATCTGTTAGTTCAGCGTTATAATAATGACAAAATGTTGGTTCATAACCACATTAAAAATATTTTTAATATTGAACCTATATTAAGAGAGTCTTCTAAAAGTATCCGTACATTGGTTGACAGTTTAACAAAAAATATGCGAGCTTTAGGGCAGTTAGAATTACCGACCGATGCGTGGGACATTCCTATCGTGTATTTAATTAGTACAAAACTGGACGACGCTACAGCACGTGAATGGGAGACCTATAAATCGAAAGATAAAAGTATTGCCAAATTAGATGATTTGAAGAAGTTTTTAAACTCGCGAGCGGAAATATTAGGCACTTTGGAACAAAACAAGAGTGAAAAATCTTTCGATAGGCGCAGCGGCAATAAACGCACTGAAACGCGAGGACTTGTAGTTACTGAAGGCGATAAAATTGTTCCGAATTGTAAGATTTGTAATGGTCAGCATTTCATCCAAACTTGTCCGGAATTTTTAAATATTCCAGTGGAAAAACGAGCAGAGTCAGTAATTTCAAAGAGGTTATGTCTTAATTGCTTACGTGCAGGACATTATAATAAATCATGTCGTCGTCCAACATGTAAAAAATGCAATTTAAAGCATCATTTATTGCTGCACGTTGATAAGTCGACCACTGGCGATAATAATAATAGTACCAAAAGGCCGGAAAAGGGTGAGCTTGATGTAAAGTCGGAGGTTGCAGCAGTGCATTCTGCACGCAACGATGTTAGTGACGTATTGTTGTCCACAGCTTATATTGACATCTATGATAAATATAAAAATAAACATATCATTCGTGTCTTACTTGATAACGGGTCACAATCGAGTTTCATAACGGAAGAGGTTTGTAATCGTTTACAAATTCCGAAACAAAAGGTAAGTCTACATATAAATGGAATCAATGATTTTCAATCAAATATTACTCACAAGTGTGAAGTTAACGTGTGTTCAAAATATGATAATTTTATGTCGAAAGTGACATGTTTTATTCTGCCAAGAATTACGGGTATTTTACCAAAATATAGGTTAAACGTTTCGCATTTGAATATCCCGGAAGGCATTAAATTGGCGGACCCGTGTTTTGCCGAACCCCAAAATATTGATATGTTAATTGGATCGGACGTATTTTGGAATGTTGTCAGCCAAGGTCAAATGTCTCTCGGACGTAATATGCCATTTCTACAAAAAACTAGATTTGGCTGGGTTGTATCTGGGCCACTGGGTAAGGTTCCAAAGAATGAAATCGCGTGCCATTTCACAATGACAAATGAACATAGTAGAAATGAGATTGACATTCAAAATGATCTACGTCGGTTCTGGGAGATCGAGGAATGTGCGCCTGCGCAAAAGGTACTATCCGATGAAGAGATTGCATGCGAAAAACATTTCGTAAAAAATACTTGTCGCGATAAAAATGGAGCTTTTGTAGTAAAGCTGCCTTTAAATCAAGATTTAACCAAACTCGGTGAATCGTACGAACAAGCAAAACGTCGATTTTTAAATCTTGAAAGAAAGTTAGATTTGAATCTAGAATACAAACGGTTGTATTCAAATTTTATAAAAGAATATATTGAGTTGGGACATATGACCAAGGTTATGAATGCCGATATTGTACCGGTGAGTTATTATATGTGTCACCATGGCGTATACCGCGAGGATTCATTATCTACTGTTCTTAGAGTTGTTTTTGATGCGTCGGCACCTAGTTCTACAGGGTACTCGTTAAATAATTTACAGATGGTGGGTCCGACGATCCAACAAGATTTATTTTCGATTTTAGTAAGATTTAGGCAACATGGCTTTGTAATTGCGGCGGATGTGGCAAAAATGTATCGGTGTGTTTTAGTCTCAGAAGAAGAAAGGCCATTGCAAAGAGTCGTGTGGCGGTTCCGTTCCGATGCCTCGTTAGAAACGTATGAATTAAATACAGTGACTTACGGAACTGCTGCGGCATCATTTCTTGCGATACGGTGTCTTTTCCAGTTAGCGGACGAAAATGAAAGCAAATATCCTGATATTGCCAATATAATCAAGACGGATTTCTACGTCGACGATCTGCTGACAGGTGCAGATACGATCGAAGAGGCTACACGTATTTCCAAGTTAGTCTTTAAAATATTGCGTCAAGGGTGTTTCAATTTGCGTAAATTTTATTCCAATAACCCTAAAATATTAGATTGGATACCCGATAATGATGGACTCTCAAAAATCGTGAAATTAGGGGAACATGACATTGCGAAGACATTAGGTCTAATTTGGTGTCCAAATTCCGATAAGTTATCGTATGACGTTAAAGAGATACCGGAGTCTGTCAAAGTGACCAAACGTACCATTTTAGCCGGTTCTTCTAAAATTTTTGACCCGTTAGGCTTAGTCAGCCCCTGTATAATGCAAATAAAAATATTGCTTCAGAGTTTATGGCTTGAAAAGGTGGATTGGGACGATCCGCTGCCTTTGCATATTGTTTTTAAGTGGAATGAGTTTAAAACCGATATTAAAATGTTGAATAACTTAAAAATAAATCGGCACGTGGTGTGTCAACAGGTATCAAAATTGGAGCTTCATGTTTTTTCGGACTCTTCTGAGAAGGCATATGGAGCCTGTGTTTATGTTAAGTCTATCGATGCTAGTGGTAATTCCTTTATCCACTTATTATCCGCGAAAGGTAAAGTGGCGCCATTGAAAACCATTACAATGCCGCGTCTAGAATTGTGTGGAGCGTTATTGGCGGCAAGACTAGCAGATAAAGTGTCAAATGCATTAAGATTTGAAAAAATTAAGCGGTTTTTCTGGACGGACTCGACAGTCGTGCTAGGATGGTTAAAGTCGCCTCCTAATAAATTAAAAATTTTCGTCAGTAATCGTGTAGTTGAAATTCAGGATTTAACCAGCGCGGATGTATGGAAACACGTACCAAGCGAGTATAACCCAGCTGACCTTGTATCTCGCGGTATGAAACCGTCGGAGTTACAAAATGCCAACATTTGGTGGTACGGACCCCCGTGGTTAAAATTAGATGAAGGTAGCTGGCCAAAAAGTCCTGTTGAGTACAAGAATACCTTGCCAGATGTCAGAAAAAGTGTTCAAGTATTTTTGGGCACCAATAACGAAAAATGTTTCCTTTTTGAAAGGTACTCTGATGTAGTTAGGTTAAAACGGGTTATGGCTTTAGTATTGAGATTTTCATCTAACTGCAAGGTTAATGTTGAGAAACGACAGCTAGGTCCTTTGTCTGTTAAAGAAATTAACGTAGCATTTGATAAATTGTTAAAGTTATCACAATATGAATCTTTTTATTCAGAAATACAACTAATTAAAACAGAAAGGTTAGGTGTTAAAAATAAAATTGCTAATTTAAATCCATTCGTTGATCCTGATGGATTTTTGAGAGTTGGCGGTCGACTTTGTAATGCAAAGTATGAGTTTGAGAAAAAGCATCCTCTTATTTTATCTAGAGATCATCCTCTCACCATATTATTGGTTAAGCATTATCATTTAAGGTTATTACATGCAGGACCTCAACATATTTTGTCGTCACTGAGAGAAAAGTATTGGATCATTTCCGGTCGTTCTTTAACAAAGAAAATAGTTCGGCAATGCTTAAAATGTTTTAAATTTAGTCCTAAATTAACAAGGCCCATAATGGGAAATTTGCCTGAACAGAGACTAGAGCCAACTCATCCCTTTAATGTAGTCGGCGTAGATTATGCCGGGCCTTTTTTAATAAAAAGCAGAGCAGGTCGCGGTGCTAAGATAGAAAAGGGTTATGTTGCATTGTTTGTTTGTTTCCTTTCAAAGGCTGTCCACTTGGAATTAGTTACGGACCTTTCAAAGGACGCGTTTATTTTAGCCTTGCGTAGGTTTGTCTCCAGAAGGGGTAAGCCTAAATGTATATTCTCTGATAACGGCACCAATTTTGTAGCAGCCAGCTCCGAACTGAAAGACTTCGGTAATTTTATTGTTAAAAATAAACATGAATTAGTTTCTTCAGCTTGTAAAGAAGGTATAGATTGGAAGTTTATACCACCTCAATCCCCGCACTTTGGAGGCCTTTGGGAGGCTGGGGTTAAGAGTATGAAGCACCACATGAAGCGAGTGGTTGGTAATGTTACTTTAACTTTTGAGCACTTTTATACATTGTTAACTGAAATTGAATCTATATTGAACTCCCGTCCAATCACCCCCTTATCATCCAGTCCCCATGACCTCAGTCCGTTGACACCCTCTCACTTTATACTTGGAGGTTCAGCAAGTTCTATACCCGACTCTGATGTGAGGAATATAGCACCTAACCGTTTAAATATATATAAGCACCTGCAGCAGATGAAACAGCATATATGGGAAAGGTGGAGCAAAGAATATGTTAGTGAGCTTCAGCAGAGGTGTAAATGGAAGCAGTCCCAGGGAGAGCTGAAGGAAAATGTGTTAGTGCTCGTGAAAGAGGATAACCTTCCTCCAATGAGCTGGAGGTTAGGTAGAGTGACCTGTGTGTACCGTGGTAAAGATGGTGTAAGTCGTGTCGCGACCGTCAAAACCCAAAACGGACTAATAAAGAGATCGTTCTCTAAATTGTGTCCTTTACCTGTGAACTTAGATATTGAATGCTAAAATGTAAACTTTGTCCTTTTTTCTACTTTGATGTAAACCATGAATTATAATTATAATTTGTTATGTCTCTTGAAAGCTAGTCCTTTCAAGGTCTGGGGGCATGTTCCGTAATTTTTGTTATGTTATTAGGTACATATTGTATTTTCTTTATATGCCAGGATTTAGTTGAAACATGGCAACATGTAATCGGCCTTCCGGCCATTTTTGCTATGTTCTGGCACCACTGTCGATGTATCGCAACTGTTGTTTTTGTAGAAGCGTATGAAATAAACGCTCTGTTATTTGAATGTGTTTTGCATTATTTTCAAGTGAGAATTTATAGTAAAAAGTATTAAAATTATTTACAGTATGTGTAAAATACTAGAAAACCACTGATACGAATTTTAGATAACAATATTGTATTTATATTCATTTAGAACTATATACAATGGTTTTCTGGGGCAAACTGTTGAGGTTTGCCTTTGATACTACACTTTTATCTTGACATATTTTGGCAATTTTCTTATTTCTATTTAATTTTTAGAATTTGGCGTGATTCCCAGAATTAAGTTCAATGAATATTGTTTTATTTATTTGGACATGCTAAAACTTATAGTTAAGTTCTCGCCTTCTAGCAAATGATAGGGTTTTTAAAAATTTTTATCAATATAAATAAAACAAGATGTAGGTAGGTATAGGTATAGTTGGTATAGTTGTTATTGCACGACTATTCGTAAAAAGAACCGAAAGTAATCTTACACTAGATATTTATAAATAAACATGTACATTTCATCGTGTAAAACTGACTATTGCGTACACCATTCTGCACTACTATAAAATTAATGGGACGGAGTCTATTTGCATCTGTTGGTGAGACAGATTATAATAATAAATTTACAAATGAAGTTGAGTATTCTCTTCTTTGCAGAAGAGTGTATGATGTTTGTCAGCATACTTCTAAAAAAAGTCGTAGAAAAAAAATTTTTACACCAACGATGAATATCAAATATGTCCATCCGTCTGTCACGTTTCTCCTTAGCATGATGTTTCAAGGATGGAACGGTTTGATTAGAATTTGAATTATAAGGAAATATTAGCTAAAAGAGCCACCGTATTGTTTTTGAAAAAATTAAGAATTATCTTAATTATAATTACAATCTTTGGAAAGTATTTAGTTTCCACTAGTAGTAAAAATTGCATTGTATTAAATCATGTTCCTACAACCATCAACATTGTGATGCCAATTTTTGCTTGAAAACTGATATGAAACAATACTATACTTTCTTATCAAAATTGCTTTTAAAAATTTACGTTATACCACAGAGTATTAAATAGAATGTCCAACCATCGACATATGATGCCAATGTTTGCTTGAAAACTCTAATATGAAACAATACTACTTTCCTATCAAAATTGTTTTTAAAAATGAACGTTATTTGCAAAATACTACAGATTATTAAATATAATGTCCAACAATATCAAAACTGCAATAAAACGACTGTTTGCGAAGATGCGATTTCCTGTTTGGCAATACCTACTTGTGTACTAACAACTTTTAATATTAATTAAATTTTATAGGAACATTATATACACGAGTAATTTAAGTTGTTTATATTGTGCAATTTTTCGTTTTAATTCATATGTTCATATGTATCACTCATAATTTGTACATGCTGCTGTAAGCTATCTGTCATTTATTATAAAACATACAAAATTCTGTTGTCGAAGGCGAAGCTATTAGCGCGTCCCTTTTACTAGAAATAAACTACACAAAAATGAATAGTAGGTACAATTACAGAAATCTACTAATTTTTGCAAACAATATACAGTGAGGTCGAGTAGTAAGTAATAAATTCATTATCTTTAAAACGTCGTAGGTTTTGGAAAAATCGCTCGGATAGGTCGATTTTGATTTTATATTATGATTATTTTAAAAATATATTTTATTCAATAAGATCTATAAGGTGTCCCAAAAAAGCTGGGCTGTGATCAACTTTGATTTTTCAAATGACAACCCCCAATTTTTTTTTGCAATCTCGAATTCCTTGTAAAATTCTTAACATTTTCTATAAAAAAAATAAATTGTAAAATATCACACTATAGTTTTGTGTGGCTGTATCAAAGCTACTATAAATATTTCTTAGGGAATGTTCACATGTTCAGTCTGACACCTTATTTACTGACAGATATTGCTTAACTACAATAAACTAGTCTGGTAGAGCTAATTAACTTACAGAGAAATCGGAAAAAGACTAATCGCAATTACCTGTGGATTAACAAATGTGCATCTTTGATTACTTACAAACATTAGGCGCCCATACTTAACTGATTTAACTGTCAACCACTTTTTTCCTCTTTGTATACTGATTACCTACTGAACTTCATCAAAATATCTCAGTTTTTTTTAAGTTATCGAATATAGTGCCAGAATGACACTGCATTTTTTTGGAAACATATTTTATCGAAAATATAAATCTCACGGTTGATATTAGCAACAATGATATCTTTATATAATAATAGCACTATATAAGAAAGTAATAATTAAAAATAAAACAAAACTGGTGGGAAATATTCACAAAAATATCCTTCAATTACAATGTATTTTATACCGCAATTACCTACGTACAGCAGATAGGAAAATAGACACGATTTGCTAATAAACACAAACAGGTACCAAATTCCCATCATAGTCGAAGTTAATAGCTGGACATAAAAAGCTATATACAGTTAGCTGTAATACTTTCAATAAGAAATGGGACACAATGTTATAAAATGTATGGGAATTAAATCTTGAATATGGCAATAATTTATTATTAGGCAACGTACCTGCAAAAACTTATTAAAAGTGACTTCCTAGGTTATGGTTATTCTTACACATAAACTTGAAATGAATGTGAATAAGAGATAATTGCTTACTCCATATAGTTCGTTTTATTGATGATATCGACATTACCGGTAATTTAAATGTTATTAACAATTGGGTTATATCGATATGGAATAATATCGAGAACATCGATATTATCGACTATTTCCATCACATTATGTGATATTAATGAGTTTAGAGCACCCTGTATAATGTATTATTGGACATATTGACGTTTTCGTATTTTTCATATGAATTACATTGGAACAAAAATAATCTTAACATATTAGCAGCCATCTAAATTGACAACTAAAATTCGAATTATTTTTCGTGCAACCCTGTATAAATTGTTCAAAATAGTATAAATGTATCCAAAATGTGATCTATATTTAAAAAATGTAAAAACATACAGGGTGATCCATTTATAAAAGACTATTGGGGCCATTTCCGGTGAAACCGGAAGTGACAAATATGGCGGATAGGTTTCAAAAAGTTGGAAATCTTACCTAATTTCACGATACAAAATTTTATCCCGATATCTTTAAAAACGAGGAAGTTACAAGGACGGCCCACTATTCGTTTACACCCGGTATAGTATGGAATTATTTAAAAAAAGTTCCAATCGATTATATTTAATAATATTTCCTAATAATAAATAAATATGTGTTACAGGCGTAGCGTTGCTTTCGTAAATGCATTTTATATGTACCAGGCTTATTTTCAGAAAATAGGTCCACAACTTAATTAATAACATAAACGAACTGTGTAAGCAATTTAGGTAATTACAACTTTAACGGTGGAGCCATGCAGACAAAAAGTTTTAAATAAGATTTTAATATGTATGTTTATGTAACATTTACACTAATTAACTTGTAAGTCCATAGAACAGAAATTAATGTATGAGTATTAAGTTTTAAAAAAGTTAACTACCTAGCTATTATTATTTTCATTTGATATTACTATATTTTTTACCGTATCACATAAATTGAATTAAATAAAAATGTTTTTATTTCCTTTTTGCAAATCACATATTTAATTACTTATACGAAAATGTAACATATCTTCGAGGATGATCTAAGTTAGCTACTACTACAAAAGACTCAAATATTTTAATGTCCACATGAGCAGACATTAACGCCATCATTTTCTACTCTATATGTATGTTTGACCCATTTAAGCAAAAATATAAGTTAATGGATGACGAAAAGAACCTGACTCTACAAATCATGGATGATTGCTGGCGTTGGCAATAAAATTAATTGCTCGGCTCGTACTTAAGCCCTTTAGAAACATAATATTCTCAGAAGAAATAATAGTAAAAGTGGAATTCAGTGCTAGCACAGCACAGAAAGACGAATCCGGAAATCGGAAAACAACTACCGGTATTAATTAATACAATTTCTGTGCACAGTTGCGTCTTCATTTCAGCATCAGTTGGACGAGTATTTAGTTAGCATTTTTTGACTTGTACACTCCGATTTGCGAAACAAATTGGTAATCAAAAAAGCAGGAAAATTATTGTTTTTATATAAATATTATAACGAAAATGAAACATATACTCAAATTATATTTTTGTGTTGTATAATACCTATATATTATTAGGTTTCTGTAAAAATGTTTTCATTGTTTGTTTTTTAGATTATTCATTTGTTTTATTTTTATTATTTGAAATGTTTTAAAATATATTCGTGTGATTTAAATCAGGCGTGACTTAAATCAACTGATTTAAATCAGGTCAAAGGTCAACCCTGATTTATATAGATTTATTTATTAAGAATTGATTTGAAAGTTAGTTTTCAATAGCGACAGTATGTAATTTTCCATGTAGCTAATGTCACAACTTTATTTTTGTATTTGAATAATACTTCTTAAGATTACGTGTTACATCTTTAAACAGGGCTTTCACAAAAAAAGTTTTTGGAGTATCTCTGTAGAAATAATGATATCGGAGCCTTCAGCAAATATGATTAAGTAGCCACTATTAATATAATTAAACTATAAAAAAAAAACTCATGAATAATGTGTAGTGAAAACACCTTTAAGTATGTTTGGCTGAACACTTTGAATTCATAATTCTATTATGTACCGTTTTCTCTACCTAATGTTATGTGTCTGCAGTTTTCTTTAAATCCATTAGTTTAAACAAAGGTTATTGTATACACTAGCACTAATTCGGCAGAGCTACTGATTAAATTTCATCACCCATAAAAATCGAACTTATCCCAAGGGTCATCTTCATCTCGTCCTACTTCTTTCTCTATTATTTAGCATCTGACTTTGTATGGTTAAAGACACTATGGGGCAATTAAATTAACAGTAGCTCTGACCATCAAGTATATAAAATAATTTTTGGTTAAGTAACTAAAATCAATAATGTGTATTGATTTACTCACTACTATTTTTTCTTAATCACTTTTATAAATATTGACACTTCCAACCCGGAAATGCTTTAACCCTATTTAAACGTGTTGCCTATACAGTAAATTCACTTTTCAACCAAAGCACTTTGTGAGTGAATAGGAGAGAATAAAGCGAGAGCGCTAACATTCTGAAATCGACATGCAGTCACGCATGTGTAGTGCTCTCGCTTTACTGCTATCTCCTATTCACTCACAAACTGCTTTAGTTCAAAAGTGAATTTACTGTATACGGAACCCAATAATGACTTAAACTCATCAAAGATTTTAATCATCACCTGGGTCGAAGGATATTTTTACTCCCATACGGGATCGCCTTTTTATTTGTTTTAAATAATTTTATAATTTCAGATTGATGAATAATGAAATTTTACACTGAAATATATTTCCACATTCTTTCTTCAGTATTGTGTTGTTTCCATTGCTCTCGTTCGAATTAGGTTCGCTTTTTTTTTATGGTAGGTATTGGGCCATTAGCCATGCAGCCAGCAGGTTCGCTTAATTTTAACCATATACTAATATCTAAACTTTCTGCAACTGTGCCGAGTGCTGAAATTGGTTTTATTATAAAGGAAATACTTTTCTTCTATAATAGACTTATTAATTACTCAGTATTTTTTGTATTATCAAAACTTAAATGTATAGTTAGTAGGTACCTTACGTGAAATACTTAAATTCAGTCACTTTACTCCTTAATTATAATTTTTCTTTCAATTCACCTTAATTAATATAAAATGTAAAAAATTGAGATGCTTATTCTATTAATAGAATTTCTACGAGTAGGTACTCTCTTGACTGGTTGTTGACCTCTCCTCGCTTATTAATCATCTATTTTAATTTCTATTCAAGTCTGCTAATTGATTGAAAGAACTATTTAAATTCATGATAGTGGAATTTAGATATGACTTATCATTTATTAGACAGCTTTTTAATAAAGTAAGGTTACTGCATGTGTTGATTGTTATACATAAATTTTAATAATGAAAAGATCTGTTGTATATTGTACATGTTAGCAAACAAACCGAAAGGCCAAATTTGTAAATAAAATAAAACGAACAATTGGCTTCAGAACACTCCGTATATTGAATAAAATACAACTATTCGTTACCAATGTTAGAATAAGAATGTCGAGTCGCCCCTAGCTTAGCTGACTCTCAAGTGTCTTAAGAATACATCCCTTCTCAGTATAACACTTAACTATAATTTATGTTCTATAAAATAAACTAAAACCATGACATCGTTCGTTTGTGGAACCTTGTAGTTGACGGACTCTTAAGGAAACTCACAAATGAAGGCTTTGAAGTTCAGGGATATGCTGATGACATTGTCATCATTGTAAGGGGAAAATTCAACAACACAGTCAGGGATCGTTTACAAAGAGCCCTGAATGTGGTAGAAAAATGGACTGGCGAAGAAGGGTTAAAGGTGAGCCCACATAAAACTACTATCGTCCCGTTCACTAGAAGAAGGAACTTGGAGGGTCTGAGGCCTCTAAGAATACAAAACACGGAGCTGCAGATGTCGGGAGAGGTTAAGTATCTTGGAGTTACCCTAGACGCCAAGCTAACCTGGAACCAATATCTGGACAGGATTATACAAAAATCGGTAGCAATATTAGCAATATGCAGACGATTATATGGCAAGACATGGGGGCTAAGACCTGATATGATGCATTGGCTCTACACCAGGGTAGTCAGACCTACCATTACATATGCTGCGTTAGTTTGGTGGACAAAAACAACACAAACAACGGCGAATAGCAAGCTAAGCCGGGTACAGAGACTGGCTTGCCTGGGGATTACGGGTGCCATGAAAAGCACTCCTACAGCAGCTATGGAGACCCTATTAAACCTTCCTCCACTTAGTATAATGATTCAGGGGGAAGCCAGAATGGGGGCATATAGGCTGCAGAACTCAATTGACCCGAGTTTACGCGGAACAGGATCGGGTCACATGAAGATAGTGAACACTGTAGAAGATCCTGTATTAAACATGAGGTCAGACTACATGACACCAACAATCACATTCCACAAGCCTTTCAACATTATTATTGGACAAAGAGAGGAATGGTTAGTAAGAACTCCTGACATATTGCGGAAATGACTCTGTTGGTATACAGATGGTTCTAGGACAGAAACAGGAACTGGAGCAGGGATACATGGAGAAAGACCAAAGGAGGGTATGAGTCACTCTCTGGGACGCTACTCCACTGTATTCCAAACAGAAATTTTTGCTATACTTGAGTGTATACGCGAAAATATAAGAAGAGGGTATGCTGGACTACAGATTACCATCGCGTCGGACAGTCAGGCGGCATTAAAGGCAATAGCCTCCAATAAGGTGTCGTCCAAACTGGTATGGGAATGCCATGAGGAACTCAGAATCCTGGGAGAAAAGAACAGAGTAAAATTACTCTGGGTACCAGGACACTCTGGGATATCAGGCAATGAAAAAGCTGACGAACTTGCTAGACAAGGATCAACTAACACCTTTCTTGGCCCAGAACCTGTGCTGGGTATTTCCAAAAGCACAGCAAGGGGAGCTATTAGTAGTTAGGTCAAGGACAAACATAACAATCACTGGAAGAATATCCCAGGAAATCGACATGGGAAAAAATTAATTAAAAGCCCATGCCCTAAAAGAACCGAAGAACTGCTCACAAAGAACAGGATTCAGTTAAGAATAATTATAGGACTTCTAACAGGACATTTCTCTGTTAAGAAGCACTTACATACAATGGGGAAATATGATGGCGACCTAAACTGTAGACTATGCAGAAACGAGCCTGAAACAGTGGACCATATCATTTTCAAGTGCGAGGCACTAGCTCGCAGGAGATATAATATTTACGGGCAGACTCAAACAGAACCGGAAACTATCCAAACTCGTTCAGTTACGGATCTGTATCACTTGATTAGTGGTACAGAGTTACTGAAGTGGGTGGAGTAGATTAACGAAGGGAGAGCACAATAAGCCCAGGAGGCTGCAGTGCCCTCGGTGTTTAAACAGACGAACTCTAGGTGGAGAAAAAAAAAAAAAATGACATCGTTCATGAAATGTAAACAAACGCTCACATACATGTACAGGGTAGTCATTTTATCTTGACAACATTTTGATGTGATATAACTTTTTTATTTTTACTACTATCAACCAAAAACCAGATTGCAGTAGTAGATAAACATATTTTGTTCTTACTTCAATGGTATAGTATACTTTATATTTTGATGTAGCGCCAGCGCAGCAGTTCCAATTTATTCGCAAAAATGTAAAATATTTATCACTCCTTTCTTGAACACTAAACTGACGAAATACCAGTGTAAAAATAATAATCAATTTAAATGTAACTACCTAAAGCACAATGAACTTTATGCACACTGACTCGCCAAATTATAATTAAAATATTATAATATACTCGAGTAAACTTTAACTTGGCGTGTGGATGAGTTGATATTGTGCGTATTATTGTATTTTCTCTTGCACAAAAAATTGAAGCAATGGCCCAAAACCATTGTTTACGTATAAACATACGTGAACAATGTTTTTGGGTTATTGCTTTAACTTTGTGTGCAAGAGAAAATGAAATTGTATGGACAATAACAACTCATCCACACGCCAAGTTAAAGTTTACTCGACTATAGCATTATTTTATTTCCGCTGCACACTATCATCCAATTAATATTTTACATTTTTGCGAATTTTTGTTATGCAACTAGTTAAAAACATATAGGGTGTTCCATTTAAAAAAACGGAAGTTATATGCCATCCACTCTTTATTTAAATTAGAGTAGGCTTTGGAAAATCTGAATTCTGTTGGTATGAATGATTGTTTTAATTACTGAGGTTATGTTGTCAAAGTCAAAAATACAACCACAAATTCAAATTAGTTCTATATAGTTGCCAGAGTGAGACCCTAAAGAAAGCACAGCAATGTTATAAATAAAAATTTTGGCAATTCAGCCAAAAGTAAATGACAGCGACAATCACTTAAATCTGACAATTCAAAATTTTGTCAATGGTAGACACCAGACAACCCTGAGACAACCTAAGAAAAACATATCATAGCCTACTTTAATGTAAATAAAATGTGAATGGTATATTATATTATGTGTATATGTTTGACAAGTGACAGTCTTTTGTTTTTTTCGATGACAAAAAAAAACTTGGTAAGCAACCTTGCTATTTGGTTTTTGGTTCATAGTACCTAATAACTTTAAAAAATAAAAATGTTATATCAGAGCAAAATGTTATCAAGATAACATGACTACCCAGGACCTATGATTATGTGGAAACTAAAGCGTGTATATTCGATTATACGTGTTGTTCTCGTGTAATAATTAGTTACACAATATATACACGGTTCTTCAGTTGAGTCCCTATAATTAAAAAATACTTTAAATAACTGTAGTTTTATTGATTTCAATGCATTGCATAAAGATGGTGATGCGATTAAATGAGTGGATTAGAGGATATATTATAAAAAATAAGATAATTTCATAAAACCCCGATTTTCTTTGTTCATTTTTTCGGAATACGTATATTTTGATAAACTCCTGTAATTTTTGTATTAATAATTTTAAAACGTCAGTTATTTGGAGCTTCTTTCTTGGAAAGGAGAGTGCTAACAAAGCAGTAAAATAAAAACACTTTCGATTAAATTAAATCAAATGCGATGCTGCTACATTTTAAATACAATATTCAATACACAAAAAGTTTTTAATGAATTTATTGTAGGTAGCTATTGTGTATTCATGAAAAGGTAAGAAATTTTGAGCATTCATCAATACCACTTATAAAGGTGGTATTGGTTAGCTCCGGTTTATCCGGAAGTAGTATACATGCTGCTCTTCAAGATAAAAAAATTTCAAATACTCCATGGTCTAAGATTACTATAGTAAAAGAATTACAGGAATTTATCAAAATATACATGTACAGTACAAGTACAGAAAAAAAAAAATGAAAAAAGAATATCATGTAGCTCCGTGTAGCTCCAAAACGACTGTTTCTGCAA
Source organism: Rhagium mordax (assembly GCA_963680705.1). Classification (NCBI taxonomy): domain Eukaryota; kingdom Metazoa; phylum Arthropoda; class Insecta; order Coleoptera; family Cerambycidae; genus Rhagium; species Rhagium mordax. The sequence continues at coordinate 80,529,893 of OY796656.1, forward strand.
AATTATTTTTATTTGTAATTTACCTCCTTAATAATCATATTAATCATTTAGCATTGCAGTGCTATCTCTTTGCACTACGATTCATAATTGCCTGAGGACTTTGTTATACTTCCTAAAATACCTAATTAGCCTTTCGTGAATTGTTATTCTAAATGACCTAATGTCACCATATTTATATACTGTAACTATGTTTTCAGACCATTTTTTGTAACTTATTTTGCAGCCCTAATAACCCCTTATTCAAATATATTTTGAATTTTAGTTAAAAAAAAAGAATTCCAGCTTTGATGGGTTAATGATACAGCATAACTTAGGGAGCAGGTGCATATGCAGACAGCTCATTTTTTTAATTAACAGCTCACAATGTACCCAGGCGTGTGTGAAAATGGCCCCACCGCTCATTTTTATTAATATTTAAATGTCCAAATTCAAATATTACAGAAAATCAAGTAATAGTACGTGATATTTAAAGATCCACACAATATGTGCACAAATTGTACTTGTTTGTAATATCAGTATTATTGTAACCAGTTGATAATATTATCAATTTGTAAATAACAAAGTAGAGAAATAAAACTGAAAGTTACTTGTCACGGCAAATTACATTTACTGCCACTGCTTTATTCCTATGGAGAAATGTTAAATTGGAAAGTTAAAACCAAGCTAAAAGTGTAGGCAAACGAGGCGAAGCAGAATTCAGGAGACATTTTTTTTTTAATGAATCCGGTCATTAATCTAGGCACGTACTATCCAAAGTTTTCCTAATATTGAGTAAAATTTTGTTATACAGAGCTGGTTTGAAATATTTTGACTTTTGAAAATTAACATCTCTGGAAAGGTTGAGGATGCCAGTCCGGATGAATGAAATAAAAAATATTTACAGAAATGAATACCAAATTTTGCAAAGAAATTATAAAACTATGTTTTTTACAATTCTTTTCCTTTGCTCGATATGTATTTTTTATAAATGACTTTATTTAGGCTTTAGAAGCATAATAATAACAAACATATCCAATTTGATATACTTATATTAATGTTTCATCTTTAAACATACAATTATTATATTTATTGGACTTTCTTTAATATACTCGTCAAAATTTGCTTCGGGACACCTTAAAATTGACCAAGATTTATAACGCTGTAAAACTGTCAAAAATGTATGGATTCGTGCCGGGTTTTTAGCGTTTCAAGGGAAGTTTAATTGGCTTTCATAAAGTTACAAAAACATCTTTATACAGGATGTTAAACAAATGCCTGTTTTTTAGTCAATTTTTTATCTTTTGCATAGCGTTGACCAAACAGCCTGTATATTAGAATTTTATAAAATTTGTTTGTGTTATAGGTATGTCTGCTTTAATACATATTTTGAATTTTGCTCCTATCTTTTTTGTAAAAAAAGATACAGAGGTTTTAGTAAAACGTTACATTTTCACAATAAAATAACGGATGGATATGATTACTAAAATTTGGGTATATCGTGTTTGATCACAAAGAGCACGTATGGTAAACGAGTTTTTTTACCAAGAGGGTATAAACTGCATTATCATCAGATTTAAACCCTACAGAGCAAATTTGGGATGTTCTACAGAGACGAATATCTAGTCGAAACCATCAACCTGATATATTGCGAGAACTTAGAGAAGCCCTTGTAGAAGAGTGGAACCAAATTCCAAACGAGATAATAAATAATTTCGCTCAGAACATGCCACATCACAACGTTGCAGAGAATTATAACATCCAGAGGTGGCCCAACCGAGGGCCCAACTCATTGCTATAATTACATTACGGTTAAGTTTCAATGTTTAATATTGTTAAATAAACGATATTAATGTTAATGTGAGTCCTTATGATTATAAAAGTATAAAAGATTGAGATTTTTTATTTTATTATGAAAATGTAACATTTTATTAAAACGTCTGTATCTTTTTCTACAAAAAAGATAGAAATGTTTTAAAGCTGACACATAAGACAAACTAATTTTATAAAATTCTAATATACAGGGTGTTTGGTTAACGCTGTGCTCAAGATAAAAATTGACTGAAAAACAGGCATTCGTTTGACACCCTGTATAAACATATTTTTGTAACTTTATCTTAGAGTTAAATAGGTAATATGAAAGCCAATTAAATTTCCCTTGAAACGCTAAAAACCCGGCACAAATCCATACATTTTTGACAGTTTTACAGCGTTATAAATCTTGGTCAATGTTAAGGTGTCCCGAAGCAAATTTTGACGAGTATACATGATAAAAATTGGATTAAAAATTATAAAATTCAAAACGTCTAAAAATAAATTACCTATTGAAAAAAAAGAAATTTTTTAACTCACCACAAAATTCATTCATTATGATTACCAATTAAAAAACGATCTCCCTAAGATGATGTACGTCATGTTCTTTCGCCATTATTTAACTCATCAGGGAGACGATACCACGTCTCCATTCAAAGAATCTGCCTATATCTTGAAACTTATACTTAAAATTGTATTTATTGACATTAATAAAATACTAATATATGCCTCCTATACCTCCACGTCCTTTTGCAATCTACTCTACTTTCGTTGCTTATAAACATATTTATTTAAGTTTTATGCTGGCTCAATAATAACAAAAATATCTAATATATTTATTGATGTTCCACTTCTGAACATGCCAATATAAATTATTTTAAATTCAAAGAAAATCGTTGAAAACATTTTAGAACGTTATGATTGTCGAATAATGTAAAAACAAAATACTCTGCAGGACTATATGTCATACAGCATTGATTAATTAATATACAGGGTGTTCCAGTTTTTTGTAGCAGGACTTTGACAGTCGATAGACAATTGAAAATTATTAAAAAAAGTTCCTATAAACATAGGTTGAAAAATGCTTAGTTTTCGAGATACAGGGTGTTAAAGTTTGAAAATAAATACGGATTTATATTAATATTTCCAGAATGCTAAGAAGTATCGAATCCAAACTTGCCAATTCTTTACATATAATTTAGAGGCCTATTTTAGAATAACAAACTACTACTTTACTTAACCATGGGCGTAGATATATGGATTTACTAAGGCTCTTTTTTACAAAAAAGTAGTACGCCACTGATATTTTCCCATGTTTTCCGTTTAATTCAATAAAGCAAGAAAAAACAAAAATTTAATGTCTCTTGGCACTTTTTGATATGACAAGCCGTTTTCCAGAAAATTTACATTTAATCATTTGATGCACGCATCTGGACGAATTTTAGACAAACTTGAAGTCGCTCAGAATTTCACCAAATTTGATGGTACGAAAAGTCTTTTAAAAAGAAAGAATGAAACATCGTTAATGATGCTTGTAATGAAGTAAGACACTTTTATATGTTGCTAGCTTTTGTGTTTGTGTTTCTAATAATTTATTTTAGTTCGACCGTTGCGTTTTAACACATTTGTGTTATAAAAATTTTGATTTACATGATAATAAACTTTTACAATAAATATTTTAAATGTTTCATTCTTTATTTTTAAGAGACTTTTCGCACCATCAAATTTGGTGAAATTCTGAGCGACTTCAAGTTTGTCTAAAATTCGTCCAGATGCGTGCATCAAATGATTAAATGTAAATTTTCTGGAAAACGGCTTGTCATATCAAAAAGTGCCAAGAGACTTTAAATTTTTGTTTTTTCTTGCTTTATTGAATTAAACGGAAAACATGGGAAAATATCAGTGGCGTACTACTTTTTTGTAAAAAAGAGCCTTAGTAAATCCATATATCTACGCCCATGGTTAAGTAAAGTAGTAGTTTGTTATTCTAAAATAGGCCTCTAAATTATATGTAAAGAATTGGCAAGTTTGGATTCGATACTTCTTAGCATTCTGGAAATATTAATATAAATCCGTATTTATTTTCAAACTTTAACACCCTGTATCTCGAAAACTAAGCATTTTTCAACCTATGTTTATAGGAACTTTTTTTAATAATTTTCAATTGTCTATCGACTGTTAAAGTCCTGCTACAAAAAACTGGAACACCCTGTATATAAGAGGATTATTACACTGTACATTTTTAAATTTTGTTTTATAGACACGGTGATTGGTGAAGTTATAGATATTTAGAGAAGCAATAAATCTGGCAACCATAAGAGAATATGCGTTTGGAATCCATTAGTTTGCAAATATACAGATGTTCGATATGTAAATTTTTCACGATTTAAACGGCACGACACACACGTGCACATATGCTGTAAGATTTCGCAAGATGTAGTTTTCTTAAATCGTATTGTAAGTATGTAAATGTATTTAACAGGCGTGTACTTACTTATTAACAGAAAAACCAGCCAAATATACACTGAGAGAAACATTAGTTTATATTTATCCATTACCGTTCATAATAAACTAATCCTAGGATTGTATACTGCGTAGCATAACAAGGTTCAATGATAAATTATAATAAGTTTGGGACTTTGCGATACATTTACTTTACCAATAATTTTGTTTATTGCAATGTTAATAGCTATTAACATATCTAGGAATGTTATGACTATCATAACTGCCGCAGATGTCGGTTTGAAATCCGAGCTCGTAGAGCGAGGATTTTAAGACATCTAAGGCTGTTATGATTCATAACATCCGTGATATGTTCAATAGTTTATCGGTTTCAGAAAATAAAGACATTATTAATAGATATATACCTTTTGATATTCTCTTATTAATAACGTTTTCATTTCATTAGTTGGTCAAGTCTGTATGGGTTTATTTGTCGCCATGGTTACAGTTATATTTTTGTTTGTTTTTATTTGTTACCTTTCTCATATTACATAAATGTTTACATTTTTAATGTCACAACGGCTACATAAATATGGACCTTGGATTGCCTAAAAATACATTTCAGTTGGATTTCAGTACTTAATTATTATTGTGTGGAGTTTTCTGTCTGTTTGTATTAATAAATAGCCCTATATTATAGTTTCATTATTTATTATTTCATCTGTTGACAGTTATTGACAGATCTGTATTTGTAATATTAGTACCGTACAAGTTTTAAATATAACTGTACAACTTTAGTTATGACTTGTTTACCAGCTTACATATGTAAACAAAGGATTAATATCCTGAAACCGATAAAATATGTTTGTTTGATAGTAATTAATTCTAACTAACTACTAGATTACCCCGATTAATTCTTATTATTTTGTTTCATATTTTGTAATTTCATATTCTTTGTAAATCTGTAAATAAGGAATGGGTAAAAATCAACTTTGTTTATATTATTTCCTATTTTTAATTAACACAATAAACTGATTTTATTTTATTTATTTATTTATATCCAATATATTACAACTTTGGTATCTACTTTTTTTAAAATGTAAGAGATAAAGCTAAATTAATATAAAACTAAGAACCCGTACAACTACCAATACTTCAACAATAATAATTTGTGTGTGTCTTGGTGTGCAGTTATCAATTTTATGTTTTCGTCTAATATTTTTTTTTATGTTTATTGACTAATACATGTTGATAATAGTTAGTTTAATCGTTTGTATGTTATCCTGTGAAATTATCATAGCAACTATATTTTAATAATAATAATAATAATAAAAGGACTTTATTTATCTGAAAAAAATACACTATTAAATAACAACAATATTTAGGGCGAAGTTCAAGTATTACCTTGTTCTACCACTTAACCCCATGAGTTCAAAATCACAATTAACAAAAGAAAATTAAAAAACTATTTATAAGTAGGTACATATTATTATAACTTAATAAAATTTGAACAATTTTTTAAATTCCTAAAAAATTTACCAAATAAAGAAAACCAATGATATCTATACTCGGGCCAAAAAGAGTAGTCAGTAGAGCCAGGGGCGTACGGATTTACGAATTTCATAAATTCCATAATTCGAACAAATGAAAGCGGATTGTGTTAATTATGCATGAGTATGAGTTACCATGTCTTAAATTTTAAATAATATGCTTACATCTGGCAACATTATCTCCACGAATTAGGTATAGCAACGCAGTTGAACAATGCACATCCTTTGCGTTGCAGCATATGTGACGCCACTGAATGCGCTATCTAAGCCCTCTCGACGACCTTTATAATAGTCGAACAAATTATTGGGTATAAGGGCGGCACGTTCAAGCATGTACTTTATTTGGTTGACTATACCAATTAAACATAATGACCTAGTTGTGGTTTTCATCTCTGGTAGGCGGAGAAAACTGGATATATTTCTCTGAATTATATGGGATTATATGGTAAAACGAGCTGCCGCTTCTGTATTCCATAACAGCTAAATCCTTTGAAGAATTGCCGGTAAGTTTTTTGCTCTACTGACTACTCATTTTGGCCCGAGTATAGTAACCTAACTAATAATAAAAATAATATAAAAAAAGAGAAAAGAGTGCCTACCTACATCTACACAAGAAAAGAATAATGTCAAAATATTCTACAATGTAATTCAAAATATAAGTTTTTTCTGTTACTGATTGCATAATATTATTTTCCTCATTTCATGATTAAATTTATTAAAATTTTTTAAACATTTTAGAGGGGTGATTAAAGATTTTCTCCGTATATTAAGGTTATGAATATCTGTTCTAAAACGTATTTTATTATAGAGATAAGGTGGTGATTTGGTTGTCACAATCTTATGAAAGCAGACAGCTGCATGTAATAATCTTCTGTTAGCCATATTTAGCCAGTTAATTTCTTTAATTTTGTGTGATATGTGCTCTCTTCTTCTTATGTTACAAATGAGTCGAACACAAGAGTTTTGAATTCTTTGTATTCTGCTTGATGTGACAACATCCAGACAGGGTCCATATACAGCATCACAATAATTGAAATGTGATAATACCAAGCTGTTGCAAAGCAACATGAGCGTATTTTTATCCAATAGATCTTTATTAGCATAAATATTTCTCAAATTACTAAAAGCTTTTTTTATGCAATTCTTTATGTTCCTTAAATCTTAGATCGGAGTCAATTGTCAGTCCTAAATTTTTTGCTTCATTCACACATTCAATAGGAATATCATTGATCTTTAAATTTACACTTTCCAGATATATCTGTTACGCTGAAGTGTTCTACCAAATAACAATAACTTTGACTTACTAGGGTTTATACACAAATTATGATTGTTTGAAGCGGTAATTAATTCGTCAATATCGTTATTAAGAATAATATTAGCATCATCAATGAATTCAGTATCAAAGGAATAGTACAATTGTGTGTCATCCGCATAACAGTGTACCTTACAAAATTTAAGCATTTTATGAAGTTGACTTGTGTAGACAGAAAATAGTAATGGCCCCAGGATTGACCCTTGAGGTACCCCGCAATCCAAGGTACCTTCAAGAGAAAAGTTATTATCTAGATTGACAATTTGAGATCTATTATGTAAGTAATTCCGAATAAAATGAATAGCATTATTTTCAAAACCTATATAATGAAGTATGCTTAATAAGATCTCATGATTTATGCAATCAAAAGCTTTAGAGTAGTCTAATAATAATAAAGCAGTTAATTTCTTTTCATCAGCAGCAATTAAAATATCATCAATAATATGAGCCAGTGCAGTGGAACAGCTGTAACTGGCTCTGAAACCAGACTGAAAATGTGGCAATATATCATATTTTTCTAAATGTAGGTACCTTTATTTGATCCGCAAGCACTCTTTCAAGTAACTTGGATAATGGAGGCAAAATACTTATTGGTCTTAAGTCCTTATATTCAGTGGGCATTTTAACTTTAGGCAGGGGAGTTACTACAGCAATTTTCCATAAATCTGGAAAAGTGTTACTTAATAAACAACAGTTTATTATATGTGTAATAAAGGGTACTATAAATGGACAGCAAAATTTTAGCATTGTTAAATTTATTTTGTCATAGCCCAAAGCATCACTAGACATAGACTGAATTATTCTAAAATGTTTTCATTATTTGTTAATGTAAGTTCGAATTTATCTGCAAAATTAGTTTTTAAATTGTTCAAGTAAAATGATTTCGTTTCCTGTAAATTACCAGTATTTAACATTTTGGCGGAATTTATAAAAAAGTTATTAATCTCATTCACATTTGATATATTTTGAGGTATTTCGGTTTTTTTTTTTGAATAAATATGTAAATCACTCAGATCCTTCCACAAGGTTTTATTTTTGTTAGTTCTAATTCTGAAATTTAAAAATGCTTTCTTTTCATTTTTTATCGCATTATTAGTCATGTTACGTAGCCTTTTATAATAATCATAATGTTCAGGGATAAGTATATTAGTTTTTTTAAATCTTACAAGTGCATTTTCTCTTAACTTTATCATTAATTTATTATTGTCTCTTAGCCATGGCGCTTTGGGCTTAGTGCACCTTATAGTTTTCAGTGGGGCATGTCTATCGAATAAGGATATTAATAAGTTATTGAAAAATACGATTTTATCATTAATATCGTCAATATATAATAAATCTTGAAATGGGAGTAATTCTAAATCACGAGTAAATAAGTCAATATCAATTTTTTTATAATCTCTATATGTTTTAATAATATAAGGACTTTTAGTTGTAGGTTTGGATAAATTACAATAAATTAATTCATGATCAGTTCTTAAATTACCCGCACCTTGTACTCCACTGGAAGATATATCCTCCATGTCTGCACATATTATCACATCAAGAAGTGACATTTTATTTACAGAAATTCTTGTTGGATCGTTGATTAGCTATGATAAACCATAAACATCTAAAAGTGCAAGAAACTTTCTAGTATTGCTATTTTCTAAATCTATGAGATCAATATTTATGTCCCCTGCACATATCAAATTATCACAATTTGGTAGTAAATTTGAAAAATTCTCCTCTAAACTGTCAAAAAAATCGTCAACATTTTTGTATTAGGAGGGCGATATATTGCACCAACACAAACTTTTTTTATACCTATAATTATATACCCCCGAGTCCCCATACTTGCTCATAATTTAAACTACGGCTTACCTCTATTCTTTCAAACAATATTTTATTGTTAATATAAATGCATACACTACCTCCCCTCATATTACCACCTCTGTTCGCTCTCACAAGATTATAGCCACGAATATTCACCACATCATCATACACCCGATTATCCAACCATGTTTCAGTAACCATAAATATATCATAATTATTTGCTATTATAATTTCTTTAAATTCAGAAAAACCTGCTAAAATAGAACGAGCATCAATATGTGCAAATTTATAGTTATCCATAATTATACTATAATTTTTAATGATTTAAAAAATTTCAATTCATTTCTATAATTACTTTATTTTGTTGTTATTATTTCGTATAGTTGTCAAAAATAAAATTAAATAAAACAACGCCATAGTAAATCAAGAATCGCGGATCAATTCAAGCAATCATCTTATAATACCATGATTTTAAAATTTCCATCTAAATCCAAATTTTTATATTTTTAAACCATTTTTATAATTTTGTGTTTTCTGGAAACCTAATATGAACTTTTGAGAATCCTATCCAATAAAGGCACTGTCGACAGTTTTTTACAGCCCAACCACTTTATACACAAATTAATAATATTTTCTTATTTTTGCAGGTAAGAAACGAAACCATGAAATCCCATCTTCTGAGACATTCAACTGGTAAATAAATATAATTTTACAAAATTGAAACGAAATATTAATTAATATTTGTAAGTAGGTACCTATGTACTTTCTTTTCAACGCGTATAATATGCTATTAAGCGTTATATTAAAATAAATTTTCGTTGTTGTCAGTTTGTAATGGAATGTTAAGTTAAAATTAATTATTTGAAAATATTTGCCATTAAAATAACATGTTTTTTTCATCTATGTACGGGTTTTTCTACTGTGATTAGAATCGTTGCCTCTTGTCCTAATAGAGAGGTATGATACTTAATAAATTGATCGATTAATCTTTTCTCTTTTTGATTTTTTTTTTTAATATAAATAAGGTGAATCGAACCCAACTTTATAAAAAACGATAATATTCGAGTGCTGCTGAGATTACCTCAACATGTTCTATCAATGCATGAAATATATTTATCTGGCCACCACCCGATCATACTTTCATAAACGCGTTACCTACTTTAGATTAAATTATCTGCTTGAGGTTTGTCTGTGATCACTAATATGGTATCTGGTATCTGGTATATCGATGGTCTTGATGAACGATAAAAGATGAAGTATTCAATGAATTGACATTTTATATAGGAAGCTCGACTAGTTTAATTAAAACAAATTACAATGAAAGATCTATTAGTATAAGAAAAATAATACTCCTATGACACAACAATTTTTAAGTAGTGAAAGACAAAAAAGAAAAGGTCATTCACAATATTAGAGTCTACGATATTGCAAAGAAACATTATTCAAGGGGGTGGTGTCAAAATAGGGCGAAAACACTAACATTTTATTAATACTGCGGAATTTATATAATTTTGCCGGTCTAATTTGTACCAAATTGGCTTCCAATACAATCTAAGTTCCTCAAATGATAGCATGATATTCTACACACAAAATTAGTTCGTTTTACTACAAATATGCAAGTGATAAATAGTTTTATACTTAATGTTAAAATGGAATTTTAAAGTTGATATTAAAATGATTTGCAATAAATTTGTAGTTTCGCAGTATTGTAAGTCAGATCATTGAAACAGTTTTTCGCATTTTTCTCGAAATGGGTGCATGATATGAAAAATAGACAAGAGGACATTTTTGGTGTAAAAATGAATTCTGCATCAGAATAAAAAAAGAAAAACATAAAAGATAATTGTATAAAAAAAATAGAAGCGAAAAACTGCGATGTAGTGACTCTATGTAGCGCCCCCTTGCGGCAGGTCTAAAAATATTTTAAGGGTTCTATTGGAAAGGTTATTTTGAGACTTCCCTCCAAATTTCATTGAAATCGATCAAGTACTTATCGAGATATCTCAAAAAAACTGTTTTCCCAACGTCCCATTTATGGGCCCACGGGCCTTAAAAATTGAAATTGACCAAAACGAAAATACACGTGTCTCATTATTTTAAGACCTCTATCTGTGATTACTTTTTTGCACTATAATTCTGAATCATCCTGTATATAAAAATTTGAATTCCTGGCAAAGAATTAGTCAGTAAAGTTTTTACTTTTCCGATAAATAAAAAGGCAACAAAGTTACAGTAGAATCTAACATTTTCACGTGCTGACCCCTGACCCTGTACTTACTTAAATATATTTTAATTAAAAAATAATTATATAATCTATTTAAAGAGAACCCATGTGTGTTTTTATTCCTGGGAGAGAATTAATACAATCTAGTTAAGTTCAGTGCTCGGTTCAGTCGTAATCATCTCCTGATGATGATAAATTACTTGGCAAAATGCGCGTTGCGTAAACTATTCGGTATTTTGGCGTCAAGTGGAAACTATGTCGGTGTCACATCAAAGACCGAGTCAAAAACTCTAAACCTTTTTAGTTTTAGTAAATAAAAATACATATTTTTTGCCTCCTCTATATACATATAAGTAAAATAGGTGCGAAATGTCTGATTGATGGTATTTTTATTAGCTAAAAAAATAACCGCATATTAAGAGTCTTCCTAGAAGAAACTGAAACTGCGCTGAAGAGGTGAAGTGGGTTTCGCTTGATGAAAATGTGGTCACAAGGTGAGGAAGTGTCTTTCATACGCTGCGACTACTCTAGCCGGTTCATCGTTGTAAAGGGAAAAACTTTTTTCTGTTGACAATTCAATAAGTAACGAAAACAGAAAAACTAAAAACTCGATAATATCAAGAAAACAAATAAAAAGCATTTACCATGTCTGTACTAGTTTATTAAACTTTGTTGCATTGGAAATTAATTTGCAGACATGAATATGTATTAATCATAAACCTTGAAATTTTATACTAGATCCTGAGAAACTTGTTTGAATTAGCTGTAAATTATTTGTATGTCTTTGCAAATGACGTAATTTCAGAAGCACATTAATTAACTTTATAAATTTACATGTTATAAATTAGTATTTGTAGTGCAATTAATGGTTGCAAACATATTTATATATTTAATTTATTAATATGTATATTTTCTTTCTTTTACGAAATATAGTAACTTGATTTCATTTTAACAACAGAATATTATTCATTCACCGATACCAAGAAGTTGGTTACATCTGTTTTATTTTTGGAAAATATTTTAAAAACTACATGGTTGTCGAGAAATTATAAATGAATCTGGAATGCAATTTCTCATCAATCAATATTTGTCATTCTCACACGATAATTATTACTTGTTTGGGAAGATCTATCTAAATTGAAGCAAATCAAAATTTAGTTATAATTTCCTTCAGCCTTACATGGGCGTGGAAATTGACGATGCCCTAAATGTGTTTAGACTCTTTAATAAACCTATGAGTGTTGTCTTTCTTCTTCTAATGCAAAATATTCAATTTTCAAGGAGTCTTAACATTAAGAAAACTGTTTTTAAGAAATCTCTCGTCTTTATCATTACTTCAAATTTACAATCAAAATTGCTAATGACTGTTTAAGAGAATCGTAAAATTTACCAAAAATTTATAAAAATCCACACTGTACGTAGATCGATGCAGCAATTTATTATATTCAAAATTTGCAATATTTACGATTTTATCGACTCAAATTACTAATGTTTGATTTGTATTGTGTATGATGATGGTAATCATAAATAAGTAGAACATAATAGTTTTCGAGGGTAACAAGATAAAAATTAAACAACATATCCGAAAGCCAAATGAACTTTAAAAAAGCGAAATTAAAACAATATGTGCAAAACTTAATCCAAATTTTCAATTTTTTCCTTTTAGCAAAAGTGTATAATATTCTATAATATTATTGTTTGTTAACTCCACAAAAATTAGCCATATTGTTTACCTTGCTTCCACTTCATATTATTAATAATTTACTTATTGCAACAATAAATGTTGTATACAGTTCAGCTGGTAAGCTGCATGCAACTCGTCTTTTGAGGGAGAAGAAGAAATAGCTCGAGAAATAGTCAATCTTTACAGGGTGTCCTATTTTCTGTTGTTTTGTGGGGTATCTCGGCTATAAGAGACAGGACCTTGTAGTTTTCGTGACACTGTGCGCAGTAGAACAACGGTTTGAGATATATTACCAATGCTACCAGTGACGTAGAAAAAAATGGGTGTATTAAAAGTAAAATATGAAATTTCTCATCTAAACCAAAAACATCCACATATATTTAAAAAGATAAAAAAGGTGTAATTTTATGGTGTTCTATTGGAAAAAGAAACAAAATTATTATGGGCTACATATTGAAATTGACTCCCGTTACAAAAAATTGAATACGCCAATGCATTATACTCAAAGAAAATACATTGGAAAGAGTTAGTTTGACATTCTTGACAGCTTTTATTTTGAAGATTTTTGACACCCTGTGTAGGTATATCGAACACGGGGTCGAAAATAAAAAATGGCATTATAAGTCCTATTATATTGCTCAAGGAATCCATGGTTACATAGGCTTCCTCTTTTGTGGACACCCTGTATATGATATTCACCTTAGTGTAAAATAGACATGAATTGGAAGGTCCACAACAAGTAGAAGATGCTTTTGGTAACTATTTTGCTCGCTATTTTCCAACTGACAGCTGTTGATGAGGAAAAAAATTATGAATATTTTGGTATCTCCATTGCAGTATCAGTACAAACAGAATTTTTCCCTGGTTAGTTACGTCGTTATAACTTGATATAGTAAAGAAAAAGAAGCAATTTTTGTAATGAAATCTTAATAAATAAATAAATTTCCGAGTTAAAATTTACAGTAATTTAACAAAAGTTAACTCACCGAAATATATAGATGTATCTGTATCGTATATTCTCAAAAAGAGTGTTTAATTGCATATTTTACATCAAGTACAATTTTTTGAGTGTTATAGCCTAACTTAACCTAACCTACATGATGTTAGATTTCAAAGGTTAGCAGATACCACGTCTTTTCAAGTTTTTCCACAATTAGTTAGGTAAGAATTGAGTAGTTGCACGATTTTTTTTCCTCAAGAGCGTTCAACACGTTAGATTTTTTAATTTGTTAAGGTAGTATAATATGTTTTTATCGTAATTATACATAATATAAACTATACCTAGCCATTTAGAAAAAAAATTATATTATAATGCTTACATGCGAAAACTTACATCTGTTTTTTTTCCACTATTTGAAATATCAATCCTCAAACGATATCCAGGGAAAAAATGTTTCAAAATTATTGACTGAATTCGAAAGTTATTGGATGGTATGAAAGAGAAATATTAGTGGAAATATTTGAATGTCAGGAAATAGATACCTATATATCGATAGAAGAGGTACGACGACAGTGCGAGAGATTGCGAGAAAATTCTGATCTTGCAAAAAATTCACCATCAGGGTAATTACCAATGTTCTTCAGCCAGAATTGTGTGGAAGTGTAACGTTCTGAGGTACTCTCGGAGGTACTATTAATCTAACTTTGATTATCCGATATCTTACATCTTATTCCAGAACCGAGAATACCTTTCGATTTTGATGTTGATAAAGACACATCACATTATGAAACATGAATTATATCGTGGTTTCTCACAAATTTAAATCGGAAATTGAGACCATAGGTATCCCAATAATGCATATTAAGTTTCTCTGTTGGTCAGCCAGTTCGCCAAGAGCTAAATGGTTTAAAGTAAAGGCTTGAACGCTATTGGAATCATCATTCAAACTACGTTCGATGATTCAAACGCCATAATAAAACTTGTAAAAGTTGGTATCGTGTTGTAAAATGAAGGTTATAGAATAAATCAAATTGTTCCGTACTTTATTAGAGTGCATTATAAAAATGTTTTTATTGTACATAAATAAGCTGTAATCGACGACCTTCTGATGTAACGCTATCATGTCATGGCTGTCCTTTTTCTTCATTTTGTATGTATTTTTGTAATTTATTACTTTCTTAACATAAGTCATATTTAATCGACACATAGGTATATGTTACTTAAATTGTAAGACCTAGTAATATATAAATAATTTACGAGAATGATAATAGGTCTCACAACAACTAATGTCATTGAACATTGTGGTTCTGCACAATGGGAGGATGCACTATATTATTAATACTTGCTGTAAGTTTTTTGCTGTTGAACCAGAGAAACATTTTTTACCTAGTAACAGAGTTCGTTAACGTACTAATTTTTAACAACTGAATAGGTTTGATAGGGATAGAATCGTAGGATTAAGAGGAGCCGGTACCGAAATACCCAGGGAAATACGCTATTTCTTTTTATGCCTGAAATAAATAACACCGGCGATGGTCTTACTACCGAGTCGATGTAATTAAGCAATAGCTTATATTACACAAGAAAGTTGTTAGCGGATTCAAGAACTATCCAAGATACGATGTAATATAACGTGTGTACGGTCTTGTTAAAGCAACAGAGTTTACAAAATGTTTTATGAAGTCGAGAATTTATACTTTTTGTACCAGTATGGTCTTATATTCTGTATAACTCACAAAGTAAATTTAAGCCCTTTTTATTAAATATAACAACGTTAGGACACGATACTGTATGATAGTTCTCGTAATCGTATAAAACAATTTGCTTAGTTGAAAATATAGCATTAGAATAAACATACACGACAGGATATTTTTGGTGCCTTCTACGGATATAAGGGACTCGGGAAAATTTCCTGCCAACTCATTTAGTGTCAAACTTTTTCCCAAATGGAAAAACCTCGGGAAAAACACTATTATTAAGTGCTTTAAAACTACTGATTATGAATATCTATCAAATTGTTTTTTCCAATCGTAGAAAAAATATTGTAAACAACACGTTTGAAAACATCTTTTCACACTCATTTGACTTGTGGACCTCGCCTTCGGCTCGTCCCATCAAACTCTCTCACTCGTGTGAAAAGATTCGTTTTCAAAACTTGTTATTTAAAATACTATTGGGAAGTAATTTACAACGAATTTTTTGTATAGTACATTTATATTTTAAGTTAAATCTCCGATAATCGTCTTAGTAAGTCAGTAGAAGCACACATTGTCAACAAATTGATGTGTGGCCAACTTACAACTTTCCATTTTCCATTTTTGGCACGTGTAATTATTGGATATTTGTAAAAATTATGATAGCCGAATTTATTTATTTTTTTTATTAGTCATAACTTGATTTATATTTTTATAATATTTTAAAATTAAACGTAAAAACGTTACATATACTTCTGTGACTTATTTAACCAACTCAATAAATAATATTGATAATTTACAACTAGATAACATTTCACATCGATACATTAAAATCTAGAAGAACATAATTGATTCAATCGATATCTACAATAAAAACTACATTTCAAAGTAGTGCACTGCCTGTTTTCATCTACTAAAGACAAATACAAACAAAATAAAATACGTAGTAAAATTAAAATGAATGAACAGAATTAATCTCTTATTGAAAACTGGAATATTGTGAATACAATTACATACTGAATACAAGATATTTTCATATAAATCTAGACGGTGAAATTCGAGGTGAAATTGCACTCCAGTCATATGAGACCAGATTCATTTTTAATAAAACTGTATTGTTAGATGGCAGATATAAAAATTCCACGCTTATCAAAGATGTAACAAGAAAGGATGTCTTATTGTATAGACGTCGAGGTAAAATGAAATTTTATATAAACTGACGTGGGACGTTTTTGCAATCGACATATCTAAAATTGCAGCAGCATACAACAGTAAACTTGCGGGTTTTCACACGCACATCAAGCCTACGTAAAAATATGGCCTTTATGTATTTTATCACATCAAGTTCATGAGCATTGTACGAACTTTTTGCCTGCTATAATGTAAGGATAAGAAATGGGAAACGTCAGAGAAGAACGTTGATGCGTTCAGTCATAAATTACGTATAATACACTTACATACTGTGTAATATTTAAATTCCATTACTCAGTAACACATAAATAAGTTAAATGAAAATCTGGCGAAGAAGAAAAGCAAGTAAATGACCTGAACCTATAAAAAATCAAATACCCTTTTACGATAATTGAATAACGTGAACTTTTTACGCACTTGTTTCAGAGTAGGAAGTAGACTTTATTTTACTACCACTGTACAGTAACTTTTTCCTCAATCCAGCAGAAAGTAGACGTTATCTGGACCACAATACCCAAGAGATACCAAAAGAAGTACAGATATTGACCATACTGTTTTATTTTATTTATTATTCATTCCACACCACGTCTGAAAATATATTTTTTTCTGAAATCGCAAGAATGTCTACTTTCTCCGACCCCAAAAATACCCTATTCTAGTATTTTAGTCCGTTGCTAAGTAACCATGGTCGTTGCTAACCAACCATCAGAAAACCGTCCGGAAGTTACTTTCCCGGTCTAGGCTGGGAAAGTATAATTTTTAAAGGGATGTATTTTTAGAACAAAATTGTAATTTTTTTTTATTTCAATGTAAAATTAGGGATATATTTTGTCGATGCAATTAAGGGACACCCTGGAATAATTATTTCGAACTTCATACAATTAATACTTAGGTATATTGATATAAAGAACGTTTTTTTTTTCAATCGTCATTAAAGTGATAGAAATAGTCATTAAAGTAATCCATTATTGTACGATTTTTGTAGTTGGCGGAGGTGACAGATAAACGTAAACATTAATTTTGTATTGCTTGTGATAATAATTGTGTTGCATTGGCAACGGCTAACCACGTTAGTGAAACGGCTCTCGGCCGATCACCGAGGTAAAGCAGCGTTGGGCGCGACTAGTACTGAGATGGGTCACCGCTCGGGAAGACCGCGTGCCGTTGTCTCATAATAAAAATATTTATCGGTTTCAGGATATTAATCCTTTGTTTACATATGCAAAAGTAGGCTGGTAAACAAGTCATAACTAAAGTTGTACAGTTATATTTAAAACTTGTACGGTAATATTACAAATACAGATCTGTCAATAACTGTCAACAGATGAAATAATAAATAATGAAACTATAGGGCTATTTATTAATACAAACATACAGAAAACTCCAAACAATAATAATTAAGTACTGAAATCCAACTGAAATGTATTTTCAGGCAATCCAAGGTCCATTTTTATGTAGCCGTTGTGGCATTAAAAATGTAAAAATTTATGTAATATGAAAAAAGGTAACAAATAAAAACAAACAAAATATAACTGTAACCATGGCGACAAATCAACCCATACAGACTTGACCAACTAATGAAATGAAAACGTTATTAATAAGAGAATATCAAAAGGTAATATCTATTAATAATGTCTTTATTTTCTGAAACCGATAAACTATTGAACAAATCACGGATGTTATGAATCATAACAGCCTTAGATGTCTTAAAATCCTCGCTCTACGAGCTCGGATTTCAAACCGACATTTGCGGCAGTTATGATAGTCATAACATTCCTAGATATGTTAATAGCTATAAAATACATGGCACTGTGCTAATGGTAACATACCAAAGCCAAAAAACCCCGAAATAAAAAAAAATGTGATGTATTAAAAGGTAAATCAAGACAGTTTTTTAAATTCAGAATTGTATTAAATGTAATTTTGTAAATTAACTTACTTAATGGCTATCGCAATAATAAAAAACGGTTAAAATGTAACCCATTATCTAAAAAAAATTAACAAAAATTGGTTATTCCAAAAATGACTGTGACGTCATGCAAATGGCTGCTGTGGTGTTGTGGTGACGCCAGAAACTCGCATTTCCATTTAATGTTTGTTAAAATAGCGTTTAATGCAGCATTTTACAATGGAAAACAAGGTATTATTGATATTAAGCATCCAAGGTACTGTTAAATACCGCAGTGCCAGTCGTCCATAAAAAAAACACCAGAAAAAAGATTTGTCTCATTACCAATATACGATCAAGCTCTAAATTAAAGAAAAAACGAAAATTATGGTTACGTACCATGAGGAGTGAAACTGATATATATATATATCAGAAAACACTAAAGGGGTTGTATGTGAGGATCATTTCAACGTAAGTGCGATTTTGTACCTTTTTAAAATTCATACAATTTTAGGTTAGGTATGTATTTTACTTTTTTTTTCAATTAAAGGAAGATTTAGAAAACGATATGATGTTTAAATTATTGGGTAGTTACATACATTTAAAAGATTATGTATCTTGATTGTCGAACTGGTAGAAAAAGGCGCCTTCCACTTAAAAGTAATACAGCAACAAAGAGAGCAACTTTGGCCAAATTATCTCTCTGGGCTTTTACAAAATCCGTGAAAAATGTTAATATTTAACACCGAAATCGCACATTGAATCTAGACGTAAACAGTATGACATATTACACAACGGCAAACATAAAAGATTCTCTAAAGTTCTGTCAAAAAAACCGGTGATTGACGTCACGGTGAGATTCGAATTCCATCGTTTGTTCTCGGCCAGTGGTCGTAAACTAAAAAATAATATGAATTTTAATTAACAAAGATATAAATATAGGGTACATTGTTGATAAAATTTTATTGTTATTCATTTTTTTATAGCATTAACTATCTTTTATAACCAATTTTGCTTAAAAATCTCGCATATGCACATACCCTATTGCAAAAAATAATGGTTTTCCTACAAAAAATTATTCCGATTTGACATTTAAGGATAATTATGACATTTCCTAATGTCATTTAAAATTTTAAATAATTTTGACATTTCTTAATGTCACTGAATATTATTTAAAAAGCAGAGTTAATTAATCTTAATTTCACAGTTTCTGGATTTAAAAAAAAAAATTTAATATGTACCTCGGCATTAAAGTTCCTTTTTATCACTCATGTGGTTTATTAACTCCACATTCATGATAAAAAGTTACTTTTTAATGCCTTGATACATAATAAGTATTTAATTTGTACAAAAATTAATTAGTGAAATCCGATACGATTGTTTTTATTATTTATATTTAAGATTAGGTAGTATAACTTTTTGTGTTGGCGTGCGTATTGTAAATTGATTGTTGAGCACTTGGTCGAGGCAATCACCTTTTTCAAGCAAAGGGCACAATAAGGTTGTGCCCTTTGCTGGGTCAGAATAATATATCTTGAGAATTTGTACGAAACGAACTGGTCGATGAATTATAGTATAAAAGTGTATCATTTCAACGCTCTTGTAGAGCGCAAATATTTAATAATCGACTCGCAGAAGAAATATCACGCCTGAAGTTGTTAACGCGTTTATCTTTAATCTGGGCAGTAACTTTTCAAATACATAATAATTTTGTTTTCTTTTACCTATAAATATAAAATATTACATGCAATATAGGTAGTTTCTAAGAGTTTTGTGCTGTGCATGAAAATTTTGGGCGATTACATATTTTAAGCGAAATTTAAAATGTACTGGTGTAAAGATGGCAGATAATTTTTCTGATCGGTGCCAATATCGTGCCATAAAAGTCAGAACCAACGTGAGATGAACATTTCACGTACATATGGAATATGAATCATATTGTCCCAATCCAATGAACTGCTATAGGTATTTGTTACAGAATGCCGATGCCGTTGTCTTATAAAAATAACAAAAAAACTGAATTGAAGTCTTCTGAGTGTTTGCGTTTTTTGTACCATTTCCTTATTTTAATGGCAAAAATTACCTTGTGTAATGTGAATCAAATATTATTTATTACTCGGAGACTATAGGTACTTAGAATGTCACTTATATGTATACAGGGTGAGTTCACTTTAAATGGGGAAACTTCGAGAATCGAATCTTTATTGAAAAATAAGTGTAGTTTGTCCGAGAGTTTGTCCTCTAAACATTTTTCATATGGGACTTGGTTTTCGAGATACAGGACGTTGAACTTTTTTTTTTTTTTAGTTTTCGACGAATAACTTTAAAGTGGTTAGACCGATTTTTATAAAATTTGGGTTTTTGTTTATGTCAGATTAAAGTTTATTAAATGATCTGAAAAATTTGAAAATATCGCCCCCGCAGGCGTAGATATGGAGACCACGGACCCCTTTTTAAAAAAGAACTTTTACGCCTATGGTCGTCTCAAAAAATGGATATGATTTTTTTATTCTCCGATATTTTCTGAACATAAAATGTCTCTAGTAAATTTTCGCTATTTTTAAGTTTTCCCGTTAATTGAGGTCAAATGGTTTATTGTAATGCCCCCTAATGTCTATTTTATTTGCCGATGAGTCGGTGTCTGCTATTACGTAAAGTCGTTTCAAAGGGTCTTTATCATTTTCAGTCTAAATTGTTTGAACCGATTTTAAAAATTGAGAGAGGAAAAATAAAGCAATTGAGAGACAATAAAGACATTTATTAATATATTTTTTTTCATTTCTGTTAGCAAACACCGGCTCATTGGCAAATAAAATAAACATACAATAAATCATTTAACCTCGATTAACCGGAAAACTATCAAAAATAGAGAAAATTTACTAGAGACATTTTATGTTCAGAAAATATCGGAGAATAAAGAAATCATATCCATTTTTTGAGACGACCATAGGCATAGAAGTTCTTTTTTAAAAAGGAGTCCGTGGTCCCCATATCTACGCCTGCGGGGGCGATATTTTCAAATTTTTCAGATCATTTGATAAACTTTAATCTAACATAAACAAAACCCAAATTTTATAAAAATCGGTCTAACCACTTTAAAGTTAATCGTCGAAAACTGAAAAAAAAAAAAGTTCAACGTCCTGTATCTCTAAAACCAAGTCCCATATGAAAAATGTTTATAGGACAAACTACACTTATTTTTCAATAAAA
Source organism: Rhagium mordax (assembly GCA_963680705.1). Classification (NCBI taxonomy): domain Eukaryota; kingdom Metazoa; phylum Arthropoda; class Insecta; order Coleoptera; family Cerambycidae; genus Rhagium; species Rhagium mordax. The sequence goes on from OY796656.1 coordinate 80,551,628, forward strand.
AATCGATTCTCGAAGTTTCCCCATTTAAAGTGAACTCACCCTGTATATAGGTAAGATATAATAATAATAATAATTAATCAAATCTCACCGCATCAGGTCAAGTGGTAAATTAAAACTTTGGCTATCTGTGCTCAAATTGACTTTTCGTTAATAGGTTATAGGTAAAAAAAACCTGATTATTTGTTTTTTTTTTTTTTTTAATTATTGGCTTTGGGTACGTAGCCCGTTAGCCACTGATTATTTGTACAGAGTGCCTTCTTCACAGTCTTCACACAGTAGTAATAGTAGTAGTAGTTACCACTAGTTTTGAAATCATTGCAACGTTGCTGCGTCTTGATAAAGCAACTCATGAGTTTATCTTGAAGGCTCATAAACCGAGTCATAAACTAACTTCCAAATGTTGACCTTAAACAGTAGTGGAACTCCTTTCCATATCTTGCATGAGTTCTTTAATTGCAACTTTATCAAAACGAAAATCAAGAATATAACAACACGTTCTTGTAGTAGATAAATTATTGCATGAGTATGATGACTATAAATTTAAAATCTGGTTGGAGTTTTTCGCATACGTATTACAAAACAAGCAAGGAATTTTACTGCAATAGCTACTAGTAGTATTTTACGTCATCGGCAAGATTAATATGTGTATAAGGAGGTGCAAATAATTTCTCTAATAATAATAATATTCAATAGGTAATTGTAACTGAAAGCCATAGCCATTTGCCAATTTTACATCAAAAGATGAAATACCGCTTAAGAAATAAGTAAATAATGTAAACTACATCACATACATATACTTAGTGACTTGTTTCTTATCGGTCACAGTCACTCAGGCCGGTATTAATCTGTTATAATGTATTTGATATTATGGGTTTGTCATTCGTGATAGATTGCTTGCAAGTTTTCCAGAATCTAGCCTAAGGGCAGATATTTTATTAGCATGACATGGCATGTTTTATATTCTTCTCGCATTTTCTCCTTTCATCTTCTTTCCTATAAGTACATTTCATTCCGGAACTTACATAAAATGGGTACTTCCCCAATACTCACATCAGAATTGGAAAAAACTAATTACTGAATCAATGCTTCCCAATGATTGTAAAGTACATGTTTTATGTTGTCTCTATAATAGACCATTACGAATATTGTTTGATTTTATTTAACTATATATTATTATATTAAGTATTCAATTTTCATTTTTTGTTAAAATTTATGACATCATTTTTTTTATGCAGTTATGTAATTTAATCCGTATTTTTTTTTGTTCATTTTATTTAACATTAACCCGAGCATTAATCATTGATTAAAATTTCCATAATATAGAATGATTAGGTAAAACATAATTTTGCTATCGTTATTATTGTTGCTGTAATATTTATTAAATGATTTCTTTAATAATTATACCAATGCCAGATCTGACATAATTGTGCACTAAATACTACTTTCGGTCTAACGGGAAATAACACTAACTTTCTTTTTTTAAATGGGACACCCTGTAAATTTTCCATCTTCTTGTCATGAAATTCTAATTTCACAAGTTGGTGTTTGTTTAAAATATATCGTCGAAAATGTGAGAAAACTGAAAAACAAATGGGCTCCTGCGGGATTTTATTTTTGGATCTTATAGTAAGTCTAGGCTTTGGATTTGGCATGGGCGTGTTTTTAGTCACTTCATGTATGTTGGTTCTTCTTAATTAAATAAGTGTTTTTCTGTAAATTTTCATTCATGGAAAACAATAAAATTTTGTGAACAAGTTTTAAATGGAAACATGCAGAAAGTTGGTGTCCCTTCCATTTAAACTTTGTGGTCAATTATTTTAGATTCTGACTTTAACAGCCTGTTATCTACGTTCTATATTTTGAATGTTTATTTTTCATAATAACAGGGCTCGTAACAGGGTTATTCCGTAGGCAAGACTTTCGTGACCATCCGGTATACCTTATAACGTATTATTATAATTTTCTTAAATTCAAACAAATTCAACTTATACTCGACTTAACAATTTCGATAATAGAACACGACATAAAACAACAAAAAATATGTATATTTTTCACAGAATAAGCTGTTTTGAAAATATTCATTATTTTTCTTGTATTGTGGTTTAAGGAAGTATAGTGTTTGTTATTCATTATGTTTCTATTTTGAAATATATAGAATATCCTCGAGAATATCTTATGTATCGAGTTGTGGCTTTCGGTTTTTGCATATTATTTCATATAGCTTAACTATGATATCAAATTACAATGGAGAACGTTGAACATAGAGTAGATACATTATAAATTTGCAAAAACAGTGGTTGTAAAAATGTAAAAAACAGTTTTTATTTGTGGACAGATTGGAAAACAAATTTGTATATTTCTGATAGTTGTAGAGAAAAATTGTTCTGAAAGCGGGACACCAATTAATTAGCCTGTCTCTTTTTAGTAAGCATTTAGGTTCTTCTGGGAATTGGATTAGACATTGTCAGTGTGGTTAAAATAGTCGCACTCGTACGGACAACGATAAATGTGTATAAATTTCTTTTGGGGAATTTAAGGAAGGTGTAACAAGGAAAATGTAACTTATACCTACAACAGCCGAAAGACAATTATTTGTTGCCCGGAAAGTTTTTATAAAATTTTTAAATTTTGACAATGCGCATATTCTATCTTTTTTATTATAATTGCGATATTGATTGGAGCATGATTTAATTGAGCCGTCTAAAAAATTTTACTAGACTATTGTGCAAATTCTTATTTCCAAAGGCTCACAAGGTGTACATCGACCCCGTCTTGCGTGTCTTTTATGCTTCTATACATAAACAACATAATGAAAAATATAAGGGATATTCTTCCTCTGACATCATTGTCTCTGTGTAACATGAGAAAATGATTTATGCATTTTTTTGTTTCACTGCTTGGATGGTTGACCCTTACAATGTGAATAATTACTCCCTCGCTACAAGTAACACTTCCGTTTAACTGCTTTGTTGATCCCTGTCATTACCAACTTTTCATCGTTTAAGTACTGCGGGCACATCTTAATTAATTTAAATGGAGCAACTTTACGCAGATAGATGGAACTTATATTTGTTATTAAATGAACAAAAATGTAGAGGAAGCATAGTATTGACGTTCCTCTTTTATTATTTTGTTTTAAAATCTCTTTTCTACTACCGTGCGTAAAGTATCTAGTAACTTTTCGCAATAGTGTGTAAAGTAAGCTTTTATACTCATTCGTGAAAAAAGCTCTATTTACGCGCACTTGTTGCATAAATAACTAATTTTTTATTTAAGTATTTTATTAACATGTAGAAATACTGTACTGTTTAATTGATTGGCTGGGGTTGTACATTCTCCTTTTTTATGGGTTAGCCAAATTAATACCCCCAAAAATATCATGCGCGAAGGGCTTGAAAATTCCACTTCGCTGACCCCCTTCCTCCCGAGATATGAAAATGCGATCAAACCACATAACCCCAAAAAAATACTTACCTATACAACAGAGATGTCATAATAATATGTATAGAAATAGGTATAGCAAACGAAGCTGCCAGGTCCCATGCCACCGTACCTAGTTTATCATTATCTGATGTTCCATAAACACATTTTTTTGTTGACAGTTTTAATAAAGAAACCCAACTGTTTGTGATTACTATTTACCTCTCCATGCTGCTGCCTCTGAGCCTTTGATAGAGTATCACTTGATAATATACTAATCGTCGTTCGATGACAGGTATTATAAAAACGAAACATAAAACCAAACATATATTGAAACTGTTTTCAGTTACATTTCCACTTCATGTCATTTCTTTCGCTTCATATATCTAAAATACATGTGCACATTATATTATTCTGAACTTTAGCTAGCTGTATTTTGATGCTGAAGTGGTGTACAAAAGGGACCACAGAATGTTTCTGACAGATCCTCGTTACAGCCTACAGGCGCAATATTTTTTTTGTAACTTCACAAATGTGCCGTAAAAGGGGGAACAATTGTCATACTTTAAACATATGATTATGATTCTGCTTACAATTATTTACATTATACGATGTCTACCAAAGAGATATACTTTTAGTTTTTAAATAAACAAAAATTAATTATATAATATTTATTGCCATGGGGCATGAGCAGATTTTTTTCGCAGCACATTAAATACATGTTTTATCCAGCAAGGTTTGTGATGTAGAATGTCTTTTGCATGTAAGTGGATCTGCTGGATCTGTAAAATCACTACATCAAATTTTTAAAGCCTCATTTTGTGACATTTCAGTTGTTTCTTTTAATTTCAGACCGACAGAGTTTGTTTTCACGACAATTAATAAATTTCTTCTCATTCCTTCTTCGAGACAGAAAAAACCTTTATTTTTGTCACCTGCGGAGATTTTTTATCTTGTTGTGTAACCTACATTATTATCTTCACAGCGGAACTAGAACAAGAAGGCTTATTTTTTTCCTGTTCAAATAATCTCTCATTTCGCTCCATTTTGAATTTATGAGTACATTTCTTATCATGATGCGTTTTCGTTTATCAATTGACCTCATAATTACTGGGTTTAACCAATGGTGACTTCTTATTTTGGCATAAAATACACAGCCCGTAATTAGTCAGCAGCCATGCCTTTTTTAAAGAAAGATGCAGGGATCTTGGAGACGAATTTGTGGTGAAGTAGACATTGTGTCCAAAGTTTATTTTAAACTATTAGAAGTTTTTATCTGAAACAAGAAATACAAGTGTTAACAAAATTAAAAATAAAAGAAAGAAGTTTTTTGGTTACGTTAAATAAAATGTTTTTTGCCATTTACCCCAAGAAAGAAACATGATGCAGCTACGGACACGTGTTTCGTAGTTATTGTTCCTCATCAGCGTAGCGTAGCTTAATATGAGGACTGATGAGCAAAAACTCCGAAACACGTGTCCGTATTTGCATCATGTTTCTTGGGGTAAATGGCAAAAAACATTTCCCAAAATTAAAAATGTTTTTATACAAAACACCTAAACGGTAAACATACATTCCTAAGAACCTTTTCTATAGAAAATTCTAGTAAATAAAAAACGTTCAGTATAAAATATTGATAGGATGGCCCTATCAAGAGTTATAATCGAGAACTTGCAATGTCAGGGGTGGTCGCCATCTTGGATATAGGCGCTCTGCCAGAAAATCAAGCAAAACACCTAGTGAGGCATGATTATGGAGCGCTTAATAGTGCGAGATCCGGTATAAGAAATATATACCCTCATCTGTTATTTATTAATGATAACAAATATATGGTAGATAATATTATACATTGATACATCGCATGGCCGCATATAGGTTGCCTATAGCTAAATCGCGTACCGATAATATTAAATAATAAATTATTTAATTAAATTTATTCGATCAACTTCCCCGAATGGTTATTTATAATAATCGTGCATTAGTTGAAAGAATATACCCCAAATAATCGAGAAAATAAAGGTTGCCCTGTGCCCAACTGTGGAGTTGCCAGGTATAAACAGGTGAGTAAGCGTTATTAATATACCCTCATCAGTTATTTAATCGAATTATATATAAAATGAAAGCTTTTTTTATTCCCAATCGAACCGTATTAGGTTGCCTTACCAAAATGTTGGTTGAACCCATGGTTGCCTAGATTTTAGATGTAAAATTTTCAGCGCGAGCGTTGAGAGTGACAGAGAAGCGGGCGCAACCCCATGCGACAGACAATGATGAAGCGAGTTCTTTTTAAAGATGATTTTTCCAATAGCGTAAGCGTGTTCCATTGATCAAATACTGGATTCGAGTCAGATAAAAAATTAACAATGATATCAAATTTTTTTCATTCACATTTATTTATCACCGACTATACATGAAATAATAAGTTTTTCTGTTCAAAATGTAACAGGGATATCCAACGAAAATGACCACCCCTGATAACTTCTTTATTTTTGATGCTATAAAAAAATTTTTTCTATAAAAGTTGTAGGGTTTATTGAAAGCATTTAGAATATATATTCAGAAAAATAAATGAAAGTCGTTTAGAGGAGATATGGTTTTAACTTGCATTTTTTCAAATGGAGCACCCCATTTTTTTGCATTTTTGAAATCAAGGTACCTTTCTCATTTCGAATATACAGTAGACTCGCGTTAATGTGAACACGAAAAAAATGACCGTGTTCGTATTAATGAGATTGTTCACAATACTGAGAGTGTATGAACGGTCAACAAAGTGAACCATAACTGGCACCTAATAATGAAATAATGCAAACTTATTTTTCGATATGAACATGTTTTATTATGTAAATACATACATAGCTATTTATAATGATATCAACTTTCTTTTATTCATACATTAATTAATCAATAACAAAATATCTCAGTAAAAAATTTTTATGTAAAATATTTATTCTGATTCTGACTCGTCAAAAGTACCTATGTCAAAATATAATTCTACATCGTTTTCTTTTTCTTTTGATTCTCGCAATATATCCTCAACTTGTAAAGGTGTTGGGTGTCCTATGAACCATGTAGGCTTCAAATAGCCATCCAAAAACCAACCGCAATCTTCAGGATTTAGTTTGACGCAACATGCATCTATTGCATGAAGCCACATTGAATTTACATAGATTGTCCGTAAAATTTTCTGTTTGAGTGAGATCCAGCATGGCGGAATCAGATTGAAGTCGATGCCTTTAATCTTCTTCATAAAATGCTCTTTGTCTTTGGTTGTTGCATATGTTTTTTGGAACAGCTGATATCTAGCGTCATTGATGATATAACATTGCTTGATCCCATACAGAAGGGCGGTAAGCTTCTGAACACGTTGAATTTTTTCTTTGACGAGTACATCTACTGGGTCCGTCAATGATGCGAATATTTCCTAGAAATCCTTTCGTTTGGAAAATATTTTAAAAGGCTTGAGTTTTCCTTTGTTATAAAATGCAGCTGTATAATCACAGCCCGTAAATGCGTGCATGTGTAAAATTGAAAATAAAAATGTGGTGTCACTTCCGGTTAGACTGGAAGTGATACTTTGTGCACAATTTTATCAGATTCTGGCTTTAGTAACCTATTAGTAACATTCCAAATTTCAGAACCCTATCTTTCATAATAACCGGGTTATTCCGTAGTTAATGCTTTCGTGGTCACCCAATATGTGGACATATCGTGAATTGCTAACTATATCAAATTAAACTTATGTTCCTCATGAACAGACAAATTGTAAATTAATCTTCAAGACACAAAAAATAATGACAGCTTGTGCTGATAAATGAGTGACTCTATCCTTAGTAAAGGACATTCATTAATCTTCTCTTCGTCAGTTATTTATTAATGTATATTTGTGTAACAAATTTTTTACAACTTTACTGATTTTAAAAACCAGAATTGGAGGTAAAATTCGAAAAAATATTTAAATAAATTCCTCTTATATATTAATTGTTTCCAATAGTATTATTAGGGCGACACTCATCTTCTACAGCAGTGTTTAAAATATTGGCACATAATTTTCCTGGGCGACTGATTAGATAAGCCGAGAGATAAGCGCTTGCTTGCTTTTGTACTTACTTGCAATAAAAGCTGTTGAGGCCTTTGAGACAGCTTTCCACTTCCGATTCTTATTGGTAAACTCTTGAAAGGACTACAATTGAGAGGAAGTTAAGTATTTTACATATTTTCAGGTTTATAATAAAATATATGTCTTTTATATTTACATGTTTTTGAGTAGAGATTGTCATTACTTTTTCAAGAGACTACTGCACCTTACAGCTAAGACTGCAGTTTTTGCAGCTAATGAAATTATTTATGGTAACAATGGGAGACATAAAAAGTATTTAATAACTACACACACGAGTACACAAAATCAGGAACAAATTCTAGTAAAGCAATTTAGTATATTTTCTTTTTGATTTTTTTGCTTTCGCATATCTGATGATTTGTAAAAGTTTCCGGGTTCTATTTCACGTCGATTATTTTGATTTTTTGACGTTTCAATTATCTTGTGGTGGTCTTCGTCTCTCTAAAAGGACAGACTCGTTAAATTTTATGCTCATTTTTTCATCAATATTTTTGCTCACTTGCATTTATTATACTTAGGAGTTATCGTACGTTGTTTACAAATAATATTTGATTTCTTAAGTTGTCTGTCCCCTTTTGTTAAGATCTTTATGTTCGTTTAACCTTGCGTTAAAAAGATTGGACCTAGATGAGTCAACGAATTTGTGATAAAACATGTAGGTACATATATATAATGATTACTGTGGAATGCGATTCAGGTTGTTATACAGGGTGCGGCAGAATGATATGCACTATTTGGGATGTCAATAAAAACCAAAGCACACAAAGTACGGGAAAAAGTTTTTTATTTTTGAAAACCACATATCATGTCATTTTGAAATGTCATGTTTGAAACGTCATACTTGTATCAGTTATCGCCATGGCTTGGAACGGAGCGCATCGCGCTTTTGTAGTCGAAAAGTTCATAATAAATGGTGAATCTGTAGTAGCGACGCAGCGTATATTTCGTATTTAGTTTGATGTTGGTCGTAATGGTCGTCATGGTGCCGTTCCTGACGGGAGAACAATTCGTCGGTGGGTTTCACACTTCTGCTCTTAAGCGAAAGTCTACTGGCCGACCAAGGACAGCAAGATCACTGGATTTTTTTTTTCTGTGGGGATACCTCAAAGCGCAAGTGTTTAAACATCGGCCACAAAATTTGGAAGATTTAAAGGCAGCCATAAGACAAGAAATCGCTGCAATTCCGCAAGACGATCCGCAGGGCAATGGCGAGCTTTCGTGTACACCTTCAAGAGTGTATCAATGTTAATGGCCGTCATTTAAGTGATGTAATTTTTAAAACATGACATTTCAAAATGGCATGATATGTGGTTTCCAAAAATAAATAACTTTTTTCCTTGCTTTGTGTGCTTTGGTTTTTATTGACATCCCAAATAGTGCATATCATTCTGCCGCACCCTGTACTTGTCGTTCATTAATTTCTACTTTCAATGTTTAAAAAACTGCATCTCAAATTGCAAAATATTGATTATTAGGACTATTCTCGGGATAATTTGAATAATTTATCTACTACTCATTGGTATACACTATACAGTCTGTTACATAGGTATTCGCTTCTCACCACAGGGATCTCGTAAACGGTAAGAGACACAGCATCGGTTAGATTGGGGCAAAGTTGCGTAATTTGGCGATCAGGAATATCCCGTTGAGAAATCGAAAATATAAGAGGATATTTGTTTTCGAGATTTTTTAAAAAATGTAAAATTTTGAATGCCTAGATATTTGTTTTTAATTTTTCCCGACGTTATTTCAAGAGGTATCGAAAAACTAAAAACACTTTTTCATTGGCGTTTTTTTACAAAAAAGGTTTTTTATGAGACATTTCATCTATTCGTGACCTCATCAAGTACGTTATTTTAAATACGGACCTGTATTTTTTAATGCATTTTTTGCAGCATTTGTACCTCAGACTTTACAGATGTAGTAAAATTTTATGCTGCTAAACGTTTCGTAGAGCTGTAAACCATCATCAAGGAAACATTTTTTTTTAAATTCACGTTGCTCTATTATTTTTCATATTATGTAGTTTATAATTATTAACAATGAAACTATAAAAATGAAACTATAAAAATGAAACTACAAAAGTAGGAACACAAGTAAAAGCACAATAAATGAATTTATACATAGAACAACAAAAATAATAAATAACTAAAAACATATTTTTGGCACTGGAAAATCCACGAATTAATCGACCAATTCGAACTCAAGTTCGATTTAGTCTCAATGGGCTGGTATCTCGAGGGTATCTATGGCGATAGAATTCTCGGACCTTCTATTTAAAAAAAAAATATAAATGGTGCAGGTTATCTTGAATTTATGAGAACAATATTTTCAGATTATTTAGACTAATTGCCACTGAACAGATTGCCAAATTTATGGTTTCAGCAAGATGGGACACCGCCTCATAGTATCTTCACTAACAATTTTCTGACAAATGACAAATGGATTGGCAATCGTGGACTGGTCGAGTATGGCCGGAGAGGTTACCGGGCCTTTCGCATTTGGACTATTACCTGTGGGGTCATATAAAAAAGAAGATTGACAAAACTGTGCCAGATGATGTTGCGGAATTAAGAGCAAATATTGCAAATTTATTTAACGATATATTATGGATACGTTGAAACAAAAGCATTATTTTATAAATCATATAATAAATTAATAAATGGAATAAATCAAAAACAGAACAAAGTATATGAATTATTAAAACAAATTATATAACATTTTCAACATAACCAACCACCATTAACTTCTATACATTTCAAACCAATAAAATTCGAAAGAATTTTTCGAAGAAAAAGTGCTGCATCCAAATTTAGCAAAGTTATATTTTTTACAAATTGATTTTTTTATTGCTTAAAATTTTCCACTGGTTCACTGTAAATTTTTTCTTTGAGCGATCCCCAAAGAAAATAATCTACTAGATTAAGGTCTGGACTCCGTTCGAATTTTATTAAACGTTGTTTGAAATGTATCGAAGTTAATGTTGAAAATGTTACGTAAATTGTTTTAATAATTCATATATTTTGTTTTGTTTTTGATTTATTCCATTTAATTGATTTATTATATGAGTTTATAAAATAACGCTTTTGTTTCAACGTATCCACAATAAAGTGAAAATAACCAGTAAAGCGATTATACAATATGTGTATATATTTGTAATCAGAATGATTGTTGGAATTCAAATTTGTCAAAATATACAGGGTGTTCCATTTAAAAAAACCTAACTCTTTTGCGTACCCTGTATATTTAAAACGCTATTGCCAATCCGTTAGCAGATGTGGAATCTACGTAAAAAACCGTGTAAGGTCAGTTTTTTTATTTTTCGAATCGGTCAAAAATAAAAATAATAATGGGGGGTTTACTTTAATAAAACTAACCCTGTACCTATTGTACCTACCTATTCGTGAAAAAATGTTTGAAAATTTTTGTTGCATTTCTGGGCAAATCTCGATGAATTATGATGATACACAAATTTTCAGACAAAAAAATTTTGTGTCTGTGCACGCACGCACGCTGCGTATCTGTGTGTATATAATGTAATAGCAGTTACAGGTTTTAAGATAAAGCTTTCAAATTTGGTACACATTCTAGAGGCCAAGGTAAAGATTGAGTTCGTTGATGAGCAAAATCCACTGGAAAGGGGTCTACCGGACCCCAACATTTCTACTTCTAAATTTACAAAAAAAAATTATTTGTGATGAAAGATTATAAATAAGATCTGATATACAAACCCGTTATAATATTGTGTCCAAATATTGAAATAAACAAAATACGTCAAAAATTGTTTTTATTATAAACTCCACCACACGATGAGGAAGTTCTGATCCCATAATTGGCAGCGGTTTTTTTAAATAGCATGTTTAATGGTATTTGTAATATTTTACGGTGTTCAATTAAACCATATTTCATCCTGAATGTGTCCGCTCACCTTCACGTACTTAATATATTCCATGACCACAATCAGAGAATGTCCAGTGGTCCAGTTATATAAGTAATGGTGAGTCAATGTGACGAATAGGACAAGAATTTGAGCTCGTATAACCAGAATTTTTTTATCGTTATGTGAAATGTTTTATAGACAATATCTTGAGAGTACGATAAATAAATACCTATTTTATATACAACATGGTACCAAAAAATTTTTTTATGATAATATGCATATGCCGCAATAAACAGGTATTTTTTTGGTTATTTCTTCTATAATAAATATTAAGATTTAATATGCAAAGAGTGGAAAATTTCTAGAAACCCCCGGAAGTTATTTTAATTATGTAAGTACCTACAATGTTTTTTGTTTAATTAATTACCTGTTCCACAAGCAATTTTAATCATTGTTGTTTCTTTCTTTTTTATTTGATTAAGTTTTGATAAATTCTTATTACGATTGTAGTTAATAAATTATGTAGTAAATATGATGGATAAAACGGACACATTCTATTTGGCTTCTGCGAAACTCAATGCAATAGTCAGTTTAGAACTGTAGGGTTTTAGGAAAGCCTTTGTGTATACAGGGTGTCAAAGAGATCACTTGTCCGCGGCCATTTATTACTATTTTTTTAACGAAGCAAGATGTAACTCGGCATGACGTGTCACATTATAGAAATGACATTTTTGTGTCCATCTTACTTTATTCATTACTTCATAAATTCCAATTTGGAATTGAAAGCTGAGTGAGTATCAGCATTAATTCCAAAAAACAGTATATTTAAAAAGGTGCAAGCTTGGGTGCAAGCGAGGATGCAAGCAATGCTTTTATGGCCATCTTATTGACCGTCACATCAAATCTAGTGGACGTACACACCTCTGAAACTACTTATGTCAAGTCAAGTAGCTAGAACAATTACTTATTGCATTATTGTTGTTGCTATTACCATATCTCTAAAAGTAAAAATAGCTGAATATATAAAAATAAAACAGAAATACTAATAAAAAATTCCATTTTTGAATTTTCAACCAGCATAGATTTATTAATTGCAACAAAAGCGGCGGTTTTTCTAATGTGTAACCCCCTTCCGGACAGAAGTGGTGTGTTTATCATGATCGAAAAACGAGGTATTTTACTTGACGATACTTTCGGCAACTCATTTTTATATTGTTTCCAATATTTTAAGATGTGCTCAGGTTGATTCCAGCTTAACCCTAATGTCATATGTTTATACGTAAACAATGGTTTTGGGCCATTGCTTCAATTTTGTGTGCAAGAGAAAATACAATAATACGCACATATCAACTCATCCACACGCCAAGTTAAAGTTTACTCGACTGTATGCAACTATAATACAAACAATCAGCTATGATTGGCTAAGGACTAATCACAGCCGTATGTAAAATTTCATTTTTTGTACAATTATTTAAATCACACATTGACATATTTGATTGAAATTACTACACATTGAACCTATATATGGGCGACTTCAAAATAATATTACTTCTAGCATAAGGGCAGTAAAACAGGTAATTATGTCTAGAATGATAATTTGGTACATTAAAACATAACTGCGATACTATACCTACATGTATGGTGAGACGTTCATTTATTTCATTCAGATCCTTAAAAATTAACCTTATAGAATGAATGATTCTTATACATAGCAACATCGCTAAACACGTGGTTTAGATAAGCATACATTTTAATTCATTGTTCAACGTCAACTATCATGTTTCAAGTAACCTAATATTGGGAGGATTTTAAAGTGATATAAGTAACCAGACTTTGGTTGATATTCATTTAACCGATTCCAATTAGTTAAAACTGGATATACCTATCAATCGATAAAATGAGACGACAATCTTTCTCATGAGGCAATCTCGATATAATCGGTTGCGTTGTGTTGAGTCTGTAGAGAATACCATAATTGACCCAATGGGACTAAGTTTTGTTTGCAGGTAAATTACAGTTTTAGATATACCAAGATTGAAGTAAAGACGAAAGAAGAAAAGATGCAACACTAGAGAGAGAGAGAGAGGTACGTTTCGGTAACAATGATGACTCTGATTACTCTGAGTAAAGGCCGTCGCGCACTAGGCAGAACCGCGGCGCGAAAAATGAATAGTGCCATAGACCCCGAAAAAAAAAACGTGATGTAGCTACGTATGTACAAGTGTTTCAGAGTTATCACCCCTCGTAGCTTCAACAATGAATATGTGTAATAAGATCAGAACAATAGCTAAAGGTTAGAAAGCACAGTACATAGTACTCAAATCGTGCTTTCGTTCATCATGGACCACGATTGTAGCCTCAAATGACAGCAGTCAGCACATAGAGTCCTAGGTGTACTGCTCTATTTCTACCTAGGCAAATATAAATAAAATAGTGATGTTTAGCAGGGTTAAATAATACAATAAAAATAAATAGTGCCGTAGACCCCAAAATAGAAACATGATGCAGCTATGGACACGTGTTTCATCAGCGTAGCATAGCTTAAACAATGGATATGTGTAATAAGATCAGAACAATAACTAAAGGTTAGAAAGCACAGCTGCATCATGTTTCTTTTTCGGGGTCTACGGCACTATTCATTATTCTTATATTATTTAACCCTGCTAAACATCACTCTGCTATTTTTATGTTTCATGATTCCTTATGGAGTAACGCGTGTTACTCCATAAGAAATCATAAGGAAACATAAAAATAGCGTTTCGTCGCGCCGTGTTTCGTCACGCCGCGTTTCTACCTAGTGCGTTATGGCCTTTAAAAGGAGGTATGCAGGGCCGGCCGCCAAAGTGTGAATAATTACTATTACAAGTTATTTATTATTGACTGGTGGGTCGATAAAACTTAATTTTTAGAGTTATGATGGCCGTATTTGCTATCAAAAGGATTTGCAGAAATCTACCTATCTAACTTTTAGAGTGTATTATAGAAATAATGATTGCTCTTTCCAAATTGATATACTCGTAAGTATTCTAAAATATAGCATTATTTTACACAGTGTTGAAATAAAATAGGTTAAAAGTACTAAAAGTAAACTATGAAAACTTAAAGAAAATAAAATAAAAACGTTTAAAACGTTATATTTATAAAAAAAAAATGTATAGGTAAGTACCTGGATTTTGCTGGAAAATTATTGATTTGTCTTTTTTTATTAATGGAATTCAAGGAAGTGTCGTCATTTTTCTTTCTTATTTATTTTTTGATTCAAGAAGAGGCAAGTGTGGAGAGACAACTTGAACTACTAAAGGATCCTGGAAAATATACTTAATGGCCCGATTTTATACAGATTGCGAAAGTTCCCATCTTGACATAGTAAACCTCAAAATATATACGACGTGAAGTGCCGCTGCCTAGAAACAAGTGCTTTACTGCTCGTACATGTCCGTGCTTGGTCGCCGTATGCTAGCGTCTCGAACTGTTTACGGATTAGAGCTGCGATACTAAACAAAACTAAGCAGCAAATTTAGGTCCTATGTCAAGATGAGGACTTTCGCAATCTGTATAGATGAGATGACAATTTTTATTTTAAGAAACTCTGTCAGTATATATAAGCAGACTATTTATTACTTAAAAATTTGAAAATAATTATCCTTAAATTAATTAATGAGTGTGAGATGTTTTCATTGGTGATTAGAAACCATGTTATAATAATTATATTGTACTGTATTTAAATTATTTGTAAATTTTTGTTTACTTGAGTTTATTGCCCCACGTTGGTGGCGGCCATTTTAATTGCTATGTAATTAAATTTGTTGATTTTTTAATTAATTTAGTTTATTGAGTTTATTGCCCCACGTTGGTGGCGGCAGTTTAATTGTAGTGTAAATAAATTTGTTGTTAATATTTTAATTAATTTAGTTTATTGAGTTTATTGCCCCACGTTGGTGGCCGCCATTTTAATTGTACTGTAATTAAATTATTTGTAAATTTTTGTTTACTTTTTGATTTTAATTTTTATTTGGTAATTTTTGTTTAGTTTTTAATGTACAGGGTGATTCACTTAACTTTCCCACCCCACTTTTCTCCGTTATTTTTGCAATTACAAAAAAAATATTATAACAAAAATTGTAGAACTTTTTCTGAAGTTTTTAAATATGGTATCAAAAAAACAATTGAAAAACAAATTATGAAGTTACAGATATAACTTGCATTTTTTTAATGGAACACCCTGTATTTTATTACATTTTTCGACATAAAATTTTATTCTGATTTCGACAATATAGCACACGTGGTACTTATTTGTAATACTTTTCGAAATATTTGCATTTAAATATATAAATTATAGACAATATCGCATATTCGAGTATGCTCTGATTTTAATAGTATTTAATTGTAAATTAATAAACAAGTAACAATAATAAACAAATAAGAGTTATACTAATACAAAATAAACATAACTTAGTTTAACAAATTAAAAACAATAATGTTATTAAAATCAGAGCATACTCGAATATGCGATATTGTCTATAATTTATATATTTAAATGCAAATATTTCGGAAAGTATTACAAATAAGTACCAGGTGTGCTATATTGTCGAAATCAGAATAAAATTTTATGTCGAAAAATGTAATAAAATACAGGGTGTTCCATTAAAAAAAATGCAAGTTATATCTGTAACTTCATAATTTGTTTTTCAATTGTTTTTTTGATACCATATTTAAAAACTTCAGAAAAAGTTCTACAATTTTTGTTATAATAATTTTTTTGTAATTGCAAAAATAACGGAGAAAAGTGGGGTGGGAAAGTTAAGTGAATCACCCTGTACATAACAATTATTATAGAATATCTCACTTACTTTCTTATATACCTTATTTTTACTTGCTTCTTCTTATCTCAGGCTCATCTGGGTTTCTTGACGATAATGAATTTGTTTTAATCTTTATTTTATTTACACTGTCTATATGCAATTACTTTAACTTTATTTTTGTAACTTGTGTTGTCTAACTCATGGCATATATTGACTTTACTATTTGATTTTGCATTCTATGTTGCATACTCCAGCATGGACAAATAAATAAAAGGTTTCTGTTTTATCTCCTCAAATATTGATTTACTTACATGAATTATATTGCATTCACAAAAACGAAAACATTAGAGATTGTTCAATTTTGTATACAACTAATATTATCCCTGCTAACTTAAAATGAAGAATACGAGTGGCTATTTAAGAATTCTAGCATAATTATTGATTAAGTGTGAATAATTTGTTCAAACATGGCTTTACAAATCTGCCTTTGAATTTTTAAATTGCCTGCTGCTTAATATTTAAGGTTATGTCTATCTTATTATAATAATACCACACAGTTTATAGTGCTTCCTTTGCAATGAAAGTTCTTTTTGAATATTTTACGATTAATTCGGAATGTTTATGGTTTTCAATTGATGATTGATTTGTTTCCTTCTCATTAGAAACATTTATAGTTCTTGGTAAGTAATTGACTTTGATTATTTTTATATTGACTCTTATTATGTTCAATTTTAATATGAAACATTACTTTTTTACGCTTTTGGTGGTTTCTTTCAGGTTTTTGAACTGGTTATGTTAATTTTCTTTTACTTCTGTTTCAGGTACACTTGGCTGCATATGACTTTCTTATGACTTTCTTATGACTTTTCATCTCTTGACATTCAAGCTTTTGGACTGGATCAGGATGGATTTTCATTAAACTCTGGTTTTTACCATAATTACTTCAGTTTTGGGTTCTTCTATAATTTTCTTCACCACGCATCATTCTATTTTTCTGCAGAGAGAGATTCAACAACAACCTAACAACCTTCATTTCTTTTCCCTGGATACCAAGTTTTTTATTATTTCATGGCTGGCTTGCTTATTACTGTCATTTTCTATGGCTGGTAAGTAAATGTTATTTTAATTTTATTTTACTTTAATTATCTATTGCTTTTTATAATTGTCATTATTTTGTTGCTTTTAATTCATTTTATTTAATGTTTCATTTCAAATCTGTCATTATTTTTCCTTATCTGTCATTATCGTTGTATTATGTATTTAATTATGGACTTGTGTTCCTTTTGCTTCATTTCTGCTTGTTTTCGTTGCACTACACTTATTTTAATTCACTTTTAGAACCTTCAGTTCTATTATTTTCACTTAACATCATTGCTTAACTTATTTCTTAATTCTATGTGACATATTTTATAATTTCTAACAATTTATTTTCTGATTTAGGTTTTTCCCTGAACGTTTTCATTTTGGAATTTGGTTTTTAATATTCTACCTATGGATTTGATTTGCCATACTGTCCATCTATGCAACATTGATTACTACAGTGAACAATAAGAAAATTCAACTCCGAAATGACTTTAATTTTGTATATTAAGTTAGTGAAACATTCTATAACTTCTGCAATGACATTTAAATTAGGTAAACTTTTATATTTTATTCTTTTTCTTGATTAAAATTCATTGTTTTTAATTATATGTGATTTTATATCACTACATTATGTTCATTTGTATGAAATGTAATTCATCTAGGTTTATTTCACTAAAGGAAATTGATAACATTGTAAGTTTTTATTCTCTATTATTGTAGTCCTGAAGAAGATTAAAAATTGTATCTAAACGTCGACCAGTGAAAATAATCGTCTTTTATTTACTATCCGATACACCGACACACTTGCCTGATCAAAAGTTTCTTGAACTCTCTCTGTTTTCCACTTGTTTGAATATTATGTGTCATATTTAACCTTTTGAAATAAATAAACGATTATTTTTAATTTTTTTTAAAATTCTTATTTAACGAACTGAAAAAAGAGCAACGGTAAGTTACGTATGCAAATGAATATTTAGATTTATGTGTTATTTAAAAATGACTGTTACTGTTAATATCAGCTTAATGGCAGTAGTCAATCTAAAATCAACGCTTTATTTGCAGTAACAAATAAAGCGTTGGAAGATCTTTGGAAGATTCATTATATTATTTCTTCAATGTGTGTCTTCTGTGATGTACCATAAACGTTTAAAGTGTTAAATGAATGTCCTGTTTTTTAGATTCTAATTTCCTATTCATTATTTTCTTTAATTTTTTGCAGGTAAGATTATTGGAAATGTATTCCGGATATAAATAATAATTGTAAGTATTCAGAATTTATATTTTTACACACTGCAGTTGTATAAAATGTTTCATTAAATAATAGGTACACTTTTACAGAAATACCATGTATATTTTTGATAACAGAAACGGGTTGTCCAATTGCAGTCGAAGTATTGTGTACGAAATATAGTATTTATAAAATGTAACGTGGGCAAACAAGTTTTTATGTTTTTTGTAACTTCTTTGCTAAGTTACATTTTAAGCGACGGATGTAACTGAATAGCCAAAAATATAGGAATACTTGTTCAAAATAATTGCAATATTCCAGTACCTAATTTAGAAGATAAAACCGTGTACGTTTAAAGAATTTTGTTGACAAATATCGTTGGATAACTAAGACAAGAAACTGTATATTATTGTTATTTTTTTAAATATTTTAAATACGGTTGAAACCTGAAATATACAACAGATGTCATTGGATAACTAAGAGAAGATACTGTATATTAGTGTTATTTTTTTAAATATTTTGAAAGTGGTTGAAATCAAAATAGCGAACATATAAAACACATTAACTATTTTAATCATATTAAACCGTAAAATAAAAACCCGTTCTTGTTGCCCACACTGTATATTGAAGCCATGAATACATCGAACTAATTTTTATATGATATTTAATTTAGCACTCAAATATTACGGACCTAAATATCTCGGGAACATGTGCGAAATTTTACGTGATATTTCAATTATTCTAATATACGAATGAAATTCGTTTATTGAGTATAATGGATGCTGGTTGAGGATTTCCAAACAGATTTCCAACAGTGTATATTTACTAATTTCTGACAAAGGATAAACCCATTGAATCTTATTTATTTCGTTATTTATTACAATTTAGGAATTAATATTTTGTGAAACGTCAATTTGTGACCATTTTGTAGAAACCACTAAATAATATACTGGTATGTTAGCCGAGTGAGTAAATGCCTTGATTGGGATAGGTCAATGGAGAGATTCCATCCTGAAGCAAATAAAAAAAAAGGATTTGTGATTTGCTTTTGACTTAGATGAGAGAGGAAAATCAAAATACTTAGACACAGAATCATAGAACGTTTTAAGAAAAAGAAGCTAATATAGTTTACATTTGCATTTACAATATCATCGGAGTAATAGAAATTATACAAATTAGCAAATTATGTATAAATTCATTAAAATTAAACAATAAAACAATAAAACAAAGTAATAGGAATTATAATTAATAAAATTATTATTAATTTTTTTAGTTGATTGAGTCGATGTTTACTTGATGGAAATCCATGTTAGCACTGAATGAAATACAACTTAACTGTTGTGGCGAAACAATTGTTATGTAGTTTATATATTTTGTGAAATATATAAATATAAAAAATTTGTGGAAATCATAAAACAGTTTTATTTCATTCAGTGCATTGATTTTTTTTATAACGAATAAATTAGAAACAATACAAAATTTTGTAAAATATCACAACACAATAAACTTCTCAGCCAAAACTGTTTTTCAATTTCTAATAATATTTATGATACTGACATGCTTTTTTCAATTTAAAATAAACATTTAGTTGCACCAAATAAGTATTTAAAAAATATGAATGAAAACTACTCAGATGTTCACATTAATGGTGCTCCCCAAGGATGTTATAACAAATTAATCAAAGTACCTAAATAATTCTCGTAAAAGTAAATCTATACTATAGACAAAGTAATTACGTGAAAAAAATAGCCTACTTTTCAATAAGAAACTTCAGGAATGCTATGGGAAAGCGATATCTTTTAGAAACTTCATTTCACTTTCGTATATCTCCATTCATAGTCAATTTGTATATAAATATCGTATGTTCTGTAGAGCAAGAACAATATTATCTAAGAAGAGCTATCTATTATTTTTTGGTTATGGACAGAAATTTTACTGCAACAAATGCTGTACAAACCACTACGTTTATCAAAGAAACCCTAAGTTAATATTGAATCGAAGGTAAACTGAAGGAGCTACTTTGGCCCGAGATAAAATTTGTGTCCCCGAGCAATGTTTTCTAATTCAACTTCTAAAATTTGTACTAGCCATACTGCTGACTATCCTGAAATTGAAAAGTTAACTGGTCTAGCAGAAGATATTTTATTGATATTTCAGGTAATTTTACATGCGATGTGCTTTTTCGTTTTAGATTGCCTAGTAAATAATATCTTAGGTACATGGTTCCTACTTCTACATTAGGAAATGCAATAAAAGATACTATATGTTTCAACTAGTCTTATTATCACACAGCTTGTATTTGGATGAGGCCAGTAACATAATTTACGAAGGGTGATTCCGAGGAATACTGTAACTAGGGTCGATTGACCGTTAGTCGGTTGGACAAAATTTTTAAAAAAATCAAAAACGCTGGTCTCGTTCTCATTAATAATAAATAAACCTCATTAATAATAGATAAACTCAAACTATATTTAGAAAACGGGAGGAAAGTTATTTCTACGAATGTCTCTATGATATGACGTCTGAAATTAATATTTAACTACAATAAGGTAAACGTAAATCATTCATTTGAAATATAAATTATTTTTTTTTATATCAGTTATCATTTGATGAATGAACTGGTTGAAAATTTTGATTTTACCTGTGAAAATGGTGCTGACAGTTTTACCTTACAACACTTCAGTTACCAAAATAAAAGAACATGCCGTCGAGGTTAGGTTCAAATCAAGGATCAAGTCGCAGAGTAAGATGCCAATGACCATTACATTTCTAACGAAACCTTTGTGGCTAAAAATCTTTGACACTAGCTGAAAGACTAGACAATCCAAAGAACAGAAGATCGATGAATAATTTTGAGGATTCTATGAATTACTTTGATCGACAAAATAATGACCGTCAGAAGGACTAAGCAGAGGACTAAACTCAAACATGGTTATTTTGAGGTTAGCCAATTTTAAAACGCAGTTTATAAAGTGCAGTTACTAGTTAAAATTATTTAGGGCCAAACATGCTTCAAACTGGAAAATTTGTTATTCAGAAGGCAATCACTTCAGGAGAATTATTATGTCTCTTTGAACTTTCGAATGGAAAATATCCTCAAAATTCCTCAATATTTTCTTGATTGCGACACCATCATTTCTTTATCATTACAAGGCTAATGCCGAAGCAGCTTTGCCTGCTAGTTGTTAGGACGAAGGTGGTAGGGATATCAATATGAACGCGCGCTATTTCAGTCCCAGATATTAGTTAAAAATAAGTGTTTTAAGTCTGTATCAATTTTTCGTAATCGTTCATTTCATATGATGATGATGATGATGATGATCTTGCAATACCAATCCTTGTTTTCCACAGGAATTCGGCTTATGAAACACTCTGTTTTTTTGTTATATTAACGAATTTGTTTAAAATTTAATATCAGCTTATTTTCGCTACTACGACCACCGACCCCAGGGGACGAGCTACCCTCAAACGGGAAATATTATATTAGTGCTTAATTTCCATAACAGTCATGTTTATTTTCGCTGATGATGAGTACATTTGATCTAAGTTCTTTCTTTTAGAGACCACTTTGCGCCTTATGATATATTTACAGATCAACTTTTCCTACCTAATATTATCGAATAAAAAACAACAATCTTATTGATTTTAATTGAAACTCTAGATCATATCTAGTTCCCCTATATCTATGCTTGGATTAAATGCGATAATCGCCTAAAACACCCATGTTACCACGTCACATTGATTGCGATGAATATTTAGTTCTTTTTTCATATCTTTTGTGTGTAGGTATATTTAATTTACAATAAATATATAAATATAATGATTAATTAATTAATGATACTATATTAGATTATACATATAAAGTAATAGATATTTTCATTATAATGTTTGAATAATTCAGTTTAAACTTATGGGCTCCTTCATTCCCACAACATTAAACATTACAAAATTGGATAATGCGGAATACCTGTTTAAAGCGGGACAAGTCAATTATCGTGTTCAGTATTTTGTAAAGTTTAAAATACGAGTCGTTACGTCGTCAAGCAGAATTCCTTCCATGACGTGAGCAATTTAAAGAAGATGACAAAAGACAAAATGTTTTTTGATTATAAACGGTTTACCATAAAGATAAAATATCGTTTTTTGTTTATACGAGTGTCTTTGTGTAACACAATTATAAAAGAGACTAGCATATGCATGTGGCCTATGATTAGATTAGGTTGGATAAAATCAAATATATTATGTTAGAATCGAAACCGAAGTTCGTATTGTTCATCGTCTGCCCAGGTACATCCATAATTCTGAAACTTCTCTACGTATGCAAGGCAACTGTGACCTACGAAGTTTATAACGGAATTCCTTGTAACAGTCGGAAATCGCCTTTCCGAACTGAAACTCCGGTCAATTACATTAAATTTTTTATTTGAAGTTAGTACCTAGATATATCATTCAATATTTTTGTAAAATGCAATACATTTGATGTTTCCATGAATACCATGCAACCGGCTCTTAAAATGAGAGGCATGAATTGACTTTAACTTAACAAGATATTAACAACATTAAAATTTAACATAAATTAGATTTTAGAAAAATATTAATTAAATATGTTTGTGAAAGAATAATACAGTGCAATGCCATAATATTGCTGGTAGCCAGCAATAGATGACGCTCCACAGCATCGAATCAGACTATCAGTGTAACTAAAATTGTCAAACTAGTACGGATAGCAGTGTGTTGTGTGGTAGTTAAAACAACATTGTGTAGGTAACCATAGACTCGAAATCTGCGCCTTTGACAGCCGATAACTTTTTAACGAGTAGAAATAAAAAATCAATCATCATCACTGAATACAACTCCAAGGACTTCCCAAGTCGCAAAATCACTCACTGATTATAACCAAAATTGCACAGGCCGTGGCTACACAAAGTCGCAGGCTCTCGGGGTACACTTCCAGTCTCAGCCGCGTCCATCGAAAATCTAGCTAGTGACGTAGCTACTTGAATTAGATGAACTATTTCTTCATATTGGTCAGCTGGCTTAGCATAAACATGATTTTTAATGTCTCCAGTAAAAGTCCAAAGGAGTAAAATTTGGCAATCAAAGAGGTCAATTGCATATTGGCCTACCTCTTCCTAATCTAAAGCAGCCAGAAATATGCCAATTTAAAAAATTTCTGTTTTCCAATTATTGCATTTTATAATAATTCAACTGATATAGGTACTTACGAATTTTTATTATTTTATTTATAAAATTTTTCTGAACCAAAGAGAGAATTTATGAATATGTGATACAGTTAGGAAGTGATATTTCGTGAAACTCCAATTTGCGTCCCATTTTGTAGAAAATAATAGCTGAGTAGGTTCTAATCCATAATTTATTTATGATTTGTTTCGAATTTAGACAGGACAGGAAACTAGTAGGTATGCCTTAAATGTGGTTTGGACTTTACAATAAACTGTAGGTCTTCGTCCTTTTTACCTAACACAAAATTCTAGTCATGAATGAAGTACTTCGGTGATTTGAGATCAAGATAAGAAAACATTTTAAGAACCCACCAATATTTACTCTGAATGTAGATTTGTCTCAATTCATGTGGTTTGACGGTATAGTCTTAACTAAATATACAGCATCTACATAATAATTATCTCGCCGTCATGCGTCACCTTGATTTTTTTTGGCTCAAGTAAGAGTAGTTCATTTTCCTTTCTTTTCCTATTTGGGATTTATTACCATATTCTTGAATAGTCCCAGATAATCTAAAATAATCTGGGAGCCTTGTGCGGGAGGGTGCCTTTACGTTTGACTACGTTAGTAGATAGTCTTTACTGTAAGGAAGTAAACGTTCAAAAGTTACTTCTCATATTACTAAAGTTGGTGTCATAATAAAGCTAAAAAGTGAAAAAAAAAACGTTATAAAAATAACTTATTACTGTCTAAATTGAAAATATATTATGTAGTTTTTTTATACTTATTATTTAAGTTCTGTAAGAACACGTTATAAAGGTGGTAACTTCCTAACCGATAATACTGCCGCTGGAGGATGCTAGGCTAAAGAAAAAGGAAAACAAGTAAGTATCAACTAATAAATCTTATAAAGGAAGAGCCACATAATCCTGAACATATTTTGTTCGGTTTCTTGGGAAGCTGTGAAATATGATAAGGAAAACTCCATGCTAGACTCTTAAAACATCAATAAATAATTTCCTCTGCTATACTGTTGCCGCTGTTCATCTTAACTTTTTAAATAAGTTTATAGCCAACTTTATAAAAATTACGCCCCTCTTTCAACTTTTATTTTATTAGATTTCCTTTCGGCTTAAGATATATTTGTGATCTTCGAAGTGTAAATTTCTCTCATAACTATCAAATATATTTTGATTACTATTATACACACTCGTAAATAATAACTTCTTATTTTTTAGAATAATTTTTGCATATATGATTTACTTATATTTTGTTTCGAATACAATATTATTATCTTATGTTTTCAGTGCATGGGGTTTATCTTTTTATTTTTGTTTTTAATATGTTGTTTAGTTTTACCAAATAAAAATACATTTTTTTTATTGATTTAACATGTTCATTGTTCAATAATTATTCGGCGAGGAAGCTTTGATTTGCAAATTGATAGCAGTTTTTTTGTATCTCCAAAGGGACTGCCGATGCCGTCTTTAATAATGAATTAAGTAATTATCATTCCCTATGGTTTCAGGCATTATTCTTGGAACTTTCGAGCAATCAGAAATAAGCATACCTATGCTATAAGGAAGACAACTAGTAACTGCAACGTTCTAAAATTCCTCTTCCAAAATTTTGTAGTGTCTGGAGCTAACGTTTTATTTCCATCATTTGTATGATTTCGAGTATGATTTATCCATAAAGAGAATCTGAGAAGTTATATAGAACTTTGTTTCTATGCGAAGTGGAAAAGCTCTTCGCGTTTTAAAGCTATAATATATTAATTACTTTAACTTTATAAACTTTAAGTGTGTAAAGATCTCATATTTCATCGCATATTTTTTTAGGAATCTGTACAAACTGCTAAAATTTGTAAAATGTGTTTAATTAATACATCATAATTAATGAGAAAGTACATAGAGTGGGGAAATGAACAATCTAGAAACTTTTGAAAGCATATCTGCGACAACCACTTATCTTGATGCATCAAATACGATGTCACCCTGTTTTACACATCTGTTTTGCATTTTCAGGTTGGTAACGTAGTAAAGTAACTAAATAAGTATAGAACATAAAAGATTACATGTAAAAAATTGTGAAAATTCCACGTAATATTAATGTTATAAAACGTAACTGTTTTTCTACATAAAAAATAAAATTTCGCTGTATTCTTTCGTGTACTGTGATATATTATCATATAAATCCTTAAATTTTGTTCACAACTTGATATCGCATTAATTTGTTAAGGAGATCAGTGTGATTAAAAATAGGACCAAAAAATGCGAAGTACTGTCTGTGCGTACAGAATGATCAATATTTCACACCTCGGTCGGGTATACAGGGTTATTCAAAGAAAGCGGGGTATTAGACGTTTGTTGGGATCTGTCGAGTTTAGAAATTTGAAAATTCGTATACAGATGTTTTTGGGTATGGTGGATCTAACGAAAATATTTCAATTTTAAAGGCGAAAAGCAGGGTTCACGTAAAAACGTTATAACTCGGAAAATACCAGAGACGAAACAGTGAATAAAAAAACAATGTTTATTGAGAAATGGTTCATCGAATGCAGATTGAATAATTTTTCCATTAATGCGAGAATAATCCACAGGGTGTTTTGAAAACTTGTGAAAGAACAAGGTTTCAAATTCTCCATTAATTTCCATGAAATTTGGAAAAAGTCTTCTTTGCTGCCAATCTGGCTCATATAGAATGAATATTGCTATAAACTAAAAACAAAAAATGATCAAAACGGTCCACCGATTTAGAAGCTAAAGGATTTTAAAATTACCCAAAAAATCGAGCTCGTCACTTTTTTTGGAACTAAGTGTATATATAGTTCAGTCAATAAAGGAGGTGTAGAGTGCGTGAACAGGGACCTAAGCGGTTCCTTCGGAAACTTGTTCAGGGTGCTTAGGGAGTTAACATACTAAAAGTCCTGATGTCTAGGAGGTGAGCCGGAGGAGGGGGGCACAAAGAAGGTCCAACTTTTGGATTTTTCGCTTATATCTCGAAAATGATGCGTCGTAGGGAAAAATTTTCTTATACGAAATGAAAGTACTCTACAACTTTCATTCTATATACTTTTTTCAAATTCGCAACCGTTTTCGAACTACACGCTCCGGAAAAGTGAAAATTTTCGAAAGACAGATTTTTACGTCACATTTTTCATCAAACATTCTTTCATTCCTTTATATAGTCTAAACTATTCATCTGAGAAAGAAATTCCCTTTAAAGAAGTTGTAGAGAATTGAATTCCCTTTAAGAATATATATATACATACCCAATCTCCAACCGGTCAACAGTTACACCAATTTTAAGATTTTTCGTAAAATTTTGTCATTTTCAGAAATAGTACATTGTTTTATAAGGAGTAAAAGTGATACTTTTGTGACAATTTTGTAGGTTTGCCACAAGAAGATTATTTGTCCAATCCTACCAACAAAAGTCATTTCACCTCCTTACAACAGATAACGCTTCAGGAGAATGGGATACAGACTCCCCAGGCCACCAATAATGCTGAGGTCCTTATCGTGAATACTTCTGTGGAACAATTTACTCACAGTTCTGTGGCTGTCGTTGGTGAGGATGTGGGCCTCGCTGTCCTTTTGATAGCTACCACTCCTCCCACCCAAGACATCCTGTTGCTGAAACCCGGCCGAGGGAAAACCAAAACAATGGCACTGTCCACGCAAGAGATGCAACAGCATGGATTTCAACACATCCTGTTCTTATATTCATTTACCGGCTGTGACACAACATCTGTAACTTTAAGGAGAAGTAAGGTGGGATTCTCAAAATTGTACTTGAAGTCAGAAATAATCAAGGATGTGGCAGTGTTCTTTTATAACCCCTCCTCCATTCACGGCGAGGTTGAGGAGACTGGGAAGATTTGCTTCCTCAAATGGTATGGGGCACCAGCAAGACAGACCTCCCTCAACCAGTAGATACCGCTTCCAGTCGTTCATGAGGTCAGTGGCAAATATTAAGCCTCACATCAGCTGCCTCCCACCAACTGAGAGCGTAGTTAAACAGAATTCCCGGCGCACCTACTACCAAATGCAATAGTGGCTCGGAAATGAGCTGCCCCCTCAAGAGTGGAGGTGGAAACATGTAGGAGACACCCTGGTGCCAATTACAACAGAAGATCCACCAGAACCGGAGGTTCTACTGAAAGCGATATTTTGCCGCTGCACAAAGGATTGTGGTAGTGGCAAATGTGGATGCCGGAAAGCAATGCTGATCTGTTCTGCGACGTGCCTAACCTGCCAAGGGAAATGCCTCAACGGCGTATCTGTTTACGATGAAGACGACGTAGAGCCGTTCCGCAAGAACCACTAAGGATTCGATGCCTCTCACGTCTAAAGAGAATGAAAACGTGAATCCAGAGAAAGTTGAGAGTGTAACATTGAGAAGTTATTGACAGTGAGAACAACAGAATTATTGAAATCGAATAAAATTATTTACCTTATATGTTACTTTTTTTAATCACTTTTAAAATACAATTTTCCATTATTCAGGTAAAAATTTATTTTTCGAAAATTTTCACTTTTCCGGAGCGTGTAGCTTGAAAATGGTTGCGTATTCGAAAAAAGTATATACAATGAAAGTTGGAGAGAATTTCATGAACTTTCCCTACGATGCACCGTTTTCGAGATATAAGCGAAAAATCCAAAAGTGGGACCTTCTTTGTGCCACCCCTTCCTCCGGCTCACCTCCTAACGTCAGGACTTTTAGTATAGATAAGGACCTCAGCATTATTGGTGGCCTGGGGAGTCTGTATCCCATTCTCCTGAAGCGTTATCTGTTGTAAGGAGATGAACTGACTTTTGTTGGTAGGATTGGACAAAAAATCTTCTTAATTGTTTCACAGGTATCGATGTGTTCCATGTTAAATTGATGTCAGCCAACCTCCTCAGTCTGTATCGTCGCCTCTGTTCTTGTGTCAAACCTACAAAATTGTCACAAAAGTATCACTTTTACTCCTAATAAAACAATACCTATACTATTTCTGAAAATGACGAAATTTTACGAAAAATCTTAAAATTGGTGTAACTGTTGACCGGTAGGAGATTGGGTATGTATATATATATATTCTTAAAGGGACTTAAATTCTCCACAACTTCCTCAAAGGGAATTTCTTTCTCAGATGAATAGTTTAGACGATATGAAGGAATGTTTGATAAAAAATGTGACGTAAAAATCTGTTTTTTGAAAATTTTCACTTTTCCGGAGCGTGTAGTTCGAAAACGGTTGCGAATTCGAAAAAAGTATAGAATGAAAGTTGTAGATAATTTCATGAGCTTTCATTTCGTATAAGAAAAATTTTCCCTACGACGCATCATTTTCGAGATATAAGCGAAAAATCCAAAAGTGGGACCTTCTTTGTGCCCCCCCTCCTCCGGCTCACCTCCTAGACGTCAGGACTTTTGGTATGTTAACTCCCTAAGCACCCTGAACAAGTTTCTGAAGGAACCGCTTAGGTCCCTGTTCACGCACTCTACACCCCCTTTTTGGACATTCGTTGACTGGACTAATAAGTATAAAGACGTAATGTTTGATGTTATATTGATAAAGTGTGAAATAAATATGCCTGAAACCTATATAAAAATTCGAGAGAATATTTATTTAAAAAGTAACGTTTTATGATGGATACAATTTTTCATGTTATGATTCTTAAAGTACATCCTATAAACACCATAAAATTGTAGACAGGAAAGGTAATGAGGATAATTTGCACATGGCCATTACTACGTGATAGGGTGTAATACGCATCCGTCATGAACGCAGTCAGATTTGACTTACTTCTAGCTCTGGCTCTCCGTTAGTAGACAGTTCGTAAAAGTGATCTTGGTGTCTATGGTCTCCCCCCGTTGCCTTTACTTTTACTGTAGAATAATACAATTTTACGAGGCGCGGAAATTTTGAATAACTTTTTTAACAATCCAAATAAATGACGTTAACAGAAATTATGTGAAGTAATTCAATAAGAACTTTTATTACACTGCAACGTTTATATGACAATCCTACTTTTTCTGAAAAATTTTAAATGGGTAAATCCCTCAAATTATGGTACAATATATCTTTGATAAGATAAAGTGATGATAAGAGATTGATTGGCCACTCATTACAAATCGGTAATATTTTTATATACTTGCATCAGCAGCTGTTACAACGAATATGCTATAAAGATAATTCAGGCAAGTTTCCATCCTGTTATTGTAAACTAAACCTCATCTGATAAGGTAATATATGTGCATAACTGAAAAGCAGTGTTAATGGAATTTTAAAAATTACGAATTTGTACACGCGGAACGATATCGAATAAAACAATAATGCACCTTAAACTATAGGTTTAGTTCCAAGGGCAGAGAATGTATTGTATTAGAAATGACTGTATGCTTTGTTAGCATTTCTATGACATCCAGTCAACGCTTTTGAGTCCCTTTTTAATTCACGTACCTTTTTATCATTTTTATAACATTTAGTACTAATTAACACATATTTATAGCATAGTATTAATTAACATTAACAAGCGTTCATGGTTTAGGTCCCCAAATATTACTGTACCCCTTATTTAAGTCTGCTAAATTTTAACTTCCTAGGTATTTTGAATTTAAAAAAATCGTAAATTAAATCGACGAAATTATATAATTTGTAACTTGAATTTATAAAACATGTTTTTTAAATACCTGTCCGTTGTTCTGTCTTCTGTGTTTTTGTCCTGATTACTTGAGAGTGTTTTAATTCCATGGTGGTTTGTAGAAGAATTTTCGAGTTCTCATTTGCGGTGAATACTGTGAATTGGTCTATTGAAGCGAAAAAGACCACGACATAATAGTCAAAACTTCAAAAGAACGGAAAAGAACCGGAAAATTATTTATAAAATTTGAGAATGTTTCTAAATTAATTGACAAGATTTGGTAGACGTGTAAAATGGATAGGTATACTAGCTACACATTTATGAAAAAAAATATATATATTCCCAGATATTTATTACACAGGCGCAGGAGCAAATTGGTAATGGCAAAAATTTCATACATAAAAATGAAAGATTTAGTCAGTACATTTTTTTTTTATTTAATTTCAATTTAATTTTTGATTAGTCTTGGAAATATTTATTTATTTGGTGTGTGCCAAATTTTTCTTTTCAGAACTATTACTTGTAACATGTAACAATAATTATAAAGGAGCATTTAAAGTCTGAGAACAGTTATCTAACTAAGTAGCTATACACACTAACAGACGCTAACAGTTCGTTTTAATGTTCTAAAATTCAGGTAACTTTTGTCTCGGTCAGCAAAATATATATCTCCTTCTTCCGAGCGTTTCAGGTATCTACTATTTGATAAGTTACAATGGTTCAAGTGCCATAATGTAGTAAGTTACATAAATCCCAGTATGCTTTAAATCTAACTAAGGGGCTAGAACTTTTCAAGCAAATAAATTTCAACGAATGTGCATCCAGATAAGTGGAAATGATCTGGTTTAAGAATTAGGAACTCTTTGAGAATAGGGACCTAGAAAATGTCGTGTAATAATAAAGTTGAATCATTTTCTTTCATAGATTATGTCACACAATTATCCTGCCAAAATTATTATATGTTTTGTCAGATATTAATACTCAAAACTATAACTACGTTATTTAGGTAAAACAGGTCTTTACGAGAATTTTGATATAACAACAGATTTATATTAAATTAGCAGTTTTATCAAATTTTTATAACTGAAAAAATATTTGAACTTCGTTACTTGCGAACAAAAATTTTTGGCTCGAATATTTGATTATTGTTGTACATGGTCAAAACAAAACTTATGTTTATGTAATATGTACAATAATTTTAAACCGAAAATATGAAAAGAAGAAAACAATTAAAACTCAAATAAAAAAAACAACAGAAAATGTAGTTTCTGAAGTAATAAGTATTTAATATTTATCTCGCGATATAAAATCGTACCTAGTAGGTAATGTTCAATATCAGTGCTCTTTAGATGGTCAAAGTCTAGAATAAACTGAAAGTCAGCACCACGAAAATTATAGGCATAACACCCTAGAGGGCAATGAAACACATTAACTAAATCTGAACTCATCGGATTTGGGGAATTAAAATTACTGAAATTCTTAACAATTTATTCATTGAACTTAATTCTAGGAATCACGCCAAATTCTAAAAAATAAATAGAAATAAGAAAATTGCCAAAATATGTCAAGATAAAAGTGTAGTATCAAAGACAAACCTCAACAGTTTGCCCCAGAAAACCACTGTATATAGTTCTAAATGAATATAAATACAATATTGTTATCTAAAATTCGTATCAGTGGTTTTCTAGTATTTTACACTAGAAAATATAACAAAATGTATATTATATAATATATAGATATATATATTTATATGATATGTAAAAAACAATTATAAAACAATAACTTATCTTAACAGAACGTTTCGAACCAAAGTCTAGGTCCTTTTCTAGGTGTCAAAGTGATCTTTTTTTTTTTGACAAGTCCATTTTTTGTAATCACAGTTGAAAAAGGACCTAGACTTTGGTTCGAAACGTTCTGTTAAGATAAGTTATTGTTTTATAATTGTTTTTTATATATCATATAAATATGTACATATATTGTCGTATATACGGATTCTTTTTTTTTTTTATTGACTTGAAATCTTTATTTATATTTAAGTTAGAAATTAAAATATTATTTTATTATATTTTATTTAATAAAGCTTACCTTTTTTTATTATTATTTTATTTTTAATTTTTTTAATCTAATTCACTCTCTTCTCAGGGTCACTTTAGGGTTCAAGGAATAAACTTGGTCTTTTAAACTTTTTTAACTTTTTAAAATCAACACTATTAAAAAGAAACTTGTAGAATTTTATTTATTATACTATTCAATACACTGGTGTATATGGTGTTGCATACCCATCCAGAAATAACGAATTACTATGTTTGAAATTATGTACTTTTTAATAAATGATGTACAATTACAGCTATTGTTATGCTGTGATGTAATACTAAAGAAATTTGTTTAAACTTTCCCAAAAATTCCTTATATCTAACCTATCGCCAATTATTAATCTAAATTTTTATTCAAAAATAGCGATTCTGTTTCTAATTTTATTTACTTATAAGTGTTAGTATTTTATTTTATATATATTTCAAACAAAATCACTATTTATGATACCTCCTTATCTATTAGTTTCTGACATATTATGTTTTGGACAGAAAAACTTATACTATTAAATTATAAAGTTACTTTTTAACTGTTGTCTATTTTGAACTATTTTATTTCCTTTCCTTTCTTTATTTTCAATAAATTGATTATCCTTTATGTTTAGTTTAGTTTGTATAATATCTTTACCTTTTCTTTCCTCTTTCTTATCTTCTGTTATAACATTTAAGTAGCTACTAATTGTTTTATTTTAATTTACTTGTCCTATTTTGTCATTTTCATTTATTCTGCTTATTTTTACAACTTGGTTCTTTCTTTGTTCATTTATATATATAAACTGCTTTTATTTCTTTAAATTACAGGATTCGTTTCTATTCTTCTGCATAAAACTTTATTACTTTTCCAGAAAAACCATATCTCGAACCCTCGTCTCTCCTGCTATTTCGTAACTAATCAACAAAATCCAATTTTTTATTTCTTATTTCCCAAAACTTCATAATTTAAACTTCTTGATTTAATTTAATTTGTCATTCTGAAGTATCATGTGGCACTTTCTTACACTTGATTTTATATCACTAATTTACTTTTAATGTTTCTAAACTGTATTGATTTCGTTTTTAGTTTACTTATTTCTATATTAAATTAATTTATATTAATGACATTCTTAATTATTTTAAACAAATTTCTTTTATAAGTACATAATTCCTATCTATCTTGCTTAAGCATTTATACTTTTATCTACATGCAACAAATATACCCCAGTTGATTATTTTATGTATAGAATAGTATTAAGTTTGTTCTAGATTGAAATTGATATACGTTTTCATAATTAAGTTACAGGTAAAGTATCATTCTGCCATCAGTTTTATATCTTTTAGATATATTTTTATTTTTCTAAATTTAGATATACTTATATAAATTTCATGTCATTATCTATATATTATATAATATACATTTTGTTATATTTTCTAGTGTAAAATACTAGAAAACCACTGATACGAATTTTAGATAACAATATTGTATTTATATTCATTTAGAACTATATACAGTGGTTTTCTGGGGCAAACTGTTGAGGTTTGCCTTTGATACTACACTTTTATCTTGACATATTTTGTCAATTTTCTTATTTCTATTTATTTTTTAGAATTTGACGTGATTCCCAGAATTAAGTTCAATGAATATTAACTATCCGCCACAAATAAACTACAAACAATTTCTTCTGACAACAAATTTACCTGCATATAATTTAATACAAAATATGAAACTTAAATATAAGCTTGTTAAAATAGTGTAAATAGATATAATTCAGCTCAGTTTTTAAATCACAAATGTAACGAGATTGATGAACTAATTAATCCCATGTTTCCAGAAAATCAAAATGTAATATAAATTAAAACTGGATCATAAATTTTCCTTTGTGTCATTTCGCATTTACCAGGGTATTGTGAATTTTAACTTCTGAACGCATGTTATATAAATCAACAGGTTATTCGGACATGGTAACATATGGTCACCTGAATTGTTTTGGCCATTCATTATTAATATTAGTTTAAAGGTTTGCTTGTAAATTGACATATGAAAATTTATAAGGTTATCAGTATTGCTGTAAAATTGATTTTTCTGAGTGTTCAGTTTGAATATAAATTAGGTATGAAGTATGTACCATTTCTTTAAGTGAAACCATTACTTTCTCCAATTTTATTAATAATTTTTTAAATAAATTATACTCGAAATTATATTATCGAATAGATTGGTAAAGATAAATACCAGTAAATGACACATGAAGATGTGTATTAAAAGTGGGTCAAAGTGCAGGCAGAGTCAATAAATTGCAAAAATTATTTGGTCCACAACAAGTAAATTTAAATTATTTCCCAATTGCAATCAATATCAAACTTGCGTTATTATTGGTTTAAAAAAACTAAATAAGAACTCGGCAGTTTTATTCTTTTAACTAGATTTCATTAAAATACTTAGAAGTAGCTGACAGATAGATATTTTTTTTAAATATTGTCTGATTTTACTTGATAGTGTTTAATGTTCCATTTTTAGCCCAACTTCATCACATCGTCATTTATTGACTAATATTATTCAGAGCGAGCACAAAATAAGTCTAGTAATACGTAATATTTTCTTACATGTAGACATGAACATGAGTCTAAACATTAAGGTGCGTTTATAGCTACCGAACGAAGACGAATGAACATTGGCGAATGGCCGAATTCGCATGGAGTAAACAAAGCACCGAAGGCGAGCAAAGGCGAATGCTCGCGTTCGCTAGGGTTCGGGAGCGGAGCGGTACATCAAAGAGAGTTCGTGCTCGCTGTGAACGGGTAATTAAAATTCACAGTTAAAAGCGAACATTCGGTGAATAAATTTATAGAAGCGTTAATAATACATAAAATGGAGTGGTCCAATGAATACATATTAACCTTAATTAACCTATATCAACAAAGTCCTTGTTTATGGGACCCGAAGGACAATAATTATAAAGTAAGAACCAGAAAAATTAGACCACTGTGTTCACTCACGACCAATAGCGAACTTCAGCAAATGCGAATGTTCTGCAGATGTAATCGTCCAAGCGAATACTCGCCAAACAGTGGCGAATGTTTGTTCACTGTCGTTCGTTCGGTAGCTATAAACGAACCTTTATGATTAAATTCTAAGGAATAATAACGTTTTTTCTTGCAATGTACACCACAAAAAAGAAGTGTTTTAAGAAAGACCATTTTCTTAATATAATATATATAATTTTATGTATTTTAGCTTGCTGAATATGATGGCGTTATTAAAAAACGTAAAAATGTTGGGAAAAATATGTAAATCCAGTTTGAATACTTGGTTTCTTACAAGAAATAGAGATTGTTTTAAGTCGACCCGTGGCACGAATTCATTTTAAACAAATTTCGGAAGTTTTGATGTCGATAATCATGAATCTGAAGTGGGAATTTCAAAATCCAAATGCCTGATCCAAAAAAGACTTGTTTTTATTGATAACGATACGGCATGTTTTCTATCACTAAAGTTGTGATTATTCCTCGTTAACGATTTTTTCATTTTTAAACAGCCTTGCCTTTTTAACATTGTTTTTCGACTTCATTTGACAGTTGTCTCTTTATTGATTAATATTATCTAAATATACCTAATAAATTACCAATAAGTCCATATGTGCTCTTAGTTGCACATAATGGTTAAGTACATTTAAAAGCTATAAAAGTTATTGAATTGAAGTATTTCCAAATAGATGGGTTTGTTAGAATACCGAGTGGCAGTCAAGAGTTTTGCTCTATCTATCACCTTTTTTTTTAAATAACTTGAAATCCAAAGTTTATTAAAACAAAATACAAGACATCCAGAAACCGAAGTAGCAAATCCGGTACGAAATTTAGCTTCATCAGAAGTTGCAATAGGTATTAATCAATTAAGGCATTACCAAATTGTCAGTGGAAACCTTGTTAACAAATCCGAATAGTCGCTGGTTTCAGGGTTATTTAATTTTAAAAATTTCTTTTATAACCGATAATGCACGTCAGTAATAGAAGTTTATGATGCTAAATTAAGCATGAATTACGTGATTATTCATTTAAACATTTGCACACAATGTAACTCGTTTAATGCATATATCTTTAAAGGGTGTTAACATACGTAGGTAATGTAGAATAATATTAATATTTATAACGGATGCGTCTTTACACGGAACGTGTTAGAAGAATATTGATACAATCGTATGTTAATATGACTCGCATGATATATTTACCACACGCACTTCATCATTTACTAAGCGGTTTGTCGTCATGTACTATGAAATGAAGCTTCTGTTGCTAGTTCTGTAACGTAATTTGTACGCCTCACCTGTGTGCCTGTAATACACATTTTGTACGTAAATATTAAGAAATCAAACAGGTTTTAATAAGTTTGTAAAATTAAAGTCAAGTTTACTATACTTCGCATTCAATCAAAAGGGACAATGAAATGTATTTATTTGCGAAACCAAGAAAAAAATTCATCTGCCATTATTTGTGCTAAAATAAAAATAGTACCTGATTAGACCATATCAATTATACGTTAATTCACTCACTTTTATTTATGCTATCGTCAAACATTGAACTTGTAAAGTCAGAATTAAAATTTTAGTATGGCCAACAATTTTCTAAATATCGCTGTTCTTTTATGTCAAATACTTCGAGTGAGATTAATGAATGTGTTCCCAAAACACTGGTCCTATGAGCTCTTGAATTTTAGTAGATATTTGGATATTTACTTTATTTTTATTTATAATTTTCTATCCATGCTAAATCTGTTTCCGCCACACCATTACTTAACTTCTTAACAAATATAAACCAATCAATAGTTTCCGAAGCTCGCTTTAGATTTTCCATACACCACTCACTAACGTTATTTATTTCCTTGGTCTGGTTTGTTTTCGCCTCATTTATTAGACTCTAAAATTTAAGTATTTACTATTAGGTAAGTTTATTTGTCTACATTCGTTTGTTTGGTTTGATTTGAACTTTAGAAAAGGGCACCATAATATATTTAATTTTAATTCGGCTGGTATTTTTTTATTAATTTTAGGAACTAAGTAGTCAAATATTTTTTTAAGAAATGTTTAAAATTTCACCAGCAGGAGATTTATTCTTTAAAATAAAAATATCGCTTGTTCTGTGGGACTTGGGCTGCGCTTCTCAATTACATATTTTGAAACACAAGTATAAGTACCCATACCAATAAATTTGAAATAAAGTATACAACGAAATTATTAGACAAGTCATAGCATCCAGAACTTTCTAGATATAAAATTGAGATTTGGAGGACATAATATACAGGGGAAAATGCAAATTTTTCGATATTTGTCAAATTTCTGTCATGTCCGGTATCGCCGGAAATGACCTCAACTATGAAATTTTAAATGCAACACCCTGTATATTTTTAAATTTTTTTATTTAAGGTGCGACTGCACTTGTTTGGGACATGACACTTGATTCACTTGATTTTTTTAGACCTATTTTTATTTTTGCATATTAATGTGCTAACATTAATGTCCTGGGTCTAGATGATCCAAGAAAAATTGTATCGTCAGATTTCTTCTACTATTTTAGGATTTACAACTCTTCAAATGTGCTTAAATCATTAATTTGTATTTACATCCAATCCAGATGCAGAAATAAAAATAGGTCTAAAAAATCAAGTGAGCTAAAACATTTCTCCAAACAAGTACAGCCCAAAAATGTAAAAATATACAGGGTGTTGCATTTAAAATACAGTTGAGGTCATTTCCGGTGACAAATATCGAAGTATGTGCCATTTCCCCCTGTATATTATGTCCTCCAAATCTCAATATATATCTAGAAAGTTCTGGGTGTTATGACTTTTCACGCATCTTCCCGTTGACAACGTTAGGTTAAAAAACTGTAATTGTAACAAAAAGTTAACAGTTTAATGAAATATGGAGATATAATGCTGGGTAGTAGTCTCAGAGACAGGATAACCTCTTAAGAAATAAGACCGAGCATTAAAGTCAATGGTGTAGTGGAAAGAGCTGTTGTAAATTAACAGTGGATGACTGACTCCAGATGTTCTACTACAAAATGATAATTTTACGTGGGGTAGCCAATACAAAATATGAAGAGGACTAGAAGAAACCTACATTCAGAAGCGGATGATTGAGAGCTAGAAGGAAAGAAGCTTATTCAAGTTCTATTGACATCAATTGGAATAACATTGTTGTTTCTGGTAGTTCAATGTTTATCTTACCAGATACATTTGCTATGCTCTTTGCAAAACAGTAGATATAGATATTAGCAGCATATAAACACACCACATAAATTAGACAACACCCAAATCCAAAGCCGAGGCTGTCTGGAAGGGGGTTACACATTTGAAAAATGCAGACAAACATCTATACTCACCGACATTGCCAGTGTCGGTACCAGGGTTCGAACCCAGTCACGATAGGCAGTGTGACCAGAGCCATGACTGTCACTCATGCTCTAGCCCAGCCCGCTGCGCAATCCATTGTTAAATTTTTCTTTCAATATCCCTAGTTATTTTCAAAAATTATATATGTTAGTTTTTTCAGTGTAACTTAATGTTATTACACAACAAGTTTCGATTGTTCACCACATCTTATCACCCCATACGTATATTTTTTGGGCATTAATTTTATGCACAAAATCTCAAAATTTCATTTGCTAAAGATTGTATCAACGAATTGTATCAACGAAATACATTTTTACTTATTAACATTTTCAATATTTAAGATATTGATATCTGATTAACTTTGTAAGGAACTGTTTATTTTAGTTTAAATCATGATACGAACTCCCATATTTTCTTTATTTGCTTTTTCAATTCGTTCTCCATTCTTTTCTTATTGGTGAAATGCTGTAAACTGAAATTGAAAACGTTATACATATAATTAATTGCTTTCTATTAATTAAGGGATTCCTGTATTTGAAAAGCAAATATTTCAATTGGTCCCTAAACGAATGAAGATATACTAGATTTTGACTGATGAGGTGTTGACCATTATGTCGTCTCAACATTTTCTCATTTGAATTTAGATTATTTTAAATAAAATAAAGGAATTTTATTATTCTGTGTCGAAAAACTTCTATATTACATCTGAACTGGCAGATTATTTTCATTTAAATGATTTATGAGCCTTCCTTTTCCAGCGAAGTCTTATTAAGGAACCAGTAACAGTAAGAACATTTTATGTACGAGGTTAATATAATATTATTATGCTTTTTAAATATTTTAAGAGTCATAACCATAAGCTAACTTTTTCAATTTTATACAACTATCGCGCCAGGGCAGGGTTATGATAAAACAAACAGTATAGTTTAGAGCAGGTAAATCCAGAAACAGCATCTTGCCATCTATTAGACCA
Source organism: Rhagium mordax (assembly GCA_963680705.1). Lineage (NCBI taxonomy): Eukaryota > Metazoa > Arthropoda > Insecta > Coleoptera > Cerambycidae > Rhagium > Rhagium mordax. The sequence continues at coordinate 80,591,400 of OY796656.1, forward strand.
TATTTACGCAGATTTAGATAGAGGTCTATATGTTGTGTCATTGCTGTTTGACTTATCAAAAGCTTTTGATACTGTCGACAAAAATCTATTAAGCAAAAACCTATACAATATTGGTTTACGAGGAAAAATACTATCATGGATATTGTCATACATGCAAGGCAGAACATTAAAAGTCAAACTGGGTGAAATAGAGTCAGAGGTGCATGATGTAACAATTGGTGTTCCTCAAGGTTCTGTACTAGGACCACTAATCTTTATGTTGTTTATCAATGATTTACCCAACTATCTTAGTCATGGACACTTAAACGACATTACGGTGACCTTGTCAGCAGAAACTCCTGAGAAACTGCAAGAGCTGGTAAATCATGCACTCCAGGAAGTCAACTCCTGGTCTCAAAGAGATAAATTAATACTAAATAACACGAAAACAGTATTCATAAATTTTTATATGCAAAGATCGTTGCCGCATAATATAAACTTATACGAAAATATCAATTTATCACACAGCACTAAATTGCTTGGCACTCACATAGATGCCAAATTGACATGGGACGTTCATATAGAACATGTTTGCAACCAGCTAAATAAAGCCTACTTTGCTATATTACAATTAAAAAGCAGCTTAGATATATTAGTGCATTTTGTGAGTCGGAAAAAACCTCGAAAAACACAAGTAATTGGGGAGTCAACCAAACTACTTCCCTCCCCCGTTTTCGAGGATGCTGAACACGATGGTGATGTTGGCTCTGCTCCTCGAGTTGACCCTACCCCCCAAACGGCCAAAAAACCACCCCCAAAGGGGAAGAATCGCGTATTTAGTGTCTTCCAACGGCAAAACTTATGTTACCCCCCCGTTGTTGAGGATACTAAACACGAGGATGATGTTGATTCTGAGAAAACCCACATTATTTCTCGTTTTTAAATATGCCGGGCAAGAAAAAAATATTACCAAGTCACCTCGATCCCCGCGAGTTCCTCGAACGGACACAAACTACCTCTTGGACGCGCAGTTTTATGAAGTAAGTGAAGTAAGTTAAATCATAAACATTTTTATTGACGCATAAAATTACTTATTTAGGTACTATATGTAAATACAGGGTGAATCTTAGAGTGGCGGCCATATTTTTGGGGTTAATAGTACTAGTCGTCATGAACATGAATCCGATTTTTTTTTTGTAGGTTGTAAAATGGCCGAGTTATGAATTTTTAAAAAAAATTCGCGATTCAAGTTTCCTCTAATTCCGGCGCCGCTGGGCAAGCACTTACTGCATTACGTGTGACCGGTCGACAGTGTTGCCAAGCGTAGATGATATAAAACTCTCGCTAGCGCATTCCACTGGCGGGGTACCCAAATTCAAATAAAAAGGGTTTAAACAATATTAATTTTTCATGGCGCGAAAAAAAAAAAAAATTGTAGATTTGTGTTCCCATAGTGAACGGTGTCGCCTCCTATAAATATGGCCCCCACTCTAAGATTCACCCTGTATAAATCAATTTCAACATTTGTCGAGGTGACTTGGTAATATTTTTCTCTTGCCTAGCATACTGAAAAACGAGAGATAACGTGGGTTTTCTCATTTGTAGCACAAAACACATTTTTTGGAGGGTAGTTTCTGGCCGTTCGGAGGGTTGGTTCGCCTCAGGGAGCCGAACTAACATTACCATCGTGTTCAGCATGCTCAATAACTGGGGGATGACATAAGTTTTGCCGGTGGAAGACGTCGAATAAGCAATTCTCCACTTTTGGGGGCGGTTTTATGGCCGTTTGGGGGGTAGGGGCAACTCAGGGAGCAGAAAAATCATCACCATCGTGTTCAGCATGCTCGAAAACGGGGGGAGACGGTAGTTTGGTTGACTCCCCAAATACTTGTATGTTCGTCCGACTCACAGAATGCACTATATCGGGAAAATTAAATATATACTATGCTCTAGCACTCTAGCCTATTCACACATATCCCTCAACATCATATGCTGGGGGAGTGCAAAAGATAGAGACAGGGTATTTATTAGCCAAAAACGAATTATAAGACTTATATTTAGTATGGAATTCAATGAGAGCTGTAGAACAATATTTAAAAATAAAAAAATCCTCACAACACCATGTATATTTATATTTAAGTGCCTTGCATATATAAAAAAAAATATGGACCTATATAGTAGAAGAAATGAATATCATTCGTTCAATACTAGGCATGGAAAATTACTGAGCATACCAAAACATTGTACTACAAAATTTAAGCAATCTCCACAATATAACTGCATAATGCTCTATAATAGCCTACCGCTAGAAATTAGACAAGAACGGCGATATAGCTATTATAAAAATGCAGTAAAAAATTTGCTTTTAGAAGGAGGTTACTATAGCATAGCTGAATTTTTAAATAGAGAACCTTAGAGGCCTTTATACTTTTATCTATAGCTTTACTTATTGTTATCTGTTTGTATATTATATGTGTATTTAGTAACTTATATTATGTCTATCTGTTTGTGAAATATTTTACTACTATTTTTTGACTTGTACTTTTAAATTTTATGTACCCAAATTGTTTGTTTTATATTATCTTACTTTACAATTGTTTGTATCAGTTACATATCTTACATGACTTGCCATATGTACATTTTGTATCTTCAGTGGTGAATAAAGTATTATTATTATTATTATTTTTTTTTTTTTTTTTTTTTTTTTTTTTTTTTTTTTTCCGTTTCCGGAAGAAATTGCTGGACAGTCTCCCTGTGGCCTCCGACACCACACAGAGAGAGCGCCAGCGAATAATCTATAGCAACTACCCACATCCCGCAGGGTTAGTCACTGTAGATTCCAGACTCATGTGCCCTAAGTAGACGAAGGGATCCCAGGATGACCGCTTTCTGCATTTGACCAGCCAACCATTCTGCCGATGTTTGGCAGGCAGGCATGGTCTTCAATGCGGAGAGCAGCGTGGGCTTCATACCTCCGAGTACACCGATTATCAGGACGACCATTTTGACAGAGTAGCCTGGGTATAGCACTTGGAGCTCGTACCGGAGATCTCTGTATTTAGTCCGTTTCTCCTCCTCCTTCAAGGCGATGTTTGTCTCAGCAGGTGCTGAGAACTCGATGACATACATCACCTTGGTCTGATGGTCGAGGAGGACTATGTCAGGCTTATTGGCGTGAATTAGCCTGACGGTCGGGAACGAGTAGTTCCAGTAAATCCGGCATTTCTCGTTCTCGACAACGGACTCGATATCTCCGGGGACGTAAGGCAGCACTGGTGTTTGGTCTATCTGGTACGAGTGCCGTAGATGGTAGTATAGCACTCGTAAAGCCGCGTTATGTCGTTGGACGTAGACCGAAGTCGCATAAATCGGGCATGCAGATAATAAATGCATGAGCGACGGCAGGTCCTGCAGTTGATATCAGGTACCTCTACACCCATCACGCGACTGCGATAGACCAATGTGTTAATAACACCATCTTGGCAGGCCACAATGTATCCCTCGGTCTCCGACTTCAGCCCCGCTGACCTTAAAAATGCGAAGGTCAGCTCTGTCGATAAACCCAGTGCTTCTATGTTGTTATAGAAAACACCGTGCAGGGGTTTATCGACGTGCTGCCTGAACAGATTTCTCTGTTCGGCAGCTTTGATGTGGGCTGTCAGACGATTAGGCGGAAGCTCAGTGACTGAGTCACCTCGCCGGCCTTCTCGCCTGTGGTCGAACACGAGACCGAGTTCATCTGCGGCCCTCTGTGCTGCCCTAAACAATAAAGCGCCAACTCCCACAGTTTCATGATCTCTCACTAACTGTAGGAGTGGGTCCGAGCTCCTGATAACATTACTTGCCATACTCAGTGCCACTCTGCCATGCATGCACTCCAGACTCAAGAGTCCTCGGCCCCCCCGTTGACGTGGGAGGTACACACGAGGAACGGACGATCTAGGATGAATACTCCTATGAATATTCATCATCTTGCGGGTATTCCTGTCCAATTGACGCAGCTCATCTACTCCCCATTTGACTACGCCAAAGGAGTAGAGCAGAATCGGAACGGCAAGCATATTAGTGGCAGACACCTTGTTCTTCCCCGAAAGTTCTGATGACCAGATCTTTCGGAGTCGGTGTCTGTACTTGCCACGGAGAGAATCCTTTATTTGGTTCACATCCTGGATGTGGCGTTGTTCCACACCCAGGTATGTGTAGGTCTCTTCGGCATCCAAATGTCGTAGGATGCTTCCGTCTGCGAGCTGCGCATCTTCGTGGAATTCCCCGCATCGTCCTCTCTTGAGGTGGACGACTGCGCATTTGTCCAACCCAAACTCCATTCCAATTGCCCGCGTGTATTCCTCGACCACCCTGAGAGCATTTTGAAGTTCTCGCTCTCCGGAGGTATACAGTTTAAGGTCATCCATATAAAATAGATGGGTGACCTTATGCCTCCGGTTGCTGGGTGGCCCACACTGATACCCGCGGGTTTGGCGGAGTCCAACAGATAGCGGCAGCAGTGAGATGCAGAAGAGGAGCGGACTCAAAGAGTCACCCTGAAACACTCCTCTCTTAAATGTCACCAACTCTGTCGAAACTCGCTCGGCACCGGATGTTATGGTGAAGCGAGTTCTCCAAAGCGGCAACAGTTGTTCGATGCATCTCACTAGTGGTGCTGGTACCGCAAGACATCCGAGCAAGTGTAACAAAAGCTCGTGGGATGTTGTATCAAATGCCTTGCGATAATCAATCCAGGCCATTGACAGATTCCGCTTGTACTGCACAGAATCCTGTGTAATACAGCGGTCTATCAGCAGGTTTTCTTTGCAACCTGCCAGGCCCTTCTTGGCACCACGCTGTTCGTTTATCTGTTGGTAGACCGGATCAACAGACCTCAACATCCTGGTATACAAGATACGAGTAAATAACTTGTAGCAGGAGTTGAGGCAGGTAATCGGCCTATAATTTTTTGGGTCAGACAGATCCCCCTTTTTGGGGATTAGCACAGTTCGCCCCTCGACAAACCAGTCCGGAATTTGCTGCCCCTCGTTCAACCATGAGTTGAAAACTCGGGCCAGATGGCGGTGGGTGGAAGGAAACTTCTTCCACCACCAGTTGTTTATACCATCTGGACCCGGGGCAGCGAAGTTCTTGGTTCCAACAAGTGCTTGTTGAACCTCTTCCGTACTGATTGCCGGGCACACTTCGTCTGGCTCTTCTAAGACTCTACGACAGAGAGCCTCGAAGTGTGCTATAGCTGGAGTGTCATTATCGAATGGACTCGCGACTTCGTAGATTCCTTTCCAGAAGGCTTCGACATTATCAACAGTTGGCGGATTTTCGACAACACGCTGTGGCTCTTGGAACAGGCGAGACGGGTTTGTTTGAAACAATTTGTTTTGTTCCAAACTCCGCATTCGCCTGACCAAAGTTTTCTTAATAGCCATAAGCGCTCGAATCCTATCTAGACAGTGCTGCTTGATGGTCTGCAGCACTGTGCGATTTAGAGTGTGGTGTTGGCGTCTCAGTCCGGCTGCCACTCGCCGGACCTTCGGTGTAAATGGTCTACCTGCGACTATATAATCCACCACACTCTGGATTCGAGAAGCGTGTTGCCTTGCTGATCGAATTTTCGCTTCGATCTTCTGTACGCGCCGCTTAGCTTTCTCGACCCTATCAACTGCTTATTATTATTATTATTATTATTATTATTATTATTATTATTATTATTATTATTATATCGTAGAAGCGAGCGACTCAACGGTATATCTCCAGAACTAAACTGCAGCTTCTGGTTCCGTGAAATTTTATAGGTCCACATAACATTTTTATTGCCAATAAGTACCCGTGTATGAAAGCAGATAAACATAAATATGGATATAGCAGCGGCGTAACTCTAATCCCGTGAATATCCGCAAAAAAATTAATATTAATTAAACACAGGAAGTTTTGATGAAGGCCGTTCCATTTTTCAACTTGCGTTGCCTTGCAATTAATTAGTTCACTATGTACATTGTATATCTACAGCTCAACGCCGTAGTTCTCCGTAGACTCGTTAGTAGGTAAATATAGCGGTTAATGATAAGCATTTTAAACAATGAACTAATTAATTAATCACAATCTCCGAGGCTTAGAGACCGGCTTAGAAACGGCAAAAACGCATATTGTCCTTATTAGCGCTGTGATATTTTATTAACATTCAGGTTGGGAATATTCGGAGATTTTTTTGCATATTAGAGGATAAACTTCTTTTAATTTTTTTTCTACCACACCCCGCACAGATCAGTTTGACATGATGCAGTCAAACCGAAACTATCGCGACTGCAGGTTGCAGCAGGTGCATATGTGTTTTCGCAAATTCGTGCCATTTGGCATCACTTTTAAAGCATAGATTTGCACTTTTTCTTTTTCGAATAAATTAATTTACAGCTCATACCAAGAGTTGGGAAAATGAATTTAAAAGAATAATGTCGGAAAGTTAGTAAATTTTGCTTGAAAAAAATATAAAATGCGTGCAAAAAAATTTTATTTTTATTTTTTTTTAAGAAAAAAATTACTTTTCGACATTTTATACATATTTTAGATTAATCTGATAAAAATTGCATTCAAATCGGTTAAGTTTTAAACGAAATATTCGAAAACTACGATTTAGGTGGGTATATAACACTCTTAATGTATTTACCTCTGTGGATCATGAACTTTTATGATAAAATTTATATGGCCTTGGATTTATGTGTCCTAAAATTTCTCTGCTCTAAAACCTTCTAAAATGTTATTATTATAAAATTAATAAAAGAAAATAAATGGTATAGGAAACAAGTTCGCCAAGATCGAGGCCTAGATATCAACTTCAATCAAAAATGTGCACTCAAGACGCAGCCGAGAGTCACATTTTTTCGAGTGGATTGAAGGCTGTTATTCCCCGAATGTAGTTCAACGTTTTATCCACGACCACGCCAAATTAGGAGCGTGAAAGCCGTATGAGAGCAGGTGAAAAATTTTGATTTTGAAAAACGTCAGATTTGAGAAGTTTATTTTGACTAAGAATCTTTTGATTTTAAACAAAAAAATAGAAGCGTGGTAGTATGAATTCTAATCCACTAGTGTATTATAGGGCCTTTAATCTACGGAAAACAGACGTATTAAACCTTCCTAATATAGTGGTCATTGATAAATATATGAACTTATCTATTACATTACGCAGTAAAATCAGTAATCTTCATTTCTCAACATGGTTTCTTACACTAATACTGATTTATTGAATATTGTTCAAGATGCTAAAAACGCTATAGAGGTAAATACAACTGGACTCATCTACACAGACATGGTAAAACCGTTTGACAGAATTGATCAACAAATTTTGGTTCCTAAATTAAATTATGAAATAAATCCTGACATTGTTATATTTATTGTTCTCTTATAAAAGACATTAATGTAAATGGTTATCAGTCATCTTACTTGGAAAGTAGTTCTGGTGTGCATCGACACACTTTTTGTCTCGGTTTTTGTCAACTAAGTTGATGTTACAACTCAGTTTTAATCGTCTCCGGATGGTGCCAACTTGATTGACAAAACGCGAGTCAAGTGCGGTGTTGGAAGTTGGAAACTACGTCGGTGCATAGTAGATATTCTTCAAACGTTGAATCAACAGGTCTCTATGAAATTATAACCCTCGTATGTGGGTAGAGAACTTCTATGCTTTACAGATTTTTCGACAGTCCCTATAGAAAATGTATGAGCTCATTTAAAAAGTGACCACCCCATTGTAGTACATCACACATTTTCTAAAATAATGAGAGCGCCATTAATATGCAACTGTTGCAAAATTATTAACAGGAGATCTCATATACACACACATAAAATGGAAGTATCAAGAGATAGCGACAGTCTGAAGCAGTAGTTTTAGATCCAAAGCTACGGCTTGAAACGATCCAAAGCATTTGAGTATGAGTGTGGCATCTTAAACCAGTTACCATCCTAAGACATGACTTCTAAATTCTGTTTGTGAACAAGAGACAAGTTTTTTCTAACCTTTCACTACACATTTTGATCTACGGAGTATCACAGCGATACGAAAATTTGTTTTGGTTTGGAATACACACAGTAGGTGTGTAGAACATGATAATAATATGTATCTAAAAAATCAATGAGAATCTTGGCTTTCATCCAAAATTTAACCATACAAATGGTTGTTGACGCTCTCTTAGGAGTTCAGTTACTATTTTGGAGCATGTTCGTAATGTTAACAATCTTCACAGTTATGTTCATGGCCACTACATAAAGGAATTTGCGTCACCACGAACACCTAATAAAGTAACGGTGCATCCTTTTGCTCTGTTATCGGATGTCACTCTACTAGACATCCTTTCTACCACAAAGAACACTGCTAAATAATTCATTGTCCAGTCGTGTTTTCTCTGCTTCCTACGCACCTCAGTTAAATCACAGCGTCCATGTGATGTTGCAGATTCAATAAAAAAAAAAATAATCACCACATTAGCACATCGGTTGCCAATTTTTTCGTTACCTTTTCACAAGTTTCTGAAGTACCTAACATCTTTGCAGAAATTTGTTGTGTTGCTCCAGTTTTCCAATACATTTTTTATACTTTAGATTTCGTGTAATCACACAGGAAAAAATCTATGTTCCTAGAAAATGTTCGTTAAATTTAATTAGTTATGGGAGCATAATATATTTCTACTCAGGCTATTTCTGGATAATTTTACTCCTGTTGTATCCTCTTTTAATGTTGTTGCAAAAATGCTAGACAAATTACACAATTATCTGATATACAAACCCAAACGTATTTTTTATGTGCTCTGTGTAAAAATTTTAATTACTTTAATTCCAGTGGTTCTATGTAAAGCAAATAATGTTGATCACTTTAATAGTATTTTCTTTCAGCGTGTAATTTGCAGAAATGTAACTTACGAATTAGATAAGGAAATCGAAATAGCCTATTGGGTAAAAGAACCAAATGATTTTGGATTTTTGTTTGGTCAGTTTGGGTCAACGAGAGGTCAACGTCATTATCTTTGTTTTTGAAGTTCTAGAACTCAATGCAAAATCAAACCACCGACGTCACTTGGCCACTTTGATATTAATTTATACTTCAGCCCGTTGAAAAAAATACAATTTTTTCCATAGTCTTATTTAAGCTCTCGCTTGTGACAATACCAAATTGTTCAAGAGTTGCTTATTAAAGTTACATCAAGGGTAAAGTTCAAAGTGTACATCGTGTAACCATTAAACTTCATGATTAATATAATTGCTTTCGAATTAGATTGTGTAAGCTCATGATAGATATATAATGCTCCGATAATATTACTTGTCAAGTGTCAAATCAACAAAGTAATTATAGCATAAATAATCCCAGCAATATGAAACGTGCCTGGAACTGATTAAGAACTTTAAATTACCATATTTGATAGAACAATCAAATTCCACAATGCCCTAGTATCTTAGTCTTGTAAGTTATCCATGGTTTACAAATCCCATTACTCTTGCTAGATAGGGCGACCTGATTAACGACATGCTTAGCACATATGGTCCAATTAACCTCTGTGTACTATGCGTGCTTCAGCAGTATTATTTTCAAATGGGTAACAGTAATTTATATAGACTGTAAGTGTCACTACATCAAGGGAATTATTATTGGATAAATTTAAACCAATTAAATGGTAATCATAAAGAATCTCATAATTTATTATTATTCTGGTTTTATTATAATCGAGATTCGAATTATTTAATGATATTGAATATTTTTCATAAAAACCTGACATTAACTAGTTTATATTACATCAAAGAGTAGAAAATAACAGTAGACAATACTTCCTTAAATTCATAAATGACAAACAAATAATGTGACCTGTATTCCAGCAGTCTTAAAATGCTTTTCCGAGTGTTTACTAATGGACTTAATCAGTTCGACCAATTGCTCGCGTCCTCGCCACCTGTGTTTAACTCCAAGTAAAACTAAATACGTAGGGTAGGTCCAGTAGTACAGGACTGTCATTAAAGCTTTGGCGATGCGGTTGTGAAGTGTTATTGCAATTTAGAAGATGATCATTAGAGTAAAATCGCGTACTAATAAATATTTATTTTCTGGAAACCATGGAAAAATTATAACTCTTTTTTTTTCCTTACGGGTTGTAGTCTTGACCCGCCGCGCCGTACTGAAGCTTGAGTTTATTGTACCCATATAGTCTCCATATTCAATGAAACCCGTTCCTCCCAAGAAGGCGATCTCTTCCGGCATCCGAAGTGCGCAATCCTTCTCGCCGGCAGGCCATCAGAGTTGGACATTCACACATATTGTGATGTGATGAGGTGTTTCCTTCTCTTTACCACACATCCTGCATTCCGGATTGTCCTTCACCTTTTTGTTGATAAGATGCTTATTGATTGTGCATTGTTCTACGTTAAAAGTATGTTGGACAAACAAGACGCTCTATTCAGACCAGGTTTAAGGAGCATATGGCTCATCTAAAATACGGAAGAATAGAGAAGTCTAGCGTTGCCCAACATGATAACAATCATAAAATAGATATTAATAATTTAAGGTTGATTAGAAATGTAACAAACTCTAGACAACTAGATGCATTCGATAGCTTGGAAATTAACAAATGTAAACACAGTATGAATAGTGACAGAGGGCCCATTCCAAATAGCCCGCTTTTTATGTTAGTCAAGCGTTAACGCTTCAACGAAGCTAAAAATTTTACCCGCTATTGGGATTTTGAATGGACACAGGCCAAATTAAATTAGAACAGACGGAACAAATAATATATTGTCAAAGCTCTCTGAACAAGTGACTTACTTAAACTAACTCATGATATATTTTACATATACGTATTAGGCATTGGTACAGTTTATTTCTTAGAACTTTATGTTTTATAAACATTAACGTTTTGGAAACATCAAATCTAACACGCACCAATTCTATATAGTTATTCATAATTTAACAATGTTCTTTTTGTCTACTTCCAATACTCCCACTCAAAAAGAACAAGACAGCTTCTAACTTGGTCCAGAGTAGTTTAGTCACTAAGGGGGAATATACAGCCCAACATTTGTTGCAAAGGATTGGGAAAAACCCCTTTCTAAATACCCAATCAGGCCAAGAGTTACTGAGTTGATTTTGAGACTTCCTCCAAACCCATTTCTAATCTTAACTTCACAAATCTACATTCCGCCAGTGGTTTGGTAAATGCATCTGCTAGTTGTTCACCTGTGGGAACATAATGGAGTATTACATTCTTTTGTTCAATTTGTTCTCTACTAAAATGATACTTAATATCAATATGTTTTGAACGCTTATGAGCAGTCGGATTATTTGCTATGGCTATACACCCAGTATTGTCTTCATATAAAATTATAGGTTCTGACAGTTTAATATTTACATCACTTAAAAGTGATTTAAGCCATAAAGCTTCTCTGACACCTTCAAATAGTGCCATATATTCTGCCTCGGTTGATGAGGCGGCAACTGAATTCTGTCGTTTAGTATTCCAACTAATTGTACATTTTTCAAATAATTTAAAAATATACCCCGTTGTACTTCGACGGTCAATTTCATCAGTGCCCCAGTCAGAATCTACAAAACCAACTAAAATGTGTGCATAGTTGCTACGTTTGTATACTAATTTAAGATTAATTGAACCTTTCAAATATATTAGTATTCGCTTCAAGCACTTCCATAATTCGATATTACTTTTGCTTTGAAATCTACTTACTATATTTAGAGCTGTACATAAATCCGGTCGTGTACATAACATTATATACATTAAACAACCAATAAGATTTCTACAAGGTGCTTGACAAGGTTCATCTGAGTTTAGGGCTTCATAATCTAATTTGCTTGGAAGAGGTGTACTGATAGCTTTGCATTCACTCATATTAAAGTTGTTCAAAACACTTTTGATATAACAGCTTTGATCTAATGTAATTTGATCTTCAGTTTGCTGGATTCTAATGCCAAGAAAAAGTTTTTAACTGCTTTAAGTCTTCCATTTGAAATTGGTTTAACAAATATTGTTTAAAGTTACTCATCGTATTATTATTATGTGTAACTATTAAAAGATCGTCGACATATAACAAGACATAAATATTTTTCTTGACATGACCCTCGTTTAAGAAATATAAACAGCGATCACCCGATGAGCATTTAAAATTATGTTGTTTTAACACTGTATCAAAACGTTCAAACCAACAACGCGCTGATTGTTTTAAACCATATAATGCTTTATTTAATTTACAGACTTGATTTTTATTAGCTTCTACTCCATCGGGGACACGCATAAATATTTCTTCTTTTAAAATCCCATTTAGAAACGCTGTTTTTACATCCATATGATGCATTAATAAGTTATTTTGATTTGCAAAGCATACAAGAAATCGAAAAGTACAAATACGCGCAACTGGTGCAAACGTTTCGTTATAATCTAACAAATATTGCTGACTAAAACCTCGTGCTACTAAACGAGCTTTATATTTACAGGGTTGTCCATTTACATCATTTTTAATTGTAAATACCCACTTAGAATCAATTATATTTTTGTCTTCTGGTCATTCAACCAGTGACCAAGTCTTATTTATTATTAAAGACTCTATTTCAAGTTTTATTGCTTTCTCCCACTCAATTCTATCAGGTCTTTCTTTAATTTCTTGAAAAGTTTTCGGAAGTTTGCAGTCAAGTGATTCCACACATAACATATAATTGTTTACTCCTTCTTCGTTTTCGTTATACGAAACAGTTGGTACCTTCATTAATCGTTCACTCCGTCGAACATTTACAATTTTGTTTTCGGAGTTTACTGCCGAAGAAGAGTTATTTTGGCCTTCATTTGCAGATTTATCTGTTTCGCTTTGTATCTGCTTTTCTCCATTGTGTTCATCATCTGTTTCTGTTACAGATTTACCTTCTTTAGTATTTTTAGGTTGTTTTGGGACATTTCCTACTTCAATAGTAGGTTGAGGCAAACTGGTTGGTTCATTAATTCCTTCATCGAAGAAACTTCTTGATGTTTGATCAAAATCGGAATTTTCATCAAGGTATAACTTTGGCCTTGATGTTTGATAATTTATTTCATCAAAAACAACATCTCGTGCAATAATATATTTATTTGTATTTGGATCAAAAATTTTATAACCATTTGGTTCATACCAAACCAGTATACCTTTAAACGATTTCTCGTCAAACTTACTTTTTCTCGTTTTATTATGTATATACACAGTGCACCCAAATATTTTTAAATAACCCAATTTGGGCTTTTTCCCGTGCCATAGTTCAAAAGGTAATTTCTTTGCTACAAGTGCTTTAGTGGGTGTTAAATTTATTAAATAGGTAGCAGTTAAGACTGCTTCACCCCAAAATCTTTTATCTAATTTACTCCCATGAATCATGGCGCGGGCTTTCTCTACGATTGTTCTGTTCATACGTTCCGCTACTGAATTTTGTTGCGGCGTATGTGGCACTGTACAATGGTAAGTTATGCCCCTTTGAACACAAAAATCTCTGAATTCCCTCGAGAGGTATTCACGGCCATTATCACAATATAAATTTACAATTTTTTAAATTGAAATGTGCTTCACTCTTAGCCACAAAATCCCTAAATACATTAAAGACTTCTGATTTAAACGTTACTAAATAAGTAACCGTATAATGAGTAAATTGGTCCACAAAAATAACAAAATAATTTTTATTATCAATAGTAGATGGATTTATAGGACCACAAACATCTGTATGAATAATAAACAATGGTCGTTGTACGTGAGTTTTATTTTTAGCTTTTGAAAATGGGAGACGTGCTTGTTTTCCAGAGAGACAAGCTTCACAAATTTCATTTGTGGGAAAAACATTTTTTTTAAATTACGGTTAACATTAGGGTCCTCTAATTTCTTCATTTCGAAAAATTTATTTTTACTGATGTGACCCAAACGTTCATGCCACAGACTATAATTACTAATAAGTGAGGTCTTTACACTAGTGGCAAATTTATTTACAGATTGTCTTTTGAAAACGATCAAATTTAAATCATTTGAGACCTTACCTGTTGCGATAGGCTTACCAGCTTTTTCAATGACCACTTCACCTGTTTTATGAAAAATAATAGTCATACCAGCCTCCTGGAGACGTCGTACGGACAACAGGTTATAAGGGACGTCTGTTGCATATAAGACGTTTTCCAAAATGCCAGGAATACCAAGGTTGCTGATGACGTTGATGGTGCCTCGACGTGTGGCTGTAATTGTGACTCCAATTTTTGCTATTGATATTTTTATTGGATGTGTCAAATAATATACTGTAGTAAACATAGCCTCTTGATTTATGATATGATCTGTCGCTCCAGAGTCTAAGATGTTAATTCATTAACATTAGATGTGCTTTTGGCTGTTCTACTAATTTAGTGCCCATCATAAACGCAAAACCACTTGGAGATGTTTCTTTCTCACATTGAACCGCTTGTAAGGTTCGTGAACGGCCTGATTCTTCTTGTTTCTGCAGCACCTTTTTATAAAAGTAACAATGTCTTTTGATATGACCTTTCCGCCCACAAAAGTTGCATTTAATTGAGTAATTTGGTTTCTTGTAGAAGTTCTTGGAAGAACGGCTTGAAAAAGAATTTCGGGCATTTTTAAAATTAGTATTTTTAAATGTTTTATGCATGTTCGTTGGTTCCGACCTGAACTTTTCAGACTTGTTTACAGCAACTTGTAACACTTTGCTACTTGTATCGCTTCGCGCACTTTTCAGTTTTATTTCATGGTCAAGTAGTTTGGTTTTTACAAATGCAAGATTCAAACTTTCATCTGTGAGGGTATTTATGGCAGTTACTATACCATCATAAGAGAGTGGTAGTGTAAGAAGTAAGTGTGCAATTTTTGACATTTCAGATAGGTTACTTCCTGCAGCTATTAGTTCAATTATCATTTCATCAAAAAGAAGAAAATGATTTATTAGTGGCATATCCTCTATGAATTTTAAACTTAATAATTTCTTTTGAACTGCTAGCTGTGTAGCTAAGCTTTTCCTTTCGTAGACTTTATCCAGATTTTGAATAATATCACGTGCAGTCGATTCTTCTGTCACAAAACCGATCATTGTGTCGCTTAAATATTCAATCAGAGTACTTTTAGCGAAACGTTCTAATTTTTCCCATTGTTCATTAGGCACTTCTGGTGGGTCCTGATCGAGCACTTTCACTGCGTTTTCTTCTGCAAGCAAAGCTCTCAAACGAAATTTCCAGATACCGTACCGGTCACCATTAAATGGCTGAATATTTCGCTTACTTTTATTCTCCATTGTAATTTAAAAGTTTATCACTCTTTCACAATAGTTCTTACTTGTAGAATTCACTACACCCTGTATAAACACAAAACTGTTACACCAAAGAACCGTCTGGGCCCATAACCTATTGGGATTTTGAATGGACACAGGCCAAATTAAATTAGAACAGACGGAACAAATAATATATTGTCAAAGCTCTCTGAACAAGTGACTTACTTAAACTAACTCATGATATATTTTACATATACGTATTAGGCATTGGTACAGTTTATTTCTTAGAACTTTATGTTTTATAAACATTAACGTTTTGGAAACATCAAATCTAACACGCACCAATTCTATATAGTTATTCATAATTTAACAATGTTCTTTTTGTCTACTTCCAATACCCGCCTTTTTCTTACTATCGCGGTGATTGTTCGTCGAAGCGTAACGCATTTTTAGTTATAAATAGGTCCCATTGTTAGGTTAAGCTTAGTTTTAATCATCTCCCGATGATGCCAACTTGGTTGGCGAAACGCGCGTCGAGTGTGTGCAAAAGTGTTTTGGTGTGTGTGGAAAACTACTCCAAGTGTAAGTTCTACACCAAAGGTTCCAACCCCTCTTCAGGTATAAAACTCGGTAAATTCAGAATGTTGGTAATACGCAAGGTTTCAGCAAAAAAGCTGTAATTCGGACAATTTTAGAAATAAATCA
Source organism: Rhagium mordax (assembly GCA_963680705.1). NCBI lineage: Eukaryota > Metazoa > Arthropoda > Insecta > Coleoptera > Cerambycidae > Rhagium > Rhagium mordax. The sequence goes on from OY796656.1 coordinate 80,607,349, forward strand.
ATGAGTGAAAAAAATACCCGAAAAATCGAGTGCGTCACTTTTTATGGAACTGAGTTTATTTCTGGTTCTGAGTGCCGAGTCAATCCATCTTGTTATCGATTGTCCGACTCCGGTCTCTTCACTGCTTTGCTTGGTTCGGTTCCTACAGCCGTTGGCTGACGGCCCTTTCTATTCTGTGAGTAAACTCTTGTATCCCTAGCTCACGTGATTTTCCTGTTTGATAGGCCACTGTTTCGATGCATAGGTCTTCAGTTCAGAACATCGTTTCTAATATGCCTATCCACAGTATGCACTAGTATCCCCCATGGTTTTCAGGAGAAAGGATAACAGGCTGATAAGTCGGAAGGCATATAGGTCTCACGCCCTGGTTTTGGTATAAATGTCACCTTTATCTTCCACCTGCCACTTGGCACATATCCTAGGGCCAGACTAGCCTTGAATAGTGGGAACAAATTTGCTTATTACTTTTACACTTGTTGCAAAAATTCATATTAAATCGATGATAAACATTTCTATTCATTCCCACGTGATCCTAAAGTGACGCCGGTAAATAATCTAAACTAGAAACATTATTAAAATATTTTCAACAAAACAATTACCGATTTATTAAAATAAGTAATACGTATATTAAAATTTTACAGTTAAGATTTGGATTAAATATACAGTAAAGACCGAGGAGGTTCGAACATGGGTATTAGTTTGAGCGATTTACTTGTGCCCGTTGAGGCAAGCGGACACAGTTGTGGGAATCGTGGATCCCCGCGCTGTAGCCGATGGCTCTCGCGTCTACTGTTCCTTGTTTGAATTTTTTTATAATAATAATTTTTATTACACCTCGAGGTGCAGCGACAATTAATTTTAATTTTATGTTGTAGAATCACATTTTTGTTGCAAAAAAACAAACAATGGAAATATTTAAATGTGTTTTGAGATTTTTTTAAAATTACAATAATTAATCCTATCTAGGATGAATTATTGAAGTTGGCAAAATTTCGAAACGTAAACCAAATTTCTTTCAGACATGAGTTCTACATCCCAACACGGTTAAGGCTTAAACACAATGAAAAAAATAAGAGATAAGAAATAAAGAATATGGAATAGAATTAACAAATAATGATATCCGAAAAGCAAGAAACAATTTGAACAGCCAACATTTTAAATCGAATTAAGAACTAATATATTATCGCCCAGAGTACTGTCATTGATTAAGGAATGAATAAGATACGCGACTCCAATGTAAAGTGCGAGGCTTTTTTTGGCAGCGAGAATCCCGGTAAGTTGCGAGCATTCCTGTGATTCACGTAGTATGCTTTTGATAAACCTGTGTCGTGTCTGGTTTTATATAATTTATAATCTAGTGAAAACAGAAATTGAATGTTCAGATTGATTTTAGTTTAAAATTATGTGACGGTTAAAAGTCAAACAAACATTGAGAAATAGCTGGCAGAGAGAACATACTACGTTAATAATTTTAAACTAAAATTAATCTGGACAGTAAATTTTTATTACCACTAGATTATTAATGATATAAAACCAGACACGACACAGGTTTGTCATAAGCATGCTACGTAAATCACAGGAATGCCCGCAACTTGCCGAGATCTCGCTGCCAAAAAAGGCCTCGCACTTTACCATTGAAGTCGCGAATCTTATTCATTCCTTAATCAATGGTACTGTGTATTTAAAACTTGGAATAATTATTTATCTTATTTCTTATTCCATTTTCTTATCTCTTATTTTTTTCATTGTGTAACAACAGTCTGCTCTGCTGACTGCTGAGCGAGCAGTGAGTGGCCACAGCGCACTGCCGCTCCCTCCTCATGTACAAATTTCGAACTCAGGCGAGTTGTCGGCCACTCGTATATTCGTTCCAATCCCTGTCGTGTTCGAAGCATCCTGGACTTATCTGTATAGGACGAAAAAATTTAAATGTTTCTTGAATAATAGTATGTATTTTAAAATTTTTATCGTATAAGTCAGATATTTATTATTCGCCATCGTACTTTATTAAACAAGCAACTAGAAGCAATTTTGACACTGAGTAATGACAATAATTATAATGTAAAAGTTCCTAAGGTTTATCATTCATCTTTCCTTTACGCAAATCATCGCAGTGTTTTCTCAGTGATCATTCATAGTAAGTATGTGTAGAATGAAATCTCTTCACGATAACTATACGCTATTGGCAATTATTTATTTAGAAATCCAGCTTAACGAGCTAGAAAATAATAAGATTCGCAATAGCAATGCGACATTGTTACCGAGTTGATATCGGAACAAACCAACAATAGGAATAACAGAACTGCAAGTATATTAAGATTACAGCTAAACTTTATTTTGTTTGTACTCTACTCTATCTGTTATTTAATAATAATTATACCTAATATCGTAAAATAATTTAATTGCATTTAAGAGGGGTTGTATTTAAATTTAAATTGGATGATGTCATGCATCCAGTTGTGATATACTACTATATTATTATATGATATTAACATAATATTTTAATTATAGCCTGTACCATCATCACAAAATATTGGACTCCGCCCCATTAATTTTATGGTTGCGCAGAACGGTGTGCGCAATAGTCAGTTTTACACGATGAAATTAAAGAAAGTTGAGATAGCTTCAACAAAATTTGTTTATTATACGTGTTATATTTTATACTACAGCTATACTGTATTTTTATAATGTTTATTCCCATTAAATTTTCTATTATACATTTTCAATTTTGGATTTTTAAAAATAATACTTATTCTCGCGAAAATTTAAACGAAGTTAGTCCGCATTGCGCAAACTCAAGTTACTTTATCAGAGACAATTTATTTCCAATTTCCGGTCGTCTAGACCAGCTGATCTGATTGATGGTTTGTTGTTGACATTTGTAGTTTTTAGGTTAGGTGCTTTCGCGGGTTATTTCTACATATTTAAAAGAAAGTGTGAGGTTATTTCAGGCAAAAAAAATTAGTTTGTGATTTACTGTAACAATTTTACATAGATTACTCCACTAGATAAACCCCAATGACCCCAAAGCACTACTCAATAGCCAAATCTGCCGAGTCGTTTACTTCTTGGTTTCCACCACTGTACATATTTATTTATTAATATCTATCGTAAGATTACTTTTGGTTCTTTTTACGAAGTCGTGGAATGTTCAAGCAATAAAAACTATACAAACTATATATTATATAATGTAGGTATCTACATCTTGTTTTATTTTTATTCTTAATCTTTAAAAAGCCTATCATTTGCTAGAAGGCAAGAACTTAACTACTTATAAGTTTTAACATGTCCAAATAAATAAACACATACCTACCTACTTCTTCTTAATTTTCACAAGGTTCTATATCTATTACAGCTCCTACGTATAAGAAAAGTTTACTAATAGTATTCAGTAAACTTTGGTATAAGAAAGTTATGAATGATATCAATATAATATAATAATAGAATGCCTTTATTCATCATTACAATACATTTGGTACTTAAATCAGTAGAAAAAAATAGACTTTAAAAGCCCTACATATACATAAATTTGTAAATAATATTAAAACAACCATAATAAGATAAACGTATATAATATAATTGGAAAAATAATATATGATGTCACGTTTATTTTTTACACTGAACAGTCAGAACCGGCGAGCAGTTCCTTTTTTCTCCTTCGAAAAAAAACCATACTTTACTTACAGTAAGGCCAGCGTTCACCCAAGTCTCATCTAAAAACTACAACTTCTATGTTCTTCCCTTAGGGCACTATTACGTGACCTTTTTGAGAACCTATAATGCCAAACACAATTACATTACAACACAAAGAAATAAAAAGTCCGAAAGTAATCGTCACAAAGTACTCCGTTTAAGATGAGGCAAATAATCATCTTCATGCATTGCTGCTAAAATTTTGTTTGCAGTTGGTGGTTCATTTCTTTCAAAAAAGGAATGGATTATACGCTTGAGAGCACTTTTAGTTCCTTCATCAATATTGTCCAAAACTGCCCTTTGTCGGTGGTACATACACTTTTGGTGGCCGATGTTGGTGTGTTTGTTTGTATTCATGAAGAATATTAGAAACACATGGAACAGTCACACCTGCTGCCTTTGCAGTGAACTCCATGCATTCCATCTTTGGTTTCTCCGGATTCTCCCCATCGTAGGCCTTAAAAATGTTCAGAACCTTTTCCTTTTCCGCCGAAAAATGTCTGGATAATCGTTTTTTGGGTGGAGAAATTATACCTCCTTCAGCCATCATAAACCTTAAGAAAACCCACGAGATTCGTGAAATTGGGCCATAATAAATAGGATTATAGGAAACAACTACTGGACGGGCAAAGGCCCCTACTCCCTTTCTACCAATTTGGATTTATAGGTATAATTCAATGGGAGTAGGGGCCTTTGCCCGTCCAGTAGTTGTTTCCTATAATCCTATTTATTATGCACGTTTTAGTCCATCAGGGCTAGAGGTCGCCGCTCTTGGTGCTTGCTTGGCAAGCCGCTATCGGTCACAGAGACATCGTCGATGTCTCGACTGGTAGTAGCAACTGACCACCAGAGGGATGCACTTATCTCTCATTACTTACTTGTGCTGGGTCTGCCATAGACTAGTTTGGTTTGCCTTTGTTATTTGTCTTTTCAGCTACCTGTGGCACACTGATGAGAACATAAAGAGTTCGAAACCGGTCTGTGTCTGGTGGAGAAAAGACAAATAACAAATTTGGCTACCAATTTGGATTTATAGGTATAATTCAATGGGAGTAGGGGCCTTTGCCCGTCCAGTAGTTGTTTCCTATAATCCTATTTATTATACTGTACTAGCAATTTAATTCTTGGTTCAAACTAGTATAGGCTTTCCTATAGCTGCAACATAATTGATTTACTCGCATTTACAATTTTCATAGGTGGTTTGCCCAAAGATGCAGTTGTCCACTCACTAGCCAACTGCATCTCTAAATTTATGAGGAGCCATGTAAGGGCAAAACACGGGTTTAATAAAATACATGCCAAGTGTTTTTACTATAATGTCATTGCTTTTTTGAACTTCATTCTTCGATCATAACTTGCCTGGACTTCTTATTTGTTACCTAGGAATATTGGTTTCTACTTCGCAAATATAAGTGTTTCAAAACATATGTTTTATTGTAATATTTTATATTTATAACAATATGTGTAATACATTTAATTATAATCCAAACTGGGTCCTCTTGTTCAGTTAGTTGGACTAGCATTTTTTTGTAAAGAATAAAAATAATATTTTACCTACGATCGCTAACGTAAATAGCCGAAAACGCACTCTTCGCCACCTATGTAAATTGAACCTTACACACCGTAAACAAATCACACGCTCAGCCGCTGAGGTGCAATGCAATGTGACCACGTGACCAACTTTACACAACACTTGTAGTTCATATTTCTGACACCAGGCTAAAATTATAAAAAATGGCAGGTGCAAAACTTAATTTTCTAACCGCTGTCAAAACTGACATAAGCAATAAATAATACAAAATTGTGTTTTAATATCAATAAATACGATCGTAGGTAAAGTATAGTACATAATTCGAGTTGTAAAGCAATTACGCACTCATGGAATTGCCACACAAGCCGCTACGCGGCGTCATGCGCAATTTTTCCATTCGTGCGTAATATGCTAGTTACAACTCTCATTACGTAATATACTATTATATAACAAGTGGCTAAAAAGGTGTTTTTAACGAGTGTGTAGTTTACAGTACGAGCCGAAGGCGAGCGCTATCAACCACATTAGTAAAGAAACACCTTTTAGTCACGTGTTATATACAAAATGTTCTGTATCACCATTCAAAATTACAGAAATCCAATATTACAATTTTTTTAAAATATGACAAATTGACAAATTATAATAATTAGGTACCACGTCGTGATACTAAATTCTATTGTTGTTTCCATAGAAACGAATAATAAAATAGTGTCAAGTTTTTATTTCATACTGTGAGAAAAAACAAAAAACTCTTTTCTGAAATCATTCAAGAATGTCTACTTTTTCGACGCAATTTCACACCTCAAAATAGCCTATTTTTGTATTTTAGTCCGTTGTTAAGCAACCATCAGGAAACCATCCGAGAAAGTTACTTTCCCGTACAGTGTTTTATCTAAATTAATTAATTTATAATAATATTGATTGCGATTTCATGTAGTATGTCTACCACAGTGTACCTAGTAAAAGCACATTCCCGGACTCCGTGTTGCTTGTCTCGGCTTTTTACGGTCGGTCGTCCGGGAATGATAGGCTTTTCCTACTTGGTGGACAATGTACTATTTTTCACGTTTTTTTTCTTTTTTTCACTCTTGTCAATTATGACATTGTTTTGATTGATTGAAACTGCCAAAAAAATGAACTTTTAGGATATGGCGTTACAAAAAAAAAAAAATTAAACTTATCAAATATTATTTTTGACGGTAAAAACGTCTTTTTTAAAAAACTTTCTTCCTTGAATCCGAAAAGAAATTGTTGTTGCATATTCCTTTAAGACTAATTGTAAGGCGCGCGACGATAATATCATTTACCAGGTAATATCACGTTAACTGTAATTTAACAGCGTAAATGAGTTGTCAAAAATATTTGTGGCAATTTTTTTCTGAAAGTATTGAGAAGACTTATATATCTCTTGAATATTATACAAATTTTACGTTTCCTCCGAGGTTTATAACGTTGGCGCATTAGGCGCAAAATTAATCATTTTATGTTTACGTCGTATAGGTACTTATAGCATAATTACAATAATAAAAGCATAGTACTAATTAAACTTTTTAATACTCGCAATTAAGATAAGAAAGAAAAATAATATTTCTTGATGTCCTTATCATATCATTAAAATCATAACGGTGAGAAAATATTAAACAAACTACGTATACTATATTAAACGAAACTAGTTTGCATAATGTAATATTAACTACAGGACAAAGTATCGATGTATTCTTTTATTTTACTTTTATTTTACATTTTTTATCTTTTTTTAAACAAATTGTATTATCAATTTTATATGCAAAAGTCGTTGCTATAGCAAATTACGTAAGAAACTCTTGAATTGTTTTTATTAACGACACTTTTCAAGGACATGATCCTTGACAAAAATAAAACTCAGTCGTTTGAGAAAGATATAAAACTTATTACAGTGATGTTCGATTTTAGGCTGCTATGTATTATCTATTAGCAAGAATATTAGTGGGAATTAGTAGTATGAGCGACGGAATTGCCTCTGAACAATCTCCATGAAAATATCGACAAAAGTTTGGGATCATTCTTGCAAATTTGTAAGGTCTTAGCTCTATACATGAAACCATACTTCTTTGACAATAATTAGGAACTCTTTTGGGTGAAAAAGTATTGCCGCAAATAATCAATCTGGAAATTAATGTCAAATGGCTCTTACTCTTAGTTACATGCATACATTGTTCTATTTGATTCATTTTTGTTACATTTCTTAGAATATACTTAAATGCATTTTAGATAGGTAGAAGTCAACAAGACTGTTTTCACTCCACTCTATATCTTTAGACCTTTAGATTATGTTATAGAAATTATTGGCATCAGTGAAACTGGGCAGGACATCTAAAACTATAGTTTGAAACTCTTTAAATTTCGATCGCGTTATTCGGTACATGCACTTATTGATAATGTTCATATTTAACGTATACTTTCTAATAGACATACGAGCCTTTTATGGCAAATTATACTTGACGTATGCCTTTTAAATATTAGATTATGTCCAAGAAGTTCAAGAAATTCATTCAGATTGCAAAAATATTAGAATCGAGATTAGAATACTACAATCTATAGAAGTATATTTTATATCAATATTGAAAATATTACTTCCTTTGAATAATAAATGATAACAGCGCTTGTTCAATGTTCAGGTACCTATAGTGAAGTATAGAATTAGTAATACATTATGAAATATACAATGCATAGATCTTTCTTTCGTAATTGTATGTAGACATATATAATTAACTTTTATCATTAAGTAAGCAGTTTCCCGACTCTAATGTCGCATTCCCGGAAGTGCTATTTATTATTCTTCATTGAAACAAACGTCCACATAGTGGTTCATAAATTGTTTAATATACTAGAGTTAGAAGTAAAAAACAAATAATATATGATTCTTCTTTAATGACTGTACCCTTATAAAACAAGTAAAAGACTTATTTCTTTTCCTTTTCTTTTTTGGGATTTATTACCACATTTCTTGAGATTCCTATCCAAAAAAAGTTGATTTATCTAAAAAATATTCAAATTAACCAGATTAAAACTGGGAAATAACCTCTACGCCTTTGACGTAATGTCAGAGGATCAGTTAGAGGGTGTTTTCTGACAACTAATACTAATCATTCGAAAAAAAGTCCCCTCTCCCTATTCGCCTACCATACCAAAATTTCCAGAGAGAAAAAACTTTGTTACTTATTTGGTCTCCTCGATTATCGACGACAGACGGTAAACTTTCATCGTCGAATTTGCAGCCTTTACCCTTGACTATAGAGGATGTCCACGCGCAGTGGCGTAGCTGAAAATCTCGGGCCCCCCCGCAAAATATATGATGAGGGCCCCCACAAAATAATAAATCACCTCCAATTTTGTTGAACAAAAATTGTTAGCTACATGAATATTTTACCACATTATACCTACTCCAATTCTTACATCTCAAATATAGCATAAAATTTTCGGCAGCGGCGTACATGCTCCAAAGTCTTCGATGATGCGATCAGTATTTAACTTCCTTGCTCTCTCTTGCCCAATGCTTAATACACTTAATGCTGATAGTCTTTCTTGTGTCATTGAATTTCTTACAAATGTCTTAATTTTTAAGTTTTAATTTTGAAAATGACCTTTCAGCTGTAGGTACAGTAACTGGTAGTGTTAAGAACAATTTTAGAGCAATAAAAATATTTGGAACACTTGACAGTAAAGTTTTGTGATTTTGTATGAGAAATGTAGCAAAATTTAAGATTGAAGAATCCGCAATTAATTTCTATTATTTGTGTCCTCAAAACATTTCTTAGTAACAGAAGTTCGCGGGGAAAATCTGCCGATAAATCTTCAGAATAATTTTCAGCAAGATTGCTAGCTGCCAAATAAAGCTGATCGTCATTCATTGGATTTTTATTAAAATTAATTATGTACGAAATAACTTCTTTATCAATTTATTTTATTATATTCTTAAAAAATCTAATAAATATCAAGGAAATATAATAAATTTATGTTTTTATAAAATCCATGCATCTTAACTATTGATGTTAAGATGTATGTAAGATTTCGTCACTATTAATTTCGACGATATTTTCGAGTAAAAAATTCCTAGACTCGGGGGCCCCAAGAGCTGGAGGCCCCCCCGTACCGCGGGCCCTGCGGGCCCGTCCGCTACGCCACTGTCCACGCGTTCACTGACCTTAACGTGTCTAGTGTGTCTTGTGCGGTTATATTAAACATAGAGTATACAAGGTAGCACTAATGAATATCGAAGATCTAAAAGGAAAAATTAGGAATGTATTTATAGGTCTCAGAAATATGTATTCAGATACAAATTTATAAATTTTCAAGATTGGGGATTATACTCGGGATTATATTACAAAGAGATTAAATCGGTGGACACGAGGGGTTGTATAGTTAAGTTACTATATTATTTACGTTTCTTTAAATCTGTTTTGTTTTACTAAAACAATAATTATTAGTCTGCTTGTTATGTAATTTTTTTTCTTTCACAATGTTATTTTGAAAGGGCTAGCCTAGATCCTTCTCAACCCGCGCCCTAAGTAACCGACGCACTCATCCAGTGCTCAAAAGAAGTTATATTATGTACCTATATAAGTGATAAGAAAAGATGCACGTTATTGCTCGCTACCGTTAAATACAAATTCATATCGTGTACTTGCATCTGTCATATCATTGTAGAGGAAATTAGAAAGGGGATTCTCCAGTAATCTGGTACACTCGCTGGACACCCGATCGCAGGCTGCAAAAGAGATCAAAGGTAGATTGAAACCCTTCTCTAATAACTCGCATTTCTCAGTTTTCATTACTTTTCCACGATCTGTTAATTCACTTTTTACAGTAAACTTCGAAAATCTCATACGACCGATAATTCAGGCGTTTTCATAATCTAAAAACTTTTGCGGATACAGATTTTTAGATATAATTTTCACATCATTACTAGTACGACCACGTTGCTTTGATTATTAACTGGTTTGTCTAAAAGTTTGTCCATATTCAGTATTTTACAATAAACATTGCTAATTCAATATCATCTGGTAAATATTATTAAACACTTGCCATGAGCTATTCTCAAAGAAGTTAGATTCTATATAGGACCTATCAATATTTATCTTGAAGTTAATAATACCAATATTCCATTAGTGGAATGTCCCTCACATGGGTTAAAATGGGAGGGAAATGAAATCGATGAGCAGATCCGCTTGGGTCACAATTTTTCTAAAGGAATGGAAAACTGTTTATTTGCGATGTGAACACGTTAACGTGAAAATTTCGGATAATTTCCAAGTTAGGGATGCCAATATTTACCTAAGCATTAAGAGGGTTATCTCCTGGAATCGCCTTAAGACGCCTTAAGTAACGAATAAATAAAAAAATATATAATATAAAATACAAAAAATGTTCAGCATTAAAATTTAAAAGAAATAAAAGTCACATACCTAGATCGACCTGTGTAGATTTGTATCTAGTTGGTGTTATTTTTACTTATAAGACAAAAATTCATAATTTTTCGTAGATCTATAAATCTATAACTTCTGTGTTAGGTAATTCAAATATTTTGGACTTTTGAAACGCAAGGCACACTTGTCTGTCACTTTGACTTCCTGAATTCGATTCTTTGCTCGTGCCACTGGAATTTTTTTTTAAGTTAAAATAGTACCAGTGTGCTCGAAAGTTGGATACCCAAAAATATCTTCATGCTTCAAAGGGTCGTATTACCTGTAATATTTGAAAACTCACTAAATGTAGTGGGTACTTGAAAATATCATTAGATTAAATAAGTATAAGATATACCATCATATTGTTAGAATGCAAATAAATGGACATTATACGGAACTTGTGTATTTTTCTATGTACAGGTTGATCATTTGAAAATTCGACTTTTTAAACCCTTTTATTTTACTTAAAAATATAGCTAGAAAGAAAAATAATAAATAGATCTGTAGCAATTTTACCAAGTGAGTCTGCATCTATCTTAATGAATATACAGTAAAATTACTATTTAAGTAAAGTTGAGTATACAATACTATATTAACCTAAGGAAAATTACTCACAAGAAAAGATAAAAATCCTAATTAAATAAAATATTAAACATAAGTAACATATTTAGAAAGAAACAAACGGATATATGTTTGATCTTTTGCTTAATATAAGAATGCTGGTCTTCACGGATGGAAAACTACAGTTCGTTTTTAAAAGCTTCTCAGTTGGGTAGTTACCATTTGAATATCTCCTTACACCTTCGCAATTTTCCGATGGCATTTGAATATTGAACAAGCTTTAACCTTTAGCCGAAGTTACATGCCATATTGTATTTTACTGTTAGAGGAAAGTGGGGAAATAAATTCCATGATGTATCGATTTACATGACAGACATTCTCAAGTATGTATATATATTTATTTTTGTCATCTTATTTCTTGAGACTGGTTGTAAACAATTTTCTGTTTTCTGTACCTGTGAAAGTTGTGGTAAAAACAGAAGTACCTAGGTAATTAATTATTTGTTCAGAAGGTAGCCAGCAGTAAATTTATATAATTATGTTAGTATTTATTTCTACTGTAATTCAGTGCCTAGAGTTATTATGCAAAAATCTAAAATGCACAATTTTATTTATACAGGTTGTGTAAAATATGAGAAATAATAATAATAAATAATAAATGTTTATTTGAATATTGCGTATTATTTCTTAAGTAGGTACCAGTTTATTACACACTTGAGTTCCCTCCGATATTTTGTTAGGCTGTTGTGTTACGATGACAATTTTTTTAAATCACGAGAATAGATAAACGTACGTATTAAAAATGTCTACTTTAAACATAAATTACGTAAATCTTTAAACATGAATTACATGGCAAATTTTTTAAAATTTTTAATTTTAATGTTAGTATTGCCATATAAGTTACTTTGCCAATTGCAAAAACGGCAATGTTATAAAAAAAATTATTTACTTTTTATTAAAAAATTGTTATTTTACCATATCAGAAATACATTGTGCCAAGCGGTGAAAAATGTGAAATAGTAAGGTTGAATTACTTCAAACAATTTTTGTTAATGTTATTCAATACCTCCCACACTAAACTCTTCTAGGGGGAGTCGTAATTACAAATGTGATGTTATTATATTATCAAAATTTTCGGGTAAAACTCATAACAATGAAATATAGCGCGGTAACGTTAGCTGAAACAAATCTTAACTTGGATATATAATATTTCTGTAAAATAGGTTCGTAAAGTCTGGATCTAATTGATTTGGCAGTAAAACCGCCAAATATGGGACGAAATCTTCTTGAAGATTATGTTGCTCCATTAAGATCATTGTTGGAAAATATTAATTTACCTACGATCACTAACGTAAATAGCTAAAAACGCACTCTCCGCCACCTATGTAAATTGAACATTACACACCGTAAACAAATCGCACGCTCAGCCGCTGAGGTGTGTTGTAATGTGACCACGTGACCAACATAACACAACACTTGTAGTTCATGTTTCTGTCGACAGGCTAAAATTATTCAAAATGGCAGGCGCAAAACTTAATTTTCTAACGCTGTCAAAACTGACAAGTGATAAAATTGTGTTTCATTTTCAATAAATACGATCGTAGGTAAAGTATAGTACATAATTCGAGTTGTGAAGTAATTACGCACTCATAGAATTTTTCCATTCGTGCGTAATATGCTATTTACAACTCTCATTACGTAATATACTATTATATTACTCAATCACCGAGTATTTCAATCACATTTACTTTTTATGGGCTCTTAATATGGGTTTTCCTGCATCCAAGTGAGGATTATCGTCCGCTCAATAAAGTTGTGTGTTAACTTCACCATGTAAAATGAACGTACTTTTGTCCAAAAACAATCAATCAATAAATTCTAGAGATATTTGATTACGGATAATAAAGTATATCAGTTGTTTAGAAAATCCAATTCTGCGATCAGTGTCATCCTCAGTTGGTTACTCATACATCTGCATTTTAAAAGGATGCATTTTAAAGTATCTAAGTATTTTCAGGACTGACAATGTTGTCACGAGTCACGAGCCAGTTGCTGAGCCACTGGATTTTCTGGAAAATTTACCAACACGTTCAATATATTACCGCCTCCAATAATCGGTTGTCGATGTGGCCAGATATTAATGCATAATATAGTAAAATCTTGTCACATGATATACACACAATACAACCCTAAGACAATCATAGATATACTCGTAAATCAGAAAAATCGCAGTAGTAATAAAGTTCTTCTAGCATGTCATAACTTTTTAATTGTATTTTATTGAGCCAAATGGGTAAAATTATTCATTAAATAATATAGATCAGTCATTCGCCAGTTTATCGAATAGGTCATCAAACCTTAAAACTCGAGAAAACTGACATTGTCTGTCTGTTTTTGTACCTTTAATCTTTTAGACGCATCGTTTACGTCGATCCCCTTTCTGAACAATGTTAAGTAACAGTTTCGTGGTGGTTAAATTGTGTTCTTATGCAACAGAAGTGTGTGTAATATTATTAGCTGGTTAATGAAAAATATGAAATTAGAATTTATCCTAAATAAAAAAATATTTCTATTTCATTAAAAGAAGAAATTGCGTAATTGCGTAATATATCAGTTTTTGAAACATTTCAAATAAAAATTTTGGTGTAATCATGTATTTATTGAATTTTTAGCTAAACTATGTGTTAAAAGTTATAGTTTTAACAGCACATTTTTTATTACAGTCATAATACTAAATCTTAACCATAAAATAAATCTTCGGATAATTCAAAACTTTTAAATTTTCCATTACTCAAAGCTAATTAATAGTAAATAGTCAACAATAAAAAATCATCTTTTTCTGGATAGATTCTTTAGGATTCTTTATTATGTTGTCACTTTTGGATCTTTTAAATCTAAATCCGTCTACGGACTTTAAATATTTTTTTAAAACAAACAAAACAGATAATTGTATTAAAAATGTAAATAAGATAAATACATAGTGTAACCAAAATAAAACACAAACAATATAAAAATAAATGTAGCAATATACACAGCTCCTTTTAACAACTTTCAAGAATTTAATTATTCAACGAAACGCATTTCTCTGTATAATGAGAAAATATTGTGCTTGTTCAGTAATTCTGTTCCTTTATTATACTATAGATTGAGCCTTGTAAGCAGATAATAAGTATATTTTAAGCATTTCGGATAAAGTGAATTGTGAGATTCAATATTGAAAATAATTGTATTTTATTGTTAATGTGTCTGGAAATTCAAAATTATCACAATTCTTCTTGTCCTACACTAAACTTGATTTTTATTTGTAGCCTACACTAAGTGAAATGTTTAAACAGTTTAGTCTGACTCTAGCTTGAATTCGATCATATAGAAGGTTGTGATAATTAAATTAAGTTTGAAGTAGGTATCTGTTTGATGTACGACTTTCAAACAAGTTTAATGGAATGCTTTCATGCCCTTTCAGATATTCTGAACTTTAATTGTTATTAAGAAAGTTGTACCATAAACCTCTTACGTTGCTCTTGAATAAAGTTCCTTATATAGAAATAAAGCAATATGGTTTCCATGCATCGGTACAATTAACAAAACAGTGTTTACATAAAATTGCAGGAGGTGAATTCAAACCAAATTTGAATATAGGATTTTCTATAGCAATTAAGTCAAATCTACTCTAGTATTCGCGATATGTCCCTGGTAATTACTAAAAATATAGCCATTTACCTCACAAGCCCACCTAAAAGGTAAAATAAGGTTAGATTGGGAAAGAAATTTTTACCAAATATGAAACGAATATCTGAGAACAGCAATAAATTTTGATCCACTATTCTGTGGTCGTAAAATCATGTTTCAACTAACCTCGGCTAAGCTCATCTCTGTAATTTCTGAATAACCGAACTCAACATAATATGTTGAATATTAATATTTGCAGAAAGTGAAATAGATTTGCGAAATTGCTACATACAGTCCCATTTTACGGAGATGCAGGAGTATTCATGAGTATTTTCTGCCGACCAAATTCCGACTATTAACCACAAAGATGAAACCATAGCCAGTTGGTGTAATGTCTAGAATATCATTATTATTTAGATTGTTTAGAAACTTTTACAAAAATTCATATGAGGACCGAAGTCAATATTGCTAGATAAATTTTTTGATACCAAAGTATATTCTGCTAAGTTCGTCTATTGGCTGACTGCAATAATATCAAAATATACTGTTTCGGAAGTATTGTAGTGTTTGCTTGTGATGTGCCAATTTTAAAAACAATTCTTGTAAAGTATAGTGTTGCTATACAGGGTGCCGCGAAATGAAACGGGCACACTTAAACAACAGGTATAGGGAATGTTGTTCTGAGTAAAGAATTTTCTAATGAACATAGGTTCGGAAATGCTTATTTTCATAGTTTCTTTCATGTAGAATGTAATTTCTGTTAGTTTTTATTACGTATAATAAGTATATGTAATTATACCAATTATTATATTATTATTAAAAATGAAGTTGAATTTCGTGTTTTTATTACCAAGTTTGAAAAAATGTCTCATATTCATGGCGGTCCAATGCGCTTGTCATTAGATTTCGATAAAAATTGGAATGATGCAATTTGTTCAAAATTTTGTCCTCTTTAAGATTGAACTACTAAAGCTCTAGAACCAACCAAGTAATAAATTAATATTTTCCTCTATAGTATCTGCAGGTAAAATATTACCCATTCCTTATGAATCACTCTGTATACGAGGAGAGAAAAACCTCATATCCGACATTTTGCACGGAAAGGCAATTTATTTGATTCCATCTACTGGGCTAATATTTCTTTGTCATCAAATTAGTTGTTTTTATCTATAGTTTTTGTTATTATTAATTTACATATTATGTGACCTTGTATGTGTGTGTGTCCCTCTCTTCTACAACTACAGTTTAGTTTTACTAAATAATAACCATTTATTGAATATTTCTTATCTGAAGCGAACTCGAAATAATCGTTAGTTGCTTGGGGACACGCAATTACAGCAGGATTGTGTTCACAAGTAACTTACGTTAAATGCTAAACCGATTTCAGCATTTCCAGATTCTAACCGCAAATACGTTGCAATCCATTCCTATTTACGTCTTCCTATCTTAAGTAGATACATTTGGATGCATTTTCAAGAGAATCTATAAATAACGTTTGTAAATTTGGGTTAAAATTATATAGGTATGAGCACCTGATAAAATGAGATATAAAATCATATCCGATAATTTCAACAGCCCGGTAGTCAATATTTTAGTTATGCAGATAACTATGAACTAAATTAGTTGTTTTAACCAATACGAAATTATTCCATACTATCATAATTGTCCGCCGTGATCTCAATTTGGTCGGTAAAAGATTAATTACAAATTAAATGTTTTACCGATTTCGATAGGAGGAACTAAAACATAATTTTCATCAGATTTATTTTAGGAACTAGGTACTTAAAACGTTACGGTAAACTATTCCAACAAATATTCCATCAAATAATGCAATAATAAGACAGGACCCGAAATTTTAATGGTATTGATTGATATCGACTGGACAATTTTTAATTTGAGTTAGACCTTTATCAAATGTATTATCTCTAAAGGCTATTTGTGGTTATATTAATTATTGTTATCTTAACTTTTACAAACATTTTTAAAGAGCTGTTTGTATATTAAACAATATAGGTATTTAGTGCATTCTGTGAGTTGGAAAAAACCTCGAAAAACACAAGTATTTGGGGAGTCAATCAAACTACTTTCCTTCCCCGTTTTCGAGGATGCTGAACACGATGGTGATGTTGGCTCTGCTCCCCGAGTTGACTCTACCCCCCAAACGGTCAAAAAACCACCCCCAATGGGGGAGAATCGCGTATTTGACGTCTTCCAACGGCAAAACTTATATCACCCCCCGTTTTCGAGGATGCTGAACACGATGGTGATGTTGGTTCTGCTCCCGAGCTGATTCTACCCCCCAAATGGCCAAATTTATGTCATCCCCCATTGTTGAGGACGCTGAACACGAGGGTGATGTTGGTTCTGCTCCCCGAGGCGAACCAGCCCACCAAACGGCCAAAAGCCACTCTCCAAGGGGGTGAAAAATGTGCTACAAACGAGAAAACCCGCGTTATCTCTCGTTTTTGAGTGTGCTGGATAAGAGAAAATATTACCAAGTCACCTCGATCCCCGCGAACCCCTCGAAAGGACACAAACTACCCCTTTGACGCGCGGTTTTATGAGGTAAGTGAAATAAGTTAAATCATAAACATTTTTATTGATGCATAAAATTACTTATTTATTATACGTAAATATAAATCATTTTCAACATTTGTCGAGATGACTTGGTAATATTTTTCTCTTGCCCAGCAACTCAAAAACGAGAGATACCGTGGGTTTTCTCATTTGTAGCACGAAACACATTTTTCACCCCCTTGGAGGGTAGTTTTTTCCCGTTCGGAGAGTTGGTTCGCCTCGGGGAGCAGAACTAACATTACCAACGTGTTCAGTATCCTCAAAAACGGGGGGTGACATAAGTTTTGTCGGTGGAAGACGTCAAATACGCAAATCTCCCCCTTTTGGGGTGGTTTTAGGTCGTTTGGAGGGTAGGGTCAACTCGGGGAGCCGAACTAAAATCACCGTCGTGTTCAGCATCCTCGAAAACGAGGGGTGACATAAGTTTTGCCGTTGGAAGACATCAAATACGCGATTCTCGCCCTTTGGGGGTGGTTTTGGACGGTAGGGTTAACTCGGGGAGCAGAACTAACATCACCATCGTGTTCAGCATTATCGAAAACGGGGGGTTACATAAGTTCTGCCGGAGGAAGACGCCGAATACGCAATTCTCCCCCTTTGGGGGCGGTTTTTTGGCCGTTTAGGGGGTAGGGTCAACTCAGGGAGCAGAAAAAACATCACCATCGTGTTCAGCATCCTCGAAAACGGGGGGAGGTGGTAGTTTGGTTGACTCCCCAAATATTTGTATGTTCGTCCGACTCACAGAATGCACTAATTGTTTAAAATCTATTAGTGCAATTTTTTTTCCACTACAAATTAAACGTTTGATAATTAATTTTAATGACATATTTGTTTGATTTAAAAAACTTCCTAGTTGAAGGGCAATACCCTACCACATGTTAAATATGCACTTTTCGTTAAAAATGTGAAACTCCATTATTATTATAACTTGTTTACTCCGTATTCTTCGAAGAAGTTAAATTCAAAAACCCGTAGAAGTAGGAAATACACCGAGGATCTAGCGAACAATTTTTTATGGATATCACATAGTATAATTAATTTGTAATAACCTGTTTATGTGTGTAAACTCATCGGTTGGGGTTGCCAGCAAGCTAACTACCCCAACAGAGTTTGTTCTTCGGACTCCTAAATGGGCACTATGGCTCACAGAGTCGAGGCACTACTTAGCCCGGATCAGTAACGAAGTGCCACGACCAAATTTAACTAGCTCTATCTCAGGGCATATGTGCCATGATACTATGGAAAACGTAGTCATAAAATGTTGATAATAAGAGCAAAAGATTGTAGCTTCCTCTGTTCTCGGGTACATGAAATTAAACGAACGCAATCTACACACAGACTATATTACATATTATCACACTTTGTTTTCAGTACATATTCCGAACAACGGACAAAAGCAATCAATAAAAATCAAACCTCCCCAGGGGTAGCTACCGCAGGTTCACATTTACTAAAGTTAATTAATTATGTACACAAAAGAAAATGGTCAACATTGTCGTAATCTGCCAGCTGTTACCTCCAGTATGGCACAAAAGATCAAAAAAAGGATATAGTTTTCATATAAAGAAAACCCTCATCTGGTTTCCTAAAACCCCCAACATGTAACACCGGAACCTGGACTCGGACTCGTAGCCTCCCGAAGGTGGACACAAAATGTAGGCCCTAGACGTGGACACAGTTCGTTGTTTCAGGGCGCGAACCTCAAATTGGACCCAGTACGTGGACCCTCAAATGTGTGGAGGGTACGGGTGCTTATCCAGAGAACCCCACAGGTTGTGCCCATCTACGGCAGCCAACCTAACCTAACTTAGCTTCTAAGGCCTGTTTCTGCTACGTCTTCAAATAAGAAATTTCACGTGATAGACGAGAAAATAAAAGGAAAATATGCCAGCCTCGAGTTGGCAAGAAAATCCTACTTATGTAGTTTTAATCAACAAAATATGGATACCTATATATCCAGCGGACTCAAACAATCCAAATGATTAAGTCTTGACGAGTTAAAAGCAAATTCCAAACAGGATGGATAACAATTTCCAAAAATACTTGTTAACTACGTCTCTTTCCACTCACACCGGCAAAGAAGTAAAATATGACATTTGACAGCCACGAGAACTAGAAACTCAAAATGACTAATTCGCGATACTACGGGTATGCAACCAAATTTACATATTTCCAACACAGGCTTGACGTCGAAATAAAACGATCCTGTAGGTACGCAACCAAATTCACACATATTCTAGTACTAAGTTGGCAACTTAGTCTTGACGTCAAAATAAAAACATGTGTTTATGTAAAGTCAGTGACTATTAGAACAACGACAACGCATGTATAAAGTAAAAATAGTGAGCATATTATTAAATATCATATTATTGCATTTTTCTGAAGTGTACCATACATAATATGCTAATGTGTCGTGCAAAGTTTTTCGAGCGTTTAATATTTTTATCATGCAAACTAAAACTTAATTTATTTTAATTTGTATTATTTTATATTTTAACATTTTGAATTTTGTTTTATGCAAATCTGCTTTAAATATCACCGATGTATTTCCACCCATTTCTTTTTACTTGCTTTCTAATGATCCTATCGAATTGATTTTACGGACGCGTCCTCCGCTGGACAGAATATAAGCAAGTGAACCGGAGCTCGCCCATGACTTTCCTTGGGTTCAAGAATTTTGTGGTTGTAAACGAGCATACAAAAACCAAAAACTGCCTTGTAGGGGGTTATAATTAACATGAGATAGTATATTTGAGGATTTTCTTCCTTGGTTCAATTTTTTTACGCAGATATATTATACATATGATCTTCATACTACAGTTATTTTGCGGTAATTTACACAGTTCATTAAATAAAATCAGAAATGACTGTGCATTTCACTTACAAAAGAAGAAGCTAGTGGCTTAGTCTCTGATTTCCTCTAATTTTACATTAAAGTAATAAGCATTCATGTCGACATCCGCCGTTAGTGAATACCTAATTTACGCCCCATAAAAGCAGTGTACATTAGCCTCGACATTAGCTTTCGTATAAAATGGCTACATTCTAAAAATTTGAAATGTCGGTCTTCAGAATTTAAATTGAGTACGGTTCTATTTATATTAATTTTCGCAGTATATAAAATATTACTTTTTCAACCTTTACAATGAAAATTTGATAATGTACAGGGTTATCCAACGAAAAGGCCCGCCCTTATATTTTCTTTATTTTTCGAGTTAGGAAAAAATGTTTCAAATAAAAGTTGTAGTGAATCAAATGAACTCATTTAAAACCCCTGCAAAGAATATACAGGGTGTTCCATAAAAGCGGGACAAACCTAACTTACATTTTTGTAAATGGAACACCCTATATTTTTTTACATTTTTCAAATCCGTGTTTTTTGTGATTTCAAATATATATATATATGTTGTATCTTATCTTTTACTGTTTTTTATTTATTGCAAATTTCGTGAACAATATTATTTATACCACCAGCATCTGCATGCGTATCAATCAGGTTAGCCATGGATGAAAAGTTTGCTTTTTGAATTTATTCAATTATTCTGTAAGGCATAAGTGTCAAATTAATTGTTTTTCATCCATGGCTAACCTGATTGATACGCATGCAGATGCTGGTGGTATAAATAATATTGTTCACGAAATTTGCAATAAATAAATAAAAAACAGTAAAAGATAAAATACAACATATATATATATTTGAAATCACGAAAAAACACAGATTTGAAAAATGTAAAAAAATATAGGGTGTTCCATTTAAAAAAATGTAAGTTAGGTTTATCCCGCTTTTATGGAACACCCTGTATATTCTTTGCAGGGGTTTTAAATGAGTTCATTTGATTCACTACAACTTTTATTTGAAACATTTTTTCCTAAATCGAAAAATAAAGAAAATATAAGGGTGGGCCTTTTCGTTGGATAACCCTGTACATAAATGTACCTATTTATTGTTGTAATGTTTATAAAAGCAAAGCCGTTGTTCTACAATAGATTTTTTTGCTGTATACCTAGTTTCTCAAGTTCTACAAAATAAAAATAATGTCGCTTGTACAAAGTGTTCTATTTTTTCTGGGCAGGTAGTAACTTTGTTTTTCTTAATTATTGCAACCGATATTTATTATAATTTTTTCGAAACCTACACGAAAAATAAGGCACTGTATGTATAATACTTATACAGGGTGTTTTCTGAGTGACTGGCCATATGCTAGTGCGAAGTAGAGAACCCCGAGGCAGTTTCAGAACGACCCTTATTTTAACCCCTTATGCCCTTCGTTTCTGATATACAGCATCTTTTCTATTTTTTGCCAAAATTTCGATCGACCAAATTTTTTAGTTAGGAAAGTTGCGGCCTTGTTATTTGTTCCCTTTGTTTCCTGAATGATGTAGACATCCATTTAGTTAAACGTATACCTGCCAAATTTGGTTCATTCGGTAAAGCCATTAAAAAAATATGGCCGATCGAAATTTTTCCAAAAAATAGAAAACATGCTGTATGTTAGAGACGACGAGCATTAGAGAATAAAAAAGGGTCAATCTGAAGCCGCCTCGGAGTTATCTACTTCCCACTAGCGTATGGCCAGTAACTATATAACAATTTTGAAAATGTTCAGCTCGATATGTTTTTTTTCTCAATTTTCGTTAATGTTTAAAATTCTTAGACTATGTCAATCATCGATAAGAATATTTAATGGCTGATTATTGAGCAAGAATGGCTCTTTTAAACTGATCTGTGATATACAGGGTGTAAATAAAATCATGATAAAAGAAAATTTGAAATATCGTCGTAAATACAAATCGAACACCCCCGTATATTATTCAAGCATAAAATGCCCCATTGAATACTCTATACTTTTTCTTTAATTTTTTCTATACCTATTTCTATACCTAAGTAACGTAGTCTTATGGACACATTGCTATTTGTTCAGATGTTCTTTGTCGGAAAATTGTAATGAGCGCCTGTCAAAAGATTAATACGTCAGATTTTCTTGAACACGGAATGAGGCAAGGTAATTCTATCGATAAAGTGAATGAGTAGAACCCTCCATGCCTCATGACTGCCTTGTTGTCATAATTGCTATTTGCCATGATTATTATTTGTTTTAAGATATCCACGGATGTTGTAATGGTTATTTCGGTATATCTATTAATTTAAGATAATGCAACAGTTACACCATAATGGTGCAACTCATTGCTTTTGGAAGGTATAGAAAACATGCTAAAAAGGCAAAATTGTTTAATGATTAATAATTAACTATAACATGGGGTATTTCTAAAATTTGGCTTTTTTTTTCTTTTTTCTGGAATAATTGCGCAATAAATATAGTAGAGCGTTCAAGTGACAGACATTAAATAATTATAAAATAGATAAAGTTTTTGCCATTTACCCCAAGAAAGAAACATGATGCAGCTAACATGATGCAGCTACGGACACGTTATATATTTTATTGAACTTCCCCAGAAAACTTTTCTCTTTATTAAATAATTATCTATACATATATTGTCGAATTACAATATGCTGTTAGTATCTCACGAGACAGTCTCATGCACAATTAAGTAAGTTTGTTTCAATTGCAATTTAATTATCTACTTTGAATTCAAATGAGAAAAAGGCAAGAATAATAGAGTATACAATTATACAATAATATATTTCGTTATTCTCATTCTACTAATTTATCGTTGAAATTAAGGAAGTAGGCATTGTGGAAGATAATTTTGTTGGAGAGTATCAAATTGTATATCAATGTATAGTTTTAGCGTTTCCTCATGATACGTTTCCCAACGGAGGACGTAAATTATCATGACTATTAATACTGTTCTGTGGCGTTTAACCCTTCCTGTCTTCACTAAATTATTATTCCAAAAACTTTGTTGCATTATCTTACTCGCTTACTCCATCTCTTACAATTTTTTCAGTATAATGAACTTTATTCATACTAAAAGTCTTTGTCTCAGATGCATATTGTTTTAAAGAGGATTCTTTCCATTAATAAAATAAGACATTAGTCCCCAATATAACAATATCAAGGAAGTGGATGCTTCCTTTGTTTTAAATAATTAATACTAACAATAATGTTTTGTTTTAATAATTGGTCCTTGGGAGTAATTCTTTCTTATAGGTATATTATGTGGTATATAAAATTTTAAATTACCAACTACGAATTAAATTTGAATTATACAGGACGAGTTAGATTTTAATAACCAAACTGCAAGAGGAGATAGTTATAATGTGTTCATTATAGAGATACAGGGTGGCAAAGATCAATTTTATGAATGACTTTAGTTTTATTAATTTTGTATTTGATGCTTATGTATAAAAAATATATTCTTGTCGTAACCTGGTCATCATGTAGATGTAAATCTCTAAAAAGGATATGTTGACCCTGTTTTAAATAATATTTACAACATATGCCAATAAATAATGACAAGAAACTAAGAATCTTTGTAATCAACATTAAATTTTTCAGAAATTGCTACTCGTGGAATGTTATAGAATTAATATTTTAAAAATTAGTTAGGTGTAAATGTTTTAGATGGCATGAAAAATTGTACAAGTTTATACTGGTTCCGGTTAAACCGGAAATGAAAATTATAAATTAGAGCAATCAAAATGTGAACCATATTCAACCATACAATTTCTCAAAATTTGAATCGATATCTTTCTTTTACACGAAAGTCTGGCTAGTAATGTCGTAAGCACCCGGTAAAAATGAGTGACTGGATAAAATCTACCTAAAAAAACATTAGTAAAGTGAAGTAAAGTTTTAATCTCATTATATTTCAGAATATTATTCCAAAACAGCACATACTTGCGCTTTACGTATAGGTAGCAACATAGCAACACTTACTGTTTTTTCTTTAACATTTTTTTTATATAGTTAACCCAACCGTAAATGTCGAGGAACTCCTAGAGAAGATCTGGATTAATATATTCATTTTTGTTAACATTTTTTGAGAAAAGTAATGAGTTGCGTTTTAAATGGATTAAATAAAGTATAATAAGGGTATTCGCACCCCATCCTGTAATGTTAGTTAAGTCCGGGTTAATCGACTGTGAACATCTGGAAATGTCAGAATCAGCCGCACTGTTTAGTCTCAGCGAGAGCAAAAACCTATATGGAGCGTACTATTATCAGCAAAACTGTGTGTGTACATGATTGATTGTTGCGGAACGGACAGGTCATAGATGTGTTCCGAACAAATTTTGTATGGTAATGGTAATTTGTTTTAGAAGAAGGAAATAGTTTCTTTGTAGTTATGACTAATTTTCATAATAATATAGCTACATAATTTCGGAATAATTTTTTCTAAACTGCACATTCAAACCAGGCAGGAAGCAGCTTAGAAACTTTTTTGTTGTCATCTACATGATAAAATATATAAATAGTTTGATTTTATTATTTTGTTCTCTGAAAATGCCTTCTAATACTCATGAAATTTTCTGTTGATTGTCTTCATACGTGTTGAAATAAATACCGTTCTGATGTTGACTTTATTTGCTCTCTACAAATACAAATCTTTGTTCTGTGCCTTGAATAATATTTGTCAATCATTCGAACCGTACTTATTCATTTAAATTATTTTCATTATATAGTAATAAACCTTTTAACTTTTTAGTATAATATAATCGTAGATATTAACCAGCCGCAAATACAATAAATAGAATACTGAAGCTTATTATCTAATAAATTGAAGAATTCGCAAAACTTAACCTTTCTTTTCAATTAAGAAATTTTCAGCATATTTACTAAAAATTAACTCATTGCTATGTTACTGAAAGAGGTCAATCCGCAACGAGATTGTTAGCCCTAAGGATGCAAGCACTACAACTACTTAATTACGGTAGTATAGAAGTATTTGTTTTAAAATGCTATTTATAGATTACCATGACAGAGGCAGCAGTAAATTGAAATAAATGCAGAGTAAATACTTCAATGACGCTGATATTTTTTTATGCAAAAAACTTAATTATACTTTGTCCGTTTACTAAAGAAAAATAGTTCCAACTTCGTTGACTCAAAACCCCCATATGTGAGAAGGTGTGCTTTTTATTTTTTCAATGGTTATTAACACATAAGTGTTTTTTATTTTTAATACACTCCTAATTAAAAATGTATAACTCTTTTATTTATTTAAACAATTGCCTGAAATTTGATTACATATTGTTTTTGGGGCTCCAAATTTCAAATTTTTATCTGATGTAGAAAAGAGATTACAGGTGCATCAATATCATACAAAAACCATTAAAATACCTTACAACTTCTTGTATGAAATTTAAGTTAAAATGTAATAGCCTAATAGACCATTTTACATGCCAATTCGTATCAGTTTCAACGGATGGCACATTTCAGACTCGATTTCAGCGCATCAAAATCATACGAAAATATTTGAAAAATCCCTTATAAGTTCAACGTGTCTCCAGTATCAGGGACATCGAGAATAACATAAATATGAATATGACATGTAGTTTTACAAACTATACACAAAGGATTATATTCATTCAATTTAACAGTAAAGAGAAAAAAAAAGAAAGACAAAAGACATTTTCAAAGTAGGTAGATGAACGAATAAATCGCAAGTGAATTTCCAAGCAGCTTGTTCAATTGTTCATGTTCATCTATATTGTGCTTGTGGTCTGTCAATTTTGAACATAAATTTTTTTATAGGAAGGTACGGCGTTGTTTTACATCGGATTATTTAATGGTATCTACTACAGACATGCTGTTTTTCTGTCTGATGATAGTAATCACAGGAAACAGGGAAACGCTTTTCGTCAGTGTTCGCAATGTGAGATAATATATTTCACGCCACATCACGGGTATATTTACCCTTAGTAATTGTCAATTAATGACCTTCATTGTTATTATATGTACACTACATATGTAGACGATTGCTTCCTCTGAATGCTTTGTCGTTTCCTTTATCAGAAATGATTGCAATGATGTCACAAACACTGCCATATTTACCAACTGAATATTAATAAATTTATCGTCTTACTTATCTTCATGGACGCTTGAAAATTAAATCAAATATTTAAATGAATACCGATCAAAATTTTTTATAACTCATTATTAAGTTATTCATATTTTGTTTTCATACACATTTTACTTTCTAAAATTATAAATTATGTACAGAAAGCACCGTACAAAAAACGTAGATTTTAATTCATATTTTTTTGAATTGAATGAGTGGGGTTAAGGAATTCGAGAAGGGTCTGACAGACGTCTGGAGGTAGGCACAGGATGAGAGTTTGGGTAGTGATATTCAGTTCCTTCGTGCCTGATATTTTTGAGAATTAGGACTATTAGGAGGGTGAATGAAAGAAATCTTTTGGGAAAACAGTTTTTCGGGGCGAAGGAGCGGTAAAATGGGGAAATAAATACCTAGCCTAAATTAAATTTTACAAAATTATTTATTGGTGCGCTTTTAATCGACAACTTTGGACAAACACTTTTACACCGGCCAGGGAACTATATTTTGGACCCTTCTGGAAACTAATTTCCACAACGTGCAGTTTCAAAGCCAACATACGATTTCTTTGGAATCGTTTTGTAACTTTTTTTCGTTTATGTTTCGACTCTTTTGGAGAAGAATTTCATGCAGTGCGATTTTGACTTCTTTTGGAAACTAATTCACTCCGTGTTATTTAGATTTTTTTTCTATCCGTCTGGAAGGAAGCTATGCAATTTAAAATTTATTCTTCGACCACTTTCAACAAATTTTGGAATTTTTTTTCAAACCACAACCAAACACAATTTTTCATTTAGTGATTTTAAAAAATTGTTCGATGCGCATTATATATTATATATTATTATTATATTTTCTTAGTTTCCTTGCCCTCTATGGACTAAATGGTGGATGTACATTTACAAGTAATAGTTGACTAGTACCTATAGTTTTTTAGAAACAATTAAAGTTAAGAATGTTTGTTAGTTATAATTTCATTCATTTCCAATATTTGGATAACATCTTCGTATCTAAGTTTGAACCGTACACATTATCTTCAGCAGTGCAACCTTCATGCTCATTGGTTTTCTGTTAACTTGTTAATCAAGACTACCTGCCTAATTTGTTCTATATTATTTGTATTATCATAATATCATATACAGTGAGCACGTAAAGGTTGGAATAAATTCCGTAAAATCGTTACAAAGCAAGTTACAAAAATTCGCTCAGACACATCGATTTTTAAATTCATTTCTCAATTTGTTCATTTATAAAAAAAAAATTACGAACTTTTTTAAAAAGTTATGACGTCATCGTCAATTTTTTTAAACGGCAATCCTCATTTTTAAAAATGTCACTTGAAAGAGCACATTTTTCTGCGTACAGTACGTTAAATTCTATGGCATGTTGCATGACGAAATTATCGAGAAAAAAACATAATTTAACATTCATAGCACACACGTGTTATTACTTATGGTCGAACCCTGGTAGAGAAACTATTTTACGACACTTTTTTCATGTTAACGCTTTTTTTCATCTACTTAGAAACGCGCATTTGGCTGTCACGTTAGTTCACATTCATTCACATTCAGTTGTCACATTACATTAAGACTTTTTTCTCGATAATTTCGTCATTCAATAGCCATAGAATTACTGTATGCAGAAAAATGTGCTCTTTCAAATCACATTTTTAAAAATGAGGGTTGCCAAAAAAAAAATTGCCGATGATGTCATAACTTTTTTAAAAAAAGTTTGTAAACATTTTTTTTTAATGAACAAATTAAAAAATGAATTTAAAAAATCGACGAGTCTGAGCGAATTTTTGCCACTTGCTTTGTAACGATTTTACGGAATTTATTCCAACCTTTACGTGCTCGCTGTATACATACTGTGTGGCCACGAGATGTACGCCCCCAATTTTTTGGTTGTTTTTGAATTTAAAAATTTCGTTTTTGGTATACGTGAATAAGACAAAAGTGGGCTATTTTTAGCCTAACAGGATCGAAAATATTACTTCCGGTTGAACCGGAAGTGACATAAACTTTTTTTTCTTAAATGGAATGACCATGTTTTTTTTGTGGTGTTTTATAAAACATGAAATTCTAACTGTAGCATTTATTTCGAATTTCAGAAATTCCAAAAAATAAGTGAGATACGAACGATTTTTTATTTTGTACAAGATGGCCGCGTCAGATGAATGCGATGTAAGAAAATTACTAAGTAGGCTATGGAAATTATTAGCAAGGTAGTAAGCTTGTCTGTAAACAATAAAATAGTTATTTAAATTACTGATAGATACTACTATTTTTAGGTTTTTCTCAAAAAACAGAATTTAATTTTCATTTTCATTTCTGTTGGGGTCCTATAGAAAATTTTGAAATGGGACCGTACTATTTTTTTTTTATTATTCGGACATAATGATTCATAAGCTTTAATTTTTTCGCCTATAATCATTTCTTAACGAGTTCCTTGGTAATAATAAAAGTGTATTTAAAAGGTAAGCACAAATTAAACAAGAAATAATTTTAATGAACCTTTTAAAAACACTTTTATTATTACAAAGGATCTCGTTAAGAAATGATTATTGGCGAAAAAATTAAAGCTTATGAATCATTATGTCCGAATAATAAAAAAAATAGTACGGTCCCATTTAAAAATTTTCCATAGGACCCCAACGGAAATAAAAATGAAAATTATATTCCGTTTTTTGAGAAAAACCTAAAAATAGTCGTATCTATCAGTAATTTAAATAACTATTTTATTGTTTACAGACAAGCTTACTTCCTTGCTAATAATTGCCATAGCCTACTTAGTAATTTTCTTACATCGCATTCATCTGACGCGGCCATCTTGTACAAAATAAAAAATCGTTCGTATCTCACTTATTTTTTGGAATTTTTGAAATTCGAAAAAACTGCTGCAGTTAGAATTTCATGTTTTATGAAACACCACAAAAAAAACATGGTCATTCCATTTAAGAAAAAAAAGTTGATGTCACTTCCGGTTCAACCGAAAGTGATATTTTCGTTCCTGTTAGTCTAAAAATAGCCCACTTTTGTCTTATTCACGTATACCAAAAACGAAATTTTTAAATTAAAAAACAACCAAAAAATTGGGGGTGTACATTGACTCGTGGCCACCCGGTATGTCTTTATGTGTTCTCAATGTTTCATTCATCCACTAATACAGCGTACTCAGAATATAAATCAATAGATAACCATAACACAAATGCACATAATCTTGGATATATGTATGATGTATGAAAGTTTTTCATAACATGCTGGTAAAATGTAATTTATCTACGAAATTAAAAAAAGCTTGTGCATCATAAGCCAATAAAGTTTTATTTATAAAAGTAATAATAATTAATAACTTATTATAAAATGAGTACTAACTAATGAGTACCTACAACATATTACGCACAAAGATTCTTCTCGTTGCTACACATTGTATTTGCCGCTCTATTACTTCAAATAATAATTTTAATTCTTTATTTTATTTTCAGGTAAATATGCCAATATATCAAGAAGGAAAACGTGGAAGTATTTAGGTAAAGTAGCGGAACTTGTAAGTTTTTTAATTTTCATTTCGATTTTTTAATATGACTGATGGTCGAGATGGTCCCGGGTTCGATTCCCGGCCGTGGCAATGGAAAATACTGTGGTAGGGATTTTTCCATTATACACTGATATTGGATGTGTGTCCCATGTCTTTAAATGTGTAGCCCCCTCCCGCACAAGGCTCTTCCACAGCCTTCTGGGATAAAGGGGGTCGTAATTACATGTGGTGTTATTTTATGCCCAAATTAGAATATAAAACTTTTGTAGAAATAAGAAATGTTTTCTTTAAATTCAATATCAATGCATATTGATGCATACATGTTATTTAAGAGTACCTACCCATCTTTTAAAATGTAAATAATAATATGGATGAAAACTTTCGAAACAAAATGTCCGAATATAGTCGTATTATTTACCTCTCAAAACGGCAAAACTCACGCCATTGTAACCTATATTGGTCGAAAACAATGATTACGTCCTTCAATAAATAAATAACATTTCGACAGTCGAGAAAATCAGTGCAGATTTTGAGCAGAAGTCAAAATAACAGACTCAGTTTTGCGTCTTTCAGGGAAGTGATTCAGTGAATGATAAAATATACGACAATTATTAAACTTTCACTCAGATGGACAATTTTTTTGATAGCGATACCGAGTGTAACAAGAATCATGATACACCCATGCAGGGATCCATTCGGGCGAAATCCCATGCAACAGATTTCCGATGATATGATGATCCGACAGTGCTCCTGTTGGTCAAAATATTTTCATCCGAATATTTTAACAATTTTCCGACGTCGAATATAGTTAAAATAATTTTAACCCTTTATAGGTTACTGGTTGAAATATCAACCAGTGAAAAAATAATTATATCCTAGTGTGATGCTGGTTTCATTTTCGGCCACATCCCACGAGTCACGTTACAGCAAACGGACTATGGCCTAATATTCGACCAGTAGTTTATGCAACCAATGTTACAACGCAACTGGTTGAAATATCAACCACTATCCATCTAGTGTACGTGGCCGATGGTTAACGGTTTTCTGTGCCTCTCTGAAAAAGTCAAGATTTCTGTTGTAATAATTAATCTTTTTTCACAAAAACTTCAGGGTAAGTTAAATAATATATATAGATTCACATAGAGTAATAAATTTTAATGTATGTAGTTCCGCCAAGATAATATTATATCATGAATTTTTCCTCTAACCATTCATACATAACCATTTACACTTTGTGTTTAGTCTGGAGTCGCAATTCGCATTCTGAGTTGCTGACGTAAATTCCAGGGGCGTAAGTGAAATATTACACTCGCAACAAGTGGATTTCATATTTCTAAAATGGATAATATCTAAAATTTCAACCACCAACCACAGGCTATTATTCCTTCCCTAGATGGACACTGGTTGAATTTTCAACCACCTCAAAAAAATACTTTTAGTTTTATTTTTCTTTTGTAATGTTACTCTATTATTTTTAAAATGCATTAATAAACCTGTTTTTACAATCAAATATATTTTTTTTCATTTGTGGTTATCTGCCCTATAAAGGGTTAACTTTTGTCCGATGTCGTGAGTATGTTAAGGTTTCTTAACCTCAATTTTTCTATAATTGCTATTGTTTTATTGTGCATTTTCAATTTTAAAAAATGAACTACTAGCTTCAGACTACATAAAACGATAAATATCACTATTTTACAGAAACCAACAAAACAATGTTCTCCAGAGTGACCAAACTTCTTTACTTCTAATGTCAGTTTAGTGGATGTCGAATACGAAAATTGGATCTATATGCCGCCATTCACATTTTATTTACATAAGGGGAGGCTATGATATGTTTTTCTTAGGTTGTCTCAGGGTTGTCTATTATTGACAAAATATTGAAGTGTCTGATTTAATTGATCGTCACTGTCATTTTTTTTGTCTGAATTTCCAAATTTTTTTTTGATAACATTGCTGTGCTTTCTTTAGGGTCTCACTCTGGCAACTATGTAGAACCAATTTGAATTTGTGGTTATGTTTTTGACTTTTCAACATAACCTCAGTAATTAAAACAGTCATTCATACCAACAGAATTCAGATTTTCCAAAGCCTACTCTAATGTGAATAAAATGTGAATAGCATATGTGATTATCAAAATTTTTGCACATGAAAGTTACGTACTTTTTCGGATATCGAACGATAGAAATGTCCAAAAAAAAAAAGCTTAGAATTTTTAAATTTTTAGGTAAAATTGAACTTATACGATAATAAAAATATTCCCTTTGTTGTTTACTGATTGTAGGTATTGAACAGTTTTACGTATCTTTTAATACTTTGAACCACATGATTGCTACCAAGAATCATCTTAAAGTTTTGGAACTTTAAAGCAACCTTATTGAAAATAGCAGTGACGATTCTATTACTTAAAACTTTGTATCAGTTTAAACCCTTAAACCGACCGCAGCGTGGCGTTAAAAGTTACATCAACTTCTGTGAAACTTCTGAATTACCAACCGACCTTTTTGATGCTTAACTTTCTTAACATTTAACAACTATTAGATTCATTTTTACCACCAACCCGGCGTCAGTTTATTGGTAAAGAATGCGGCGATTGGGTGTTGTATGTAACCATGCAGATCAACAAGGAAGAAATAAATTACATGTCAGACGTAACAATACAAATCCGAGGATATGAGCCCTCTCCAAGTTTAAAAAATTAAATGTGTTAATTATGCGCACGACATGTAAGACGCAACTATCATGTAATGTATGAAGTAGAATGAACACTGTTGAATTTTTTAAAACAATAACAGCTATATGATGAAGTTGATACAAATTTCGTTACAAACGTTACATTTTGAATGTTGCCGCGCCGAATACTTATGATGTATTGCGTGTTACTTCTTGGAAGTAGACGAAAAAAAAAAATTGTAATTAAGATGAATTTTTTTGAAAGGAAAAATCAGTTGACAAAACTTTAATTATTATTTTGAAAGTTGAATATAGCCTCAAAGCTGATTATTGTACAGTAGAATCTTTGTGGGAGGTGTAGCATATGTATTGAACTTGTTCTTAAGCTCCAGAAAATTGTATTACCTGAACTTCCTAGAATAACATTTCTGCCTCTAAATTTACAAATTTATTATTCCAGAGACTCCTAACTTAGTGATTTGCCTGAAACTGAAATTTAATCCCCAAGTCGAAGTTAAGAACAACAACTTAATGCCCCCAAGAAGAGGTAAGAATCGATCGGGTATAAGTTTCCTCTGAGGAATCAAATTTGGTTTATTTAGCGTTCGAAAAGTTTTCTAAATTTCATAATTACTGTGGTATATTCTATATAGAACTGCATAAATCGTGGTTGATAATGTACTTCGGCTGGACTAGGTATATCAAAATAAAAAAAAGTTCTTCACTCTTATTTATTATTTAACTCCCGGAACAAATATACCCGCAATTAAAGTAAAACAAATATACCGGGTGACCACGGATCATGGTAAATCCCCGCCATTTTCACAATTTTTGAGCTATCCAAACGAAATCTTGCAGCAGTAATGTACGCCCAAAAAAACTCATTCACCTGTCAAAGTTACGTTTTTTAATTGTTTCTTCCATGGCTAGTGTGATAAATAGTATAAAATGACGTGTTGTGTTCGACGATTTTTTCCCTTTTTTTTTACTTGCACATTGCAGATTTATCAAGGATGGGCACATCAATGGATTCCATACAAAATGTATTATTTTATGGTATCGGTTTACCATTGTAATATCTTTTGGGAAAATGGTCAAAATGGACAAAAAGTGATTTGGTCAAATTTGAATGCACGCCAAGACGCCATTTTTATATTTTTTTTATCGATCTAATTTTTTGGGAATTATACCAACCAAATTAGGCCAATCATGGCACTCTAGATTAAAAAATTAAATTGGCTCTAAAAAAATCAAGTGGGCTTAAAGAGTCCCCAAAATAGTTCTATCGGACTCAGAATTTTCTTAGTATGCAATAATATACAGGATGTTCTATTTAAAATTCCAAATTTGAGGTCACTTCCGTCGAAACCGGACGTCGAAAAAAAAAATCGGATGGGCCAAAATGAGTCTCTTTGGACGTATATTGCTGCTGCAAAATTTCATTTGGATAGCTCAAAAATTGTGGAAATGGCAAGGGTTTGCCATGATCCGTGGTCACCCGGTATAAAAGAATCGTCTTTAATTAGGAATAACTTGGCAACTGAGTAGAGAAAGAAATAATTGTCAAAAGAATCATTTGCAAGCAGCGCAACACGCCTAGGATCAAGTAATTATTTTCATCAGAACTGGTTTTGTTATAATTTATGTTATATATTTTGATTCTAGGGTTTTCGTGAGGTTGATGATTTGTAATAGAGTTTTTGGGTGCTCTTCCATGATGTATTCTTTGATTTATTGACGTTTCGACTATCTTCTGCTGAAGCAAAATGACCTCGTTGATCCTCTATTTATGTTTGATAGGCTTTGTTTCAATAACTCGCCGTAATTAATGAATCATACATACTATTGACGTGAGTGGTAGGCGTGATTTCATTCTATCAATGTTGCATGGCCAGTCATACGCTATTGATCATGCGCATCATATGACTAACATAACCTTAAATTTTGTTTTTGCTAATTTATTTTCAATTTTAATTTTAATTTTTGTAGTGTTGTAGAGAGGGAGAGAGATAATAATAATAATAATAATAAAGTTGCCTTTATTGGTATTTACCAGGGCGAACTTCAACTTCAGTTACAAAGCACTCGCTGCTCTTCCACTTAACCCCAAGATATGTAGATTCCTGCTGAATCCTGTTCTTAAGGCTGTTTGTATTTGGGAAATTGTTTTCCAACTTTCGGTTTCGCATTGTAGATTTTTAAATATTTTCCTTTGGAATCGGAAGAGTGCTATTCTTCTTATTCTGTACGTTCAACCTTATATGTATGACAAATAAATAGTTAGGTACTGTATATTTCCTTTCTTCTTTTATGCTGACTATTTTATATCTTCTGATGCATGACGTTGTTTATGTTCTTGTGTTTATGTCTATCTTTGTGTAGAAATGTCTTTAAAATCTAGTATTCTTCTTGAAGTTATTCCGCTTCACTTTGTTTTGCTTTTGTACCAGTGAATTGCCGATTATTTGTTTCTGTGCGTTGGTGAGATTGAACTTTTAGATACTCTCGGTATGTGGAGTTCTCCATCGTTTTAAATTTTCATGGTATATTTGATGTTTCGGTGTAGAATGTTAAGATAAAATAATGATGCCGTCACTGAATCGAAGCCACGCTTCCTGCCAAAAATATAAATAGGGGAGCTGAAATCAACAGAACTCACTCTGATTCAGAATAAGAAACATGAAGATTTCATTGTATTTGGTTTGTTTGGTTATTTTTTAATTTTAAGTTGTTCAACGAGGTACACGTTTAATTTATTTTATATGATTTTATATGAAACGAAAATAAGTATACCTAGTATACCCGACGCGACTTTTTTTACATTTATTATATAATCAAAATCATCAAACTTGTATTAATTTTTTACAAAATAATATATTTGAAATTATCTCTTACTTAAATCATGTTAGCTGCCAATTATTTTTTATTGACTAACTAAAATCCTAACTCCTATAATTCTCATATAGATTCTGACCCCACATTGTGATAAACTTAGATTTCTTGATAATTTCTTGACAGTTAATTAATCTAGTGGAAAGATTACAGTCTTGATTGCTTGAACTATCACATTGTTGTTCTCAGATAATGTTAATATTTATGAATGAAATAAAAATGTATAGCACGTAAACCCGCAATCGAGTCTCCAAGTTTTTCTTTGCACTACCGGCAGTTGGGATTGATTTATAGACATAGCTATTCCTCCTATTGCTAGGATGGCTGCATGAAATCAAAGGTTAGAGGTTAGTCGTATCTACGATTATTCCAACGTGTTCACAGACCGTGTAAAGTGTTATTCAGTGCTGATGCAGTTCTCGTGTACTAATTTTTTTCCCTAGGTACTAAAATATAGGTTATATTTACATTGATTTATAGCGTTTGAACTTGCAAATACATTGAAATATCTAAATTACACATTTGGTAAATTACAGTAGAGTTTATCGTAGGATAAATTGGTATGTGTGATTAGTAATGTAAATAAAATGAACTAAACAGCGTGCTGTCGTCGTTTCGTTCCGATGTGAACTGATTCTGCCATCAAAAATACCGTGCCTCGGTTTTTTTAATTTTAATATACCTTTAATGAAAAATCATAGTTTATCTTTTTAAACTGAAAACATGTCAATGTATCTGTACTCATCATGATTTGAAAATATGTTTAACATATTTCAAGCCAAGTTTGTTGTTTAGCGATATTAATAAATACGTGTGTTCGCATGGATGGAGAAGAAATTGAAAAACATATATTTCAAACACACAAACACAAACATAGTTTTATTAAACACTTAAATGAACACGCTTTTCACCAACCAACTTGACATCATCGGGAGACGATTTTTCAATTTTAATCTACTTGTGATGCTACTTCGTTGATGTACCGCACATAAAGCTGCAAACTACGTCAGTGTCAGTTTCCTAATAGATGGGTATAGAGGCCCATTTCTTTAGTGACCGCATTCTGATATCTGAAACAATTTTGGCTGGTATGCTTTTTAATATTCGTGAAAATTATGAGGAGAAAACGTATTTTTGTATAAATTATCTTTCCAAACAATGTATACAAGAAATATAAGAATATCCTGTAAACACTTTGGAATTACAAAAATTGAATATATGTATAAGGATATTGGAAAGTCTGCCAACATACGTCGTGGTATAAATTAATTTAAAAGCTAAAATGATGGAAGCTAAAGTGATTAATTAACATCGTAAATATATTTTCATGGACAAATTTAATATACCTAGAACCTTTAACTTTGTTCATTTTTGTTGATTATATTAGTTTGAAACAGATAAATAGAGGTGCCACTACATTTTTTGTAAGTGGAAGAGAGGTTATTTTAGAATTTGGTAGAAATTATACAAATGAACAAACCCGTACCTAGTTTATGTCATATCCAGATCCGGTTGTCAAACAAATAGAAAGATTAACAAATATAAATAGATTTTATACTAAAAATGTTTAAATGAATAAAACAAATTATTAATTAAAGACAGCAAATAAAAATACACACCCCACAAGAATTATCGCATCACTAGAAATTGACCATAAGTTTGATGTTAATTTTCTTCTGAACCGTTTGTCCGATTTGGGTGATCTTTTTTTGCGTTGTAGGTTGAGTCTTCAGGAATGTTACTGTGTTACTGAATGTTTAGTAAAAATTAACTTTTGCTTGAATACCGGGTGTAACTATGATGTTGTATTTGTTCCAAAAATTCGTGACACCCTGTAGAGTGTATCAGCAGCAACAGCACGTTATAGTTCAATCCTAACTTTAGCCTTATCTTTTTTTAACATTCTCTTTTTTGGTTTACTTCATTATCTGTAATAACAGATGAGATATACAGTTTTATAGCACAACATGTTTTTATTGACTTATATTGCTAGTTTTTACGCATACACACGCTGCGAGGATAGTAACAGAATATTTTGAAGAGGTTAATGTCACTGCAATGAATTGGCCAGCTTGCAGTCCAGATATTTAACCAATAGAGCAGGTATGGGATCATTTAGGATGGACGATTCAGCAAGACCAAGTTCCATGTAGAACCTACCTGAACTTGAAAATACATTGAATGTCATTTGGAACCATATTGATGAGAATTATATACACAACCTCTATGAAGGTCTACCAAGGCGATACAAGCTGTAATTAGGGCGGGAGGGGAAAATACACGGTATTGAAAATTATTGTGTCCTAAATTTTATTTTTATAGAAATTTAATAAAAATTGCCTATATTGATACTTTTTTTTCATCCTGTATATCTCATCTGTTAACAGAGATAATAAAGTAAACTAAAGAAGAGAATGTTAAGAAAAGATCAGACTAGAGTCTGTACTTACTTTTTTGTTTTTTATTGCCTGCCACAGCTTTACGAATATAAGAGTAAAAACTATCAATATAAGGCAATAAAAACATGTTGTACTATAAAACTGTATATTTCATCTGTTAATACAGATAATGAAGTAAACCAAAAAAGAGAATGGTAACAGAAGATGAGGCTAGAGTTAGCACTGAATAATTGTAACGTGCTGTTGCTGCTCGTACACTCCACAGGGTGTTACGAATTTTCGGGTCAAGTACAACATCATAGTTACACCCGGTATTCAAGCAAATGTGAATTTTTACAAAAAATACAGTAGCACAGTAACATTCCTGAATAGTCAACCTACAATGCCAAAAAAGATCATCCAAATCGGACAAACGACTCAGAAGAAAATTAAAATCAAACTTATGGTCAATTTCTAGTGATGCGATAATTTTTGTGGGGTGTGTAGTAATTAAACCTCGTAGTATAAAATGTGAATATTGATCCGTCATTTTCTAAAAGTGCAGGTTTATAACCTTAAAAATGTTTTCTTATTTTAGTTCTATAATATTTTCTACAGGAATTTTTGTTTTCGTTGCATTGCTGATAAGAGCAAGGAGGTTTATCGAATTTATAGTTGCGTTGAGTCACGGCTTATATGCAAATTCGTTTCCGTAGTTGATATTTTCAGTAGAATAATTGTGATAACAAAAATAATTCGTAGAATTTCAGATTCGCTTCGTTGGAATTTAAAGTGGTAAAATCAAATAAATATTTTATTTACGTTTATCAGTTACAACGACAAATATTTTGTTTAATATATGCTTTAAAGTTTCTTTTTATTGTACGTGTGTATGTATATTAGGTAATGTTTGGTTTAAATGATTAATCTAAAAAAAGTGGAGTTATACGATAAAAGCTGTTGTTAATTGGACCACTTAAATTAGCTCGCCTATTATTGAAGTTAGACCAAACCTTCATTGGTAAAAGTTCTATTCTGAGACCTACCGTTGATTATGACGTGAGAACTGAAAGTTTACTGTTTCAAATGCCTGTTACTTTTTTATTTGAAGAAATATAAAAATAATATAATTTTTAATGAAAAATAATGTTTCTGTCCTTTTCCCTTCTCCTATCATCTGTCACAATTGGCACACTTAGTAAACAGTGAAATCTAGGTTAGAACCGTGAAAACAATTTCAGGTATGCACACAAATTGGGAAAATACAAGGAAAAGAAGTGCTATAGGAAAACGCAAAAGAAACAACAAAACAGGACATACAGTCGAACATTACAGACATTCAACCACATACTTCGCAGGAAATACCACAAAAAGAGAACGAGAAAGGAGAGGAGTTTACAGGAAATATTATTGGTAAACACTGAATAAAAATGCTGGCAGAATAAAGCTGTTTTCCGAATAATGTGGAAAAAAACAAATAATAAATACATTTTGAGCTGGGTGAAAAGATGTCACTTGTCTTTTGATGAGACTCAGCATCAAAGTGAATCCCCAAAACAGACGTAATTGAATAAAACTAATTTAATTTCTTTCTTGTTGGTATTAAATAATTTGCAAATATCAGGATAATGTCTAATTCATTATTTTTTTTTAACTTAAAAATGTTAAATGCATTTATTAAAACTTCCCATTTCCTACGTTATATTAGAACAACAAAAAGTTGAGATAATATTATATAATACATTAAAATAAGTAAACCTACAACCTCAACGTCAAGGAAACGAGAAGCGGTTAATTTCAAAGAACATATCACCCCTTGTTTACGAAGTACAAATTTTGTGTCGACAA
The DNA here is from genome assembly GCA_963680705.1 of Rhagium mordax. NCBI lineage: Eukaryota > Metazoa > Arthropoda > Insecta > Coleoptera > Cerambycidae > Rhagium > Rhagium mordax. Next base: position 80,647,110 of record OY796656.1, read on the forward strand.
ACGTGACATGGGGCTTTAGAAGGCCCTAGAAACATTTCCCCACATTAATTATCTTGAACTACTCGCCGCACTTTATGACCTAAAGATCTTCGCAAAAGAATTATTAAATTGTTATATATTATCGAGAATTGCCAACACTACCGCAGTGTCACATTTCAATTATATGGGGGAGTCAAATACGCACACCTAAATTATATCACTAGATAAATCTGACAATGCGATAGCGTGATAGGAGCAAAATTAATATTTCAGCCTCATACATAAATAAATCCAATAGAAATTTTCAAAGCAGATTAAGAGCCACAATCACAAAATATCGAAATCGAGAATAGCCTAAAAATGTAAACGCTTCAGAAAAATTATTTATAGTTAAGGAACTAGAAACATACTTGTTTGTAAAAGTGATGTTTAGCAGGGTTCGATAATAAAAATAAATGAATAAATGAGTAGTGCCACATACCCTGAAAGAAACATGATGCAGCTACGGACATCCTATTCATACGGATTCATTATTCAAGCTACGCTACGCTGACGAGGAGCAATAACTCCGAAACACGTGTCCGTAGCTGCATCATGTTTCTTTTTCAGGGTATGTGGCACTACTCATTTATTCATTTATACTTATTTGCTTCACATTGTAACATAAAATGTGATAGATAGATGTAAAAATTTCCTCCTTTGCACTAACTCCAAAATTCTCTCAAAAATAGAAATTAAGGACCACACATTTTTTGTAGTAGTCTTCCTTCTGTAACCTGAATTGGGAAAAAATATTGCATCTTTATTTAGATACAATATTGAACACATTGAACACATTGGACTTTAGTTATGAAACGGTGGAAATTCAAAGGGCCACCTGAAAACATTTTCAAACCAACTACAGACAAAATACTTGAGTTTCTCAATAGTAAGTTCATCAACAGTACTAAGTACTCAACTTTAAACACACAGCTCAGCCCAATTTCTGAAAGGTACGTTTAAAGTAAGAGTATGTAGGGAAATCACTTTTGTTATTATAAAGGATCTCGTTAAGAAATTATTCTTGGCGAAAAAATTAAAGCTTATGAATCAGTATGTCCGAATAATAAAAAAAATAGTACGGTCCCATTTAAAAATTTTCCATAGGACCCCTACGGAAATGAAAGTGAAAATGAAATTCCGTTTTTTGAGAAAAATAGTCGTATCTATCAGTAATTTAAATAACTATTTTACTCTTCACAGACAAGCTTACTACCTTGCTAATAATTTCCATAGCCTACTTAGTAATTTTCTTACATCGCATTCATCTGACGCGGCCATTTTGTACAAAATAAAAAATCGTTCGTATCTCACTTATTTTTTGGAATTTTTGAAATTGGAAAAAACTGCTGCAGTTAGAATTTCATGTTTTATAAATCACCACAAAAAAGCACGGTCATTCCATTTAAGAAAAAGAAGTTGATGTCACTTCCGGTTCAACCGGAAGTGATATTTTCGTTCCTGTTAGTCTAAAAATAGCCCTCTTTTGTCTTATTCACGTATACCAAAAACGAAATTTTCAAATTCAAAAACAACTAAAAATTGGGGGCGTACATTGACTCGTGGCCACCCGGTATACATAAAAATACACGGTGTCAGATCCTTATGACGTTGCGTCAGATGGCATGGCATAGCGTGGTGTAGTATCTCATCAGAACAATGTGTCCCGGCCCTAACTAAATTGACATAAATGAACTATATGAACGATGAGCAAATAGTCATTTTCTTACTGTCGCTAGCTCCCGGGCTATACATGGTGAATTTGAAATACACTGAATTATTTTAATCTGTTAAGCTCTATGGTCCACAAAAATTCTTAAAAATAGTCATTTGTAAAATAAATGAATAAATGAAATACAGTCAAGAAAAAAATGTTTGAATATTTATTTAAATATTCACGACGCTCCTGAGAAGAACAGCTGATGTGTGTAGCGACATAAATGCCTGCACCCCCACTCTTCGTAACTACCTCGTTGTTGGCGTAGTTCAGCCTGTGCAGTGTGCATCCATGGTGTCAAGTGTGAATTTTTCCTAGTGTTTTAGATTTCAGTTTTGGTTTTACTTGGTGAAACTTGGTATTTCTATTGTTTTTGAAGCAATACTGCGTAGAGGTATTTGTTAATGTCAAGTCCACCGGTCAGTGTATCCCCAGTGGGACAAGTTTAGGGTTTTTTTGTTGAAACATTAACTATGGAATTTTGAAATTAAAACACTGCGAATTCATTAATTATGCTATAAGAAATTGCAGATTAAAAAAATTCAGTGTATTTTAAACTCACCCTGTATCAGTGGCATGCCCATGGGGGGGTTTTGGGGTTAAACCCCCCCCAAGAGATCTGAAAAATAGGGTTTTCAAGACAAAAAACCGAAGAAAAAAATTACATTTTACGAAGAAAAATATAATCTGTTGTAAAAAATGCAAAGACTCAGTAGTCAGTATATAATTGCCAGAATATTTTCTGTACCTATTTATTCCTAGGTATATAAATAATTCCAAGCATACACTGCAGAAAATTAATATGGGGATATGATTCATTAAATTTTTTTAAGGATAGCCTAACCAAATGCGTTCCCACATTACTTATTTATGCACGGCCGTGAACAGAATATACCAGCCACTAATATAAATAAATTCATAATAAAATGAAAATTATTTTTATTGTTTATTCTATATATTCCGAGATATATTCACAATATGAACATATGATTATAGAGCAAAGGCACGAACATGTATAGCGCAGCGGGTGCATGAATCTGTATTTTGTATTTAATCTGGTGTATTAAGTTGATGATATGTGGCCATGGTAGAGATATAACATGGTATGTCACGGCGCACATTTTGACTACCGCTAGGACTACGTCATCAAGTAGAAATCTTGGCGCGAATTTTAAATATAAAGTAGAATAATTGGATAGATTTTGCTATTTCTAAATAACATCTAATCTTGAAATTAAGTACCTACAAATTGAAAATCAACGATTTATATATGTATAGCTCGTGCTTATTATCGTAATGTTTACCTGCACTTTTAATTAGAATGTATTTGACATAATATGAAATAAACTTTGAAATTATAATCATGATTTTTAATAAATAAAAGTTGTAACATTTCACATTATTTGTAGACTTTAATTGAAAATAATTTATTCTTTCATTGAATATAGAATGTTAGATAATGTTTACATAATTGTTCATAATATTCGATGAAAGAATATATAGTTTAAAGTAATGAAGGGATATTCAACAAAGTTGAAATCTACTTACTATTAAAAAGGACGTGGAAAAACATAATAATAACTACATAATAAAGCATAACATAACTATTTTTTGAATCCTGTAAATTTTGTGATCTTGCTTGTTTTTTAGTCCAGTCAACGAATGTCCCAAAAGGGGGTGTAGAGTGCGTGAGCAGGGACCTAAGCGGTTTCTTCAGAAACTTGTTCAGGGTGCTTAGGGAGTTAACATACTAAAAGTCCTGACGTCTTGGAGGTGAGCCGGAGGAGGGGGGGCACAAAGAAGGTCCCACTTTTGGGTCTTTCGCTTATATCTCGAAAATGATGCTTCGTATGAAAAATTTTCTTATACCAAATGAAAGCTCATGATATTCTCTACAACTTTCATTCTATATACTTTTTTCGAATTCGCAACCGTTTTCGAACTACATGCCCCGGAAAAGTGAAAATTTTCGAAAAACAGATTTTTACGTCATATTTTTCATCAAACATTCCTTCATTCCTTCATATCGTCTAAACTATTCATCTGAGAAATAAATTCCCTTTGAGGAAGAATTTAATTCCCTTTAAAAATATATATATACCTACCCAATCTCCAACCCGTCAACAGTTGCACCAATTTTAAGATATTTCGTAAATTTTCGTCATTTCCAGAAATAGTATATTTTGTTAGGAGTAAAAGTGATACTTTTGTGACCATTTTGTAGATTTGTCACAAGAACAGAGGCGACGATACAGACTGAGGAGGATTGGCTCACATCAAATTGACATGGAACACATCGATACCTGTGAAACAAGAAGATTTTTTCTCCAATCCTACCAACAAAAGTCAGTTCATCTCCTTACAACAGATAACGCTTCAGGAGAATGGGAGACAGACTCCCCAGTCCACCAATAATGCTGAGGTCCCTATCTTTACTAAAAGCCCTGACGCCTAGGATGTGAGTCGGAGGAGGGGGGGCACAAAGAAGGTCCCACTTTTGGATTTTTCGCCTATATCTCGAAAACGGTGCATCGTAGGGAAAATTTTCGTATACCAAATGAAATCGAATATGCAACCATTTTCGAGCTGCACGCTCCGGAAGTGAAAATTTTCGATAAATAAATTTTTAGCTGAATAGTGGAAAATTGTATTTTAAAAGTGATTAAAAAAGTCACATATTGTGAGTAATTTTATTCGATTTCAATAATTCTATTGTTCTCACTGTCAATAAATTCTCAATGTTAAACTCTCAACTTTCCCTGGATTCATGTTTTCATACTCTTTGGACGTGAGAGGCATCTTCATCCTCAGTGGTTCTTGCTGAACGGCTCTACGTCGTCCTCGTCGTAAACAGGCACGCCGTTGAGGCACTTCCCTTGACAGGTTAGCCACGTCGCAGAACAGTTCAGCATTGCTTTCCGGCATCCACATTTGCCACTACCAAAATCCTTTGTGCACCGGAAAAATATCGTTTTCACTAGGATCTTCGGTTCTGGTGGATCTTCTGTTGTAATTGGCACCAGGGTGTCTCCTACATGTTTCCACCTCCACTCTTGAGAGGGCAGCTCATTCCCGAGCCACTGCTGCACTTGGTAGTGGGTGCGCCGGGAATTCTGTTTAACTGCGCTCTCAGCTGGTGGAAGGGAGCTGATGTCAGGCTTAATATTTGTCACTGACCTCATGAACGACTGGAAGGGGACCTACTGGTTGAGGGAGGTCTGTCTTACTGGTGCCCCATACCATTTGAGGAAGAAAATCTTCCCAGTCTCTTCAACCTCGTTGTGAATGGAGGAGGGGTTATCAAAAAACATTGTCGCTTCCTTGATTATTTCTGACTTCAAGTACAATTTTGAGAAACCCACTTTGCTTCTCCTTAAAGTTTCAGATGTTGTGTCACAGCCGGTAAATGAATATAAGAACAGGATGTGTTCAAATCCATGCTGCTGCATCTCTTGGGTGGACAGTGCCACTGTTTTGGTTTTCCCTCGGCCGGGTTTCAGCAGCAAGATGCCGTGGGTGGGAGGAGTGGAAGCTATCAAAAGGACAGCGGGGCCCACATCCTCACCAACGACAGCCACAGAACTGCGAGTGAATTGTTCCACAGAAGTAATCACGATTATTGGTGGTGGGAGTCTGTATATTCTCCTGAAGCGTTATCTGTTGTAAGGAGATGAACTGACTTTGTTGGTAGAATTGGGCGAAAAATCTTCTTGTGACAAACCTACTAAATTGTCACAAAAGTATCACTTTTACTCCTAATAAAACAATATACTATTTCTGAAAATGACGAAATTTTACGAAAAATCTTAAAATTGGTGTAACTGTTAACCGGTTGGAGATTGCGTAATAAGCGTATATATATATATATATATATATATATATATATATATATATATATATATATATATATATATATATATATATATATATATATATATATATATATATATATATATATATATATATATATATATATATATATATATATATATATATATATATATATATTCTTAAAGGGAATTCAATTCTCTACAACTTCCTCAAATGGAATTTCTTTCTCAGATAAACAGTTTAGACGATATGAAGGAATGAAAGAATGTTTGATGAAAAATGTGACGTAAAAATCTGTTTTTCGAAAATTTTTACTTTTTCGGAGCGTGTAGCTCGAAAACGGTTGCGAATTCGAAAAAAGGGTATAGAATGAAAGTAGTAGAGAATTTCATGAGCTTTCATGGTACCAGTACCAGTAAAATTTTTCCCTACTACGCATCATTTTCGAGATATAAGCGAAAGATCCAAAAGTGGGACCTTCTTTGTGCCCCCCCTCCTCCGGCTCACCTCCTATACGTCAGTACTTTTAGTATGTTAACTCCCTAAGCACCCGGAACAAGTTTCTGAAGGAACCGCTTAGGTCCCTGCTCACGCACTCTACACCTCCTTTTTATTGACTGAACTATTTCTAGAGTTATCTTGTATTTTTCTGTTGATTTCTCGTAGACGAATTTAAGTAAGTTCTTGTCCAAACGAGACAAATTGAATAGCATAGCTGGCAAGCATCTTTTGCTATATTGTCAAAGATTTGATCCTCTTCAATTTCTCGCCGTGATTAAAGGAGTCCTCCATGACCTTTGAGCATTTTTCAATTAAAACTGATACCACCAGACTAAATTAATAAATTCAAATAACCGAAACTTAACATTCTTAAATGTTGTGTAGCAGATTTGACAATTTGTTATTTGACAGTTGACAGTTCCCACTTTGCAGAAAACAGATGGCTATTTAATGGCACTCAACAAGTTTTTCTACTTGCGCAGTACAGTACGAAAATCGAGCCGAGATAAAACTAACCATATTTTATCTCAACCATGATATGTGACATGATTTCTAATTGCATGTAATTCAACGTAAATTACCAGTAGGTAGCGTTTAAACAAATAAACGATGGTAATAATTTTTTTAATGAAACTGAAGAACTTGTTTGATAACAAAATATAAACAAAAACGGTAGTATCTAAAAAGTATAAGCAAGGCCGGATTAAAAATATTTTTGGCCTAATTCTGCAATCATTTTGAGCTTAAAATATTGACCAGGAAACAAACATTTATTTTTATAAGAAAAAAGACATAAGATGAAATTTTGTACGTAACTATTATAATACATTTTTATCTAAAAAGTGCCTGGGCCCCTGTCTCAGCGACTGGATTCTAAAGCCTGTGTTGTGTCTTGGTAAATCGGGCGGCATTGAATACAAGGATGATGCGACAGGAGTACATGCCAACATTTCACAGCATCTTACTATTTATAACCATTTGATTTATTACCGAAAATTGCTCATGACGGAATCAATCTCACTAGTAGGGTGTCCCAAGTAAGAGGCGCACCCGATTTCCTGGCTTTATTATTTGGCTAAAATGAAAAAACAAAATCAATTCTCATGCACTTTTTTATGAGAAATTCGATTGTAAGATTGAATAAGCGATATAACCTCTAATCGGTATACGAGATATTGTCAAAAACAAATTTTCCAATTTTTTTTTTCACCTTGTATATTATTACGAAAGTCCATATGGTATATTATTGTGGTTATAAAGGCATATGCCATGCATATATCCGGTACAGCCGGAAATAGCTAACTTCCAACAAAATCTTGACGACAACCTGTATATTATGAAATAATTAAAAAGTAGCCAATCTCCTATTCGTCGGAAAGCTCTTGGCATTCTCTGTTCAAATTTGGAATAATATAAGGGTGTTCCATTTAGCTTAACAAAGTTGGTTACTGTGCAGCCTAAATGGAACACCCCTCGCAAGCAATTAAGTGATAAAAAATAAAAACACAAGTTTAAGGTGGTTGCATCTCTCCGAATGAAGATACAGAATTTATTTCAGTTAAAGTTTTCACACTGTATAATATACTTCGCTGAAAAGAGGACTAAAAATTGCATCAAACGTGTGCCGTTAAAAAAATTAATTAGTGTATGGTTAATCTCAAATACCGCTGATGACAAAGTTAAATGTTACCCTTAAGCCCGAGTTATAGCATTTTTTCAGAAAGAGTCTACTGGCCCAGTTAGTGATGGCTCATTACCTTCGCCCGATCCTTGTAATCCAATAAATATTGTTTCTTTAGTTTTAAATTCGCCCATATTTTGAACCCAATATTTTAAAGTTAACACCGAGGTTGACACATTCACGTTCCGATTACTGGAAAACTTGTGCTACTCAATTTCACTTTGATATCAATATCGTACGTATTGGGTTTTCTATAGTATAGGATGATATTGCTTGACGATAACGATAAAATTTTTGTAGAATAACAGTGACTTGATTAATTGATTGGTTTTTACGAGAAAATTCAGAAAATAAACAAATACACTAGATGCTTTACAATCCACTTGTGTATCGACTCAGAAGTTAAAAATAAATAGAGTGATAAAAATCTGATTGGCGTTTGTACGATGTTAATCATAAAACAAATTATATCTGCATTTTTACTTGAGAATTCTTCATATTTTTACATACGAATTTTTACATTCGAAAATAAACTATAAAGTAAAGAGCGTTTCCTATTACGACCTCAGGTACAACTCCCATTTTCTAATATATTAATCAGGAAATGTAACCTAAAATGCATACAAATACATCAAAAAGAATGGCGAATAAGCTAAGGAGGAACAAATGGCAAACTTGAAATTATGGTTTTGTTTGTTAATTTTCCGGTAGCAATTTACATAGTGACAGTTCCTCGAATAATTGCGATATGAAATTTTCAGTCAGAGAAGTTGCGTAGTATACATTGAGAGCGCTTTATTTTCTCTTTCACTGTCCGCATTTATTGGAACACATTCACTGGAACGAGAAAACATATATTTAACTTGTCTGTTTCTATAACATGCCATTATGTTTGAGCTATTAAAATGTTTTAATGCAATACTACGTGTTTAAACTTAGTTTTTGTTATTCAACTCAATATTATTATCTGATATTTATTTTCCTTTTTAACGTAATTTTGGAATTTCCAAAGTGAAGTGTATCAACTGTGAATGAACTTATTATTAATTTAAACATGTTAGATATTTTTATTACATACAGAAAAGTATATTATCTATATATGCTTCTGTCAACGTTTCTCACCATCTTCAGAAAAACATTCCAAACTACCGATAGTCAACTGATTGGGGTAAATTTGATCCGCTATTGACACACATGTATCCTCAGACGTTACGAATGTTTTTACAAATTTTAGAGAATTTGTAGTTGAAACAGGTAGGCGGTTTATAAATGACTTTATTTAGGCTTTATACAAGCATATATTATCCAATTTGATATAGATACTTATATTAATGTTTCATCTCTAAACATACAATTATTATTAATATTGGACTTTGTTTAATACATGATAAAAATTGGATTAAAAATTACAAAATTCAAAACGTCTAAAAATTAATTATTGAAACAATTTTTTTAACTCATCATTTAGTGAATAAAAAAAATGTCTTGCAGCAGCTGTAAGACGCTGAATAACAAAATACGGCTCTTGTGCCTGATGACGTGCAACGGATTTTGTTTTGTATTAGGTATATGTTCGAATTGTCATCCACTGACATATCTACGCATTTTTGACACCTTCTCCTTATAGCATTTCTTGCATTTATAATCATAACAGGGGTATTGTCTGAAACGCAGCTAATGATATGTTTTTCAATACTTCTATGTTATTATATATAATATAATATTTTGCAAATAACCCCAAAGCCAAAAGGCGATCAGGGGTTATTCTGGGAGATGTACCACAAAATAGGACCATTGGTTTCCTAAAAATTAAACAATATCTAAACCAGCTGATTGTTTATTGATAACTAGTTAGCTGAAATAATTGTTAGTTATCAGCTTAGTTAACTTAGCGAATTAGACATTGATAAACAAGTCCTAAGTAATACATAGACACCTATCCAATCCTCCCCAAACTGAGCATTTAAATAATTTCGTGTTTCATTTGATGTATGACCAGGGGCGCCATCGTGTATGTAATATAATCTTTGAAATTGTCTTAGACTAGAGTGACTTAGAGGCATATTGTTTACAACCAGGGCTCTACTTCTTGTCGTAGAATGGTAATGTAAGTTTCAGTACTTATTCAAATTACGGTGAAAAAAATGAGTACGTATTATTTACACCAAATCCGAATCGTCCTTAACTGTAGCGCTTACGTGCGGATTTTCATCAGCCCAATGGTGGTTATTATGCTGATTAAAAATTCCGGCACTGCTTATATGGATGGACCTCGTCTGTCCATATTATTTGTTTAAAACCTGGTACTTCATTGCACTGACACAGAAACCTCTAGCACAAAGCAAGATGCCTTTGAAAGTCGTTTGGGTATAGATAGATGATGATTGATGAATAGTCTTAATTTTGTAAGGTGTGAATACATTTTATTTAATGCACGCAACGCAGTTGGGATTCCTAAATTTTTATATACAGGGTAATTCATTGGTAAGTGTACATACTTTACCTGCATATGTAGGTTACATAGGCGATTCCATATCACCTATAATTAGTGGGTCAATAAACAATTTATTAATTTTACCTATTTGTGTCTTGGACCACAATTTTAAAACAACTAGGTATAAAAAAGTATAATTTAGTACGTATGTTTTACTTAGTCAGCCATACCGATTTTTCAATTTAGTGGAATAAAAATACAGGGCCAGATTGAATAAAGGGGCCGAATTGTTAAATTTCAAAAACAACACCCTGTATCGAAAGTTTTAAATATCTGTTTCGTTTCAAAATTTGGAAAGAGCATAAAAAATAAGGCAAATATAAAGTACATTTCAAATTGCGTGTCTCATTTTTATGTTTATTTTCTATGATAAAAGGAAATTTTACAAAACTAAGAACCGACTATCTCGTACAAAATAGCGTTTTTTCTCTATAATCGACTATGAATTAGTAAAAATTTTCATATCCCATAAAAAATCATTCATACAACGTAAGTCCTAAAAAGTATTCAAAACCCAAATCCCATAGAATTTGATACACCTTGTAAGCCCCTGTCTAATCAATCACCCCTATAACCGAAGTTAGTTTTGCCCGAAGTAAAATATACGATTTATTTAGTGTATGGTAATAAAGTATACCTACTAATGTTCTTTTAAATTGTTTATACAGTGCTTAAACAATTAATTATTCAGCGCTCAAGAATACTTTTAAGATAAATAAAACTAAATTTCCTGTATATATTTTGCCATTGGGTTCCAATCCAAGTAAGTGACAAGGCACCAAGGCGTAAATTAAAATGGTCAAGAGGTTATCCGATAGTGCAGAACAAAAATTGATTGATGGTAAGTTTTAATTATTGGTTAATATTCCAGACTGTCAAAGTATTTATTCCATAGTTATTTCGTATTGGTGGTATTTAAATTTGTTAAATTTTGTGTGATTTTGAAGCTACAAAAAAAACTATAAAAATTTGGAGACTTTTTTTGCAAAATAGAATTTAAAGTATTATTTTCTGATATCTGACCGCATAACTGACAAATTCGAATTGGAAAAAAAACTACAATTTTTCTTCTATAAATCATTGCTGGACAAAATATAACTGGTATGAAAATTTGTGGTGCTGCAAAAATTCAATTCCTAGCGAAATTTAAACCTGGTTTTAGCCTCCATTCATACGCCCCCAATTAAAAATTATTAAAGAATGAATATCAGGTTTTATAAATCCAAAATTCCACAAAACTTTTATTTAGGTAAAATATATAAATATTATAAAATAAAAGTAATTCGCTTTCTACCTATTTTCCGCAGTTATTAGTGTTTTACATATTACATGTCTAAAATAAAATTTATATTAGATACATAGTACTTAGTCAAAAGTAATATATTTATTTATTCGATAAACAAATCTTTGTAGATGATCCCTTACAGTTTATCACATTATGGATGATAGGATATAAATTGAGAAACCACATTTATGTAGTGAGAGCTGTTATTATAATTGCTGTGTCCTACCTGCAAATTTTCAATTTTATATGCATCAAAGATATAATTTTAAATAAGAATTTTACGTATCTGGAATATCTACCAGTTGTTTTTATACAGCAAAATGTAAGTAGGTAGATATTTTTAGTCTGAATTATCGATACGTTGTGAAAAATTTAAATATTTGTTTTACGTTAATCCTCTATAATCGTTCTGCCTATTGAAATTTTAACTTCTTTCTTTTTTAACGACTCAATATCTGAATTTATTCAGAAGTTTGACCATATTTTAAGCATTACCAATTGTTTGATCCTTTCTTACTTTCAGGGATGTTTTGGACTATTATTAATATTTGTTTTTATCAAGTATGTTTTTCAATATCAAGAAATTTTGTTCAGTACGTTTTGGCCCATAAGTTCCGGTGGTGAGAAGACAAAGGACAGAATATTACGAGAAAGCAAAACAATTAAATTAATGTGTGCCATTAATTATGGATTATGTATTTTAGTGTATTTATCCTTGTTTCCACTCGTTGGTGATGAGAAGCGTTTGATTTTTACAGTTATGTATTGCACAAAGTATTTCGGAAGTTGGTCGAAAGTATTGATTTTTATTTTCTACTTATGCTTATTATTGGTTGCATATGGAGTCGCATGTCCATTATTTGTAACTATTTTTTTCATCTTTCATGCCAAATTTCAATTTTACCTCATCAACGAAGACATACGCAAAATTCCAAAGGAGGATTTGTTAGGAAAAAATCGCCTAAGAAGTAAATTATTGTGCCAGAGCGCTATATACAAAAGCTTATCGGATTGTGCAAAGCATCATGCGGTTATAAAAATGTGAGTACTGATAATTGTTTTTATTAATAACAGACTGAGAGTGTAAAGCAAACTTTCTATATTTTGAAACACATCGACTTGACATTATTTTTTTCCAAATTCCAACACTGATTTTCCAAACCACCTCATTTCCTTACTGTTGCTTTTTCGTTAGTAATATACTTCTTTTGTTGTGCCTAAAGTCTTAAGCAGAGCGTAAATTAAGTGAATCGAATCTGTAACGTAACACAATCGCTTGGTTGGGATGCAGCTAGTTAGGAAACAGCTTTGCAGTTTATAGAAATATATTATAAGAAAAATAATAAAAAGTAAGATAGTAAGATGCGTGGGCAATGTTTCATTTAATAATTTTCAAAATTACGAGAGTTCTTCTCGGTAAATTTTGTATGTTGTCCGCTAATATTCTGAAATTTTAAAACTCCCAGTAAGTTCGCACCGGCGAAGAAAGGTTATAACGAGCGTTACATTGCTCGCTTCCTTTAATTTGTATAGGCAGCTTTAAGTTTTATATTTATATTGGTTTGTTAAAAAATAATGTCCTAATACGTCGTGCTAACCTCAAACACAGATTTCCCAATGTATTTGTACTAACCATGTTGTAATTTTAGGGTAACGATAACATTTTTTCGAAAATCACAAAATTTAACAATGTTGATATATGCCGTGCTTTGCGTACTGACATTTGTTTTTGCCTCTTGCTTTATTATTTTCGTAAGTATAACTTTCATTATCATTTTTGTTACAATACATAGTCATATTAATAATCCTTATAGTAAATCAATTAGTAGTGCATTAGTATCATCAATATTTTCTCTTTTATAGAATAGAATAGTAATTTACGTAACAAGTCCAGAAAATAATATTTTGTGGACGAGTAGAGAAGATTACAGGACGAGCCGTAGGCGAGTCCTGGAAGTCTGCTAGTCCAAAAAAAACAGTTTCCGGACGTGTTGCGTACACTATTTTTTCGGCAACCGTTTGGAGTAACAATCAATAAAGTACGTTTCTTTATAATATTATTTGTAGAACAAAATAAGGAACATTCTAATTCTTGTTTGAATTAATATTTATATTGAAATTCGATTAATTGCTATATTAAAGGGATTCAATTTGTTTGAAATGTTTGGTATATTTAAATGCCGGTCCATCTCGAAGGAGCCGCCAGCTCTGAGCTTTGAGAAATTCGACAAAATTGGAAAAATTGCGAAAACACGAAAACTTCAAATACTATTTCCCAACGAATAAACGCCGCCAGGCCGCCCGCCGTTCTGACAAGAAATCGAGGCTCGAAGATCCAACTTAGAACTACATCGTGAACGCACGGTCGTGCTGAGATTTTCGGGGCAGCGGGAGTAAACGAAAAAGTGGAATTTAGAAATTTCTGCTCGAATTTCTGCGTGCGCATATTATTATAATCCGTGAAATACGCACTTCCAGGCCTAGTCCGAGAAACGCATACTTCCCGGACTAGGCCGGAAAAGTGTTATTTTCTCAAAGAAAAAGCGTCCGGGAAGTGGGTACTTTCCGAACGGTTGCCGAAAGAATATTTGTTTAGATAAATCTAATTTATAAAACAATACTAGAAGATATAATTAATTTACATCAGTAGGTATAATAATGCCAGTCTTATTTTCTTTAATACGTTTCAACAATTTGCTTTTAAGTAAATTAATAATGGAATCTCCTTTAGATAAACTGGAAGACAATTAAATTTCAACAGTCGTCTATCAAATAAATATTTTTTTGTTGTTTTATTACTTACTATTATTAATGTGTAAATGATTGTATTTTCTTAGTAAATAATTTGAACAGGGTTCTCTCCAGACGTCTAGAAACGGCCGACTTTCTCGAAAACTACACGTTTCAAAAAAAAAAGTTTCGTATAAAAGTTTCCTAGTATTTGGAAATCTACTAGATAACAATATGAAATTTTCGATTTATGAAAGGTTTCAAGGTCATTTGAAAATCAACTGCTTTTTTTAATGGAATGGTGCAGATCAACTGTCAATTACTGCGTAATGTTTATCATAAACACAGATTAGGACCCTTTGGCTCGTCATAGTATTTAAAGACCACAAAATCCTCACTATACTCTGTAATGCACACGTTGACTATGGTAGAGTAACTTAATTGAAGTGTTCAAACTAACGTCCCCCAACAGTTTTACAATGTGCAAAACTTTGATAGACTTCATTTAAGACATTTTGTAATTGCTATGGAGATATTTGTCCAACCACTTCAGTGGTATTATTTCTAGATTTTCAGGTTTTGTCGCATTAACATTACTTTTTAAAAGTCCCCAAAAAAAGAAATCCAAGAGACGACCTGGGGGACAATCTATGGCACCTCTCCTGTCGATCCAACGGCCTGGAAAAGTATTGTTTAAAAACTCACAAATAATAATAGCGAAGTGTGGAGGAGTTCCATTTTGCTGCAACCAGATGTTGTGGAGATCTGGACCAAATAAATGTTGTAGGCAAGAGATAATTCGATTTTATAACAGTTGCAAATATACTGCAGCGATCTTTTGATAAAAAGAGGTTCTGTCCTGTCAAATGGTAACCACAAATCTCAGCCCAAACATTTAATTTCTGAGGACTTTCTTTCACCCAGAGAGGATTTTCATCAGCCCAGTATCTACAGTTATGATGATTAACGTTACCATTTAATAAGTATGATGCCTCATCAGAGAAAACTATACGGTTATCGAAGTTCTGAGTTTCATCAAAACGCGTCATTACGTCGCAAAAGTGTGCACCCTTCTGTCAAAATCATCCTCCGCTAGCTCTTGCATCAAATGAATTTTATGCGGATGATAATTTTGTTTTCTGAAAATTTTGAGAACCGCTGCTTGAGATATACCATGTTGTTATGCCATTTTTGATATCGAATTTTGGAGATTTTCAATTACTGACTGCAGAACTTCCCAATTTTTATCATCATTAATTAGTTGCAGTCTTAGGTGTTCCCGACCGCTGCTGCCGCGCCGCCAATCTTTCACCGTTTCAGTTTCTCCAAAACGTGATACCAATGACAAATGTAAACTATAAAGACATGGAACGACATTGTTGTAATTGAAACAAGAAGATATATAAAATGTGGTTGGACACTACCAGAGGGCGATACTGTTCTTCCTCTATTTCTTTACTGATACTACTGGTTAAATATTTAATACATTTTTTGGAATAACTTTAAAGCAATATTGTAATATATGTTTTAAGAATACTATTAACAGAGTAAAAAGAAATATTTAATTTCACCCTCTGGCAGTGTCCAATCGCATTTTATACATTTTCTTGCTTCAATTACGACGATGTCGTTCCATGTCTTTATAGTTTACATTTGTCATTGGTGATACTGTCTTCTAATATGTGACCTTAGAAATATTTGCACGATCAGGAAATGTATCACCATCATCATCGCCGTAAGATCTAATATTATCCCCGTATTTCCTCGCATGAAAGCATGCTTCCCCTCTCATTTAATTTTATTTTAATAATTTTACGAAATTTTGCTTCTCTTGTATTTACAAGAAAACGTTATTGAAATAGAGATTAAGATAATTTTAATTTATTATTATCTTGGATAAGTAGGGAGGTAAAATAGTAAATGTAACCAACCACAAACCGATAAATTTGTTATTTTTTAAATTTAGCTTATAATAACAATTTTTTTAATTGTTTTCAATTTCTATATTTAACTTTGACGGGTCTATAAATTTCTTGAGTTCCTCTTTTGTATCGTCACTATTTTTATTGCCTCTAGGTCTAATAATTATTGCTGGTAAATGTTTGTACCATCTCTTGGTTTGACTAACTATTATGTCTATCGTAATCTAATTTAGACATCTCCTAGCAGAATTACAGTGTTCATTAGAAAGTTTTTCTTCAAAATATTTTATATTATGATTTTGTAGTTCATTGACATTTTTCAGTTCTTTAATTAATTTCTGCAGGCAGGTTCATTTTCTGTTATCACAGTAAATAATAAATTTATTTTACATTTAATCTCGAGTTTAATTTCTATCATTCTGTATAGCGGAATAACACCACAATTGTTTTATTATAGGAATTTAGCCCTTCGAGCAACTGGAGAATGATTTTAACTATGGGTACTGTTATATCGTTATTTTCAACGTTCTGTATATGCGGACAAAAAATAACCGACGAAGTAAGTACATATCTATCTTTACCAAAAAACTAGGCACTCAATAATCCTCTTCAGTTTTCGTAGAGACACGGAAAGACTAACCATATACGGTAAAATCTATATCTTCATATGGAATCGTGAAAATCAAACAAAAATCTAATTAAAAAAAAATCTTGATCGTTATAATAATTTACATGCCTTGATTTGATATATACGGTTAAAACAAATAAAAAAGGATTGTTAAATTAGACTTTCATACCTTCCACACTAAAAGCAAGATGTGTCTCCAATAATCAAAAACTTTTTCTTATTTCTATTAACATGGTCTGTAGAAAATGCACCTCAAATATCTTAGTCTTCAATTCACCTGTTCGTTAAAGCAATATTTGTTGCTACATTTTCCCCATTCTTAGGTATTGCTATTTTTCAGTCAAATCAGTTTCTCGTAACTTTGTGCAACACTCCTTGGTACCTCTGGAATAAAAGATGTAAAATGGCGTTGGGAATGATGTTAATGAACAGCTTCAAACCAATAAAAATCAGTTGTTTTGGTGTTGCCGATTTGAATTATGCGCTCATATTATTGGTAAATATTGATCACTGTAAAATGAAGAGTTCTTTAATTTCTATGTTTCAGGGCGTTAGGATTATTTACAGTTTACTGGCTCTTTCCCGTAAATTTAAATAGCCTGACAAGATGAACAGAAAACAGCTACCCAATTCTTATGGAACACGCTGTAATTTTACGTACTTTGCACTACAAGTACACATTTTAAACTATTTCTCCGCAAATCAGTTTCATTATTTGTGAAACAAAAGATCCTTCTTGCTGATCTTTTGTTTTGGAGGACGACGTTTTGACACTGTAGATGGGCATGAAAATTGTACAGTACTGGCTAATATCTCAGGAATGGGTAAAAATAAAAACACTGATTTTGGAAATCGTCGTTTTTGTAAGAGATCTGCTTTCTTGCATAACTCTTGTTATGCAACCCTCCCTCACGTTCCAAGTTTTAAAAGTCTATCTTTCATTATGTCCAAGTTACTGCAAGGCAATACCTACGCGGTCTCCGGCATAATTAGGATCTTATGATGATTCAACAATAATGGCATCAAAAACGTCTTTAGTACCTATCCTTAGTTTCTATTTATTTATAATCTGGTTCCAAGTAGAGTAGAGAGAGTAGAATAAAGTATATAAAAAAGTATTGTAAAATCGATGTAACGATGAAAAATAAAGAGTTAATTAGTGATCGTCATATTTTCTTTGTTTAAGTTTTTTATTCTTTATCTTAAGTATTGCAAGCCCATAATAATGTTTGGCCTCTAAAGTATGGGACTCTTGCAAGCGTATAGCCAGCTACTGGCTATATCCAATTTTCCAACAGTTGCAGCGTAGAAATTTGGGGAAAGAACCGTTTTCTTGGTTCTGGAATGATTCAACTTCTCCATGTGGAGCACTCAGTACATTTCCCAGTTGCATGTTTGGATTGATCATGTTTACCCAATATAGCTCCCTTTAAATGCTGCAATGTATTAAACATATTCAGGAGACAGCAAATATTACGAGTCTAAAACAAGAACGGATACATAGTAATTTGTTTAATTATATAGGTACAAAATATTAGATTAACAAATAATTGAAGTCTACCAAAGACTTGCTTACCTAATTTATTTGTAATTGCGTATACTAGTACGCTCAATACTCTATTTATCATCACGCTATTGATTAAGATTGAGCGAAATAATGTCCTTTTAATAGAAGCAAATTAAGGTTTCATAATTACTAACAAAACTCGAAGGAAGATTACGTGAAGTATATATTTCTTTAACCATTGAAGGAATATATACTTCACCTAATCTTTCTTCGAGTTTTGTTAGTAAATATAATGAAACCTTTACTTCTATTAAACGGGAATATTATTTCTCTCAATTCTGACTATAACGTGATTAAAAATAGAGGACTGAACGTATTATCCAATGGGCTTCAAAAATGTAACCACCAAATTCTATTCAGATGCACTAGAATATGGTAAATCACCGGACAGAAGGTAATACCTTCCTTCATATTGGTTACTTTAAATTCAGTCTCCATATACTGACATTCATACCTGGAATGGTTAAACATTAATTTCTCCAATAAGAATATTGATGAGAATCGACTTTTATATGAGATTGTGAATTTAAAAGCGTCCGCTCAACAAACGGAGTCGGAGGAGGGGATAAATATTTGGACTAATACGTCAATTGAAATGCCATAACAAAAAAAAAAAAAAAAAACGTCAATTGAAAAAATTTTGATTTTGTGAAAAACACGCCTCCGAAGGGGTGAATTTACATTTAAATATAAATCTTTATATGAATGGTACAATTATTGTTACACTGTTTATAAATGACTTTGTTTAGGCTTTATACAAGCATAATAACAACAAACATATCCAAACTGATATATGTACTTATATGGATGTTTCATCTCTAAACATGCTATTATTAAATTCATTGGACTTTCTTTAATACATGATGAATACTGGATTAAATATCATAAAATTCAAAACGTCTAAAAACAAATTATTAAAAAAAATTTTCAACTTACCACAAAATTCATTCAATATGGTCAACAATTAAAAAACCATATTGAATGAATTTTGTGGTAAGTTGAAAAAATTTTTTAATAATTTGTTTTTAGACGTTTTGAATTTTATGATGTTTAATCCAGTATTCATCATGTATTAAAGAAAGTCCAATGAATTTAATAATAGCATGTTTAGAGATGAAACATCCATATAAGTATATCAGTTTGGATATGTTTGTTGTTATTATGCTTGTATAAAGCCTAAACAAAGTCATTTATAAACAATGCATATCAAGCAAAGAAAGAGAATTGTAAAATTGTTACACTATTACCTGCCTAAAATAAGTTGGCTCCATCCTCTTGTTACAAAATTTGAGTTTTCAAATATGAATCTGCGACTTTTGCTCTCGAGTCGTATGTGGGCAGTTTATGGCTTTATTGTTCTGATATCTTTACCTATAGATCTAGTTATCATACTCTTAGAGGCGAATACACAAGAACTCCACTACAGATGAAATTCTGTGATTAAAAAATCTTTTAAGTAGTCATTTTCACCTATATTCTAGATACAACTTTGAACAATAGACAGCTTGGTCTTACAGCTAATTATTCAGAACTATTTACTACTTTCCAGGGCGAAAATAGTGTTTTAATTGTTGTATAAAAAAAAGTTGTAAACAAAAAAAACTTGTTCTTAAACAATTTTACATATCCTCGCCGACTCATTGCGTTATTTACCCTATAATAACATCAGCGCGATCATATCGTAGCTAAACGACAGTAGGAAGAAGGGAAGCGTGACTCAAATTGTTGATATTTTCCGAAAAAATAGCGATATTCATCGAAAGGTAAACAATTTCGTCTGTTGATCTGGTACATTTTTATCACAAAAAAGTGCCCGAACCCTTCTTCCGATATTTATCAAATTCTCACTAATAAGAAATCCTCACAAAGAAATCTTAAGTTTAAAGACAGGAAGTTGTCGGCCATCAGAAGTGGAGATACAAGAAGCATTTGAAAATTTTCATAAAATCTATTATAACCCAAAGACAACTCAACCGACCGAGATGCGATAACAACTGAAATATGTCAATGACTATTTTTATAAGGTAATGAACTCCATTCCAAAAACATTTAAAAAAATTGGACTTTTTCGAGAAAAACATATATAAGAATAAGAATAATAAGAAATCCTCACAAAGAAATCTTAAGTTTAGAGACAGGATGTTGTCGGCCATCAGAAGTGGATATACAAGAAGCATTTGAAAATTTTCATAAAATCTATTATAACCCAAAGACAACTCAACCGACCGAGATGCGATAACAACTGAAATATGTCAATGACTATTTCTATAAGGTAATGAACTCCATTCCAAAAACATTTAAAAAAATTGGACTTTTTCGAGAAAAACTGCTTTTTTAGAGTTATAGACATAGTAATACAATAACTTTCGAAAGCATTTTTTACTTTAGATAAAGTTTGGTAAAAGATAAGTTATTGATTGGTGGAGCTGATTATTGCACGGTAGATTAGGTCGTGACTTTTTTGCTGCCATATTTGTTGTTCAAAGAAGTTGAATAACTCATAAATGGCATGTCCATTTCAAAGTGGAAAAATTTGTTTAATAAAGCTCAGAAATGTCTATTAGGATATGATTTCATAACGGGCAACGCAATATAAATTAACAAAACGCAAAAATGTATATACTCTGGCTAACGAATGTTAGTCGTTGCGTCACAACTGATTGAATGTATCACAGACATTGCAATCTAAATGCTGTCTTTATTGCACGCGCACTGTTTATCAAACTGAAATAGGCCCGAACGTCGTCACCATAACGCCACCTACTGAACAGAAATACGTCTCTCGCACGCTATGCGTTAGACAAAGGTGGATGCAAGTTTGTCTGAGCGTTTACTACGCGGTACTGGTTTCACTCATAGACGTTCGTTTGTGTCAAGAATAAGCAGGCTATAACAAACGTAAAGGCAAGTATACACTGAAAGTTTAGGTCAGGAGGTGACTGCCCATAATATTTCTCAACATTTTACACATATTTGCTCTTCCAAAATAGCAATACGTTAATTAATAATAATATTTAGTGTTTAATAATTTTATCATTTAACTTTTCATTGCCGCCACTGGTAGAATCGGCCGCCTTGATACATACGATTGGCAGTGATGACGCAACGACTAACATTCATTAGCCAGAGTATACTTGTATTGATATTTGAGAAAAATTCAAGTTTGCTGCTCTATTGATTTACTGGAATAGTGCGTCGGATGGGAATAGTATCCAAGACTGGTTGAAGCGTTGATTAATTGCAAATAAAAATGTTCATATTTTCCATGATCTAAAAACTAATCAATAGGGCTTATTTGACAATTTATTGGTGCACGTATACAATATAAAAAAAATGTGACCCACTTGACCGATTTTGTTCAGGTAAAGTGCTAATAAAAGCTAATAAGTATATATAATAAATACTCTATCGAAATAATTAACCACGCTTGACAAATGCCAGAAAAACAATATTCAATAATTTATTGCTAGCAATAAAAAAGAGTTTTGTATGATTTAGAGTTTAGACCATTTTGTGTTTTCATTAATATGAAATTATTATTTGTTTTTCATTATGATACAAAAATTATATAAAGTAAGCCATGAAAAACAAAAATTGTTTGCAATACAGGGGTTCTAGTCAAGATTACTAAAGGTATTGCCTGATAACTTTCGACCAATAAAAATGCAGCAGGAACGTGTCACTCGGAGGAATTAAAGAAGCGGGAGTTTTGTAATATTCAGTATTTCTACAATATTTATGCAGAATAAACATCGATATCGACTGATATTCCGATTCTTGAATTAATTCGATGGATCTGAGGTTTTCTCACGCACACCTCATACAAATGTCTGTCAGGTTTTTCCGACATGGGAGCACCCCACTACCGCACAGTTACAAGGCAACCTATACCTTTAGTAACCTTGGGTTCTAGTGATATCGTTGTCACCCGGTATATATTCATATTTTGAATTTTGATATATTTTTGGAAGTAAACAAACGCCGTACCAGTACATCAAAGTTGAAATTTTTATTTTAAACTTTTTCATAGGAACCCAATATAATGATTACCTACCTATAGATAGCTTTTAGAAATTTAGTTTTCTGGAATGCTAAATAATTACCATAATTTGATTTACGCGTAGTACATTCAAAATAAACATATACATACTAACATCTAAAATTAAAAAAAAAGGGCTTTAAAACATGTTAGATAGTTAATGACAAAAATATCAATGGCATCGGTATTTTTTAAGGCACACTAACAAGCTGCATAAACCCATCAATTTCTGGCATCGTATACGCCGTTACAAATTGAAGGAAATGGTTGTTTTGTCATGTTTATCGAACCGCAATAGCTAACGAAATTTAATTTATAATCATGTTTGTACACGATAGTTGATACAGTAAAATTAGCAGTATTTGATAAATTGCTATGTTTGCCTGGGAAATAAAGGCAGGTTATTATAATAATTGATCGGTGGTGTTGTGAAAAATAAGTAAATATATTGTAAAGTTATTTATTAGCCACTTTTACTAATATGAAAGAGACAAGGTGAAATATTCTTTAGAGGTACCCACGTAAAGATAATGTTTAGATATGGTGATTTCGAATATTATATATGTAGCAGCCAAAATAAAACCAGTCATATTCAGCAAATGATTATATGTCTAGGCATGTAATAAGTGATGGGCAGGTAGTGAAACGATCTATTTTGTGGCATGCCTGGATATTTATTAAAGACCGTTATTTAAAACAGGCATTTATTAAACTCTGATATTGAAAACAGACATTTATTAAATGGCATATTGTATTTACATTTAAGAATAGGCACAGTCCCTTTACTTTGACAAATGCAGTGAGGTTATAGTCAGTCTCGTAGTCAGAAGTGTGATTATGTCAATCGTTTTAGTTGATATTTTTATTTCGTAAACAGGTTTACAATGTACGAGTATAATAACACATGATTTGTCTTTATATTAAGCAAACAGCAGAATAAGTCATTCATAAGCCAAATCATGAAAGATAAACAAGTAGCGGCAAATGAATTATGTAAATTACGTATCTACACATTTTTGCCAGGGTTGCATGGTACCTATCTTCCACAAAGTTTTTTGCGAAAAAATTTTAGACATTTAGAAATCTTTCGCGATGATGAAAATAAATAATTCACGAGAGAACCTGTTCATCTATAGGAATGTTTGCTTTAAAAATATCAGTACGCATCACAACTTGATCTGAAACATTTCGACTTTTCTTTACGTTTTTTTGCGACCATCTGTGGACCTCAATGAACTTTTGAAACAGCAACAACTACCGATTATTCTTTTCTTGTTGATGGTATGATATCTTCGGAGGCTATTTTTCATTTTTTTGCATCCATTTCTTGGACGAATCAGATTTTCAATTTTAAGACGAGGAATTTGAATTTTATACAAATTGCAGGTTAGTTTGGAATCGTTAAACTTATTACCTGTTAATAACTTTATAAATTTTCGTTGTAGATACCATAGAGTAAATTAATTATATCCTCCTACTTCAGGTTCAATATGTTCATTCATTATATCAAATTGAGGGTGATTGTGGAAGTTTTCTGGTCCTTCGTGTTTTTATTTTCAGTTTGATGGTGCAACACTGCATGTCTGTGGCTAATGAAATCATGTGTCATAATCTTCCCTAGTAAATTTTTCAGTACGTTTGTTGCCTGCGGGCTAACCAACGGGTGAACCTTCAACTCTCTTCTGTATAAAGCCTGATAGGAACGAATGTATTATTTTGTCATTGCACGCAGTACCAATGGACCATTTACTGCAATTTAAAATGATAAGAAATAAATATATCTACTATGGCTGTTTCAAACCACAAACTATTTTCTTTCATCCATGCCTCATCATTCTTCGACATTTTGGTTGTCCTTCTATGTAGAACTTATTTATTTTTTTACAGCTGATCTAGAGAACCATTACGTCATATATGACTTCTACAACGAATTCTTTGCTATTGCCACCTCGATTGCCACTTTGAAAAATGGATCCTTGAACAAGAAACGTTTATAGATAAAAAAAGCTGATATGTCTGCCCTTTTCGTGCATCAGTGGCATAAATACAGTTATTACTTGGTAAATGATCTAAGTGAGGAAACATTTGTATTTTTCATGATAGATTGAAAATCAGTTTAATTACTACGGCAAAAATTAACTAATTCTTTGTTAGCTTATGTTTTTTTTTTGAGGTGTATTGTATAATAGTGGGAATTTAATTTAAAATAAATTTTAATTGCAAGTTGCAATATTTAATTTTTTTAAGATATACGTTATTTTATATTTACTTCCATGTGCCTGCAAGATGTTAATTTGTAGCAATCCTCAACAATTTTACAACAATCTCCTAGAGTCGCAACATAAATAATTAAATCTTCACCACATACCCGTTTCAAGATCAGGTATGCCACACTTCCAGATTTCATTATACTTTTGACTGTAATAAAATTCAGATTTAATTTTTCTGACTGAGAATTTGCTCACCTCGAGTACCTACAGCTATTATTTTCATATTTTCTTGTACTCGTTAACATGACTCATAAAATTATTCTCGTATGTGCTCTTTTAAATTAGATTTTTTTAAAAAGGGGTTGCTATTTAAAAAAATTGCCGATGAAGTCATACCTTTTATAAAAATGTTTGATGAAAATTTTTTTTTAAATAAGTAAATTGAGAAATGCATATAAAAATCGACGTGTCTGAGCGAATTTTTGTCACTTATTTTGTAACAATTTCAAGGAATTTATTCCAACCTTTACGTGCCCACTGTATGTTTAAAATATTTAACCAGGTTTAACTGCCAACAAACAATATAAGGTGACGGAGAACGATGATTTCTTCAAAATAGTCTTAAACGTTGATCAGTTACGAAGTATGTTCTCAACTTCCAAACCGCATTAAAATTTTTTCCCATTGGACTAAATTTTAAAAGGGAAGTAGATTAGTATATTTATGCACAATTATTGCAAGTTCACTTGTTATTTAAACAGTTCATTTAGTTTTCAAGCAAAAACAATAAATGACTACATGGGTGGTCAAACAGTAAAACAAGCGATGCAGATTTACAAACAATAGCGGTACCATAACGGCCTTTCTTCCAGTAACTCACAATAATACGTTTGCCTTCTCATATTTTATGCAGTGCCGTATTATTATTATTATTTGAAATACTACATCAGAAACATAAACCTTGTTTTATATTTACAGTAAATGTTAGTTCTATATTTTGAAATAAGCTGAATTTGAAAATATACATCAGAAGCGCAACTAAGCCTAATATTTTGGAAGGATTAAAAAATGGATTTTAAAACAATTTTTTGTCATGTTTTAATTCAATAAAGTAAGTTTAAATAAGTTAGTATTTTATTTAAAACAAAGATAAAACAAGAAGAAAAAATTACTTATTAAAGGCGTAAAGTCTCTTTTGTGACAAGCGAATATACAAACGATATGGTCTTTTCTCGTATTGGCCACTGCGATTTGAGGGTTCACTTCTAAAAATTTGGTTTCATCTCGCTAATGGGTATCTAACACTAATAATACACGTTGATGCGCCAGTAGTCGCAAGTTGGTTGGTATGAAAATATACATTAGTGGTTTATATCTAGAGGTGAGCCAATTGTGAAGATGCGCAGATTTTCGAAAATTATTTTTTTTCATTTAGTCGTTAGAGTAAGCTGCAAGCTGCATACTAAACTATCATACAAATACTGATAATTTCTTTAAAGATCGAGCAGACTGCGATGATTCAATTAAGGCACTAAGTTAACCACACATTTTTGCTTGAGATTAGATGACTTCACTGAAATTAGTGCAAATTACTCCAACGGGACTAATTTTATATATTTTTTTTCATGAAAATGAAATAAATTTCTTGATTGGAAAATTGCCACTTTATACTTATTACGAAGATATGAGCTATGTTTTCCTTCATATTTTATATACAATATTAGCCAATTTCAGTAAATACACAGATAACAACAGATTACAGTAATATGACGGATAATGCAACGCAAATTGACAATCATTAATGAACATTCCATGCCTAAATAATAATTAACAAATCGATAGTAGTTGGAGAGACATTGTTAACTGCTACATTGATGGCGACTATAATTACATGGGGCGTAAATAAAAGGTGTGTGAACATTCATTTTTTACGTAGCAAAATCTGAAACATGTACTTTCTACAAGATTTATTTATAAACTTTATTATTACTTTATATAACTTATTATTTACAAAATAATTGCAAAGAATATACTATAAAATGGATAACAATTGTACAAGTAATGCAATAAATCTACTATGTTATCAGATTACTATTACTATTACTGCAAAATGTCAACTACACTTGTGGTAGTAGTGATTAAGGTTGAACGTGAATGTTTTTATTATTTTCCCCAAAATAACGTGATTTTTATGTTTAAAATAAAATTTTGTTGTTTTTATTTTATCCACTTTTCTTTTATTCTTTATTTTGAAATTAAAATGCAATACTTACCTGTGTGAAAAATATATTATTTTATATATTTTAATTCATAAATATGTACGATAAAGATAAAATTTAAAAAAATAATAAACCTCGACTTACCTTAATCGTTGCTGCATTGTCTTCTAAAAGGTGATTATTGACGACGTTGTGACGTCTGTCAAAACGAAAATTTCAAAGATTCGTTCCTGTGTTTTTCTTCAAGTTGATAAAAAAAAAATTAAAATTCGGATGACTAATGATTACGAAGCTAAGAGTAGATGAGAGAGAAAGTAGATAAGAATATAGGCTTCTCTTTCCCTGTAAATTAGTATGACAACCCACATTCGATATTATGCGGCAATATCCTCACCAGCGGTATCCTAGCAGATGGATTGGACGAAGAAGACCCATTAAATGTCAACATGTTTACCGGATTTATTGTCACTAGACTTATTCTTGTATATCTGAAGGGTGTCGTTTGCAGAACATATCCGGATTTAGAATAGTGAATTATAGAGGCCCTTCGAAATATCCCGCACAAAATACATACAATTACATACCTAATTCGCATTTGACTTGAGAATGATGAGAAGGTATTTTCATTACTCTTTACAAAATTTTAGATCTACAAGATTGGTTTTTAACACCCTAAAAATGCGAAGTTACTGAACTTCAAGTGCTAGTAAAAATGATCTATTTAAGATACATCGCGACTTCGCACCGCTATTGAGGTGACGACGAAAAAAAACTTAAAATCACCATTTTCATTTCAATTCCATCCTGTTTTGAACGCATCTAGGTATCTCACAAGCAATTCAGTAATTGAAATTAAAATAGTAAAATTACTATTTATATCAAATGCGAGTCCTTTCCTCCAATGTCTTAATCACATTTAAGAACAGAACATATAAAGCTCTATTAAGATCTATTTGCAAAATTTAGATTTCAATTCCGTAATTTCTATAAATATCCCTCCCTCGTAAGACACCCTGCGACACAAATAGATGACTCGATAGATTGTTAATCAAAGCACGCCATAAGTTAATACAATGTTGAAAGTTATTCTTGACCACTTTGTGGGAATTCTTATCTGACTATCGATGTTCATTACCGCTTGATGAGGTTACCGATTGATTCCCGTTGGAGGTTTGTTTGGAAAACTCGTGGGAATTGAGCGAAACTAGACCCAAGAGTACCATGTGGACCTATAAAGCGGGCAATATTATAATTTGGGTGAGCATTATACATACATTGTGCTAAAACACCCCTAATAACCATTAAATATTTCCTGAATGGGATATGCTATATTCAAGACATAATGCAGGCCCACCTATGACCTTTTAAGCGGGTCTGAGGGAGACAGTTTTATTTTTGAGTACGGGAGGTGAATGTCACAGTTTACATCGAAGTTATTAACCATACACTATAGAAAGCCATATAAGAACTCACCAATATTAACTTTATAATTTAATCAAAATTAGTACTCAGAAAAATAAACGATAGCGTTTAAGTATACAAATATTTCTCATATGGTATGCCAAATGCAGGTAAAATCCGGAAAATATATTTAATTTTCAAAATTTGGGAATGTTAATTGTGTTTTTAAATTATAATTATTTAATTTTTGGTATAAGATTATAATCTTTAAGTAATGTGATTTTAAAAATCAACAATAGGATATACTTACTAAAATTTTCGATACGTTGGTAATATTAATTAGTAATTTGCCAAATCATAACTTTGGATATTCCATAATTCATTATTATTATTATTCGCTGCGTAAACCGCTTCTTCTAATTTTATAATTTCACTTGGGACTTTTTCACGAGTTATTTTCATGACAAGGTCGGGAAATAGGTAGTTCATGAATGAGTAGGTGTATGGGATAGGTATAAGATTTATTTATTTATTTACAGAAATTTGGGACACGCACAAGCTAACAGCCCACTAAAGCTAAGTTAACAATTAAATTAAACCATGTTCAATGTACAGCATTATAATAAATTTTAACAAAACTTTCAACAAAACAAAAAATCAAAAGGAATCAGATACTAAACTAAGTAATGATATGTATGTTTTTTATAGCATTTTTGAAGCTACATAGAGACAAAGAAAAGATATCAGTTTCAAATATATTTAAATTACCTATAAGTCCTAAACATTCTATTTAAAGGAGTTTTGCCCAGAATTTGTTCTACGAGAAAACTCGTGAAATAAAATATTACTTTTGAGATTACGAGCGGGAATATGAAAGTTTATCATAGCTAATAGATTTGGAGAATCGATCAAACCATTGATCAACTTGAACAAAAATATCAAATCTGCCAGTGATCTCCAATTTTCTAGTTATATAAAATTAAATTTATGTCTCAGTAAGGCACTATTATCCTGAGAATTATATACTCCGGTCACCTTGAAATTCAGATATCTTATGAACCTGTTTTGTACAGATTCCAATCGGAATTTGTAAACTAATATGTATTCGGATTCCAAATCATTGTTGCAAAATTTATTCTACTATGCACGTATGAAAAATAGATGGTTTTTATTGCATTTATAGATTGAAATCTTTTACATATCCTTGTGATAAAACCCATTTTGTTACACTTTGATATAACACAGTCCACATGTGCAGAAAAAGTCATTTTTGAGTCGAAAATTACTCCCAGATCTGTTATTTGTTGCACTTGTTTCAGTGAATTGGTATTGAACTTGAGATCATACATAAACGTATTTAAATTACGCGTAAAACAAATATGGTGACATTTTTCAAGATTTAAATAAAGCTTATTTTCAAGCAATAATTATAAAAAGAATCTAAGTCTTGCTGAAATAAGACGAACTGTGCTACATTATTTATTTCAGAATAAATTTTAAGGTCTTTCCCATATAATAAAAACTGACAATATTTGAAGCAAGTGTGAATGTCGTTTATATAGATCAAAAACAGTAACGGTCCCAAGTGTGATCCTTGGGGTACTCCCGAGGTAACTATAAGTACGGAGAAGATTTATAGCCATTGACCGTTACTATCTGCGACCTATTATAAACATAAGACGTGAACCATCTCAGAAAATCCCCATGTACACCGATTTCAGCTAATTTAGATATTAGTATGTTATGATTTATTTTATCAAAAACTTTGTTGAAGTCATTGTACACGGAGTCCACCTGAGTTTGGTAATCCATAGCATTAACAATATATTTGGAATATAGTACAAAGTTTGTTTCGATTGACCTCATTGGAAAAAAAATCATGCTGCTCCATTATTATTGAAGTTTTAACCGCACTAAATAAATAATTGAAGCCCAAACATTCAAAGACTTTGCAAAAAATACTTAGTTTACAAATAGGCCGATAGTTTACTACTAAGTTTTTGTCACCCTTTTTGTGAATGGGAACAACATAGGCTAATTTCCATATTTCCGGAAATTCGCATTCCGAAAATGATTTACTAAATAATAAGGTGAGCGGTTCACAAAGACTCAGAGCACAATTTTTAACAAAATAAGAAGGAATCCCGTCCCTTTTGTTTTCGTCTAAATGAACTAAGATGTTTAGAACTTCATGCACATTTACTCTGACACAATTAATTCTGTTGTTTGTTATTTTTAAAATTTGTTACAGTTTGGTCATATGGCTCATAAACACTTTGAAAAAAATCAGAAAACAATTCACAAATTCCATTGCCATCTTGTGCACATCTGCCAATAAATTGCATAGCACCTCGCACTTATACCGGGTGCTGCATTGTATTTTGACCCTTTTTAAACCTATATAACTTTTGACCTAGTTCAGATAATGAAATGCGGTTATCGCCAGTCTTCTTCTCACTTTGATAAGTCTTTTCCTGAGTACCCGTCTTTTTTGCTCCCTTGTAACCGGAAATCACATATATGTATAGCATATTTTCGGTGTGTCCTGGTTAAGTGTTAGAATAGCTCTAAGCTAAACTTCGCCAGGACGTTAATATAAATAAGTCCATAAAAAAAAAAAGAAAAAAAAATACGACGGCAACATTGTTATTTCAAATGGGACGCGCTGTATATTCTTTCACAGTTGTAAAGTCCATCGTGTCCCTTTTCCGAAAAATCCATATTTGTCATGGAAATTATACAGAGTATTACAGAGTGATGGTTTTATAAGCTTTATAAGAATACTGCGTTTTATCGAAATTTTACGAAAAAAAATTATTATTCACAAAGTAGACTATGTGGGTGGTAATAGCTATTAACATATCTAGGAATGTTATGACTATCATAAATGCCGCAGATGTCGGTTTGAAATCCGAGCTCGTAGAGCGAAGATTTTAAGACATCTAAGGCTGTTATGATTCATAACATCCGTGATTTGTTTAATAGTTTATCGGTTTCAGAAAATAAAGACATTATTAATAGATATTACCTTTTGATATGCTCTTATTAATAACGTTTTCATTTCATTAGTTGGTCAAGTCTGTATGGGTTGATTTGTCGCCATGGTTACAGTTATATTTTGTTTGTTTTTATTTGTAACCTTTTATCATATTACATAAATGTTTACATTTTTAATGTCACAACGGCTACATAAAAATGGACCTTGGATTGCCTGAAAATACATTTCAGTTGGATTTCAGTATTTAATTATTATTGTTTGTGGAGTTTTCTGTCTGTTTGTATTAATAAATAGCCCTATAGTTTCATTATTTATTATTTCATCTGTTGACAGTTATTGACAGATCTGTATTGTAATATTACCGTACAAGCAATAAATATAACTGTACAACTTTAGTTATGACTTATTTACCAGCCTACTTTTGCATATGTAAACAAAGGATTAATATCCTGAAACCGATAAATACTATATGGTACTTTTCTGCAAAAGAATATAATACCTACTGTAACATTTTAGTAGGACCGCATAGGGATTTTCGTGGGAATTAAATGATTAAAGCTGGCAAGATATTTTTTATGTTTAATTATTTCATACTAAATATAAAAATGTTTCTTGCCACCCTGAGATACGCGTTGTTCACCCCTACCATCCCCTTAAGGGTGGAATATTTCAAATGGCTATATCTTGTAAACGAATGAAGATATAAATTTCGTTCTTACGCCAAAATGTTTGTCTCTTAGCGTAGAACAAAATAGTTTATTATAATTTTCTCGTAATTTTGATAATTTCAAGAATTAGACGAAATAACACAAATTTTTTTATATTGTTCTAAATTTTTACCGACATATTGCGCAAACTGCAGCTTTTAGAAAAAAAGTTCTAAATGATAGTTATAGTCCACACTTTTAGCTTTCGAATGGTATATATATACTTCCCATTTTAAAACAATCCTAGGTCGAGAAATCATCGAAAATGTTAGCTGGTGTATAGGTTGAGTATGTATATTTACAAAATTGCAACGGTTTCTTGTCGAAATAAATTTATTTTACATTGAACGGAACTTTACATTTTAAACATAAATAAAATTCCTTTTTGTATTTTGACAAATCACGCACTTGGAATAATTAAAATGCATTGAAAGTTTTTTTTTTATTCACTTATTTAACGTCGGCCTATTTCCGCTACCAGGGCCTATCACCGACGCCAGGAGACGAGCAACCCCCAACCTGGAAATTTTGCCGAACCTCTTATCTTACTAAGAGTAGGGATTTTTTACTTGCCTAACATTTAATAGACAAGGGACCGACTGCTTTACATCCTCTCCGAAGGATGGTATATCCTCAATACACCTCTCGCCTACAGTTGTATTGCTTCTGCGATATAGCTGATATACAAACCGCTAGAAGTAGGGAAACGAGACCGCGTCTTTCCGTGGATAGTCACCATCCAAGTACTGAACGCGATAGCTGTTGCTTAACTTCATATCGCTATGAAGTGAGTCCAGTCAGTCCTCCGCTCGCTGCCCACCACAATGAAAGTTCCATCACTGAATTATCGGTCACTATTGTTACACAATAAACAAAGCGTTTTGTATACGGCGACGGTGTCTCACGAATTTAGAGCGGTACACGAAATGTTAAATCGTTAAACGAGTCGAAAAAATAATATTCAAAGCGAGAAACTCGGTTGCCTTGCTGAGGTCCGTGGATTACAAATTTGTTGTTAATTAATGGCGATAAACAATTTCCGAGAAAATGTTATTCTTCACGAATAAATCGAAAAGTCGAGCGGCAAATTCCTAGGTAGAAGACGAGTCGAAAAAATAATATTCAAAGCGAGAAACTCGGCTGCCTTGCTCAGTCCGTGGAATCCAAATTTTTTGTTTATTAATGCGATAAACAATTTCCGAAAAAATGTTATTCTTCACGAATAAAGTGAAAAAGTCGAGCGGTAAATTCCTAGGTAGAAAAATCCACGGGCCTTAGCAAGGCAACCGAGTTCCCCGCTTTAAATATTATTTTTTCGACTCGTTTTCTACCTAGGAATTTGCCGCTGGACTTGTTCGATTTATTCGTGAAGAGTAACATTTTTTCGGAAATTGTTTATCGTCATGAATATTTTTTCTCAAGTTACTTGCCGCACATGCATTGTCGCATACATATTTTGGTTGATCTAACCAGAATTTAGTTGGATCAACTGATGCGCATGGTTGAATAGTCTTGAACATCACGCATTGACAGAGTTGAGACAATGATTTGAGAGTCGGGTGAACTGAAAATCAATTATTTAAACAAATTTTCAGTCGGACCAACTCTAATTCTGAAGATTCATCGACGAGATGCGTTAGCTTATTTTTTTCAATGAATAAGTTTATCTCAAACCTTCTGTTTTGCTTTTTGGGACTTTACAATCGAGAAAATAAGTTTCCCGATTATAAATCGAGTCCTACGATATTTTGCCTATAGCCATTGTTCTACGGCAAATAAACGGCAAATTTTAAGCTAAATACATTTTTTTTAATAATTTTTTAAATAGATGACCTACTAACTTCATATGAAGTTATCATCTCATACTTTTTAAAAAATAATAGCGACAAAATTTTCCCTTTCACGGGTAATTAACGGCTAAAAAACGGCAAATGATTATGCTATACTCAGTCCGATTTACAACAGTTGACCTGCTAACTTTATATACATAGTAGAGGTATGTATAAATTATGATAATAAGACAATGGGCACGCTCCAAAGTTTCCTAATAATCGGCTACCTGTCGCGCCCGCGCCCTCCCCCAAAAGCGACCGCTGCGATCCTTATGCATTTCGCGTGGTTAGGTCTACTTTCAACCAATTTAGTGAGATTTTAAGGTACACAAGTGCCGTAATGGTAAAATTGATTATACCGTTAGATAGGTAAAACTTTAGTGACCAAATTTTATTTAAACAATTTTTGTGATCGAGTGAGTTTTATTAGACAAAATCGATTATAAAATACAATGGTGTCGACAAATAAAGTTATTTTTTTTAATAACTTTGTTAGGAATAAAAATTGGACAAAAGTGCTAATGACCTTTTCTGTTCCTTAGTAAAAGATTGACAGCCCATTAAAAGAACTAACTTGCTATCTTTAAGGGTTCAAGAGATATAGCCTATTAAAGAGTTTACCCCGTAAGGGCCGTCAAGGGTGAGGGATGCGTAATTGGGGGTGGCAAGAAAAGTTTTTCTATTGACAAATGCATATCCTAACATATAAAATGGATGCCATTCTTTAATCATTTAATTCTCACGAACCCCCTATTTGTGGCCCTATGCGGATACCTACTATTTGCTTTCACATTGGATAATTCAGATGCTTAGATTGCACTTAATTAATATAAGAACGGTTTTAGTTGATCTTAATCTTTAGAAATTGGAACAATCAATAGTGATAGCAATATACTCGAATTTAAAGGGTTTGTTTTAATAATTATTATTAGTACCTACCACATGTTTATATTTCAAAATATGTCCTAAATACAAAAATGCATTTCCATTTGCACTACGAGTAGTACTGTTATTTGATATCATAAGTACCATTACAAATCAAGTTGAGTATTTAATTTTAAAACTAAAATATTTTTAAGTGTGTAACTCACGGTTTATTGTCATAAGTTAATGGCTTTTTTTTAAATAAAAATTTCACTTATACCTACAGATGGTAGATATAAAGTTATGTCATATAAGTAGAGGTATCTGTTTTTTACGAGAACAAGAATAAATAAAAGAAATTCTTATTCCGTTGGTTTTATTGTTGACAACATTATAACTAATAACTAAATTTAATATTAAGAAGACTATTTATTTAATTGGTTCGTTCTTCGTTAAGGTTTTACATTCAGCTGTTATTATATTATTATGTTACCGAGAACAAAGTATGTCATATAGTTTATATGATCTTGTTGACATAGGTTTAAATTACATGCCATTATTACTATTACGTTGTATACTTTTAAAGTAACTACAACCACAGACAGTTTTCTTAAATGTTGTCAATCAAAATTACACTGATCAATACGTCCCCTGCCTCAGTTATAATAAGGAATGAATCAATAAATTGCCATCCATATAGGTATAACTAGTATGCTGTATGCTGCCAAACTATGAAAAAATTAATTATCTTGGTACGGAAAAATCTTCTCGATTTAATTTTGTGTCAAAATTGTGAGCATGTGTCTTAGATGACAACATGGGTCGCTCGAACCTTTGTAAATTATTTTAATTTCTAGTCGAACCTTATCAATTTTTAATTACAAGTTAAAAAAAATAAGTTAAAAAAATATTATCTAATATATTCGATAAGAATTATTGTGAAAGATTTTACGTGGGACTGTCTCTATGGCCAACAATTCAACTTGCAATATTTTCTAAGTGAAGTTTTGATAGGCCATAGATGAAAGGGGCGTGACCCTTGGTGTAAATGAGTTTTGTTTGTGTAAATATTTTGTTTACCCTTGATATTCATTTTAGTTTGATTTTATTTGTTTAGTCTTGAGTTTCGAAATTCCCAGTATAAAAATAATTTTATTAAATTAAGACTTAGCAATAATTTTTAATAATATTTCGTAATAATATATAGGGTACATTTGATTAAGTAGGAGCTAAATCCAAAACATGATCACAACTCAAGTAATTGTCTGTTATTTATATGCTTTCATCCATGTATGTACGCTATAGTATAGTCCGTGCGTTTTTTGAGGGGACCTATTTTTATGATCGCTATTCATTTTTGACATGTTAAGGATGTAATTTAGCGTGGGTGCCATTTTTAAATTTTTGCCGTTTGATCGCCATTTTGAAAAATTGCAGCTAGCTGGCCTTCGCGTTACGTGAAGATACAAATATCTCCCAAAATACTTGGTCAATTTTCAAGTTTAAGGTGCCGGTAAATAGGTACTACTCTATATGTTTTTCAAATGATTGAATTTGAAAACGAAGAAATAAAAATATACGAATATACGAAACAAAAAAATATACGAAGTCGCCATCCTCAAGCAGTAGCGTTTCACTTAATCATCGATATTTAAAGTGAAAAAGCGTTGATTAACAGTACCAAACATCATGAGGAAAAACGTCGGATGTAGCCATACACGTTCGTCCCAAACGTTTATCCTGTTGCCGATCAGAAAATGCCCTCAGGGAATTCGTGGCGTTCATTTGTGTCGAAGCCTTGCAACAAACAGCGGCTGCAACAGTTGAACAGTTCCTTCTGAATGAGTGGCAATCCTATGAGTACAATTCTTACGGGTATTATACCAAGGATCTTCTCTGCTATGATCTCACATCCGGCGAATGCGATCCCCGGTACGAAGCACCGTGGTCATGTGAAGCTGATACCAGGGCGTTCTTTCTTCCAAACAGCATAGTTAGGCGAATCTCATCCAATTGTTCTTGATTGTCGCTCGTTGTTTTCAGATTGAGACAAAGCATGTGCTGCTCTTGGAATCTACACATTTACCGGTTGTGATACGGTAGAAGGTTTCTTCGGCATGAGGAAGATCGCTCAATGAAGGAGATTCTAAAGCCAAATAATATGACATACTTCGAGATAATACAGCAACTTGGAGTTGAAGAGGAACTATCCGATGAATTGTTCGATCAACCGCAATTTTTTACGATTAGGATCATAATGTACTCATTCAGCAAACACTTGTGCGAAGTCCGAGCGCATACATGGCAGCAATTGCGACATTATTATTCTTCCAGGTTGCCTCCTGACGAAAACTCATTTAGGCAACATAGTCTTCGAAGTCACTTGCAAGCTTATGAATATAAGAATGCAAAACGTGCAAAATGGCTGCTCATTCCTAACTTTGGATGGGACATCACGATGGATTGAGACTTCTCACGCATACCATAACCCCACTTCCAAATCAAATTCATTTGCCCCAATCCAACGACCTTCTTGAGCTGGAATCTGCCGTGGAAACAGAGGCTGAATAAAGCATGAAAGAGGAAGTAAACGAGATTGTTTATGATTCATCCATGGAAGACAGCGATATAGACAAATATTTCAGTGATTGATTGTGTGATTATTGTGTCTTTCATGTACTACGAAATTGGTTTTGTACCTTTCACGTTATTTTTAACTGTGTTAATACAGAATATTTATCCTATAATTTCTACTTTCATATTAAAAAAATTTTCCAAATACAATTATTGCCTTTTTTTTTAATTTGTTCCCTTTTACATACCTACTAAGACGTATAGAGTAATTCAGTATCTATCCAACGGTGACTTAAACGACGAATTAGTTAGGAAGATTTATTTATTTTCTCATGTCGTGAAAACTAACCGCCATTTTCCAAAATAAAGCCAAAAATTTAAAAGTGGCACCCATGCTAAATTAGGTACCTCCTTAACATATCAAATATTAATTTCAGTAATAAAAAAAGGTCCCCCCTAAAACGGGTACGGGTTTTGATATCTCGACCGTACTAATAGTATCTACCTATAAGTTTTCATAAAAATTAAATCTGAAAGAAAACTTCAATTCGATAATTATATAGAATCTCATTAGATATGCCTACAGAAAATACCTACAATTTAAATATTTTCTTTCTTTTGCAGACGTAAGCTCGGAACAAATGCTGGTACAACGTTTAGCAGAATTGCAAGTAAAGCTGCAATATTTGGATTCAATGTACCGTGCTCGGCAAGAAGATCTCCAGCAGTTAACTCAGCATATTGACCAAATAGGAATTCCAACCGACAACTCGTCCGCCTTTACCCTGCCGCCTCATGAACTTCGACCCGAAATCAAACAATTAATTAAGAACATGTCGGGGATGCACGCGGCCACGGGGGTCAATCCTCCTATAATGTTACGGCTTCCCTCGTCATACCACTTCCTTCCTCATTTACTAGATGATCCGTCTAGTTTGAGGCTGGCTTATTTAATGTCCAAAAATAGAAATGGGGTTTCCGTTGTTATGGGTGTGCCGACTGTCAGAAGGGAGAAACAAAGTTATTTAATGGATACTCTGCAGAACCTTATAGAAGGGATGAGCCCGGAGGAAGCAAATGATTCACTTATCGTTGTATTCGTAGCTGAGGTGAGCCATAAAATTACATTAGTTGTAAGAAATAATTTGACAAAAGTTAATTAATATGCAATTTTTTAAAATAAATGTTATGTTATTTATTAGTTTTTTATTTAATTACAGAAGCAGCAATTTTGTCGAGTGATTTCGTATTCTTATTTTGTTTTACATGAAAGATGTGTTATAAATCTATTACAGTTAATATTTTCTCATGTTCCATTCTTTCATGGTAACAAACTGCCCTTCATTTACTAAATGTACGGAATAACAGTCAAACAAAGCTAATTTAAATAGTGGACTATAAAATTACTTAATAGGGCCCGCGGGCCATGAAGTTGCACTTAACGCCCGCATAACCGGGCGATAAAGTACTCTTTAGCGCCCGGTTATGCATAAACGAATATTTTTTTAATCACTAATGTGTCCTATTTCTGCTCCGAAGGATGGTATATCCTCAATACAACTCTCGCCTACAGTTGGATAGTTTCTGCGATATACAAGCCGCTAGAAGTGATGAAACGCGTCCTTCTTCGACGGCCCCCATCCGAATATTGGACACGCCTACCGTTGCTTCACTTTCGTATTCGATACGAGTGTGTCAAGTCGCGGACCTCCGCTCGCTGCCCCAAAGCGATTTTAGACTATAATATTAACAAATAAAATTGTTGGAAAATATACTGGGGTGGCTTTTTTCTAGTTTTATAAAAAAATATTTTACGATGAAACGTTTCCTAAAAAAAGAATGAATATTGTCTTAATATCTACCTATTTTATGTTCACATAAATTATATTTTAATATTATTTTCAAAATCTTTTGATTGAATTTCAGCCCACGAAGGTAGGCGCGTTACAATTCATGGCCCCAGGGGTGCCGTGAGTGAGGGAGGATTGAAAGTAGGTCTCATTAACATTGAAAGACAGGGAAATAGGATTAAGACGAAATATGGTTGAAGCGTGAACTTTTACAATGTGATTTATAAAGGATATACATCATTTCAGCCAGCAGTCTCAATATAATTGTTTTTAATCCATTTTTTTAGTTGATAGATAAGAAGTTTTCAATACCTTTACAGAATTGATGTCGTCAATCCTGGTGCACTTGGCCATTAACTGAAAATTAAGATTCATCTTAGTAATATTAATAAGAATTTGTGTCCAAAATAATTTTTTAGTTTAATTTGTAAGGGCGAAAATTGAATTTGCAGAAATGTTCCTTTAAATTTTATTATACCCGGTGCCCCATTATATTTTGACCCTTGTTAAACCTGTATCACTTTTTAACTAAACTGGTGCACAATTGAAGTAGATATTGGAAAAATATGAGCAATATTTGGGCCTCAATATTGGATTTAGATGATTAATCTTGATACGACTTTTTGTGATCGTTCTCAAAATTCATTGTCCTTCATCCACCGTAAATATATTTTTTAATTGTAGGTGCTTCTTTTATCTACAGGGTGATTATCCAGACCCTTACATTTATATTAAAATTCATCGTTCCCCCAAATCCCTAAAAAAAATTTGGAATTTTTTAAAACATGTGCATTATAATTTCTAAGTAATTCTAAAGAACTAATTCGAAGACATTTTTTATAGCTTTGTTATTTTTAGAGATATCATTTGTTATAGAGAAAATGGCGAATTTTATACATTTTTATACAAGTGAGCAAAAAAAGACGAACTGCTGGACAATTGAAGCTGACCAAGCGAATTTTTGGGTTGCGAACGGATAAAGATATCGATGCGCGGTTTGCAGAATTTGAAAGAGAATTTAATTCTGAAGAAGCCTGTTTATTCCGATTTTTTTGGTTTCAAACATTTCACTGTCTACAGGGGATAAAAGAAAAGTATGTTTTTTTAACCAAAGTTAAAGTACCGGGTTTCCACAAACATTTTTAATTTTTTTGATTGGCATTTTTCTGGTCTTTTGTTTATAAGGAAAAAACAAATTTCTCAAATTTTTGATACCCAGCAGTTTAGTTCAAAAGTTATATAGGTTTAAGAAGGGTCAAAATGCAATGGGGCATCCGGTATTTACATGACACACAAATGTTTAGGGTCAAATAGCATATAGCCCAGGGTCGATCTGAAGATTTATATAGGAAACCTTGAACAAATTAGAGACAAGCTGAAATTTGGTTATATAACTTTGTATTGGGGGTCCTTAAAATACCACCAAACCCCACCGGTAATCTGCCGTGCCTGTCACCCCTAAACAACCCCCGAAAGGGGTGAAAATCGGACTTTTTTTAGTTTTTTGTCAATATCTTAAAAACAAAGCTATATACGAAAAAATATGAAGATAGAAAAATTAAAGAGCATACAATTTCCTATAAAGTTACGTTTAGCAGATATATTTTGCTTTACCAGTGGTGGAGTTATCGTATTGTGAATTCCAGTATATTTTAACAAAATACACATTTCCCACAAAATAATTACGTTACATTAATATATTTTACGTTTTTTACACCAAAACAGATTAAAACTATAATAATACATAAAATATGAGTTTTTTATGTAGTAAGTAGCACAGTTGCTGTTTCTTAAATAAAGTAAAATACTTACAGGTTATGTTTAAGTAAATGAATGTAATGTACGTTTTTAATTACTTATCCAATATTCCAATATATTTTATCTGCATGTTGAGATGTCGTCTTCCGCCTGTAAATCCTCAACTGCCCTATTAAAACAGGTTACGACATCAGCATGCACTTTTGCAACCACCTGATGAACAATTGCAAACAATTTGTTTGAGGAACCCTTTGGGGTCTATATCTTGATCCATCTGGACTGGAGAGATTCCGGAATCACTAGAAATTCATCCCCAGTCCTGGAGTGGTAAGCTATTATTCAACCATGCTTGAACCTAAAAACTAATCATACATGTAAATAAAATATGTATGTAGAGTTGCTGGATGAAATGTCCTATATGCATGGTACTGAGCTGCATTTATGATCGGTGGAAGTGAAGCCAGATTAAAATCTTTATTTAAACTTTGCTTTGCACATACTGCTGGTAGAGAATGTATCTGACGTTATTCAAATCGGTACTTGTTCTATTTTTGACGTATACGGAAATAAAAAATGTCGAAATAAAGGTCCTCAATCTGTCTTTGGATATAGTTGGATTGTAAAATTCTTCAAGAAGGTCAACCAACTTCTTCTTTTTCACAGTATTGACCAAATTAATTTTTCCCCTGGTAAACAGGCCAGATGTAGTATCACATAATAATAATAATAAAAAACGTCTTTATTGATGGGCGAAGTTTAGTACAAAATACTATTCTTACACTTTTTTATTTATTTATTTAACATTTATTAAAGCTCCCAACTTATGCTGCAACTTTGAAGTATTAGTAATTTTATTTGGTTTCGAACTTCTTCCTGGGCGTAGCATATACAAATTTTGTTTAGCGTAATGGAGTCGTATCGAGAATATACGAAGAGAGCATACATACAGGGGCGAATGGCGACACGGGAAACTACTCAGTTGCCTTGACATGCGGTATGTCCTTAATATTATTAATATAAAAATAATTCCCCTCAATTCGTAACAGAAATTCACGGATATTTAAAATAATTATTTTGTTACATTTAATAGGCACGTAAAATGTTAAAGTTCTCTTAGCTAATACAAAATAATGTATGAAATTAGAATATAGTACACCACTGGTATGTTTTTTATTTCTAATTTATTGATGTAAGAATGTATTAAATGTATTTACCAAAATATCCATATACATTGTTATGTATATTTAATGTCAAAATCCAATAAGTAAAGGCTAGAGAATATTTTTACAAAATACCCAATTATTAAAAATATCATAACTCCGCCACTGGTAAAGCAAAATATATCTGCTAAACGCAATTTTATAGGAAATTTTATGCCCTTTAATTTTTCTATCCTCATATTTTTTCGTATATAGCTTTGTTTTTAAGATATTGCCAAATAACTAGAAAAAGTCCGATTTTCACCCCTTTCGGGGGTTGTTTAGGGGTGACAGGCACGGCGGATTACCGGTGGGGTTTGGTGGTATTTTAAGGACCCCAATACAAACTTATATACCAAATTTCAGCTTGTCTCTAATTTGTTCAAGGTTTGACTGGATCGACCCTGGGTAATAAGCATAATAGTTATTTTTTCTTACTTACCTTGATTTTTTTTTGATAGGGTTCTTCCTCTAACCAACACGTACCTACTTACAGTTTAAAGTTCAATTCGATTGAAATACGATTCCTTCACCCAGCGGTTCCTACAAGTATAAAAACTTTTCTTTTCTTTTTATCGATAGCAAACAAGTCTCTCATAATTTTTAGGACGAGGTCTTTAAAATTATTTACGGTGTTTATTTTTGGCATTGATTACACATTTTGCAGATCTCCCTCTTAATTAACTACATCAAATTGGTGTAACGGAGGTAATTTGATCATTACATATCATTATCAATAAACGTCACGGCTAAAAAGCCAAGATTAAATAATTGGTTTTCTCACCATTAGAAATGTCTGGTTTCTTATACCGTAACTCCGGTGTTAGATTACTGAGGTTATGGTATACTCTCATTGATATTTGAAATATTACCTATAAATTTAATTCATAACCGCAAATACTAAAAATCTTGAACTTAATGTAGCAAAGTAAATTATTTCTCTTTGCTAGGAAGTGAAACCAGTGCCGTTGTATTCGTTATGTAAAAATGCCTTTAAACTATTTATGTGAATAAAGTGTATTTAGTTGTATATTATTGACTTTCAAAACATGATATTTAGGTATTATATTGCAAGAAACTGTTCTTTGCTACTGCCTGTAACTTTTACAAAACTGATGAAATTTCGACACGGTGAAAATAAAAACAAATGAAACCGAGTAAATTATGGTTTTTAAAAATACGAAAAAATTTCTACTAGGTAATAAGGGTCAAATATTATTATTTTCTAATTATTTATAATTTAAATACAGTCCTTATTTACTACAAATTCACATATCTCCTCAACTCCATCGTCAATTAAATTGAAAGAAAGTAGAAAATTTAATCGGTATGTTGTAGTAATTGAAATTAGGAAGTGTATGAAATGTGGGCGTTAACTACCAGTGGGCTATATTGGTTTGCTTCTCTTTCATATTTGTTGAAATCATTTTAGGAGAGTATATCTTTCAACGTCTTTATAGTTTGTATGTGTCATTGATTTGGATTTAATTGTAAAGAAAGATCAATGTTTGTTTAATTACTAGCAAAATAGCAAGTAATTTGAATATTACGTAGCATAAATAAATATAGAGAAATTGTATAGGTATAAATGTTACCTCTGAATTTCCACGGACGATACCCTATAAAATGTTTTTCAGGAAAAGTTGCAAGAGAAAGGTGAAATACAACTTTCCGTTGTTAAAACCGAGT
This sequence comes from Rhagium mordax, assembly GCA_963680705.1. Lineage (NCBI taxonomy): Eukaryota > Metazoa > Arthropoda > Insecta > Coleoptera > Cerambycidae > Rhagium > Rhagium mordax. Next base: position 80,690,824 of record OY796656.1, read on the forward strand.
ATTGTAAGCTGTAAGTAAGGTTGGAAAGTCTGTTAATTTATTCTATTATTGCGGCAAAGTTTAATTTCGGGAAGTTGATTGTTAAGGAAAGAAGGTATTGGGTTTACTTTTCCACCCATATTTCAATTCTTGTCACGTTTCTTGTTAATCTAACTAAACGGGCAGATTACTCATTAAAATTTTGCACAATAAATGTACGCCATTATTTACATAAAAAACCACCATTTTCCAATTACTCGACCTTAAACTTTGCTTATGGTTTGCTGGCTCATGAATATTAGAACCACAAGATGCCATTTTGCATATTTAATAGTGGTTGTTATTTTTATATAGTAAGACGTAAAACGTTATACAAATTCGAAAAAAAAATACTGGAAGGTATTTAAAAAAAATCGAGGGACAGAAAGATTTTTCCTTTAAAATGTGCAGATTTGGACATGTAATAATACAGGGTGATCCAAGTTGAAGGTATGACGTCGTCATACTAAAAATCAACGATTGATTATTTATTAATAAATATCAAATTCTGCCACATTGTCGTCAAATGTCTTGGCACCCACGACAGATAGACCCATGATACATTTACATCAGTGAAATGCTAATACATACATGGAGCTTTGTTTTGGTACCATCTATTTGACAAAAATTATAAAAAGTGCATTAGACGTTTTTTAACTAACAATACAAAATTGCGATTTAGTTACATCTTATAACAGTAGCATAAACTAGAGGTTGTTTGATCATTTTTGGCACAAACTAGTTCACAAAACGCTGTTCCGTTATGTCACAGTAACCCCACAAATTTAACGTGTCTTCGGCAAAAACCCTCGCAAAAACCGGTATCGACCCATCGCAGACCCATCAAGTGGCATATCATTTGAAAGGAGAATCCGATTATGTAAAAATATTCTATTTAGAAAACTATTAAGTGTATGGCGAAGGATCACCCTGTATATTTTTAAATCATACACTTTTGTGCCCGGCTTTCCTATCCTTTATAAGAAAGCCAGAATATTTGGACAAAGCAAGCTAAGATACCCTGTATAATCAAATCTATGGAACATACAATGCATCTTAATCGAAGATGAAAATTCTCCACACAGTGTTTGACGAACCGTGTAAATATTTTATTTGCTAACGATTTGAAACAGACGCTGTCACTTTTTTTTTAGTCCTTCATTTGACACTATGCTTATCTCAACCCTAAACATGCATGTTTTATTGAATATAAACAGATATATCAAGTTAGCACTACCACTTTAAAATTTTTAAATCGCTTTCGCCCCATTAGTAGCTTTTTTGTTGCGATTTTGTTGCGGAAAGAAAAAATTTGTAGCTCTTCATTTTTTAAAAATAACCTATGGTAATGCTAACTTGACAGTCAAGATAGCATTACCACGCACAAAAATCGATTTAAAAAGTGCAAACACATTTGTTTATCATAAAAATAATTTGTTGCGAATTTGTTGCGCACGACTACCACGAATAAATTAATTTTAAAAAATTTCTTGTTCAATAATTCCTGGTGATGCGAATTGGATAGTCAAGATAGCATTAAAACTCATGAAAGTCCCTTTAAAAAATGCAGAAATAATAATTTTAGCATGGAAAAATTATTACAAAGATAAAACACAAAATTTGCAATAGCAATAAAGAACGAAATTTTCAGATAACAGGTTTAAAATGATTTTGTGGATAAAACGTAGACTTATGTAATTTATATTGAGAACATTTTGTTGTTTAGTTGTAGAAACTATTTATGCGAAAACTTTATTATTTCTCGGTGCAACAAATTCGTACACGATACGCCACAGTGTATTGAAGTGAAAAACACATGGAGAAATTTGCATTTGCGAAGGTTATTCGTAGGGGTAGTACCAGGTTGCTATGATAATTCACGATTTTATCGAATTTTGCGAAAACTTTTTTCGCAACAAATTACGTCTCGGCGCAACAAATTCGTACACGACCCGCTACAAATTCTCAAAATGAAAAACGCAGGAAAAACGCATTTTTAACATTTTTTCAAGGTGGTAATGCCAGGTTGCGCTGGAATATCGAAGTATTCTTTATTTTTGCGAACAATTTTTCCGCTACAAATTCTATCTCGGCGCAACAAATTCGTACATGACACGCTACAAATTCTCAAAACGAAAAACGCAGGAAAAAACTCATTTTCAACGGTTTTTCAAGGTGGTAATGCCAGGTTGCGCTGGAAATTCGAAGTATTCTGAAAAAAATTTTTCGCAACAAATTTTATCTCGGCGCAACAAATTCGTACACTACAAATTCTCAAAGTGAAAAATTCTGGAAAAAACTCATTTTCAACGGTTTTTCAAGGTGGTAATGCCAGGTTGCGCTAGAATATCGAAGTATTCTTTATTTTTGCGAAAAAATTTTCCGCTACAAATTCTATCTCGGCGCAACAAATTCGTACACGACTCGCTACAAATTCTATCTCGGCGCAACAAATTCGTACACGACTCGCTACAAATTCTCAAAATGAAAAACTCAGGAAAAAATTCATTTTCAACGGTTTTTCAAGGTGGTAATGCCAGGTTGCGCTGGAAATCCGAAGTATTCTTTATTTTTGCGAATAATTTTTTCGCAACAAATTTTATCTCGGCGCAACAAATTTGTACACGGCACGCTACAAATTCTCAAAGTGAAACACGCAGGAAAATCTCATTTTCAACGGTTTCTCAAGGTGATAATGCCAGGTTGCGCTGGAAATTCGCAGTATTCTTTAATTTTGCGAAAAATTGTTTCGCAACAAATTTTATCTCGGCTCAACAAATTCGTACATGACACGCTACAAATTCTCAAAGTTAAAAACGCAGGAAAAAACGCATTTTCAACGGTTTTTCAAGGTGGTAATGCCAGGTTGCGCTGGAAATTCAAAGTATTCTTTATTTTTGCGAAAAATTTTTTCGCAACAAAATGTAATTTTCATATATGACTGATGTGTGAGATGGTAACTAACGTACTTGCATCTCACCCAAAAGTCTCGGGTTCGATTCCCGGTCGTGGCAATGGAAAATACTGTTAGAGGGATTTTTCCATAATACACGAATATTGGATGTGTGTCCCTTGTCTTTAAATGTGTAGCCCCCTTCCGCACAAGGCTCTTCTAGAGCCTTCTGGAATAAAGGGGGTCATAATTACATAATGTGGTGTTATTATATTATTATTATTATTATTATTATATTATTACAAGGCACGATTTTAATCGTGGCCATATTCCTTTATTTCCTGAGAAAATCACGACACGACAACGACAAAAAATCGTGTGTGTGAAATCGGGCTATTTCTTCCACAACTCCTTAGCTATTGTGTAGATATTCCTGAAGAGGGGTTGGAACCTTTGTTGTAGAACTTGCACTGGAGTAAGCTTTCCACTGAAGTAGTTGTCCTACCGGAGTAGTTTTCCACACACACCAAAACATTTTACACACACTCGATGCGCGTTTCGCCAACCAAGTTGGCATCATCGGGAGATGATTAAAACTGTTTTAATCATCTCCCCTATGTCATAGATTAAATAAGTATAAGATATACTATCCCTTTGTTAGAATGCAAATGGATATTTGCGGAACTTGTGATGGCGCATCTTAAAGTGTATTTTTCTATGTATATTTATAGCTAAAGATTTATTGTTAGAGCTTTGGGCGTTTTTGCCATTATGTTTTAAACATGGGCCTTCAACAAATGATATCAATAGTCAGAAAAGATTACATTTTTGGCAGTTTCGGGTGCGCCATCTACTAATCGAATGCACAAGTTCTGTATAATATCATTTGCATTCTAACAATATTAACAATAGGATGGTATATCTTATACTTATTTAATCTATGCCTATGTTATTCTAAATTTGAATAGACAGTATCAAGAGCTTTCCGACGAACTATCATAACATGTACCTACCTCTTTTGAGCGGTTTTTGAAATATTCTAAATTTGTCGAAATTTATTCAGATGTAGAACCTTAAGAGAAATGACGTGTTTTTCAAATTAAAAACAACTTTAAACTTTTTATTGTGGCAGTTGCGCCGAGAAATTTGTTGCGAAAAAAGTTTTCGCAAGAATAGAGAATACTTCGAATTTCCAACGCAACCTGGCTTTACCACCTTGAAAAATCGTCGAAAATGCGTTTTTTCCTGCGTTTTTCACTTTGAGAATTTGTAGCGTGCCGTGTACGAATTTGTTGCGCCGAGATAGAATTTGTAGCGGAAAAATTTTTCGCAAAAATAAAGAATACTTCGATATTCCAGCGCAACCTGGCATTACCACCTTGAAAAACCGTTGAAAATGAGTTTTTTCCTGCGTTTTTCACTTTGAGAATTTGTAGCGTGCCGTGTACGAATTTGTTGCGCCGAGATAAAATTTTTTGCGAAAAATTTTTTCGCACAAATAAAGAATACTTCGAATTTCCAGCGCAACCTGGCATTACCACCTTGAAAAACCGTTTAAAATGAGTTTTTTCCTGCGTTTTTCGCTTTGAGAATTTGTAGCGTGTCATGTACGAATTTGTTGCGCCGAGACGTAATTTGTTGCGAAAAAAAATTTCGCAAAATTCGATAAAATCGTGAATTATCATAGCAACCTGGTACTACCCCTACGAATAACCTTCGCAAATGCAAATTTCTCCATGTGTTTTTCACTTCAATACACTGTGGCGTATCGTGTACGAATTTGTTGCACCGAGAAATAATAAAGTTTTCGCATAAATAGTTTCTACAACTAAACAACAAAATGTTCTCAATATAAATTACATAAGTCTACGTTTTGTCCACAAAATCATTTTAAACCTGTTATCTGAAAATTTCGTTCTTTATTACTATTGCAAATTTTGTGTTTTATCTTTGTAACAATTTTTCCATGCTAAAATTATTATTTCTGCATTTTTTAAAGGGACTTTCATGAGTTTTAATGCTATCTTGACTATCCAATTCGCATCACCACGAATTATTGAACAAGAAATATTTTAAAATTAATTTATTCGTAGTAGTCGTGCGCAACAAATTAGCAACAAATTATTTTTATGATAAACAAATGTGTCTGCATTTTTTAAAGCGATTTTCGTACGTGGTAATGCTATCTTGACTGTCAAGTTAGCATTACCATAGATTATTTTTAAAAAATGAAGAGCTACAAATTTTTTCTTTCCGCAACAAAATCGCAACAAAAAAGCTACAATTAATGGGGCGAAAGGGATTTGAACATTTTAAAGTTTTAATGCTATCTTGACTATCCAGTTCGCATCACCAGGAATTATTGAAAAAGAAATTTTTTTAAATTAATTTATTCGTAGTAGTCGTGCGCAACAAATTCGCAACAAATTATTTTTATGATAAACAAATGTGTTGGCACTTTTTAAAGCGATTTTTGTGCGTGGTAATGCTATTTTGATTGTCAAGTTAGCATTACCATAGGTTATTTTAAAAAAATGAACAGCTACAAATTTTTTCTTTCCGCAACAAAATCGCAACAAAAAAGCTACAATTAATGGGGTGAAAGCGATTTAAAAATTTTAAAGTGGTAGTGCTAACATGATATATCTAATATAAACACAATAATACAGATGTGTTCACACATAACCGCTCATAATAAATGGCAATATATGGCGAAGTGTCAAAGGAAAACAAAAATATATCATATAAATTTAGATTGTAGAAATCATTAAATAGATGAGGTACTCACTCAAATTTATACGATTTAAAATATTTTATTGTTCCCAAGATAGTATTGTGGCACCCATAAATGATTTAATATTTCCAATAAAGTAATTCATTATTAATTACGATAAACTTACAGTCATATCCTTTGTACAAGGTTGGAGCCCTTATTACTTTTCTTCAAAATTTCAAGTTTTCCGAAATTGTACAGTAGTCATTGAAGTTATCACATTATAACGGGACGAGTTACTACCTAGTCTAGCAGTCACGAACCGGTATTCATTCCCGGAAAGAATGTAATTTTTAGTCATATCAGGGTAACAAGTTGTATCAATAAAACCCAAGACCAGACTTTATAAGGTCTCTAAGCTTTCATGGCATTTACGCAAAGAATACTTTTAAAAGATTTTTGTAAAAATCTGGCAGTTTCCAACCCTTGGCGATAAACAAAATATAGTGAAATATTGCTGGGTTAAGGGTCCGTCACGCATGCATACGAGCTATAAAGACGCGCGATCGGGATAATTGAAATACAATGCACAAAGTCAAGTAATAAATTGCACACGCAAATTATGAAATTTGTGGAGAATCGAAATGTCCAGTGGGTTACCCATCAACAGGTCTACCTTACCTTGCTCGAGCCCACCCCTTTAAGGGTCCGCTTCGCTGCGAAATAAGTGTTATTAACACCATATTTCAATGTTCGAAAATTAAATATTTATCTTATGATAAAAAATGTTACATGCAATTGAAGAAAATATAATTTCACAATCCGCAGCAAAGCCGTTATCTTAATTTTGTTATTTAAAAAATAGAAAATTATCCAGAAAATCCTTGAAAAATTACTATGATTAACGAAAAATAATCAATAATATAACAGCCTAGTATGCATTTAAATAAAAAAATCTTTTTGTAGCGCAATTCTATGATCCTTATTACATAAAACCGAGCATAAAACTGTGAAAAAAAAATTCAAATTTGTTCAAGCGGTTCTTTTTATCCCAATACTTCTGTACCCTTGCCAACGAGAATTTTATTGTTGATAACTGGTGCCACCTTGCAATTATAAGTAAAACCTATTGTTGGGTAACGCCCAATGGACACTTCGATTCTTCCACAAACTTTATAATTTGCGTCTGCAATTTATTACTTGAGCCGATGCATTGTTTCTCAATTATTCTGACCGTGCGTCTTTATAACTCGTATGCATGCGTGACGGACCCTTAATAAAGAACAATATGGGAAATCGCGTAAACGTGTATGCCTAGCTTTTACGGGATGGTTGGCGCGATCTCCCTTTTTCATAATAAACACCTCATCCACATTGTCGATATAAAATATATCTACAACGACGACTATTTTATTGACAATCATATTTCTTTTAAAACTGGTGTTTGCATTTTTTTATTTACGCGAAAGTGTTACGATAACGAATTTTAGATTTTAAAATAAAATCTTATTTCAAAACCCAGTTGACTGCAGATTCAATGTAGTATACACTAATATCGCGTCGTAGCTCAGCGTCAAGAGCCTCAAGCTCTCTCATTGTTTGCACTTCAAACTCACTCTGGACGATTATATTAGTGTTGGCTTGGCAACTTACTCTAAATAATTAAAATCGGCATGTTAGCAACAACTAGGTGTATTTACTTTATGAAGAACTCAAGGGAAATATATTGAAATTTAAATTTAATACTTTTCCTAAAAAGAGGAGTCCTTCATATCTACATTTTAGCAACCCATAGCGTGTGTAACGTATGTAAAAAGGATAATGATATGTAGGACGTCCTCAGAGCGGGTTTTTTGTGAATACTTCCTAAGGAAAGCTGCAGAAAATCTCATTTTGATACATGCATGGTTTGATAAATAATAATAATCGTTTTTAAATGGATATTTTATCTTCTTTTTTATCATACTCCGTATAAAAGAGGTATCTCATTTTTCTGAATGCGCAAAGTCGATGTCATAATATTTACTATTTATTTATTTTCGATTTTTTATAAAAGTTGTTCAGAAAGTAAAACTGAGTAATAATCCAAAATTTCAATATCTAATCAAATCGGAGCTAACTAGAATCCGGATTTTGCATGAGAATATAAAAAGTTAATATACGCCGGTGAAATTCTAGTACTCCCATCCGGGAGATATAATTTGATCTCAGTATTTGACTTCGGTTGACATTGAAACCCTAGGCCTCTCGTCGAAGAGATAGGGCCTCACTGGGACCCACCCGTACCTGTCACACCGTGAATGAACGACGTATCAGAGCACTACTTCGAGGCGATAGTACTCCGTAGTATTTGTCATAGCAACCCTGTAAACAAGGAACGGATATTTTTTAACATGCCATAGAATTTAACGTACTGTATGCAGAAAAATGTGCTCTTTCAAATAACATTTTTAAAAATGGGGGTTGCCATTTAAAAAAATTGCCGATGACGTCATAACTTTTTAAAAAAGTTTGTAAACATTTTATTTTAATGAACAAATTGAGAAACGAATTTAAAAATCGACGTGTCTGAGCAAATTTTTGTCACTTGCTTTGTAACGATTTTACGGAACGCATTCCGACCTTTACGTGCTCACTGTATGTATAAATAAATAAATTATAGCCGTTATTAAATATTAAACCATAAGCTCAACCACAAAACGATTCATTACGAAATCAGGTGCAAATGTTGCAAATTTCGTAATAAGTTACTGTAAAAAAAATGTTATTGTTAATATGGGTATAGTATATTACCTAAAAGTCTTTATTTTAAAAAAGGATGTACTCAAAATAGATGCCCCTAATTTAAAGTAATATAACCCTTGTAATTAAATTATTTTTGGTAAACCTAACTACGAATAAGAGTTAGCAGAGTACGGGTTGCCACTTAAAATTTGCATATATCTCTGACAACGTTACTGGTGGTAATGATGAGGAATGTGGTAACTCCACGCTAAATTAAGAAATGTTACTATACCAATCACAGTTGCAAACTAATTTTACTTAAGAAAATATAAAAGGCAAAATTATAAAATGACGCCTACATTATATTATTATAAATATTTCTCACCTAAATTTACACAACATTCAGTGGCGGTCTGGCCAGATTGGCGAGTTTTGCCTTTTGAGTACGTAATTTGCTTAGCGATTCATGTGAAGCAAGCATGTGATGAGCTGGTGAGTACTTTTCGCTTCTTTTGGCCGTTCCGCCGGCGGTCCGAAGCACGAACGTTAAGTGTCATGTGTTTGGCTATCGAGTGCACTTTGCGACAGGATTTTTCCAACAAGTTCTTTTACGATTAAGAAACAACTGATATTGTTTTTTATAAAGATTTTTATTTTTTAAGTTTATGAGTTTGTCTTTTTATTTTAATAAATAAATCGTTCTGCAGTTGTAAAGAACCTATGATTTTATTTATCCTTTAACCGGTCTCTAAACATTATAATAAAAAAACATTATTTACTGAACATTAAAAATTAGTACAGAATTCCCATCCCCGAATAAATGACCGGCACGAGGCCCAAAAATCACATTTCTTTCGATAAAAAAATGTATTGCTTGTTTCGCTTGTAAAATGCCGACTAAGCCTCAGACACCCAGACCGCCACAGACGGCATAAATTATACTAAAAACGATGAAACCATAACATCAGCTTATTCCGTTATTTCTCCTACACTCTTTTAGAGGTGTTCTCCATGTTTCATTCTTCAGACAGAGGTGATACCTCTACGACATTGATGTCACTATTTTAATTGCACTCATTTCAACATCACATCATGGTTGCTGCCTTTCGGCCAACGCCAGTTGCAATTTCCCAAAAAGAAATACCTTCCCTCGATCCCCATTGGCAATGATAGATATTTAAAAAACAAACAAAGCAATACAATTACAAAAATTTTATTTTTCTTTAGGTCAGTAAAAAACAACTACAAAAAGTATAGATATATTTTCTTTAATAGGCACAAAAAATATCTAGTGCATCTTTCACTCATGTAGGACCAAAATATCTCATTCTGTTCTGTCAAATTTATTATTATATTTGCCATTCATCAAATTTGCGCAACCCCCGCAAGTTCTTTGTTGAGGCATTCTTATTTAATCATCGTCCCAGTTATAATAGAGATTAGCCAATCAATCAACCAATCAAATTTATTTTGAAATTATTTTTCACATCAGACGGTATTATACAGTTATTAACCGTGATATATTTGGGAATGATTTTAAATATGACGGCTGAATTATTCAACAATGTTAACGCTGGTTACATGTGCAGAGAATCCCTAGCTAAGATCCAGTGAAGTTTCAGTGTCTGATTAAAGGTAAAGCAAACATTTAATAAACGTCAATAATATAATATTAGTATTTATTTTTGTACTACTATGATTTATGAGTTATATGCAATATTTCTTAAAATATTCCAGGGCCCGCTTAAGCAATTTTTATTTCAATTGCTGATATTCACCCTGTGAGATACATCCCAGCATCATTAGATCATCGGAATCATCATGCACAGTCAGCATCAGATAAGGAGAAGCGACGAACTTAACTCAATTACTTGAAAAGACATTTGTTTTACTTGTTTGTTAACCACCAACACATAAACGTGCTAAGACTTCATCCGGTCATGAAATTTTATATTTTTGGTTATGCATGTGAATTGACAGTTACTAGTGTACCACATATCCAAAAACACAAGGTATTTTTGAAAAGCAGTTTAAATGATTTTAAAAGATCTTAAGAAATGGCAAACCGTAAATCTACTTTACAATTTTATGTTACACAAGTGCAATTTTATAATAAAATTAACGTATAGAGCTTTGTAAAAACTAAAAAAAAGATTTTTCTTTAAAATCCAATTTTACAGTAAATCCTTTATTTCGTATTTTGAGACACTTTATTCACGTCCGAACTGACAGATCCTAGAGTCTCTGTTCAGCTGCGGTGCATTTTAAATCGAGGGAGACACAATTGATAGGTAAATTTGAATAAATCTAATATGCCAGATGAACTGGAAAATAAATAATACGGACATAAATCCGGGCGAAATAAAATGAAAACGACTGTTCGTTCCACTTTTTTTGATACTCAATATAAATTATAATTTTCGTTCTCGTCTTCTCGATTATATACTTATTCTTATTCAGCAAGTAGTGAAGATTCTTATGAAGTTATAAAATAAAATAAAACGGATTTCCAAAAGTCTGAAGTTGATCGTTTTATCTTGAAAACTAGACGTTTAAAAAAAATTTTCAATACAATTTTTATAGTTCTTAAATTTACTTGATCACAGTAACATATTTTCGGTGGTTGGAGGTTGTGAAGGTTTGTTGAAGGTCAACTTACTTTTTTTATTATAATAATAGAGTGTATTTTGAAATTTGACAATTAAATTCTGCATATTATTGAAATATTAAATATTAATAATTTATAATGCCCTAAAATGTATAGGATATATCCAAACCATTCTCTAAGAGATCTCTGGCTCGTTTTATTATCTTGTGAACAACACAATATACACGAATTTTTCGTAGCAAGAAAAGTATGATATAACTAAAAGTCATCTTGTTTTTTAGTTGAAAGTAATAGATATCTCAACCACATACTTACAAATACTATAAAAGTTTTATAGAAAATATTTTTTATTAAAATCCCTAGTTTAAAAAAAAATAGACCGTTTTCAGACATTTGGAAAACTCTATCTATTATTACATGAAATCAATGCCTGATAAGGAATATACTGGATTGTAACGAAAAAAACAATGTAAACACATTACAATTGAGATTTTCAAAGTCAAAATTTATTATTTGATTGAAAATCCGCCATCTTAGGATTTTAGTGTTTTCATAATTACCTCAAAAATGCATAAGTAATTTAAATGCAATTCTCCTTTCTTTACTAGTTTTCTCAGAAATGGCTCCTCCTACGAGATTAATTCAAGAAATACAAAAGGCTTATTTTACACGTTACTTGTCAAGCGTATAACTGTTACCTAATTTTCTTCTAAGAAAAAAAAGTTCAGGAGGTGGTAATGCGACCCACCCCCATTAAAAAGGCATTCCAATTTATATATATTTTTCATGTTGCATCAAAATAACCATAGACTAGAAACTTCCTACCAAATTTAGTTGCTCTGACTTAACACATCTTTATTTAATTCCGATTTCTTTGTTTTTCTTTTGCAACTTTGACGGGCTATAACTCTTCAGGGACGCATTTTTTGATACCAAAATATTTAGCCAATCATCATGATTTGTACTCAAGAATTCCCAACTCGGATATTTTGAGGCATTAAAGAGACACCCTGTATATTGCTGAAATCAGGAAGCGAAAATCTCTATCGAATAGTATAATATACATACAGGGAAAAAAATGAATGAAGCAATGAAGTTTAATTTCTCAGTATTAGTAAAAAACATTGAGGAAAACCTTACAACTTTTTCCAAGAACTTTTTTTTTACTTTTCATATAACTGCTCTATAACGATTTATAACATGGACATGTAAAGTTGATCACTCTGTACACACCTCATTACACACTTTATGAAATTAACTCGCATATAAGTTGATGTATAAAGATTATTTATAATTGAAATAATTTTTACTTACCATTTTGATTCTTGCCATTTTTTTACAAAATACTGACAATTTCCGAAATTATAGAAATTCGAATTTTTGGACTGTAATATGCCTTCTCTGACGTTTATTTTAGTTTGTGATCAGCAGTTAAATAAGAGTTTGCACAATTTATCGTGAAATCGTGAAAATAAATATTTTACCTACGACCACTACTGTAAGTACTTAAAAACACACCGTCTGCGATCAATGTAAGATTCCTATTACGCATGGTAAAAAAATCGCACAACTTGGAAAAAAAATCGCACAGTTCGTACAGTTTTCCTAGCAACCGCCTAGCAACGGTCAATACAAACAAACTTATTCTCTAAAAATTATTAAAAATGACAAGTGCAATACTTAATTTTCTGACGCTGTCAAAACTGACATAAGCGATAAATAATAAAAATGAAATACAAACTTTCAATAAATACCGTCGTAGGTAAAGTATAGTACATAATTCGAGTTGTAAAGCAATTACGCACTCATGGAATTATCACACTCGACGCTAACGCGTCTCGTGCATAATGTTTCCATTCGTGCGTAATACGCTATTTACAACTCTTATTACGTAATATACTATTTCTTCGTACTTAGTTTTTGCCACCGCCTAAACTTTTTAATAGAGCTATTCATTTTGTTTGCCTCGCTCAAACCGGTTAACAGGTCCACACAGAATCTTTACATGATTACTGTTAGATATAAATATCATATATTGCATTATCTTCATTTGCATGCCACTACATAATATATAGATATGATTCTCGTTTTTTAATGCGTCCTATACTAAAAATAAATGCACAACAATATTTTTAGAACGTATATCAATTTAAAAAAAATCTCCATTTTCAAATAATCTTTGAGATGTTAACAGCACTAGATGGTTTGCCTCGATCGCATTTTCTTATTTTTACACGTTGTTTCGTGTCCCAAATATTGAAAACATATTGACCTGTGTTTTATTTACGTTTCTTGTGAATCATTTGTCGTTGGGTTACTCCGTCAACTCACCCTAAAATGTAAAAAGTGAATATTTTATGGATTTGTTTCGTCAGGAGACATATATATCGAGAGTTCAACAAAGAACACGATAGGGGTACCTATAAATTTTCGAACGCATGTCTTTTGAAATAGATTATTGCTACTACGTTTTAATTGTTAGGTCCATATTGAAAGAAAAATGTTAAAAAGTAAATTTTCGTTCCTACGAGCAAAAAGGGAGTAAAGTGTGTAATTCTATGTGTTTTAGCTTGCTGAGCACGATGGTCGTAAAAAAGTCGGGAACAATATGCAAATTCAATTTAAATATTTAATTTCTTACTAAAAATAGAGTCTATAACATGCGCCATGAATTCTTTTTTTAAACATACTCTTGAAAATCTTGTTATTTAGGGGATTTTTGAGGGCGTTAATCACATCTGTTTTAAAATTTCAAAATGGCTGCTCCAATATAGCGAAAAACTCTTAAAAATATCATTAAATTTCCAGGTAGTTATTTATCTGGAAAACTCCGGATTATGTGTAACTGAATAGCATATTCCATCAAACGGGTTACGTACAGGGGACACATACCAAATGATTTTCTTTTCACTTATGAGTTGTGAATTAGCGATCGAACCCCTAGACATAATTCTGAGTTCTCCAAGTCAAAATTATTTTTGGATAATCAAATATTTTTTTGAATTTTTTCGACGTATTCTGGATATTCAAAAGTTTTTTTTTGAATTTTTTCGTTATATTAAGTTAACCATTTTGGATTTTGAAATTCTAATTATAATAAAAAGGGTGCCAGAACACCAAGTAAATAAACAAGGGAAGTAGGTGACAATGTCAGATCCTTTTATTTCTTTGAAGAATTGCAACGTCTAGAAATTTTTAATAAATATGTAAGTGCTTCTTTGCCTCGAAGATAAAATGATTATATTAGATCTCCGGGTATAAAATAAACGTAAAAATCAAAGTTAAACGGACAAATATTGTTTTTCCTCAGTGATACATTTTAGTTAAAATGATGAAATTGCATATACGGCAGCCTTAAAACAAGTAGCGAGCTTTAAAAGTTAAAATAGTATATGTATGTAAAGGCGGAAATTACATAGGACTAAATGTCAGAATGTCAGGATCTTAACATTTATACTGATTTATTCAATTTTAACATAAAAGTAGTGCCACATCTTGTAATTTTTTTAAATATCATTTGTCCCTTATAGCCACACAGCCAATCATTAAAATGATTTATTTAACAAAAACTAACTAGAGTGAAATAGAAAATAAACAAATGTTAAAGATAAACAAAAAAGGAAACACAAGGATACTAGCTCTCATCCTGGAGTACCAGGACAATTAGTTTTTGTAATAAAAAAATACTACTAGTTTAAAGGATATAAGACAAAAAGGACAACACAGGATAAGAAGCTTAACTATTTCAGTATCCATTTAAATCTGTAATAGATTTTATTTTTTTTTTAAATTCGATAATAATATGTATATTATTGTATTGTAATATTTTGTAAATATAAAAAAATGTAGAAACAGATAAGTATTTGATTTAAAAAGGAGACAAATTCCTGCATAAAATTTGTGTTTCTAAATACAACCCTCTCTCTACCAACCCTCAAGAATTGGAGTAACGACCAAGCAATACTTTATTGGATAAGGCTTCAACTTCTATTCAAGAAATCTGAATTTGAAATTTTTATGTGTTAATTTGAGATAAAAAAATCATCATTTCTGACATTAAAATTTATGTTTTAAATTAATCCACAACAATTTATCCAGAAAAAATATTACATTGGTCAAAATGAGCCTCCGTTCAAAAGAAAACAAACTATTTCAAAATATCAAAGTAAGTTTCTCATTATTTGTAAAGTTATTGCACAACTCTAATCAACAATTCGTCCTCATACTTCAAAATATTCTGTGATTGAGGCATAAACTTAGTAAATTGTTATCAAAGTTATCTTAGAAAGTTAGCATCATTAAAGTTATACTATTAGTAAAAAATTTTTACTTAAAATTACAACCCAAACTTTAAATTTTGTAGTCCCGTACTAATGCAATTATGTCTATTGATATTTCTATTTAATAAAAATTTCTGTCGGAAATGCAAACGTTGTATTGTAGAGGTAATTACTATTATTATATGTTATAATATTTCAGTGAAAATTTTACAAATCTGTAATAAACTTAATTCTTCAAAAGCAGTAAGTACTGATAAAATATGTTTTTTATAACTTATTGCTTTAACAAGCATTTATACAAATCGATGAACTCAATTCCAATTAATTTTATAGATATAAAAAAATGTATTTAGCGCAGTCGCAAAGTCCCGATGTAACAATGTTTTTCTCTTTAACTTATTTATTCATAACGTTGATTTATTCGAGGTAAAAAGTTGGGAAGTAAAGCTCTCTTAAATTGTTTGGAAGTCGGTAGTAAACCTTGGAGCGGACGTTTCCTTCTTTAAAAGGATATTTTACTGGGAATAAAATCAATTACGTAGACAATCAGACAAATTTATTGATTAAAATGTCATGTTACTGGTGTAAAAAATTGCGTTTATTTTATAGTGACTTTTAATAATTATAGATCACAGGGATGGGAAAAAGAACTGAATTAGAAGTAACTTTTTTT
The DNA here is from genome assembly GCA_963680705.1 of Rhagium mordax. Classification (NCBI taxonomy): domain Eukaryota; kingdom Metazoa; phylum Arthropoda; class Insecta; order Coleoptera; family Cerambycidae; genus Rhagium; species Rhagium mordax. The sequence continues at coordinate 80,706,733 of OY796656.1, forward strand.
GTCAAATTTAATTGATTTTGGATTTTGTATACAAATAATTTAACATGTTACTATGAAGAGAATTATTTTTTTCTATATCTGGTGCGTAGTTAATTTTTGGTGCCAATAATTCATTCAAATAGTTTAATGAATGCAATAGTAGTAACGAATTCCTAGACTGATTTTTCAATAATATTCATTTTAAAAATAAACTTGATAAAGTTGTGTCACTTGAAGCCTAATGTTAAGGAGCTCAGTCATTTTCTGTCACAAAATATTGCAAATTTTAATTTTTCAAAACAGATTATTCCAACTAAAAATATAATAAAGAACGGGAAAAAAATATTATTTTAATTAATGTCGATAAGTCAACACCATAATTAGGCTTGGGAAACGTACTCAAGATGGGGACACAGTTAAACAATATACATTCAGTTTTTAAATTATAAATAAAGCCGTAACCCTCCTCACAACAATCTATAACCGCATGTTAAGCCTGGGTTATTTTCCCATTACCTGGAAATATGCTCATATCATAATGATACACAAAAATGGCAAACCTCTACACGAAGCTTCATCTTACAGGCCCATAAGTCTGGTGCCCACTACTAGTAAAATATTTGAAAGAATTCTATTAAACAGAATCCAAGATGAGTATGACTTATCAAACCTACTTCCCACCTACCAGTTCGGCTTTCGCGAGAAAATGTCAACAATACATCAAGCTCACAGAATAGTAAATACCATATCCAAAGCTCTAGAAGGAAAGAAATATTGCAATGGGGTTTTCCTAGACATCTCTCAAGCGTTTGATAAAGTATGGCACACAGGATTACTTTATAAAATTAAAAACCTACTGAACAGTAACTACTACCATCTCATAAAATCATACCTAAAAGACAGATACTACTCAGTTAAGTACAATGATGCACTCTCAGGATACTACCCCATTAAATCTGGAGTCCCACAAGGTAGGGTGTTAGGACCATTTTTATACCTACTTTATACCTATGACCTACCCGAAACAGACTCTACTAAGATCGCTGCTTTTGCATATGACGTTGCCATTCTATCCACGAATGACGACCCTGCTATAAACACGATGAATATGCAAAACCACTTAAACCTACTCAATAACTGGTATAAAAAATGGAGAATAGCAATAAATCAGTCCAAAACGGTTCAAGTGACTTTCACCTCACGACCCAACTTCTGCCCTCCGGTGACAATAGATGGAGTTCCAGTGCCGGTAAGAACAGAAGTCAAATACTTAGGATTACACCTTGATCAAAGACTAACATGGAAACAACATATCCAATTCAAAAGAAGACAACTCGATATCAAATTTAGACAAATGTATTGGCCGAAATTCTGTACTATCCACGTATAACAAATTACTACTATATAAAGCCATACTAAAGCCCATCTGGTCCTACGGAATCCAACTCTGGGGATGTTCTAAACCTACAAATTTATTAATTATACAGAGGTTTCAATCCAAAACGCTTCGTCAAATCGTTAACGCCCCATGGTACGTCAGTAACTACACCCTACATCAAGATTTGAGAATTCCATACTTCACAGAGGTAATCAGAACAACCGCAACCAACTATCAAATGCGACTCCCTGGACATCCGAGTAACTTAGTAGAAAACCTATACGAAGACGGACCGAACAACCGAAGACTAAGAAAATCCTGGCCTGAAGATCTTCTACAACAACACTAACTTTAATATAATATTATATTAGTGATATATAAGGAGAAATGTCGATGGACATTTCCCTTTCAAGCCGAAAACATTCAACTCATTTACTTAATACTTGTTTCGAAAGTAGATTGTAAATTTTCAATAAAGACAAAAAAAAATTCAGTTACTGTGAAAAACCTTAAAGCATATTAGTTGGAAAAACCAACAATTAAGAAAAAGAAAAACCAATAAAAGTTAGATTAAACAACTCAAATGATGCCATACAAATTTTACCGAAGAAAAAAAAACGAATCTGGCATAAAATTCTTCCTTGATATAATTGAATCTTATTAACAACTTGGATCTCAATTTTAATTCACTTTATTGACTGAATTATCTTGCACATTGTTTTTAAGAAAATCTGTTGTATTAATCTTTTGACAGGCGCCCACTGTGATTATACGATAAAAAAAATAGAGTCAAAAGCAATTTTTCGCACCCTGTATATCACAAATCAATTTCTGATATAACATTAGAATAACCAAGATATTGGACTTCCGCGCACTATGTGGACACCCTGTAGGTATATTATTGTACATTGCAAATCTGCTGTTTGATAAATATCGTATACGCAATCTTAATATTTACACCCTTATAATTTGATTTGCGTAGGTTGTCAACATTTCTGTTCATTCTCCCATTTTGTTGTATTTGCTTTTAATTTAAAGAGTAAATGCACTCTATTTCGTATAATGAAAAGCATTGTAAGCGTTTTGTACACTTTAGTATCTCTAATAGCACTTCCTATGACAATCATGATGAACTGTATTGCTTCAGGAAGTCCATCGATAGTTTATTTTTAGATGATTTATAATATACACTCAATTTATAGAAAAATATATAAATCACTCATTCAGCCAATTTACCTCCCTACTTATCGGAAGTAGGCCTACTATGCATTTCCTATACCTAATGTATTTATTCAGCTTGGCAAATTATTAATTTTTATATTTGTAATTTATCTTTATGGGCTTTATAGGCTGTTATCGGATTCAAAATTTAAATACAAAAATGTGACATGCTGTAATTTCCAACAAATAAAATTATGTGAAGTCTTTAAATTAACACAATATGTATGTATACAATGTGTCCCACTTTTCATGGAGCCACTCTCATATCTCGCTTATCTGATATCCGAATATTTTGAAATTTTTAGAAACCCCTTTGTACAAGATTACATCGTTGTGGGTTCAAAGGTGTTTGAGATATGGGCCGTCAAAAAACAATTTTTTTCAACTTAAAATAATTTGTATCTGTAAAACGGATTGTCATATGAAAAAAATGTATTCTTAATTTCTTGTTTAGAATAATGTATTGCACTAGTATGAAATGATTCTACAACAAAATTATGAATTATTTAATAAGGCAAAAATTCTAATGGTATGTAACAAATTAGAATTTTTGCCTTATTAAATAATTCATAATTCTGTTGTAGAATCATTTCATGCTAGTGCAATACATTATTCTAAACAAAAAATTAAGAATACATTTTTTTCATATGACAATCCGTTTTACAGATTATAAATTATTTTAAGTTGAAAAAAATCGTTTTTTGACGGCCCATATCTCAAACACCTTTAAACCCACAAAATAGGTCGGCCCAAATTATATAAATATTTAAATAAAATAAAAACAAATTTTAAGGTGAATTTTTTCACCTCCTAAAAAAAAGTCATATCGAATCAAGGCGAAATTCTCCCTTGCGCATGCAACAGGAACATGAATTTTGCCTATTAGACTGGTCAAAATATTGAGATAAGCTCTCCGTACCATTTTTAGAAACATTTCATATTACTTTTGAGCAAACGGTCTTTCCCCCCTATTTCGAAACCGCTGAAACCGTAAATGCCGGTTACCAAAGTGAAATCTCAACCGGAAGTGAGATATCCAAGATGGCGGCCAAAATAGCACCAAAACCCGAAATCGACACTATGAAGCACTCATACGACTTAGAAACACGTCCAAAATGTCTAATTATATGTTTTTCAGCATGAGAAATTCAATAATATTGTGTAAAATTATTTTTGTGAAGTTTTTAACAAGATGGCGCCGCCAGTATTCTCATTTTGGTCGTTAGCATAAAAAAGAGTGTGACATGTCGTGACATATGTTTTGCAAGCATGAGGATTTCAAAAATAAACTCATAAACCACTTAGGAATAAAATTAAATTCAAATACAATGAAAAATAAACTTGTGACTTTTCTTACTACGAAAAACAGATCGTACAAAACACTACTGTGTCTCTCCAAATTTAAACAAGTACGTTTGCAGGGGGTGCACAACTTCAAGCATGGTACAGTTGCTTTTCTGCAACTGCAGTTTTTAGTATTACACAGTCCCTTACAGTGACAAATACCTAATGATTTTAGGGCACGTCTTAGGGATAGGGTCTAAGCTCATGAATCTTGGTACTAGTTCCTCCCTGGCAATGGTCCAGCAGCAATCTTCAAGCAACGGAAGTGATGGTTTTGGGAGGTGAGCAATCTCCCAAACACATACCTGCCAATTTAGATATTGTTTAAAGAACGTTTTAATGGTCTGATACATTGTTCTATTTTTTCGTGTTTCAGGTCTACTCACTTGGTAGTGACATCTCTTAATGTGGAGCTGAAGTGCATCCGATGTAGGTGGGAGGAAGATTCATGAGCTTAGACCCTATCCCTAAGACGTGCCCTGAAATCATTATTTGTCACTGTAAGGGACTGTGTAATACTAAAAACTGCAGTTGCAGAAAAGCAACTGTACCATGCTTGAAGTTGTGCACCCCCTGCGAACTTACTTGGAGAGACACAGTAGTGTTTTGTACGATCTGTTTTTCGTAGTGGGAAAACTCACAAGTTTATTTTTCATTGTACTTGAATTAAATTTTAGTCCTAAGTGGTTTTTGAGTTTATTTTTGAAATCCTCATGCTGCAAAACATATGTCACGACATGTCACACTCTTTTTTACGCTAACGACCAAAATGAGAGTACTGGCACCGCCATCTTGTTAAAAACTTCACAAAAGTAATTTTACACAATATTTTTGAATTTCTCATGCTCAAAAACATATAATTAGACATTTTAAACGTGTTCCTAAGTCGTATGGGGGCTTCATAGCGCCGATTTCAGGATTTGGCGCTATTTTGGCCTCCATCTTGGATATCTCACTTCCGGTTGAGATTTCGCTTTGGCAACCGGCATTTTCGGTTTCAGCGGGGTCGAAATAGGGAGAGAAGACCATTTGCTCAAAAGTAATATGAAATGCTTCTAAAATTTCAGTTTACTGAAAACATGACTAGACTATATGAGTGTTCTGGTGACTTGCACATGGGCGACATTCACCTCTTCCGTATGATCATTATAATATTATTATTTGCAATGGATATTGAAATTGATCGTGCAATGCAATGACAAAATGATTGATTCAAAATAATTTCTTAGGGGAATCTTTGCTTTCTTTGCTGTAGTTCATGTTATATAGGTCACTTGAATGTTTTAAAATTTTGAATAAAATATTGTATTTCCTTTATATCTAACAATCTTATATGATACAATGTTAGTCCTCATGACTTAGGGTTTCACTCACTGATTTCAGCGATGTAAAAATGAATAGGTAAATAAGTATGTGTACCAAATGTATTCTTGAAATTACACATTTTAGCACTGTTTCCAATTGATATTAGGTAATAACGTCCAATTCGTTTCTACTTTTTGATATTTTAAATTTTATTATCTATAGAATTTATTATTTATTGGAATACCCACCAATATTATGTACGAATATAGCTCTCATAATGATTTGGTACGCATTATTTTATATCTTTTGTGTTGGTAAAGAAACCAAGGCGTGTAGAGTTTTTCTTTTATTGAAATGCATTAAGGTTGTGTAGTAACCGCCATCTTTACTGTTTCGCATTTATCAGATAAACATTATAAATAATATGATAAAATGGAACCAGTTTGAAACATTTGATTTTACTTCTATTAAATAAATCTAACTCTATACGACGTGATCTGAGCGTTTTTCTAGACTTGATAGTTATTAATTCCCTTTTTTTTTCAGACTGACCTAGAATATGTTCTACAAGTTGCCAAAGAAGTTGAAGTGAGGTAAGTTATAAATTGTATATTTCATACTTTAATGATCATATTATTTAGAGAAAATTGCTAGACTGGAGCAGAGCGTCTTCGGAACACCCGTGGTTTTGTTTCGCATCAGGTTCCGAAAGGAATGGCCAGACGTTGTGCATCCCCGTTGCCTCCGTTGCAGCATTTTTTTGTTACACGACACTCGCAAGCCACAAACATAATGCTTATTTCATCTTGTTCCTTTTTTATTTTCACCCAAAATTTATATAAAATCACGTTTAATAAAAGATGAGATTGAGTAAGCAATTACTTAACTGCAACTGCAACTACGCCACTGATGGTTGTAGGAATAGTACAATTTTTTCATCGACTTATTTAGAAAGTAGATTTTTTCGAGCTATAATTAGTTGACAGTACTTGATAAGTAAGCAGCATTATTGTTTTCCACACTGGATACTAACTTTTTCCTAATGAATTACACATAATATGGTTTTTGTTGATTCCATATAGAACACTGTTACTTAAAAAATTATAATAATTGGCAGTTTTATACTAATCCTATGGAATGAAATCCGAAGAATGCTTTTTTGTAGTAAACATATTTCCTAAAAAAAAAAAAAAACATTACAAATGTAAACTTGGCCATAATTTATTTTTTGACCCAGGAAAAGATACGTTCTTCTTGCTGAGTATTGCAATAGAAAGAAATGATACCCGGAAACCCCGTCTATTTATTGGATTGTGCGACAAGCCTCTCCTCGTAACTAAAAACCTGTGTGTACGATGAACAGAAAGTATCTTTTCTATTTTCATACAGTTGTTAACCTCGACTGTGCCTCGGTCTACAATTTCTGTGCTGAAGCGGAAAATCCTTACTTTCCCTTATACATTGTGTCATTAATTAATTATATACAGGTTTCGCTATTAAGTCTGTCTGTACCCACTCTAGTGCTCAAATAGATTAATGTATGTACATACAGTAGAAGGCGTCTCGTGGAATTTTCCTTTTCGAAGTGGCACTCTTGAACTTGAATACAAGTGGGCCAGCTTACCTTTGTCGGGTAGAGGAAAGTTGCAGATTTGTTAGTAAGCTTGGGCCGTTGTCGAGCGAAGAATCGCACATTTTTTGCTGAAGCATTTGTAAACTTTTCTCTATAGTTCGAATAGCCTTTTTAATTAAAACAAAGGATAAATAAGTATCTAAATATTTAAGAACAACGTAACACGTCTAGCCCTTTCGAAAACTAACTACAGTTAACTATAAATATATGTCTAGTCTAACGCAATAATTAAATTACACAAGAAACCCTTATATTATACTACAGACATCGTCTTTTGATCGGTCTGGACGTAAGACGGTTTTTGGTCACATTTTTTTAAGAGGAATGAATGAACGACAATGCGGCGTTTCTATACTAATTGTAAGCAAGAACTTAGTAAATCATGGGTGCAAACGTTTAGGGTAATGGATCTGTGATGCCCGATAAACCACGTGGTCCGAAATGAACTGCATGTGATCACTTCTAAAATATGGAAGCTGTGCGTGCTACCGTAGCCCCCGCACGGTGCTGGATCCGTAGACATTCGCAAAACTTCAGACGTTTCACGTCAATTCATCGAATGATGAAAAAAGAGTTGAAGTTTCATCCTTTTAAAATCCAGTTGGCTCCATAATAATATAATAATTTTTTCTTCTACCATAATGGAAAGTACACACTTTCCTCCCTCATATGAGGGAGGAAAATGCCAGTTTTCCTCCCTAGGGAGGAAAGTATTTTCTTCCCCCATATGAGGGAGGAAAGTGTATTGCACATTGAATATAAATATAACCAATAATTCTAACATCAATAAATAATGTATTTAAGATATATTTAAGGATTTGTTTTTATTTCTTTACTCAATAAATAGTTTCAATAAAATCAAATAATTGATCTATTTACATATGTAATAAGTTAATTATACAGGTAGGAGAAAAAATCATATGTATTACACGGGATCAAAGTGCTTTTTCCTCCCTTGGTGATCACAGTGAACTTCACCCATGGGAGGAAAAGTGGCACTTTCCTCCCTAGTGATACATATAGCTATTGCACAAAAAATGACTAACATTATATGTATATGTAGGTACCTACGATTTGTAATAACAAATACTAAAAAAGCCCGCGTTGCTCGCCCGAACCACATCCCATGCCTTGCTAACAAATCATCGGTTTGGCTACCTGGCTTTACTCCTATTCAAGATTACCATAACCTATTCTACTTTAAAAAGAGAAATTCTCAACCTTGCATTATATTGATATTTCCGGCGAAAGAATCAAATCGAGTACGATATTCAAATTAGCCAATAATAAGTTGAGTTTAGGCAATCCATAATACATTTGGTATTCGGTTCTAAATTTCATCGCAGGAGGCATTATCGTCACTTGCTGGATTTTGTCATCGCCGCACCGTTGAAACGTCAGTTAAATTTGCAAATGCTTTTTTTCATTTAGGGTAAACAAAGGGAACAAATTACAAATTCCTAATATAATTTTCGAATAGATTAAGGTCAGTCAACTTTATACCTCTCAATTACTTTTTGCTGCTGGTATCTATTTCATTTTCATCTTTCAATTTCTGTATTTCTATGCATAGGAAGTTTCAAATGAAAATGGATATTGGTATGCTAGTGTTTCATATTTTCAAATCATTTCTAATCCACAATTAATTATTTTGTGACATCATCACGTGACGAGACGTTATGCTGGGTTATGGTTCACATTTTAAATTGAGCCAAGTGTAACCATTTGAGAAATCTTTAAGACAACGAAAATTGTTGTCTGAAGTATAACAATTGCATTTCTTATCACAGGTTGACAGCATTCATCAGATATAGATGGAGTCTTATTGACTGTTGCACATCCATTATAATATGAGCTTTGAAAGGTAATCTTAATCTTATTGGACGGTTTAAAATCAGCAGTGGTGAAAGCTTGGATATTACAAATTAAGTCGCTTCTATAAGTTTCGATGTATACACTACAGTTGCATGTACACAAATGCAATCACGCTTTCGGCTCTACAAATGCAACTGTTCTATTGTTACCTCTAATCTCTATCGAAATTAACTCGTAATTTACACTTAAATTACACCAGCTGAGTTATTTATTCACAAATCAGACACTAAATGTAGCAAACCTTATATTAGTAGTGTTTGGCTTGGCTTGGGTTGGCCTGACTTTTTGCCTCAAAATAATAAACTTTCTAGCTCCCACACTTCTACTCAAATAAAATCATTGACGAAAGATACATTTCTTTAAAAATGCTTGTTGCAAGAAAAGAAAATTGCATAAGTGTAAATGTTGAGTTATGTATTGTACATCGTCGCATAAAAGATACCAACATTTCCCTTTTAAATTTTAAAGGATACTACATGAGAAAAAGTGGGAATTTCGTCTATTTTAGATACAAGAGTTATCGAATTAATTTGACCATGGGTTTAACATTGGGTTTATACTGCACGATAATAGCACAATTTGTACGAGATTTTTGGCTATTTCGCTTGCGTTTTTTTTTTCACTCAAAATAACGAAAGGTTATGTTGCTGATTTTTTCCTTTGCCGGTCGAAATTGAAACTGGCGACACGAAACAATCAACATGTTTCAGAAACAACGAGAAACTTTCGGGAACATATTGGGAACTTCTAGAAACGTTTTCGGAAACAAGAAACAGAAACATAAATGTTGCTCAAAGTTGCTTCAGTGAAAACACCGCTTTAGAATTTATACAGCTTATTTATTTTTATTACACAAATTTCATATTCTCTGCTACCAATAAAATATAGGAAATAAAAGCTGAATACCTATAATATATTTAATGAAATATTACTTTTGAATTTCGGATAATAGTCAAATTAGTTGTTTAAATACAAGCAGTAATTTATTATTTTATTAAAATATCAATTTTCACTATCATCCCTAATTATTAGTTTTATAAGAAAACATTTAATTTTCCCGAAAACTCATGCCTTTATCTGTACAAAAGGGTGGAAAAACAAGAATACGTATTGGAAAATAATATTTTCTAAAAAAAAAATATTTGTGTTTAATTCAATTTTATAATATTTTTTAATACAATTTTGTCGTATTGAATTTAAATTCAATAAAACCGTTCAGTAGTGCAAAAAGTAAGTTTGTTACTAGGCAACGAACGCAACGAAAGTTTATTCATAGTTATTCATGGTTGACGTTTGACGTTTGACAGTGACAATTTCTCTAGTTGTCAGTATGACATTTGAATATTTTGTGTTAATATATTCTGTTCAATAATATTTAAAAAAATCTTTTTAATTCGATCGTAGAAAAAATGTTGTGTGGCAACACTTGCAAAAAGTGTATTTGTTGCACTCAGCATGCCTCATGCAACAAATATACACTTTTTGCACTTGCTACACAAATAACTATTAATTCTTATCATAAATTGATCTACATACCTTTGAATTTGATGTCAGTAGTGACCTTTGCAAACAAAAATTTTTGTTGTCGAGAAATTTGCAAATTTGCAGTCAATAACTGCAGTACGTGTGTTTCATGCGGAATTTGGATACAGAGGCAGAGGGGATGCACCATCTCGACTGACCATTCGCAGATGGATCAGGAAATGGCAAAGATCGAGGGCCATTTCACAGCAAAAGCGGAATGAGTAGCAGAAGATCTGTCAGAATTGCAGATTCTCTTGATTATATTGAACGTGTGAGAAATGCATTCAAACGTTTTCAAGCTTGCATTACACAAAATGGTGGTCATTTGGAAGATTGTATCGTTAAGGCATAAAATCCAAAGATAGGTAGATCAATTTATGATAAAAATTGAAAATGTATTACGTTTTGTACAAAATATATTTTGCGTTAAAAATGGTAACATTGCTATGCCGAACCCTGTATATCTCTCTTTTTATTATTTTTCATTAAAATACTCATTGCAGTTTTTTATTCGAAAATTTTGCACATATTGTATTGGACTGACAAATGTAGATGTTTGTGTGTTTGTTTGCATTCGAATGTAGAGTAATTAAATGAAACTCCTTTGATAACATTAAATATGTTGAAATACAAAGCCAACTATAATGCTTTGTAGGCTTTTGTTGTTTAAGAAGGAGAATTAACTAGTAGACTAGTAGAATGCGATATGAAATTTCATAGCAAGCTGGATAACATTTCAAACGCATTTGTTTACCGTCACGGTAATAAACAGAGCCGGCTTAAGACGTATTTCACTTAGATATAAGTAGGTAAATTTATAAGTCTCCTATTGTCTTATAAGAGAACAAAATCGAGAAATAAATATTTATGTATTTTCGGTACTCTTAATTTGAAATAATCAATGTTTATTTGAATTTATTAAAATAAATTACCGAGTAAATTACCTTGTGTGTTTATCGCGGCTATGATTCTTATCAGTTATCTTACCTTGATTGCTAATAATGCAGTGCAAGGTGCGTTATGTGACTTATGTGGTACATTAGATATCCAGCAATAGTCAATTTGCACTATAAGCTCGACTTGATGACTTCTAAATAAATTTGAATTCTTGAAAACTTATGCCAGGATACACCCTTAGGTATCATGAAAGGGAATAAGGAAGCGAACTGCACTTAACGCGAAAAGCTTTTGTTTTTAAACTTGTATTTATGATTACTTCAGGTATTGAAATAACACAATCAAGTATCAAAGCTTTATGCAAAAGGTCCGCGATCCGTTCTTTAAAAAGATGATGGCTGAAACACAACAGAGAACTACCGAGGCGAACTCTTATTGTCTAATATGTAGATAATTGTGATATTCTTTATTTTATTTTTTTTTTGTTTGTTTCTTTATTTGGGATTTATTACCGTGTATTATTCAATCCAAGTAATCAAATAGTAGAGGTTCTACTAGCTGATTTTAAATGAACAGGTGGAAAGGTGAGTTGTTTTCATAAAGTATAAATCTTTATTTGTGTTTCCTTGTGTTTTCTTCATCAGTGGATACATTTTTCTCAATGTGTATATTTCGAATGTTATATGTGATAGATATTTGACTCGGTTAAAGACATTGGTGTAAATTTTTTTTATAGGCTGTCAATATTAGCTGATGTGTTTTAATTTTCTTTTTGATTAAAAACTGCCCTGAACTTTAGAACCATTTAAATTTTAGTTAGAAGATTATGAGCTATATTATACGTCTGTTAATATAGTTACTTGGTAATAAAATCATATAACTGATATCAACAACTTCGTAAACACCCTCACAATTGCTTTAACGGCCCCACTCTTCCATGCGGTAATACCGTAAAGATTAGTACAATGACATTATCACCATTTAATTAATTTTCAAGACTGTGTTCAAGACTGTAGTGAAATATTTATGAAATTCACTGATTGTATAGGTTTCGAATAATGCGCCGTAAGAATTGAATCACATAACTAAGTTTCAATGTATTTTTTCATTAAGTATGTAAAAAAGAATTTTTACAATTAAAATGTAATTTGGAATGTATTTCAGAATATAAAAAATGTTAAAAATTATCCTAATTTAAATTCACTGCTGACACTGCTAACTACGTAAGAAATGAAACTTGCCTAACACTTCCCCGTCGTACTTTCTGTACCTCCTAGAGTCCGGCCACTATAAGAACAAGCCAGGGGCGGTGCCAACGGCTGCGCTAGCTTTGGCGACGCCATGCTTCTACAAAGTAAGAAGTGGCGTGCATTTATCAAACTCAACGCTGCTAATAACAGATTTAAAAAATATTATGATGATACGCTTATGGTACGTGCCGTTGTCAAGGAATTAGATGGCGCAGATATTCTTTGATGATGCTGGTGGCTTGTTCTTATAGCGGCCGGAGTCTACTCGTTACCCACCTAGTGTGATTGATTAAGTTGTGGGGAGTCAAGTGAGAGGTATTCCGAATCCGAAATAATGAGAAAGAGAAGCCTCTCGTTTATACAAAAAATGAGAACGGTTCTTCCTTCTTCACTAGCTACCCATTAACCCATATTTTTTTTTTAGTTAATTGAAAATCTTTAAATTTTTAATACACTAAAGTAAAGCGTAAAAATGGCTGGTTGTATGTAAATAATAATACACCACATGTAATTACGACCCCCTTTATCCCAGAAGGCAGAAGAGCCTTGTGCGGGAGGGGGCTACACATTTAAAGACAAGGGACACACATCCAATATCCGTGTATAATGGAAAAATCCCTCTCACAGTATTTTCCATTGCCACGACCGGGAATCGAACCCGGGACTTTTGGGTGAGAGGCAGGTACGCTACCATCTCGACCATCAGTCATATAAAAGATGTATACAGTGCGTTCACAATGAATGGAATAAATTCAGTATAATTTAAACAACATGGTTTTGCCAAAAACACTCAAACAGTCGATTTACAATTTTGATTTGGCATATTTTGGATCATACGGCAAGTCAATGGCAGTTCTGGTTTTTCCGGAAGTGACAACAACTTTTTTATTTTAAATGTAACACCCTACATTTTTGTACGGATTTGTATAATAGACGATAAAAAGACGTTTCCAAATATACCACATTTTTACGAGCATTTTTACTATGAACGTATTTTTTATTGCCAAATCAAAATTGAAAATCGACGTGTCTTGAATGTTTTTGGCAAAACCACGTTGTCCAGATTATATTGAACTTATTCCTATCATTGCGAACGCACGATTTTAATTTTTTGTAATAAACCTTTTTGTACAGAATCCTACTTTAAATTTTTTGTAATAACTAAAAAAGTCATACGACCTATTATTATAGGCAGCGAGATATTTGTGAAAAACTGATTTCTTTGACCGTGAATAACTAAAAACGCAAGCACGATATTTTGTTTCTAAGGTCAAATCGAGTCAAATAAAGGTGTATGCAAAATTTCAGCTCCCTTGAATTTTTTTGGCAGATGCTGCTTATTTCTGCCTAATCCTAACTGGGCTAAATATTATTATACATATTTGAACGGGCTTTTCCTTACCCTTAAGTGAAAATACTTAATTGTTGGAACTTCATTTCATTTAATAGTGAAATATTATCATTAGAATTATGGGACACTCGTTCTGACACTTCTCTAATCCACTATCCTAGTAGTTTATACTTTTAATCACGTAATTGTGTTCCAAGTAACTCTGAAATAACTGAAATTAGTTTAATAATATTTTTTGCGACCTTGCAATTACACTGAACAAAATATAATGGCACAAACGACGAAATTTTTCATAACATTTTCACATAATTGAGACGGTATGCTTGCGACTCTTGCGAGTATGTCTTCCGATGTTTTATTTTAGCGCTGGAATTCATGGGGCGGCTGTTGAATTCTCGATGTTCGATATTTCAATTTAGCGACAAATTAACAGAAGTTTCATTTGGACGCAAAATGAGAATATTGACAAAAAAATTTAAAAACAATTTGCGAAAACCCAGTGCCTCCCCTGAGAACTCCTGAAATTTAATATATTATGTATTTGAATTTTTTTTAAATAACAGAATAATCTTTCATACAATTCTAAAACAAGGTTTTTTGTTTTTGCAAAAATATTATTTTTTGAAAAAATTTTAATTTTGAATGGCTTTGGCTTGTATCAAATTTAGGTTAGCCGTGTAAAAAAATGGTTTATTTTACATTATTGTTATTCATTTTTTCTTCTTAATTTCACAATTTATTACCAGGAAAATAAGTGAAGAAGAGGCCGTCAGGAAAATTAATTATTCATGACAAAATCAGTATTTATATATGATGAAAGAGCTTTCATTAAAAAAAAAAGATTGAGGAGAAGTTGCACGACAAACCGTCTTGTGTTTTAAATGCATAAATACCGGTGATATAACTAAAATATGAACCGACCAGATATTTACTGGGTACCTATCCTGCATTTTTAGCCTCATACCTCCTTGCACCCTTCTGAAAAGTCAAAATACGTCACCCATATCTTGCAAACGAAAGCAAAGTTTTGCCGAAAATCACTTATCACCTGGTCTATATTAGGTACTCTCAACCCTTGTTATCTCACAACATGAATTTTTTAGTGAAAAGACTCGTTTACAGCGATTTGGCGTTTTCATGGGAATTAAAATTAAGAGTTTGCGAAACCATCAAACCATTCTTGAGTGATTTACTATTTACGTATTTGCCTAATTGTATTATGTCTCACCCAGTTTAGATTGTTTTAGCATACCTAGTCACCAAGTAGTAGGAGAGCCCTCGACCAAAATTTCGAATTATCACGACACGGGTAATTTTATGAAAAATGTTTAGTTCGAGTCAAAAGAAATAAGTTTTATTTATGTAAGGAAGTCCCAGGATGTTGCGGAAAGGGTGAAAATAAGTTTTCAGTCGGTAAAAAAAAATTACGGTGATCAGGTAGACTCGAGGGGTCATCCACTACCTCAAAAAATGTACACTGATTCCCGTTTTGGGAATACTACAGGGAATTCCGAGGTATTCCAGGTATTCCGAACATATTCCGGGTATTCCGGGAGTATTCCAGGTATTCCGGGAGTATTCCGGATTATTCCGAGTATTCCGGGTATTCCGAATGTATTCCGGGTATTCCGAATATATTTCGCAGTATTCCGGACAAAATGTACACTTATTTCAGCAATGAGTGACCTACAAAACTGGTTCTTAATATACCGGGTGACCACGGATCATGGTAAACCCCCGCCATTTCCACAATTTTTGAGCTATCTTTCCAAATGAAATTTTGCAGCAGTAATGTACGTCCAAAAAGACTCATTTTGGCCCATCCTATTTTTTTTCGACGTCCGGTTTCGACGGAAGTGACCTCAACTTTGGAATGTTAAATAGAACACCCTATATATTATTGCATTTTTGGAATACTGAGAAAATTCTGAGTACGATACGATAACTATTTTGGGGACTCTTTAAACCCACTTGATTTTTTTAGAGCCAATTTAATTTTTTAATCTAGAATGCCATGATTGGTCTAATTTGGTTCAAATGTACTGGTATAACTCCCAAAACATTAGATCGACAAAAAAAATATAAAAACGGCGTCTTGGCGTGTATTCAAATTTGACCAAATCACTTTTTGTCCATTTTGACCAATTTCCCTCGCAATTTCCCAAAAGATATCATAATGGTTAACCGATACCATAAAATAATACATTTTATATGAAATCCATTGATGTGCCCATCGTTGATAAATCTGCAATGTGCAAGTAATAAAAAAAGGGAAAAAATCATCGAACACAACACGTCATTTTATACTACTTATTTATCACACTTCATAATAATAAACCTTTTTATTTAGCAGTATTGCTAGTAAAAGAAATAACAATTTTTTTTACAATTTGCAATAAATCACTATAAGCTAAATTAAAACCACATAGATAAGCACAGTTTTAATCTCGGTTTTAACAATTTTTTGTAAGATATAGTTTTAACAGTTTTTTAGAAAAAATATTAATATTTTCACATTGTTTTAACTCTTGTGGCAAACCGTTGAAAAGACGTAGACCTTCATTAAATAAATATTTAGATGAATTTTGCACTTCAATATGATAATTATCACCTGATCTTATTGGATATGAATTTAGTTCAGACCTTGCTGTTAGAAAATTATTAAAATATTGAGGAGCTTTACCAATTTTTATTTTGAAAATAAGTATTAAATTAGCTTTTTCAATTATTTGCCAAACAGTTAACCAGTTTAACTGTAGTAACATATCTTTTATATGGGTTGTTCTGTCACAATTTAGAATTATACGCATACCTTTATTCTGTAATATTTGTAATTTGCTGATCTCTGTTTTATTTGCCGATAATAGTAGTGATGCACAGTATGTAAAATGTGGTAATATAATTGTATTAAAAATTACTTTTTTTGCCCATTGTGACACATTACTTGACATTCTATAAAAATATCCAACCTTTTTACCAATTTTTTTGCACAAATAACTAGCAAACAGATTGAATGACAACTGAGGATCTATTATTACCCCTAAATATTTCATTTCATATACTTTTTCTATTGATTCATTATTTATGGTTATATTTAAATTCTCGTCGTCAAATTTGCAACATCGACTTTTTGTTCCTAATACCATATATTTCGTTTTTCCCGAATTTAATTTCAATTTATTTAAACCTAACCAATTATACAAAACAACTAGTTCAGAATTCATTTGAGCGGCAACTTGTTTAAAATCGGATCCAGAAACAGAGATCAGAGTATCATCAGCAAAGAGATGAACAATAGAATTTTTTAAGTGTTGATACAAATCGTTCACATAAATCAGAAAAAGTTGCGGACCCAATACACTGCCTTGCGGTACTCCATGTACAGTTTCAATAGATGTTGAACATTTATCCCCGACTTTGGTTATTTGGAATCGACTGCTTAAATAATCACGAAACCATTTAATTACAACTCCTTTAATACCATACTTGTTTAGTTTTCCAATGAGTATATCCCTATTCACAGTTTCAAAAGCTCTTTGAAGGTCAACAAATACACTCAACACAATATCTCCCTCACTTATGCACTTTCTCCACTTGGCACACACCAGTTGTACAGCAGATTCACAAGAATGCTTCTTTCTAAATCCCGATTGACCAACATATAAGAGATTGTTTTTCTCAAAATATTCAGATAACTGTTCGCACACTACAATTTCGATGATCTTTTCAATAATTGGAAGCAGATTTATAGGTCGATAATCACTAGGCTTATTTGGATTTTTAACTTTTGGTACTGGTATTATTGTACTTACTTTCAATTCAGAAGGCATTTTCCCTGTTCTTAACACCGTATTTATTAAATTTAAAAGAGGGTAACCAATAACGTCAAAAAGAGATTTTAGTAAGTCTACATTGAGCACTACATCACTAACAGATTTTTTCCTTAAATTGAAGACTATTTTACGCAATTTGTTTAACGAAATTGTTTTAAATTCTGAGAATTCCAAAGTAGTACACTCACTATTATGATCAGGGTTCACTAATACAGTATCTATAGTGTCTACGATATTTTGTATACTATCTAAATAGAAATTATTAAAATTTTCTTCAACTGACTCCGTGTAGAATCCAAAATCAATATTATTACCAATTTCTGTAGAACATTTATTACTAATTAAAGTTTTTAAAGTCTTCCACATTTTCTTTGAGTCATTTTTATTTGAATCAATTTGTTTGTTATAATAATCCCTTTTGGCTTTACGTATTGTTGTTACAACATTGTTCCTCTTTTCTTTATAAAAGTTCCAGTCTACTACAGCTCTAGAATAACAATACTTCCTATATGCGTTATCCCTTAGTTTTTGCGATTCCTTTATTTCAGCATTAAACCATTGTTTACTAGAATTTATAACAAGTTTTTTTACAGGAGCATAGGTATTTATTGTGGTACTCAAGTTGTCACAAATCGTTTTATATAATACGTCTACATCTGCTACAGAATAAGCCCAGTCTTTCTCCAATAAACTGACTTTTATTTTAGTTACATTTTCTTCATTTAAATCCCTTGTATCTATAATTCTTTCTGTTGAATTTAAGTTATTAATTTCGACTGAAGTTCCTACTATTTCATGATCACTGATATTTGTAAACTTTTTACTTAAAGGTTTCAGGTAATGACAATTTGTAACAATTAAGTCGATTAACGTTGCCGTATTTAGTGTTATCCTGGTGTCATGTTGTATTAACTGTTTATATCCGCAATTTTGTATTATACTTATGAGTCTCTTGGTATATATATTATCCTTAGTTTTATAATTAATGTTAAAATCTCCCAAAATAATAACATTACAAACATTTAGACAATTCTCATTTAAAATTTCATTAAAAAAGTCCAGAAATTCATTCATATTTCCATTTGGTGAATTATACAAAGATCCCATGATGTAAGTCTCATCATTTATTACAATACTTATAAATATAGACCAATAGTTATATGGCGATTGCAACGTTTTATAGACTTTATATTTATAATTTTGTTTTATATAAATTATTGTTCCACCAGTATGTCTGCTAGTCATGGAAGAAACAACTAAAAGACGTAACTTTGACAGGTGAATTTGTTTTTTTGGACGTACATTACTGCTGCAAAATTTCATTTGGATAGCTCAAAAATTGTGGAAATAGCGGGGGTTTACCATGATCCGTGGTCACCCGGTATAAGTAAGTATAATTCATATTTAATTTTAAAAATAAAATACATTAATAGGAAAAATTTATTTATTTACCTAATTCTGACATAATTTTATATTCTTGTATTTTTTATCTGATCGTTTTATCTGGAAAGGCCCACTTCCAAGCACTGCACCATGGAAAATAAATTTTTTGTTAACGAAAACTGTATCTTCATTACGTGGCCATCGAGGTGGCCATACAAAATTTTCCAAACCCTGCTTCAAAAATTTTGTCAAACACCTGTCATCAATTACTTGCAAAACTCTACCAAGGTACAGGGTGTTTCCTATAAAACTATACCCCCCCTTATTTCGGTCAATTACCACTGACTTTAATTTTTCAAAAACCGGTCTAACACAGAATTTTCCGTATATTTTGAATATGCTATTACTTTTTTTGCTACTTCAACCGTATACGAGGGGCAGAAAAAAGTATGGTTTTTTTAAATGGAACACCCTATATATTTTTACATATTTGGATTCGCCTCGTCCTTCTGATTACAAATATATATGACATTTATATATTAGCTATAAAAATGGCGTAAATAATTGAATTTAAACTTGGGGCGTTTCCTTTAAAACTATACCCCCCTTATTCAAAATCTACAGAAAATTCTGTGTTAGACCAGTTTTTGAAAAATTAAAATTGGTGGTAATTGACCGAAATAAGGGGGGGTATAGTTTTATAGGAAACACCCTGTACCTGTAAATATGCCCGGTATTCCTACGTATTCCGAAAGTACTCCGGGTACTTCGAAAGTATTCCGGGTATTCCGAAAGTATTCCGGGTATTCCGGGAGTATTCCGGATTATTCCGAACATTCCGGGTATTCCGAATGTATTCCCAGTATTCCGAGAGTATTCCGGACATGATGTACACTGATTCCGGAAGTGGATGACCCCTCGGGTAGACTTCCTTTAATTTCGTGTGTTTACGTACTTTGCCGCCTCAAAGGCATTCTTCCGGGCGAGTGTCTGCGCGTGGCGTCGTATTTTATAGGCGTCTTCATGTATGTAAAATCTTTTAGGCTATATTTCGTAGCGTTCCTTCGAGTATTAAGAAAGTTATTAATGTTTCAATACCCCCGTGTCGGAGGAGTGTGTAAAATGTGTGAGATTAGAAAGTGATGCAAGAACAATAACCGCTTTAGGGCATTTGCAAATTTTAACCCAACTTCAAAATTTTCGTCAAAACGTCAAAATTACACCTTTTCGCTCGCTCCCTCAAAAATCGTAGCAAACCGTGCGATTTGCGATGTAGTTCTAAGTTTGACCTTCTCTATCTTGAATTTCTTACCAGAACTACGGCCTAGCGGCAATTTTTCGTTTGGGAATAGCGTTTAACGATTTCGTGTTTTCGCAAATATTTTCAATTTTTCAAATTTCTCCAAACTCGCGTCCGGGCCGAGCTTATTAACTCACACCTCCTTCGAAATAGACCGGCGGCGAATTTTCTTTTTGAAAACTACTTATATGTAATTTAGAAAATCCTGAGGCATAATCGTTTGTCTTGATTTTGCCTCCTATGAAAGTTTTGAATTTTTAAAAAGAGGCGATTTTGTTGGATTTTAGCAATTTCTCAAACATACTTTAGAAACGCGCTACAGCCTTTCCATTTGGATCTAGAGGATCCGGACCCGGACAGCACAGCGGCAAAAAGAAGACAAAATGAAGAACTCTATTTTTTAAGTCCATCCGATATTAGCCGACAATTTGAAGTGACGTTGAAATTAGATGAAAAACAGTTTATCTAATAATAAACCGAGTTATTTCCATCTTTTTAGTTGGCCTATGCTTTTCAGAAATGTATGTATCCATATACAGTGTGTCGCACTTAAGAGTGAAACACCCTAATAACTTTTTACACTTTTATCCGATTTGAACCAAATTTTACTCAATGATCGATCCCATTAGGATTAACTCATGGCCAAAAAACCATTCGTCCCCTACTAATGCAAAGCCACCTGCGATACCAAAATAAACGCAAAAATCAAAAAACATGAGGCATTTTTTTATCGGAAAATTTTACTAATGAAAGTTGTTCAGAATTGTCTAAAAACCTTAAATTCAAAATCTCATCAAAATAAAAAAATATTGATATTTTGATTTAAAAAATTTCAAGTCCGAATATATAATTTTACAATAAATTATCATTCGTATTTAGTTGCAGAGTATTTCTTTAGTTTTTTTTTTAATAAAAAATATTACAAGACAATAACCCATTAAAATTATATTTTCGGAATTAAACATTTTTTCAGACAAAATATTAATATTAATATTTTGATTAAATTTTGAACTTAAGGTTTTCGAACAATTCTGAACACCTTTCAATAATAAAATTTTTGATAAAAAAATGCCCAATATGTTTTTTTGATTTTTCCCGTTTATTTTGATATCGTAGGTGGCTTTGCATTAGTAAGGTGCAAATGGCTTTTAGGCCATAAGTTGATCCTAATGTGCTCTATCTTTGAGTGAAATTTCGTTTAAATCGGATAAAAATGAAAAAAGGTATAAGGGTGTTTCACTCTTAAGTGCGACACACTGTAGAATGTTTCTATTGGTTGAATTTTTATAACCCATAATACAATCAACCACTACTATGTTCAGGTTAAAGAAAGCACATATCGGTTTGACGTGTTATAAATTCAAATGCAATTAAATAATTTTGAATTTAAAATATGATCACTCTCTATTTAAAACATTGCAGTAGATAAACAAATTTAGATTATTAAGCAATAATTTGTAAGTAGGTAGGTACACATTTTTAAAATTTGTTTGAGAATCCAAGTAGGTACATTGCATAAAGTATCTTGCAGATTAATTCGCTTATGCTATAAAGATTCCTTGTTATTAATTTTATTATAAGAACTCGTTGGAAAGCCACTATTTTTCCCAAAAAGAGTTTTAACTATCGTTCTCTCAAAATGTTGTTCGTATATTTTCAACGATTTTTTTTAATTTACTTCATTTAGGTTTTATACTAGCACAATAATAACAAAAATATTCAATTTGATATATTTATACTGATGCTCCACTTCTGGAAAAACGAAAGTTGTAGATCGCACCACATATGCCCCGAAACATGCTCCACAAAATGGAAAAAGTTTCATCTGGATCTACGCCAAGAGTCACTTGCCCATAGAAAGAAGCGAGTTAGACCGGCGATTGTATTGCACTAGAAAGCAATATGAATTTTTTGACAAGAAACGAACGCACACCATTAATTTATTGGTTCACATACTAAACAGATTTTAATAATAAATCAACATAAACTAAAAAAAGTTGTATTTGTCCTGAAGTGGAAATTATCGTTTGATAACCGGTAGGGCAGAATCACCTAGAAATGATAATATATCTCTTGATCTCGTGCCGGACGTCGGACGTGACAAGAACGTTTCAAAACATAATGTGTGTAGTCGTACTATCCAAATAATATTATGGGGAAACAAGATTCCTCCGTATAGAGTAGACTAGGTATAGAAATTTGTGAAAAATTTTCGATCAATTTTCATCTCCATGAAATCATCAACTGGCACACATGAAAGAGGTGTATATTCAACCTCTGGTCAGAACGGAAATTTTTATTGGTAAACTTTCGTCATCGAGATACTACTTGAAAGAAATATCAACTCTCGACTGGAATAAGTCTTCCAAACATGCTGAATTCAGTATAATGATTTTCAACATGATACGCCTCCACATTATGATCTTACTGTACGCAATTATATAAATCAAAGTTTTTTTTGAGTGAACTGAAACCACTGGGAGACTATAATAGAGAAATAAAAATATTTAATAATAAGATAGATAGGATTCGTGGGGTCAAATATAAATAAATAACGTGTCCGTAGCTGCACTAGTTTCATCTATTGGGGTATATGGCAGGATTTAGTTTCATATTTATATTTAATAATTTTTTTTCACTATAGTGCTTTTTTTGTCATTTACTGTCATTGTTGACACAAACAGAAAATTGACTTTACTAATAACGATTCTTATTTTTCCGTATCTAAGCCTGTGAGGTCGTATCTAAGCCTATAAGTGCAACTTGCCGCACTAGCGCAGTAATTTGTGGTTATGTTGTTTTTATATTTATTCGTAAAGCTTTTAATATGATTCTGCAAAAATAGTATATGGATAGTTAATGGTAATATTAAACTACTTTAATAATTAAATAATAGTATAATCCTTTAATTCAAGAAAATCATACACTCGAATTAAATATTAAGTTAAGAATTTTTTCAGAGAAATTTTACTTTCAAGAACACATTGTTTATACATTGTGTATAAACACAAATATAAAAATAACAGTGCATACGCTCGCGAATACGGCTAGAAAAGTAACGGTTTAGTTTTCTCCGAAATTTTCTCTTTGTGGGCAATATATATTTCACCATAAATGTTATATCTGAACTCTGAACAGATACGTTGACCATTATTTTAAATTTATATCCTTGTTTAAAATAGCTGGTTAGTTAGTCTTATGCCATACATTATCCTGTGAATTTATCTCATATATCATTTATATTTTGTTATTATTATAAAAAAAATTAATAAAATACGCTATACAAATAACCGTCAATCGATTCCAACAGTTACAGTCCATTCAGCCTCTCATCCATAATAATCCCAAATGTTATTATCACTGAGTACACCAGATATAAACCCTCGTACGATGTATCATATGAAATCGCAACACGGTTTTAAATAAAATATATCGTGACAAAACACGAACTTATCTCTCTCTGCAACATATTGTTCCATGTACTTTTTCATTTTATTTCCTTGCATGCACGGTTTCAATTTTATTTTGCATTATTGGGAAACCCAATACACTTCCATTCTAATTTCCCATTCGCTTTACAGGTTTCCGATACAAGTGGATTCAGGCCTAATAGAAGTGGTATCGCCTTCTCCAGCATACTATCCGAATTTAGATAAGCTTAGGATAACTTTAGGTGATTCCCCTGAGCGAGTCCGATGGCGTTCTAAACAAAACCTAGATTTTGCCTTTTTAATGTCATATTCTCAACCAAAAGGTAAGTCTTTTTCTTTTTACTTCAAAAAGTATTAGACGAAAAATAGAGCGATATTGATTTTTTAACAGCGGGTAAATTGGATTATCGTACTCCTACAGCTTTATGCTTTTGCAATCTGTGTTACGTAAATTGATTAAAATTTATTTGAGCGTATTAAATTAATCAGTAATTTCAGTGAAAATATCATAATCAAAGGTATTATTCACGGTACAATGTTAGTATTATCATTATAGATAGATCCTTTCATGTTTTACAAAATATATATATAGCTAAGGTATGAATATATTATAAATTGTTATTAAAAAGCGTATAGCAGTTCAAAAAGGATGTAAGAAATATATTGTGTTTAATATTTTATAAAAATATCGTTGGAAAAATATTAAATGTGGATGGCCACTATTAGGGGGCTACACAAAATTTTCCTTCATTTTTCATTAATATATTTAAATATATTCCATAATAATCAATAACAAATTCTCCAATTATAAGCGGAGCAATAGTAAGACAACATTATTGTCCTCTAGTAATGACCATATTTCATATATTTTCTAGCTTAAATTAAAATAATTGTCAAAGAGTGCAAGTATCATAACTCCATCATTATGGGAGTTGTAAAAATGTTGAATTCAAAAGTTGTAGAGACGGTTAATAGCTACAAAATAAAATTATTTCTGTTTATACAGGGTTGCGCATAAGTTTGCCACATAACAAACTTTTTTTTGTAATGGAACACCATTTATTCTGAAAAATGTGAAAATTTTGGTCGGGGCAAGATTTAACAAATTAATTCGCAGTGTTTGTATTACTACCAATTAATAAAACACATTTTGCAGTTATATAGCAAAGGGATGTGCTTAAACGACACAATCCCCAAATATTGATTATATTATGTAGGGTGTTTTTTACACAAGCACCAATTTAGTTCAATTTTATTCAAATCAAATGGAGCACGCTATTCACACTTATTGTAAGTTATAGTTTAGTATAAAATTATCAGTTTTCAATGACGAATTTTTTAAGAGAAGAAATGGTTGATATGGTTTTTGTTTTGGATGCCAGTGATAAAAATTATTTGCTGGCAACGCGAATTTATATGCAGCGATATCCGGAAAGAAGACAGCCCTCTAAAAAATCATTTAAGAGGTTGTTCGAGCGATTTGATATAGGTACAGAAAATGTGGAATATGAGAAAAAGAAACGAACAAAAATGTACTAAATAAAGAAAACGAAACAGTCATACTTTTGAGCGTAACTAATAATCCTCATCAGAGTATAACAGAATTGGCAAGAAAAAAAACCGATCTTCAGTTCATCGAATCCTATGAAAAAAAAAACAAACTTCATCCCTACCACGTTCAACCTCGCGTTCAACTAATGCAGAAACTAATTGATAAGAATATGAAAATATTTTGAACATGATCCCATGCCGTCTCGTTTGGTATTTTTTTGACAAACTGCGCCATTTGGTTGGCTTGTCTCGATAAACTAAAGATTTCGTGTCCACAAAATTATTTATGGAAGTTAATTTAAGTCTGGTTGTCTAATAATAAAGACGTTTTATTATTTGCAAGTTTTATCTTTCTTAACGCTGTAATTATCATTTTGAAAAATCAAAATATGTCAAACGTTACTTTCGAACCAAGCAAGATAATATCCCAGAAAGAAAAATATCAAATTAAAGATTGTTTGGTTGTTACAGCTATCGCTGCGTTGATCAAAGGGCCCACTGTATATTATTATATTGTGTAACGTCAAATATTTAATATTCCTGGACTCTAATAAACGATGCGCGTTTCTAAAAAGGAACTGTGAAAATTCCAATGTAAATATTGTAGCGAGAATATTTTTTATTGTCGTATAAAATGAAATGTTCGAATTTAATTCCATCGTATTGGAAAACATGAAAAAAATTTTGAAAACGGTTTTGTATAAATGTGGATAATATGCACTGACAAAAGTTTATACAAGGTGTTTCCAAATTGACTACCATAAATTTAAGAGCTTGTAGAGAACGTTAAAATAAAACTAAAACCTCTATACAGTTTCGTCGGAAAACGCTTCGTTTTCAAAATACAGGGTGTTATAGTGTCGACTGGCAGATCAGTTATTTAGATATATCTCTAAACAGAGTAGGCAGAGGAATCTAAATTTTTGTGAACTAGTGTTACTTAAGACTACCGATGACTGAATAATATTTTAAATCTGATACCACCATTCAGTGGCGTAGAAAAAGGGGTAGCCTAACACTTTTTTGTTAAAAAAAAATTGCTGTCAAATGTTTTGAAAATATCGTCTCATTTTCAAATTCCCCAATCAAAATGCTATAATAAAGATGCTCTTATTAAATACCTCCAGAGGCGTTCGTTTTCGAGATATTCTCGGTTTTATGTGGCAATACTCATGTGTTTAATAAAATTTTTTTAATATACTTAGTCAATAAAATAGCAGAGCAAAGGTAGAATATTTTAATAATGTACAAGATAAATAAAAACTTCCGCACATGTGTAATTTACCATTTTACTACTTTTTATAAAATATTGCTACTGAATGATTAATCAAAAAAAGGAAATTTTCAATATGAATTTGTTAAGTGCACCTTTATTGAGATTAAAATGTAATTTCTTGACAGTTAAGCAGGTTTGAGTTGCATTTGTTTTTGTTTTTATCTACCTTGTGATGATTGCCCCTATTTAATGTTTTTCGAAAATTAAGTAGGTAACACATAAAACCGAGAATATCTCGAAAACGAACGCCTCTGGAGATATTTAATAAGAGCATCTTTATTATAGCATTTTGATTGGGGAATTTGAAAATGAGACGATATTTTCAAAATATCTGACAGCAAATTTTTTATTAACACAAAAAGTGTTAGTCTACCCCTTTTTCTACGCCACTGAATGGTGGTATCAGATTTAAAATATTATCCAGTCATCGGTAGTCTTATGTAACACTCGCTCACAAAAATTTAGATTCCTCTGCCTACTCTGTTTAGAGATATAGCTAAATAACTGATCTGCCAGTCGACACTATAACACCCTGTATTTTGAAAACGAAGCGTTTTCCGACGAAACTGTATAGAGGTTTTAGTTTTATTTTAACGTTCTCTACAAGCTCTTAAATTTATGGTACCTACTCAATTTAGAAACACCTTGCATATTATACTTATAACAATTATCTGAATTTTTCAAAATAATATAATTTTAAATTAATTTGTAAATTTAGAATCATATTCATCTTGGTATAACTTCTTGCTATTTGTATCGATTTGCAAGATACTTTTTATTTGCAAATTGGAATTTTTTTCAAATAATTTGGATAATTTAACATACTATATAAGAACGATTACTATGAAACTATCCACACCTCACTTTCTTAGCGAAATTTGTCTTTGGTTTCGTTACCATGGCAACCCAAAAAATTTCCGTAAATTTTTCATCCTCCGGGGTACCCTGAGCGAAATTAAGTGGAAGTGGAAATTTTTCTGACAAATTTTTTAAGCAAATTATCCATCGTCTTAAAAAGTTTGTGCACTCGAAAAATTTTCGGTAATAATTCAAGCACTAGGGAGATTAATTTTGAATTTTGTGAAACTTATTTCTGTGCAAATACTGTTACTTTTTATCGAACGTTTTTGATCGGTTATATTGTAAAAGAAATAAGCATTGCTTCTGTTTGCTGTAATAAATATAAAAACTACAGAATATAGTTGCAGCGTATATTATAAGAATTAGAGTTAGGTTGAATATAATTTATTAATGGAAATTAAAATGTTGCTTTCAAAAATTTATTATGTGAATATATCATTTCTATCATTTAATAACAAACAAATCTAAACAATTTTTCTTCATTCTTATTTTAAAATTTTCTCCTACCAATAAATCTTATAGCGGTCTGGTAGACATGTCTTTAGATATATTCGTTTAACACAAAACACCTTAATATATTTCGTGTAAAAATAAGATAAGCGAAATTTATAATATATCTATTTCTTTACAGGAACGTTCTACGTCCAACTGGAGGACGATATTCTAGCGAAACCTTCATATGTTACCGAGATGAAGAAATTTGCAATAGAAAAAATCGCGAGAAAGGAGCCATGGTTTGTCCTGGATTTTTGCCAGCTCGGATTTATCGGTGAGTTTTATGAGAACAATAAATTATGTGGGAAAGCTTGTCTTTGGTTTCACTTCTCGCGTTGGGTCAGTTTTTCTGTATTCACAATTTATACCTAAGTCGGGGAATGGACCGTAAAAATTTCAGTTTATTTCGCAGTAATAAAAATGTATATCCACTCTACAGATATTATCGGCTTCTCGGATTATTTCTCTAGAGACTCAATAAAATTGTTTTATAGGGTAGAAAATTAAAAACTAAATAGAGTTATTTTTAATTCCGTATTATTCTTACCTTTAAAGAATTAAAACTGATTTAAATGTAATCAACAGAATCGGTAAATTATTCTTAGTGGTGTCTTTAAAAAAGCTATACCTACTGAGCATCAATTTCATTTGCTCTTGAGATGACGAGTATTTTATTATAATAGACTGTTGAAAAGTTGATAGAATACCCTACTTCCGTCATCTTTATTTTTGATAAATAAAAGTTTGAATTTTTATAATTTTTTAAGTAGATGGAATTCCATTTCTAGTACAGAAGAGTGAATATGTTATTAATAATATCAGGAATTCAACTACTCGGTCCATAGTTGAATTCCTAAGTTACTTTTTCTGGGGTATCCTATATCTACAGTATGGAAATCAATTGTCCGCCCCGGCCTGACTAAAGGATGGAACTATCAGACAGAGAGCGCTGCCCGCTGCGTTGACCGCTGCCTGTCTCATCGTTCCATTCTTTGCTAGGTTCAGAGTTGTTTTCCATGCTGTATATTAAGTATAATATGAACATCCATGTCTGATGATCACTATTAACCAGTGGATTTTATTAGCTGTTTTTATCGCAAAACGGATCGGACAGGATAACCAAAAAACTTGTTTTTGACATTGATTTTTCATTAGCACCAATGGCAGAAATGCAAGGTAATATTTTGCTAAATATTGAAACTCCCGCAAAATTTTTCAAGCAAAACTATCAACGAAGTCGGCGTTTTCTTTATTTCTATTAAATTATACATGAATGTTTTCTTTTCAGGAAAAATGTTCAAAAGTGCCGAATTACCGTGGTTGATTCAGTTTTTCCAAATGTTCTATAACGATAAACCAGTGGACTGGCTACTGGATCACTTAATTTATACCAAGATTTGCAACTGGGAGAAAAATAACGTAAGTAGTAAATCTTATTATGTTCGACCTCGTGTTCGACTTTATATAATATGATATATTATCTTTTTTTTTATATTCTTACAAGCTATTCGTCGTACAAAATGGAAAGCTTTTAAAAGATTAGAAATCATTATTCTTTTCTATACAACCTCCGTGATGGATATTTTGTTTGATATACCCTGTTATATAAGCATATATACATTCATCTTTTTATTTAATCTGTTCTTTTTATAAATCATATTATACAGAAATACTTGAACGCATATATCTGATATCTAATATATCAGTATTGGAAAATATTAGGCATAATATGCCTTAGGAATATTATTATTGATTCAATTTATTAGTAGAAATAGATCAGAAATGGGTAGGTAACTGACAAAAAAATTATTTGTTAGATGGTTCGTCAGTTTATCAATCCGTCTATTAACCATATTATCTTGTATTCAATGACCTTTCGTATATTTTATTTTTCCCTATGAACACATACATTTTCTCTTCGCGACATTATTTAACTTCGATACGAGTTTGATATTGTAAATCAGAGAATATAATTTCATTTGTCGCACTATATCAACTGTTGAAATAACTTTTGTCTAAAGAAATTCACGAAAATTGATAGCCGGCCATGGCCAATGAAACAAATTGACTTTAGTTGGGAAGTGATAAACTTTCATATTGATACTATAAGGTGTCGGAAACAACTGGCGCGTAATTAAAATTAGATAAGGATAATATATACTTCGGTCCACACATTTTCTGTTCTTCTACATGAAATATTTATGACACCCTAATTGTATAAAGTAATAATATCTGACATATCTTCTTGTTTAACACTGACAGATGCAATTCGTGTTCTTGCTATAATGAATTTCTAATTTAATTACGTTCTCTGTTTTCCGCACATTGCGGCCATAAATCAATTTGAATTATTACATGAATAGAACCTCTTTTGAAGAAATTATTAAAATTGCACAGTGAACAGCCCATAATTATTATGGGCTGCAATGTGGGAATTGATTAACATCTATAGAGTATTATACTCTATAGATGTTAATCAATTCCCACATTGCAAGTACATGAATCAAATTGAATTATTGTATGAAAAAAAATCTTTTAACATTGGAAATGTTTTTGTTTTCGTATAGGGGGTTGAAAATCAGTTTCATGATGCATAATATGAAGCATGACTTATAGAAACAGTGGCGACAACAGAGTGACCAATTCTTGATTGGTTGTCTAAATCACGTGGTACTGGCAGTTATGTTATTATTTTTTTATTGGCGTCTTCTTGTCGAGAAAATCCCAACGGCTATATCTCGTTGCGATTCTTTGAATATTTAAAAAGTTATTAGCGTTTCAGTACCCCCATATCGAAGAGTTTTGTAAAATTTGCGAAATTAAAAAGGCCGGATGCACGCGCAGATCCTCAAAATTTAATGCGCGCGCAGGTCTTGCCAAAACTTTAAAATTTTTCGTTAACGTCACAAATGTCACTTTTTAGTTAGGATCTGCTGACCTCAAAATCGCAGCTGGACCGCACAATTCACGATGTACTTTCAAGTTGGACTTTCGAGCTTGGATTTATTGGCAGAACGGCGGCCCGGCGGCCTGTTTTCGTTTGGAAATAAGGTTTAAAATTTTCGTGTTTTCGCAAAATTCGCCAAAAAATCCATAGTGCGTCCGATAGATTACACCTTATAGTCCATCCAACGAAATTTAATGATTTCTTAATATCGGTCCTAGGACGGAACCGAGTACAGTTTTGGACTCGGGACGACTTCAGGACCCCAAAACAATTATCTGTTTCTTGATAGTGCCTTTTCCTTCACTTTGACATTTAATTGTATCGAGTATTGTATCCAAGTAAGAAACTGCATGTTTCAAGAGCAGGATTAAACAAATGTTTTTAGTTTCCTAGTAGGGGGTCGAAAATCAGTTTCATGGCAGAATGACGTAACGCGTGAGATTTCAGTGGTTTCAGAACGATAGACGTCGAAATTACACTTTTTCGTTCACTCCTATTGAGCCTAAAATCAGAGCGTGCCCGTGCAATTCACGATGTAGTGCTAAGTTCGACCCATTACTTTGGATTTCTTACCAAAACAGTCTCTCGGAAATTCGTTTGGAAATAGTATTTGAAGTTTTCGTGTTTTTGCAATTTTTTCAATTTTGTCAATGACTTGCAATTTGACAAATCATAGGGGTGGATTTAGGACAGGGGTTGCTCTGGCAGGTTGCCGATACCTGATTTGTACGTATTACGGAGTGTTAGGGGTTTGAGTGCCATGCCATTACTTTAACATGAGGTAGATTAATCAAAATCAACAAAAAATTATTACATGGGAATTTATCGCTGAGTTAGAAAAGTCACGCCCAACAATCTTCCAAGACAACTTAACATCGAGAAGTACGTCGAACAGCTTATTTCCTTTTGTCTCGTCGAAATACATATAGCCGAAAATCATAATGTAACTTAAAATTTTGTCGTTTTTCGCAATTTACAAAGATAGCGGTGATTTGAAGCAAAATAAAATATATGTTCAACTCCTCTCTCAATGCCTGATTCAATGATATGTCACACGGTTACAGTACAGGCAAAATGTACCTAAATTAATCAAATAAGCAAGAAAATTGCGAAATTTTTGTAACTCTATACTTATTATTTATGTAATTTGAAGGTGGATTTTTATTGCATCCACATTTGTACGACGTATGATAACTACGTGAAAAGCAAATTTACACAAAATTCGGTAATCGTAGCCCTCCCTCAAGAAAAGTTTTTGTTAAATGATATAAACGAAATCCGATTAATTTCAATGTTGCCAAAAATTCTTTAAAACAAAGGATTGTTTGTAAAACAAGCTGTAGATGATGTGGATTCACCTATTGTTAAAATAGCAATTGAAATTTGTACTTAGTTGATGAAGACGTTGATCTCCTTGTTTTATTAATCCCTTTAACTCCAGAAGAAAAAGATATACTTTTCATAAGGCCAGGAACAGGAATAATTATATGGAAAATTCTTTCTTCGTCAGAAATCCGAAATGACAAGAACGTATAAAAATAGTTATTTACATTACTAGATGCGAAAGTTTACTTTAAGGTGTGAGGTGATTTTTGAATGGTCGAGGCGAAGCCGAGACCTTTCAGAAAACACCGTATACTTAAAAGGGTTTTCGCATCGTGAAATGTATTATATTTTTTCTACATACTATACCGAAAAAAATTATGGGTTTTACTAATTTAAAACTAATTATTTCATGAAATTAATTGACGTTTTTAATAAATTTTATAGTTTAGCAGGCTGCCTATGAAAATTGTTTCCATGGCAACGAAATATTACACATTTTAATTTCTGGTGGTTTCAAACTAAAATAAACAAATACATATGTGTTGTGGCGATATAAATGGGAATATTGCTTGTGCCTTGTTTTACCCCAAGAAATCCAAAGCAAGGGATATGCAAACTTATGAAGCGTTTTTAAAATGGAGTAGGTAGGTACTACGTGCCGACAAAAATGTTGGCGTACTTCCTAGAAAGACCTTTCTTTATTAATACAAAATTGTTTAGTTTTGTTAATTTGTTCAAATAGAACGAATTAATTTCGTTTAAAATTTGTTTTTCTACTTTTCTGTCCTGGCCGCATAAGTTTTATTTTCGTTATCGCGCGTGTTGCTAGGGTTACAAAGTTCATTTATATAGACGGTAGTAGAAAAATACAATTTTACTGACTCATGCCTTCAGTGGTTATGATACCAAGCCTAGAATATTTCAGAAAGAAAAATTAAAAGTCATCAAACTTCTTCAGAAAGAAATGCAGTTAGTTAATGTAGTAAGAACTTTCAATGGCAAGAATTGAACCCCCTCACAAGTAAAATAGGCTGGTGAAACTCTTTTCCTACTTGTGTACGGTGCAAGGAAAATCACAAATGTCTCACTCAACTCATACAGATTTAATCAATTCAAAAAATCGCTGCACAAACAAAAATCAAAGTTGGAATTATTACCACCATCTTCAGAGGCAGTCGATTAATATTCATTACGAGTATTCTACAAAATTCAGAAATGGTTTGGCAATGAAAAAAATCCACAACAGTGGGGATAGAAGAAAATTAACGGTTCCTTACAAACCGTGACAACACTTTTTGTGCCAACAGCAGAATCAATATTGCAGCTTATCTCCTGCAACCGCAACAGAAAAGCAGGTTGAAGATGCTCACAAATTTACGGAAATTGTCAGGGAGTGCGATGTCTAAATTCATACATGGATAAAATTATCGAGGATCTAAACGACGCAGAAGATTTAGATGCTATCGATTCCGATCTTCTTTAGATACAACGTGTGTTTCATTCAATATATATAAAATTTTAAACAACTCGATAATCCTCACTTGTACAATGATTATGTACTTTTTCATTTTGCAGAATATACTCACAGATAAACAAGCAGAAAATGAAGGAAACAAACGTAAAATTGGTAAAATATTTAATAAAAAAGTCAAAAATTAATATTTCTCTATAAATGAAAATATTCTTATTTTTTTGAAAATTTCTTATTGTTCAATTGCCAATTTTTATTATGCATGTGAAAAACCTAGTTCATCCCACGATTTTTCAAGTGCAGCTCCGACACACCGCTTACGGTTCGGGACTCTTAAGTTTCTTGAAACATAGGTATATATTTTTAAACGTATATGTCAAGTTTCAACGAATTCACTATGTTCTTGTTCAGTTTGGACACATTCCCTGTACTATTAGCTGCGTTTGCGATTAATCGATATCGGTATTTGTAATTGTTAGGAATCACTTTTGTTTTTGTTAATAAAATAACTTTTTATTTTAATTTCTAAATAAAACTACTGATAATAAGATTTTACGTTTTGAAAATGTTTTGCGGTAATGAAATAACTATTTACTACTTTGCAACAAATTTTCATTTTTATCACATCCGAAATATCACAAGATTTGCGTTCTACTTCGTCATTTCCAATGTCTCCTCCGGTTGCATCTTTGCGAAGGACTGTGAATTTTTTTGGGAAGTTATTTAAAACTAAATACATTACTATGGTCTATAAAAATAGAACCTAAAAGTTATTTTTTACTTACGTAAAACGTAAAATAAGGTACATCAAATAAAAAAAAAAAAGAATTGATAGATCTACGAATTTCAAATTTCCCTGCGAGGGTCAAAAGAAAGAGAACAAAATAGTTGCGGACGGGAACATAATATGTGTGCTCCAAATGTTCACACACTACGACCCCTCTACGAACCTCTATCATTGTACGCCGGAGTTTCAAAGCTAATAAGTGTTTACTACCGATTAAAACGATGACTGTATACACAAGAATATACTTTCTCATAGTGTACAGTTTTTTTAACAACAAATGTAAATATCCCACGGATTCTATTTATAATTACATTATGAAACTACCTTATAAAATGGCAGTGTAAGCCTTGCTTAAGTCCCGAAAAAAATTTTGGCGATTTGAAAATAATGCTTGCTACGTAAATAACATTTCTTTGGACCATGTCCCCCTATGCATTAATATTGGATAACTGGGCAGATCGTTGTAAAATTTAAATTTGACTAATTTCAGATATTATATTCTTTTAACCACGTGCATTATTGTGCTGGAGGATTAAGTTTGCACCAACAATGATGCGTAAGGATGAATCGCAGTTTGAAGAGGAGTTTCATTCTTTGATATCAAACAAAAATGTTTCACTATATGAGATTCTTTCTTACGCCAATTCGAATTTTGGCTCACACTGTCAAATTTCCGCTTCTGTAGCTCCTTCTAGTGCAACTTTGTAGTCCATGTTGTTCCCACACTCTTAGCCTTCTAAAATGAAGTTATATCCCACACCATGGTGCAGATTCTGTAAACAAAACTCGAGATTACCTCTATTGAAAGTATGGCATCTCATGAGGTGTCTACTTGCCAAATTGGCTTCATGTAGTCTGACTGAGCGATTTGATATATTAATCAATCTTGTCCTGACAATGTTCGTGTCGATGAAGGAAATAGGAATGAATTTGGAATGACGTCAAATTTCATTCCTATTTCGATATTATGAATCGTCTACGTCTGTGGTCTATTTAACATAAACCTTCTACATGGAGTAACCCCATAAAAAATAAATAATGAATGGGAGGCTTGGCGACTTTGACGTGCCCCCGTTTTCAATTCTCCCAAAAGATTAGAAATTTGCTATCAGGATTATTTTCATTAAAATATAGTTTCTCACATATCGGAAGGAGATAATTCTCCCGTAAGGGTTTAATAAAATGCAAAAACTATTAAGATATTAGTGTTATATTATCATTCAATAATCTGACTGTGGAAGCGCTAAAATTACAATGATCCTCGTTGAGGTCTGAAAAATTTGAATTTTGTATTTGGTACTTCCCTTTTTGAAAATTAGTTTTTAGATTATTTTCTAGATCTGCACAAATTTTATAACGATGAACTTTTTGATAACTGAACTTTTCGGTTTGCTAAGATTATTATGTTTGTAATTCATCTACGATTGTAGCACTTCTCATATGTTACTTCACTCTTCTAGTTCATTCCTGAAACAGTACACAAGGCGGGCATAAAAAAACACAGTGAATAAATCTCTGAAAATCCCTCTGGTGCGATTATGTATAATACATTAGATACATTAAAGACTATGTGTATATGTATATGTGTACATGTTTGTATTTCTTTTGCTCGTAGTTACCATAATCGTTAAGCTATTTAACGCTATCTTTTAGTTAAAATTTATTGCATGCATTAAACGTAAGTATAAGAACTCGTAGTGGTAGACTTGCACCATTAATACCGGTATCATGGAGCTTTTCACAAACTGATCTAATGGAGATATATTATTTAGGTAAAATGTACAATGTTCTGCGTGGAATGAAAATAATACGGCCTGTAAATATTAGATTTTCGTTTACATGTTATACGTATACCTATATATTAATATTATTATCATGCGGGATTATATTTTACAAAATATTTTCATATTTAAATAGTTACTACATTTTATATATAAATTAGTTTAATGTATATTTATAGGATTCTCGGTGATATACAGGGTGTCTCAGAAATAAGTGCACAAAAAGATACCAAATATTCCCGACGTCCAAATAAAGAGATTGCACTAAACTTACCTATGTGCCGAAATGCTTCCTAAGAGGGCTGCGGGCCCCTAAGAGTGGGCCCTTGAAGATGGTGTTTATTTAATATCTCCAAAACTTCAAGTTAAATTGTTGAAATTGAGCACAACCACTAAACTTTTAAAATGAGGTGAATATCATCTCAAAATTTTTACCAAGGGGTACGTTTCATCTACCCTTGTTTTCATCGAGTTATTTAATACAAAAACGGAAATAAGCCGATAAAACTTAACTAGCCACTCGGATTCTTCGGGACTTTTAGTATTCAGCTCGTTAGTCAAAATGTCTAGGTCAAAACAGATTTTGCCGCGACTACAAATGCAAGGGGAAGTCATTAGCATTAGTTAACGTTAACTGTAAACGACTTCACGTCAAATCAGCTAAGTCACCAAGATGCAAAGGTTTACAACGCGAATCTAGTTGGACCAAAAATATCTACAGCGCCCTGCTGTAAGCAATTCCACGTCAAATCAGCTAAACCACCGAAACGTCAAGCACGAGGTTTACGGAACAATTTGCACAAGTTAAAAATTTTAATGATCAAATTAATGTTAGATTAACTTGCCAAATTTTACTTACTCATACTGCTAGACATTGCGGTTCAACTTACTCGTGCTGGACTGGTCGGTTCGGCTGCCGCTGGTAGCAAAGTGATCTCTGATCTGCTCTCCAAGTTGCTGGATTTCCCAACGGTACAAAGGGGGAGAAATGTGCAATAGATTCACGCGGTAAATTTGTGAACAGAAATTATTCTAAATCGATTTTACTTACTAGCTCTGGACTTTCTTCTGGTCGCGTGGTGAATATCTTCGCTGCGGAACGCCAACTAATTTTTTCTACAACTGTCACAAAAAGGCTTTTGCGCATTAACGTCAGTGTCTAAAATGGAACATTTTTTCATTGACATTTTTTTTGCGTTACCCTCGGCGTTACCGTTACTCCCTGCACAAAATATTTTGCACATCACATACCTATTGTTCATACTGCCGTCTGAATTTTTGCCGTAGAAGATTCAGTGTAACAAGGTTGGCTGCATCTGATATTTCTGGTGGGGTACAGGATGAATCATCTTCACTTTCGAGACTTTCCATTATTATCTTATACATTATTTTACTTTAAAAAACTCACAATATTCAACACTCACAATATCGAAAACTTCAGTGAAAAATTTTTGTTGTCAAACATATTGTTTTCCATCCTATTTCTTTTTAAATTAATTTGCAATAAATATTATAATAGAAGATATCGTTTTATGATTTTAATTTAACCAAATTAAAGTCGTTGTAGAAAAAATATATATACTTATAATAAAACAAGTTGTTAAATACGAGATTCGTATTTTTATGCGCCTACATCGATAATAATAATGCATGAAAATTTTATTTTTTTAGTCACCACTTGGACTTGTAATCGAAAATTGATACCTTCAAGGGGTTGTAGCCCCCTTATTATGCGTTTTAGGTTTTATATGTTTATTAATGAAAATCCATTTATTTTTCGATAAATTAGCGGTCTCTGAAGTTTGGCACACTTGTGGTAGATCACCCTGTATATTTACCAAATAACAAGAGATCGAACGTTCATAAAAGGCAGAGACAGTCAACTATTTAGATGTGTTTTAATTATTTTTGTTTCATATTCTAATGATCTGTATCTCATGTCTCATATAGACTGGTCATGTTGAATCTCAAATTACTAATATAATAGTCTACTGTGGGTGCTCTATAGGTATGTATGTTTGTAATCAGAGTATATTGTTTGTTCCAGGATTACTGTAAGAGGGACAAAGCGAAAATGTGGATTCACTATAAGCCATCTCTCTTTCAACACATTGGAACGCATTCGTCTCTAAAAGGAAAAGTTCAGAAACTTAAGGTAGGCCATTCTAATATAAAACGTATTATTTTAAGATTGTCGAGTTTCACATGTAAAAAGTGACCATAATATAATTTTTTAGAAATGAAATTTAACCGAAATTGCATTAAAATGTTTTTACACATTCTGTTTTATCTTTGTGAAAACGACCTAAATACAATGGTTATCTTTGTTGACATTATCAGGATCGCACTATTCCTGGAAGATAAACAAAGTTTTAAATCGATTATTGATCTGGTGTTATTATGGTTTTAGTACCTACTTACTAATCGAATGGCATTCAAAATTTCAATGTTTTTCCACCTGTGGTTTTTCCATGACTGAGTCATCCTCCTTAATTTTTATTTATTACCAGAAAAATGACTCTAATTACTATATTAATAATTATGCACTAAATATATACAAATTGTGGTCATAGTATGCCAGATCTACGTCCGGCAACTGACAGTCACCAAACGGGCAACATTTTTTTTAGGTTTATTATTTGATAGTCGAAGTACTGAAGCTTATAGCGCAGAAATAGTGGCAATATTTGCAATTTTACTCAACGAAGAACAATGCAACCAACGCAGAGACAAAAAGAACTGGGTGGATAATCTAACGAAAAAGATAAATCTGCCTAAAAAAAAACTAACTTACTTCGACATTATTCCATGATCTATTAAGAAATTTATTAATTTCACTAAAAGTGTATTGCTAGCGGTAAGCCGTCAGCAAATTCAAATCAGGCACCGACAATCAAAATTGATATAAATCGTTGTGTCAAAGTATCATTCCTTCACTCCTAAATATGAGGTCTATTTCGATGATGGTTCGTACAGACTGTTCTCCTCATGACTTTATTTTTAACATATAATAATTATTCATTCTAAAATTTGTCATTTAGGGCAATATACAGTTATTATATCCCATAGGTTACATTAAGCACCATAGGTAATATGGTCCCCGAATAGTCTCCTTTATGTTTAAGGGGAGAAAGGGAACTTTTTGAGGCAATCTCTTCTAAAAAAATATTAATTTTGAACAGGGTCATCACGTGAAAATGTTAGATTCTACTGTAACTTTGTTGCTTTTGAATTTATCGTAAATGTAAAAACTGCTTTACTAAATAATTTTTTGCCAGAAATTCAAACTTTTATAGAAAAAAACTTGTTTTCTCTTATGTAATATCTTATTATTATATCTTTTGATTCGTCGGTTTTCCTGATATCATCGATATAAACCTACAAGCTATTATCTTTTACTTTTTACATGATTAGATAATTTAAAAAAAGATATGGGTTATGTGTAGAAAAGCAAGGAAGGCAGTTTGAACAATATCTATAAAAAATAATTATATATTAATAAAATTGTTGTAATTTAAATTATGTAATTATCTATATCTCGTAAAAAATAAAAGATAATAGCTTTACATGTTTATATCGATGAAATTAGGAAAAAACGAAGAATCAAATGATGTACTAATATAGGTACAGGGTGCTACATAAGAAAAAAACAATATCGATAGCCATATATCTGTAATGCGATGATCGATTGTTTTTTCTATAAAAATTTAAATTCCTGGCAAAAAATTAGTCACCAAGGCAATTTTTATTTTTCCGATAAATAAAAAGGCAACAAAGTTCCAGTAGAATCTAACAGTTTCACGTGATCACCCTGTACTATTCTTATAGTTTAACTTAGATAGGTTTATAATTTTTTTTGCAGTTTGTCGATTAAGGATTAAGGAAAAGTTGTATTAAGTAACATTAATTTCCTATTGCAACTCTTCCTCTTTCAACTGCACGGAGCCTTCAACTGCACCATTAATGTTAAAGACGGGTCAAAACACAACAGGTGTTTCACAATAATGAATAATGATGAATGTATTATCAAGGGTGTGCATTATGTCGCAGTCACCTGGCCAAAGCCGTTTGTTGGTGACACAGATGTGCGGCATCCCTTAGGCATTATTGTAATAACAGACTTAATTGATCTTGCAAGCCTACTAAATGTGGAGTTATTAAACAGATTTGCTCATGTTAATGATAATTTAACTTTAGTTATTTGTATATGTTGTAATTAAGTTTTATATTTAATGCATAGTTAAATAAACACGACATGAGAACGATGATACTCATTAATCAAAATAATTACGGATAATAGCAATACCATTAAGATAAACTGAATATAATACCTCATCAAGTTGATAACGACACGACAATTGAGTATTAAAACAACGCAGCAGGACTGTCAAGGCATGTAGAAAAGTCATTATTTTGTATTTTGTGCATACAAGTTTCTTTTCAAGACACCAACTACTCATTATTCCCTTGTATTTGCCATGAATATAACTGCTTCTGTCACGAAGGTAGAACGACCAAGACTGACTGATTCTTTATTTTTTTCGAGACGTTAACTGCCCATTATTCCCATTTGCTACGCATATGATCTCGTAAATGGCATGCTAGACAAAATTTCCAAATACGATCAGCGTGTTAATGGTTATTGACACCATCTCCTGAGGGAATAATATACCTACTATAAAATTTGTATAAAAATAAAGCACCAGTAAAAATAGGGTTACATTTTGGAAATTCGCTACTCTTCTGCGTAATAAATGTACGACAACAAATTAAATTAGTCTATTGGACTAAATCCATTAACTTATGACAATCAGTTAATCTATTGTTAATTAAACTCTAAAATACTCAAGTTAAAATTGTTTATCGGTTTCAGGATATTAATCCTTTTTTTACATATGCAAAAGTAGGCTGGTAAATAAGTCATAACTAAAATTGTACAGTTAGGGCCGATCTTTTCACCTCCAATTAACTTTATCCAGCAGTTATTTACCTAGGATACAATTGTTACAACAATAAAAATCAACAACTTTAACTGCCGGATAAACTTAACAGGAAGATGAAAAGATTGGGCCTTAGATTTATTGCTTGTACGGTAATATTACAATACAGATCTGTCAATAACTGTCAACAGATGAAATAATAAATAATGAAACTATAGGGCTATTTATTAATACAAACAGACAGAAAACAATAATAATTAAATACTGAAATCCAACTGAAATGTATTTTCAGGCAATCCAAGGTCCATTTTTATGTAGCCGTTGTGACATTAAAAATGTAAACATTTATGTAATATGAAAAAAGATAACAAATAAAAACAAACAAAATATAACTATAACCATGGCGACAAATCAACCCATACAGACTTGACCAACAAATGAAATGAAAACGTTATTAATAAGAGAATATCAAAAGGTAATATCTATTAATATGTCTTTATTTTCTGAAACCGATAAACTATTGAACAAATCACGGATGTTATGAATCATAACAGCCTTAGATGTCTTAAAATCCTCGCTCTACGAGCTCGGATTTCAAACCGACATCTGCGGCAGTTATGATAGTCATAACATTCCTAGATATGTTAATAGCTATTAGTTGCTTCAAAGCTAAATCTACAAAAATAATAAAACTGTTAAAAAATAGTTAAATATGTTTATTTCAAACTAAATAAAAATAAATATTTAAAACTGATACAAACTGATGCCATGAGACAAAAGCAACAAAAATAATTTGTTAACGCTGGCTTGCTAATGTGGGATAAAATCGATACAGCGTGAATTGAATTGGGAAAACGATGTGTCTTTTCATATAGGTCGTGTAACTAATTTAAATAATTTAAATCCTTATAATTAGAAAAATATGTAATTTAGTATATATTATAAACTTTTGTTGTTAGATATAAAATAAACTAGTTTTGAAGAGGAAACAAATGTTTGGACGACTCGTTTATCTGTTTCGATTCTTGCTGTTTGTGACCCTGCAAACGTCCCGTGTGTGTGTCATTAATACAAGAAGAAAATAAGAACAATGATTATTGTTTTCAAGATAATACTAATGACGGAAGTCAAGAAGAAACAGAAATCTTCGATGACGATGGTCAATAATGTTAAATATTGTATTATTTTTACTGTTTCTTTTGATTATTTAGAAAATTAAAATTTAACAATTTTTATCTTGAATGATTCGTTCAAAAATTTCCGCAAAATGCAGTATTTCTAAAGCTATCTACAAAATATGCCGTTTTGCTATGTTACCTGATTATCATGATATTCAGATTGAGACTAACGTTACTCCGCAAACTTTTTTTAATTTAAGATAATTTAGTTATAGTTCATTTCATATTTGTAAAGCAGGGAAAAAATGCCTCAGCAGAAACGCGGAATCTTTAACGTTCAAAGAAGCCGCCGCACGTGCTCCTTTGTCGGGAATTTATCTGCGGTACAAAAATGAATTCGACTTTAGCTAATTATTTTGTGATGTTTTAATTAATTATTCACTGGAAAATATACTTAAGACAAATAAAAGGAAAATATTTAACACGAATTCGATACAAAAGATTACCAAAAGTTTTTTGTTTTTCAATCGTTCATACAAAATATTGTCAGTTCTTTTATTTACCAAATTTTATTTTAAATTATTTTTGTATTACTCGTAATTCCAATTTAAATAGACAAGCAAAGTACATAAACCATAACCATAAAAATGTACTTTTCTGTTTTACAACCTTTTTCGTTTTAAAAATTATTTTCATCTTCACTGTCAAATTGTGTATTACTGCTCCTTCACATTTTTGGTTATGTATGTATATTAGATCATTAAATTTCGCCGTATTTATTTTTCCGTTCTGCCGACAACTCTAATCAAACTAGTTCCGATATAATATGCAGCGAGTGTATCGGTTCTCATAGCTTTGAAAGGATGGCCATAAATAAAGAATTCCTGGAGTCTGTGAAGTGGTGGCTCTTCTGCCTGAATCTTTAATTAAATCGATTTCTAGAGAAGGCAACACGTTCCAAATATACATTTTATATGAGGAAGGCAGTCTTGTTTTTTAATCAACGTAAATAATAGAACTTTATTGCAAGAAAGTAAGAAAAAGGTAATAAAATATATGATAAATAAAATATTTTCCTTGCGTTAGTTTACAAAATTCAACTATTTTATACCATATTACAAAAAAACGCCCAAATAGTTGTTTAATGTTAAATATGTACAGGGTGTTAAAATTTATAAATTGTAAATCATTTTTAACAAACTTTATAAATAAAATTAGGATATTTTACATTGCTTTGATGATATTTGCCCGAAGAGTAAATATACATCGTTTACATCATTATTAGCAAATTTGACGCTTCATCAGTTACTGGTTGATCCCCCTTATTTGATATTCAGTTTTCTAATATCTGGAACAAGTAGCCTTGAACAAATACAAACCTGTACAACCAATTTCAAAACTGACACATCTACAGTGCTGTATATTATGTAAGATTAAAATATTCTGTTCAATCCACCAGTTT
This sequence comes from Rhagium mordax, assembly GCA_963680705.1. Taxonomy (NCBI): domain Eukaryota; kingdom Metazoa; phylum Arthropoda; class Insecta; order Coleoptera; family Cerambycidae; genus Rhagium; species Rhagium mordax. Next base: position 80,750,452 of record OY796656.1, read on the forward strand.
TTCAATAAGAATACAAGCGATAACACCCTCCTTAATCAGAAAACTAGACTACAATTTTCCAGAGTAATCTGAACTGGAATCTGGGGGCGTGTTTTGTTCACGAACGAGTTTAGGTATTATTTTGTTTGTAGATTTCCGACTCTAATGATAACTCGATGGCTAAATGAGCGATATGCCCAAAATTTGTTGAACAACTTTATTTAATGGAGTTTCAGAGAAGCTTGGTGAGGAATTTTCTTAATAGCCAGATTAAAACTTACATCCTTACATAAAGGTTTTCTATACAACGGACAGTTGTCCTGTTTGGTCATTACATTTGCTATAACTTTTTACAAATGCACGATGACGTAAGACTTTTTGTAACGTGTAGCTGAGACTTTGAATTAACCATCGTCTAGTCCTGATTTCAATCCAAATGAACATTTGTGAGATATTATTGGTATCCAACTGAGAAACTGCCATACTCCACCTGCACATATCTTTGTATAATGTAAAATTGTCGGTTCAATCCCCTAATTTCTCGATAAATCTAAAAATGGATTTGTTACACCTAACGCAATACTTTTAACGTTAAATTTTACATTGTGTTATCGATATATCAATGCATTCAATGAGGAGGCTGAGTATTTTTAATACTTATAGTCTCTAATGATAAGAATTACCTGCAAATAATTTCGCGCACTATAAAATAATTGTTTTTAATAGAAATTATTGTTACCTTGTTGTTTAAATTGTTTGTTTAAATGGTTTACGGCTAATCATATTTTCAAAGTCACAAGAGTAAAAATAATAAATAAAAATATTTACTTAGACACGTACTCGTTGTCAGTTATTATAGGTTTGCTAACAACTATAAAAACATTATTAAATTACATTGAACACAAAAACCTTGCTTACCCATGAACTCACTTATTAAGCTAGATTTCCATTTTCATTTCAATGGCATACCAAATGCGAAAATTTCATTATATAATTGAATTTACAAATATTAAGGTCATTAAAATACAAATATACATTTCACACTGTTTTTTAGTAAGTCAACATCTGTACATCAAAACTCATCCAGCCCCTCCTTCCTTCCTAAATCAAATCAATCTTCAGACAGCTGTGACGTGCGTGCTGATTTACTTGGGTATGATATGGCACACACGCTGGATACAAATCATTAAATTTTTAAGAAAATGTATTGCAACTAAAATTAAGAGATCAATTCTAAATCTGCCTTGTAGTTTATGTTGCAAAATGGAATATTACCTATATTTAGACGTTCTTAACTCACAGTTACAGGAGTTACAGGACGAACGTATTCTCATATTTCCCTGGTGTTTATGAAAATTCAATCATCAGTAATAGTGTTTTTGCCTAAAGTACTATTTATATCAGTCTAAAGTAAAATACTTCAGCCCTTGTCAAAAACTATTTTATTATTCTGTCGCTATGCTACATTATATATACAGGGTGGTCCGAATTTAAGTCGGATACTACGCCTAAAAATAATAACTTTTTGTCATATAAACATATCTCGCAAAAACTAATGGATTTCAAAAGACGGTGTTGAAGTTGGCGGAAAAATTTTTTTTTTTTTCAATATCTCAATAACGAATAAAGATTTTTTATTCAAATTTGACATACAGGTATCATTAAGGCAAGCACACCAGCTAAAATAAATTTTGTCCAAAAATTACACTGGGTGTTTTATTTTTTTCTGATCGATTACCCCTTAAACCACAAGAACTTTTTGTTTGTACGCCACTGGTCAAATTTAATAGAAAAATTTTATTCTACGTTCCTTTTAGGGCAATGAAGTATTTTTGGCTTCCTTTCGAAATTCTTATGGTTTCCGTGTAAATGCAGTTCCGTGTAAATGCAGTTTCCACAGGTTTTCGAAGTCAAAATAAATCGATTTGACTAAACTTACCTCTATACCAAGTTGCCTCGTTTAGCCGCTAGAGGGCATCAAAGTTGACATAAGATTCTAGTTTTGCACAAATAACTTTGAAACACCCTTTATGGTCTTATTGAAATTTGGTATGCTAATACTTCCCTTCGGATGGCACTTTATGACACCATAACCGAAGTAGTTGCTTTAACAGAAGTGCGAAAAATACCCCCACCCTTAAACATATCTGCTTATAATTCTTTTTTGGCTAACACTACAGGTTCAATACATTTTGTATCATAAAGATAAGTTTATTCATAAAAATATTGCTCTCTCCTATAATTATTGTACTCCTAACAGTTTTGGCTTAATTAATTTTTTTGTATATCACTAACGCATATTCGATTACAATAAGACTTACTATTTCACTTCAAAATTAATTAAGCAGATGACCAAAACATAAAGTGACATCTGGAGGGAAGTATTAACATACCTAATTTCAATAAACCCATCCAGGTTTGTACAAAACTAAAATTTGATGTCAACTTTGATGCCCTCTAGCGGCTAAACGAGGTAACGTGGTATTGAGGTAAGTTTAGTCAAATCGACTTATTTTGACCTCAAGAACCTGTGGTAGCTCCATTTACACGGAATATTGGGACACCCTGCATATTTTTTAACAAATTTCTATTATGGTATGACAAATGTAAACTATAAAGACATGGAACGACATTGTTGTAATTGAAGCAAGAAAATGTATAAAATGCGGTTGGACACTGCCAGAGGGCGACATTAAATTTTTCTTCTTACTCTGTTAATAAGTTAAAACATATATTACAATATTGCTTTAAAGTTATTCCAAAAAACATATTAAATATTTAAAACGAGTAGTATCCGTAAAGAAACAGAGAAAGTACAGTATCGCCCTCTGGCAGTGTCCATTCAACCGCATTTTATACATTTTCTTGCTTCAATTACAACAATGTCGTTCCATGTCTTTATAGTTTACATTTGTCACTGGTATTAGTATATTTTATACTAATACCATAATAGACATATAAATATCAGAAGCATCACAAAAAACATGAAAATCGAATATGTTTTTTCTAGAATGGGCTCATTTCGTGATATTTCCTTTTTAATTTATTTTAGCATTTTCCGTAAGTATTTCATCCTCTAAGTATATAGTGAAAAAATTGCTAGCGTTAATATTAACCCTAATATTTGATTTCAAATTCGTAACATATTTGAAACGGCTATGACGTCACACCACCCGACTCCACTGGTTCTATGAGTTATACGGATATATGGTATTTAGATTTCGCTGTACCAAGGACGAAGCACTTAAAAGATGAACGAAATTACCACTTCCGTCGTATGTGTAGTAACTGCCGCCGGTATGAAACTATAGGAAACAAGCTAGCGGCTGACCGCTGCGAGTGGTGTGACGTCACAGCGCTCTATTTTCATTATTTATTTTGAGGGAGAAGCAGTTGAAAAAAAAATTTTATATTTTGCACATTTACTAATTACAAGGTGTACTTTCGGAATATGAATTAAAAAAATTTTCCGAAATGAGCCCATTGGCATAGTCTTCTTATCTTCCATTTATGTCTCGACCGTTTGTAATTTTGCCTACAATAAAAAAAAACATATATCTATTTGGTCAATTAACATCAAATGTATTATAGTTTTTTTTCTTACCTTTTCTGCCATTCTGTAATTTAATTGAATACTGTAACACAATAGGCAAACAAATAAATATTGTTTTCAACTCTTATAAATTATAAACCTTGACATAAACAGCATTTATTATCCTTAAAGTTCTATCATAATACGTATATAAGGCAGACTATTCAGGATTTCAATTTTAGAACACTCTAGGTGTCATAGATATATTATTATATTAAGGAGCTAAAATGTCTAGTTTTCACGGTTGAAAGCAATTTCAATACTTTAAATACTTTTCTACTTGAACGTAACAAAATCGATAGAAAGAAAGGCATTTGAATAGGAATTTTTCTATTTTCAGGACAAGCAGTTCGGAAAAGTTGCCCTCTTTTTTCCACATAGCAATCCAGAGGCAGAAATTGTTTCAGGAATCAAGCATTACAAACAGTATACTTTGGAGCGTGCTTATCTCGGAGAGACTTTTTTTTGGGGACTTCTACCACAGACTGGTGATCAACTTGTATTTAAGTTCGCAACTCCGATAGTCGTCAAAAGGTAATTAGTTTTAAATTTAACTTTTTAATAATGGCTTGAAGGCAAATATAACTTCATTTAATATTTCAATCACGATTTTATTTAGTTTTCGAAATACAAGTATAATGGCTTTTAAGAAAAATGATTGATGTCCTAAATATTTTACCAGGTCGTTTATAAAATAAATAAAGAGAATCCTATGAAAAATAAATATGTTATCTTTAAGTATTTGAAGAGAACTCAATTGAATTTATCTTTTAACATATTAGTTTAGGTCTTAAAACTGTTAAATCGCGAATTATTGTACAGAGTGTATTAAGTATAAGTACCCTTACTTTAACAGGTGATACATTGACCAAAGGAACTAAAAAGTCTTATACAGTACCTATGTGTCGAAAATTGAACGGTTTCCCAAAAAATAATAATGTAACTTTGATTTTTGAAAGTTAATTACATGGAAAATAATAAAAAATAACTTAAGAAAATTTAAGAGAAGGTGCGGGTCGAATATGCTAATAGGAAATTGTAATGAGAATGTTTTGTCCAGTGGAGGGTTTTGGTGAAATAATTTAGTGTAGTTTAATATATTTTTAAAGTGCGCTCTTTAAAAATTCACTAAATTACACTAAAATATGTCACCAAAACCCTCCACGGGACAAAAAAATCGCATTACAATTTTCTATTTGCATATTCGACCTGCACTTTCACTTAAATTTTCTTAAATTATTTTCTATTATTTTCCATGTAATTAACTTTCGAAAATCAAAGTAATATATTTGTTTTTTTTTGGAAAACCGTTCAATTTTCGACACATACTGCTTTAGACTTTTTTGTTTCTTTTAGGCCAATATATCACCTGTTAAAGTAAAGGTACTTATACTTCATACACCCTGTATTTATTATGTTCTTAATTTTTTTCTAATATACCTATATTATTTATTATTATTTGACAAATAGGTATATCATTGAGGTCCGGAATTGAAAGTTAATGAATTATCTAATTGGTTAGAAATGCCTCGTTTGAAATGATGATTTAAAATTAGATAATAATTTGAATAGAAACCTTCCGTTAATTTTAAGCTGTGAATTCTAAAACTTTATTAACTAATTATTTTACACAAATGCTATGTAAATAAAAAATTTTCATAAAATGGAATAATAATTGTCCAGTGTATAAAATTACAGGCTTTCTGAGAATTGGAAATGTACTAAATACCGAAGATTCGGTCACAAAGCATGTGAATGTTGACAAGGATAAAGCGTATGTCCTTTATGTAACAAACATCAAACGAATTTCCTCCTGGTAAAGTTAACTACACAAATTGTAATCATGCATGCGAAGTTGTAAAAGTATCTAATATACAATGTAATCATAACGTCTTTGAGAAAAATTGAGGGTTCCAAAACTTTTAAAACCTAAGTCAAGCAAATAATTGCGGCGAGTAAATTATTGAGGTAGTACTTATTTTTTAACAACCTATACCTAATACAAAACAAAATTCGTTGCACGTCATCACGCACAAGAGCCGTATTTTATTATTCAGCGTCTTACAGCTACTGCAAGACATTTTCTTCTTCCCCAACTGATAACCGTCATCAGTTGGTGAAGAAAAAAAATGTCTTGCAGCAGTAAGTCGCTGAATAACAAAATACGGCTCTTGTGCGTGATGACGTGCAACGGATTTTGTTTTGTATTAAGTATAGACTACTGTTTGACAGCCGAAGATCTATATCATCTGTTAAATTGGTTTAGTTAGTTTTCAATTTATATTTACTTATTTATTTTCATTTGCAGGAATTTTTTATTTTTATTCTACAGCGACGGTTTTTATTTATATTGGAGTTAGTATTGAGATTGTAGTTTGATATTTTTGTAGTAGTATATAATGAAATCGACTAAAATTTAAAAATACATATTTATTTTCATCGTCACGTAAATAGACATCTACTTTAACTGATATTAGGCATTCAATAAAGGAAAAACTATTTGAGTTTCTCAATTTTTCCTTCGTATTATTACTTTATTTCTTCAACGCTAATTTGCTCGACTGAATAATATTTATGATTATCATCTAACGCATAATTATTACGTCTCACATAAAATGCCTTAATGTTTAATAACCATTAACCTGTTATAACTTGTACAACTTTAAGCTGTTTTTAATGTCGACAAATGATGCCTACCATATTGTGGTAAATAAAGTAGACAATTTGCATCAGCATTATCATCGCTGTATTTTCTTTAGGAAGTTTTGCATTGTTGAAAGAATTATAAAATGGGATCAGGCTGAGAGGTCGTATTTTGATTAACCTGTTGAACACCACGTATATATAACAAATTTCTACTTTTTTGTACTTCTTGTTTAAAGCCTTTAATGTAGCGAGTATTTATTCTAGTGCACCATATCGCCTGCGAGATTCCAGTAAAATATGGTCGATAAGCTCTTTGTATTTATTTAAGTGAAATATCAGTTGTTTGATTTAATGAAAGAACGATGTGCAAAATCGAAATCGATCGAATAAGGAGATTGGACAACGGGAAAAATAGCAAAATACTAAATTTTCAGTGGACATTAGTTAAAAGTGACACTTCCTGTAATTAGAATGTTAATACATATATAACTAGTTTATTAAAAAGTATTCTTGTAAAGGGTGTTTTTGAAATTGCTAACAAATAAAAACTAGAGATTCTAAGAGCCAAAATAGGGGAAAAATTACTACAATAATCCATTATTTCCTAACAAAATGTATTAGTTGTCAAAAAACACCCTCTGACTGATCCTCTGACATTACGTCAAAGGCGTAGAGGTTATTTCTCAGTTTTAAACTGGTTAATTTGAATACCTATTTGTTAGATAAATCAACTTTTTTGGATAAGAATCTCAAGGAATGTGGTAATAAATCCCAAAAAGGAAAAGGAAGGGAAATAAAATGTTTAACATATTTTTTCAATTTTTTTAAGATTTTTCAAAAACTAAATGGGTGTAAATGAAATTAGGCTCACCCCTGTAACTTTCTTGTTTTTCTCAGATATCATTTTGAAATTTTGGCAGTTGCAATAACAAGTAAATTTGAATTAATGCATGTTAATAAAATGATTCCAACACTTCCGGTTTCACCGGAAATGACTGTAACATCTGTTTTTTAAATGGAACACCCTGTATATTTTTACATTTTTGGATTCAGGGATTCATTCTGCATACGATGGTATTAACTTCGAGGAAGAAACATAGCCTCAAACATTTTTTTAGACTAATTTAAGTTGGCATCTAGGGAGCCATGACTGCTGAAAAACTTTTCTTTCTGAGTCATTGAGTATTGGAAAAATAAAATCATAATAAAAAGTGAGTTAACTTTGGTTTTATAGCCATTTAAACATCTCGGAAATGGTTTTTTCGATATAAGCATTTTTTTAAATGGCATCATTATACCTCATTATGCTATTTTAATAGAGATTTTCTTTACCTACATTTTAATTATTATAAACAAAAGAGTGACGTTTAATAGGGTTAAATAATACAAGAGATAAGAATAATGCCGCAGACCCCAAAAAATTATTATTATTATTATTGCTCCTCATCAGCGTAGCGTAGCTTAAACAATGGATCTGTGCAACAGATGCATTGTCTTATCTCTTACATTTTAATACCAAACACTTCACCATTAGTTCATAAATAACTTACAAAAGATACTTTATGACCTTAGTTCAAATTTATTTTAGTAAGCTCTGACCAACTTAACCATTTGATATTAAATTAATCGGGAATGCCTTGAAAAGAAACAAATTTATTAAACTAAAATAAATTTGAACTAAGGCAAAGTATCTTTTGTAAATCATTTATGAACTAATGGTGAAGTGTTTGGTATCGAAATGTAGGTAAAGAAAATCTCTATTAAAATAGCATAATGAGGTATAATGGTTTTAGGTATTTAAAAAAAATACCTATATCGAAAATACCATTTCCGACATGTTTAAATGGTTATAAAAGTAAAGTTAGCTGACGTAATATCAAAATTTTATTTTTCCAATACTCAATGACTCAGAAAGAAAAGTTTTTCAGCAGTCATGGCTCCCTAGATGCCAACTTAAATTATCCTAAAAAAATATTTGAGGTCATGTTTCTTCCCCTGAAAAAACAAAAAACTTATAGGGGTGAGCCTAATTTCATTTACACCCGGTATATTAATAGGTATGTTAAATTGACGTTTAGTTCACTCCAATGAGTGCAATGTCTCTAACTGATTAAATCAAGCTAGTTTAAGTCAAAGTTAATCCATAAAATCACAAAAACGTACGTCTTCTCGTCTTCTTAACGTTTTAATCATTTTGTCATGGTCCTCTATTGAATGTGACTGTAACAAGACTGTAACTCAAAATATACCCACAACAAGATGATCGGAATGTCAAAAATTCAAAATATACAACGCGGACGAGAACATGAAAAATCTTCTACAAAGCACCTATTTATTTATTTATAAAAAATATTAAATAAACAATAAAAATACAATTTTCTTCGTATTTTCGTGTTTTTGAAAAATGAGTTTTTTATTCATTCATTGTCAAATTTTGCAAGAATTATTTTGTTACTATAAGTAAAACAGTTCTGGCGAATGAGCTGAAAAAAGAATCTGAAAAAAATCTAGCAGTTAAAATCTCTAATAACTTAAAACTCTTCAAATTATTTTTTTAACTAAGTGCATACAGTTTTTACAGTTTTATATACAATGCGAACCAATACTGCATGGAAAAAGAATTGCTGTTTAACTTTAACGCAAAAATATTTAAAATATCATGCAGTTTTGTTTTTTTTATTACATCACTTGGTATATTTATAAATTATAGATTATCACATATTTGAATTTACTTTCTTATTGCATTCTCAACCAGTTTAATATTTTTTCTCAATCAATTACAGCATTATCAAGTTATATCACCTACACCTACATTTTGTGTTTAGTATCCCCTTTTTTCAACACGCTAATAGAACAGCTTATTCAAAATGACAAAGTTTTAAAAGTTCTCTGAATAAGAGTGATCAATATTGGAGTTAAATTGAAAATTCCATTTAGGTTTTTGCAAGTTAGACTTTCATTTAACCTAATAATAACAGATATATCCAAGCAAGGAAAGTAAAATAATTTGTATTATTAAAAACTTCAGAATATTTGTTTTTCAAATTTGAAAACCTATATTTTTCAAATAGTTGTTTTCTCTCCAATGTCAAGTTCTGTCAAGTTTTAGAATTAAAAAAATAAATAAATTAATACACCGAATACAAAATATGTATATATGATGTATTAAAAAAAAACAAAATCGACTAAAATGCATGAGACATAATAGATCTCCTCAATAATAATAATAAATCTCCTCAATTGGTCTAAAATGTTGGCGTTTACAAATTATTGCTGCATCTATGAAACTAGGTGTTATTTATTAAGGCTTTTTGAGTTCCTTTGTACTCCCAGCAGTAGTTGAACGTTTTTGGTGCTCTGTTTCATTAGAAAGAAATCAATTGTGTAAGATCTGGGCGGCCAACATGCAGACTCACCGCAACGTTCATTTGGAAGTGTATTGGTCTGCCATCTCCGAAAACAGCAAACTATCACCTGGTGGAAACCACATTCTTTCCATGGTATTTTAGGAACCAGTAGATAAAGGTGGCTAAAAATTATTTAGAAAATAATTGTTAAAGAAAATAATTCCTAATGATCTTGTCATCCTATGTTGCTGTGTACAACTACTAGCCCCACAAAGTAATATTTGTTTATAAATAATTGTATACTTAAGAAAAGTTGCTTCGTTAGAAAATATGATAAATTTGGAAAAATATCTGGCAGGACACTGAAAATCTGCGTAATTTAAATGTTGGTGCAGTTGAACATGAAACGGCTGAAAGCTATTAAGGGGTTTCAACTAATAGACGTCATTACATAATCTTCAGTCAACTGCGTCTTGACGAGGGTAACTGACTGTTACCTATTTAAGAGAATTTTAAATTATTCCTCTCTTGGATAACAACGGTCTGGTCTGCGCACCGCCCTTTGTAAACTTTACCAACCATTAATTAGCTACGTTGGCATTAATCCAGAGTATAAGCTACATAGTCGAATTCTATTGAAGAAAAATCATTATCAGCTTCACTTATATTTTTATATTAAAAAAAAAATTAGAACAAAAAATTTCAACCAGAAAAATTGAAGAACTACAAATTGAACCCCAATGATTCCAATTTTGTCGATAAATTTTCATCAAGGGTAATTTTGTTACCAAAGATATATTAATGTTGGAAACTTGAAAAGAAACATTATAATGAACCAAAATAGGAAACTGATTTTTTTGTTGATATGATAAATAAATCGTTTGTTATCGGCTAGGACTGCTAGGAGTCCTTAATACATAAATCCATATCAGAAAAAAGAAAAGGAAGCAGTTATTTACATAATATGTTAACAAATACAGTAGGTACATGTGAAAAAAAAAATAATTGTAATGTTAGTTTTAACCCTTTCGAATTTCCAACAATAAAACTTTCCAAAAATAAAATATTTTTTTGTGTAGAAAAATAGCTGTATCGTTGTTGATATTCGTCGGACAGAAAAAATATTCTGCAAGATTTTTTTTCTTCTGGTTGCGCATCCTCTGACCTATCCATTTTTCCAAAAAAATATACAGGGTGCTCATGAGAGGCCGAAACATTATTTTACCACAAGAGTAAACTCATGTTAGCAACGATGATACAAGAAACAGTTAAAGCAGAAAGATACTTGAAATCGTATATTATGTCTAAATTTAAAGTTTGGTAGGAAAATTTTGAAAAATGATTTGCCACCATTTTTATAACACTTAAGCTGGAAACAAGGCTTGATGATCATTGTTAATATTCCTCGGACAGAAAAAATTATCCTTCAAGATTTTTTTTCTTCTGATTGCGCATCCTCTGACCTATATATCTTTTCAAAGAAATATACAGGGTGCTTATGAGAGGCCGAAACATGATTTTACCAAAAGAGCAAACTCGTGTTAGCAACGGTGAATCAAAAAAAATTAAAGGAAAAAGAAACTTGAAATCATATATTATGCCTAAATTTGAAATTTGGATGAAAAATTCTAAAACATAATTTTCCACCATTTTTGTAACACTTTTAAGCTGGAAACAGAGCTCGATCATTGTCTTCAAGATTTTTTTGCTTCAGATTGCGTGTCTTCTGACCTATACATTTTTTCAAAAAAAATATACGAAATATAATTAACTTTTTTTGTATCACCGTTGCTAGCAAGAGTTTGCTAGTGTGGTAAAATTATGTTTCGGTCTCTCACGAGCACCCTGTATATTTTTTTGAAAGGAGGATGCGCAATCAGAAGCAAAAAAATTTGTAGAATAATTTTTTCTGTCCGAGGATTATTAACAACGATACAACTATGTTTCCAGCTTATCAATCAATTAATCAATCAATCAAGCAATCAATCAATTTATTAAACCAGGTATATACCGTAAGATACATATTTGGCGTGTCAGCAGAGACAGTTACATAACAATACAAAAAAATGTATAATGTATAACTAAAATAACAAGCATATTATATTGAATATAAAAATAAATACAATGCACAAATTGTACAACACTTAAGTGTAAATGACAAATAAATAAATAATAGGCACACACACGGTACATTCCTACTAAAATATGAGAGAAAAACAGTGAGTGCGTTTCATATTTTACACATTGCCTCTACATTGTCGAAATTTGCCGGGTCACTTAAAATATCCACGAATTCACATGTAGAGTAAAAGCAGTAATGTAATAATATTTTTTTTATTCTAAATTTAAAACAATTAAAATTTAATGATTTCAATAAATTTGGAAGTACATTATACAAATTAAGGTTTAATGAGTTCCTTGTCGATTTTGTTAGTCTAAATCTAGAGGGTCTAAGAAAGTCCGCTTGTCTAGTGGTATAGTTATGAACATCCGAATTCCTGACAAAAAAGTTGTAGTTTTTATGAATCTCAAGCAAGCTATAATATACATATAACGTAGGTAGAGGCATTATCCCCAAGGAAATAAACAAAGATCTACAATGTTCCCTATAACTAGAGCTAGTGATAATTCTTATCGCTTTCTTTTGTAAGCGAAAAATTTTAAGAGCATGACATGAATTACCCCAGATAGTAATGGCATAACCAATGTGAGAGTGGAATAGTGAAAAATAGCTCATTTTTAAAGTGTCCAAACATAAGTGTCTCGTCAGTTGTCTTAACAAAAATATCATACTTGCTAATTTGTGACTCAGCTGTTCAGTATGGCTAGACCAGTTTAATTTATCATCTAGTGTGATACCTAGTAATTTGACACTTGCACCTGTTGCCACCTTGTTACTCGTAGAAAAGATAAGTTCCTGCATTTTTTCATCGTTCATTTTTAATTTATTAGCAACAAACCAATTGTTCGCATTGTTACTACTTAGAGTAGTTAAGTGCTTAAGCTTAAGTGTTACACGCTGCATATAGGGCGTTTTAAATAATACAATGTGATAAGCCATACTTTTTTGGAGACTACAAGTGTTTGAAAATAATTTAAAATATGGCCACTCTAAAACCCTACGACGTGTATAATAATATAAATAATATTTTGTATCCGCATCATTTTTTTTAGTAATATATTTTATATCCTTAGTTGTCAACGTTCTCATCAAGATTTTTTATTAATTACAGATACATTAAAATTACCTATTCTTATTTTTATATGTACATTTTTGTGTACTGAGACGTCGATTTAAATTTGTTTTTAACTAAAAACCACTTGACTGGCTGCATGGTATATGATGACCCAAAAAAAAAAACTAAACACCCTACCCTCAGAAATAAAATATGCAATCACGTTTCATTTCTGCACTCATCTCTTTCTTATTATACTTGGAAATATTTCATTTTCTGCTTATTCTGAAACATCTGCTGCAAAATATGTAAAATATTCGAAATTTCCCAGTTCATACTTTTACTATCTCCAGTATGGTGAAATAAAAAACGGGAATTGTTGTTACTTAATAAACGTTCATCTTTCATCTTCCAACGACTTTTAAAAACTTGCTCCTATCAACGTTGCAAAGAGGTAAACTTTAACATTTTTGTAACACTCTTTTTGTCACCCTGTATAACACCCAAGAAATTAACTGTTTAAAAAAAGCAGCCCAATCGCCAATTCTACAAGAGACAAGCTTTCGAGTGATGTGCCAGTCGTTTAAATCGGATGGCCCAGGCCCCAGGTACGGCGATTAAAAAATGACCAAAAATAAGGTCGGTGCGGTTAGTATGTTGAGCACTTTATATAACGTTCTTTTAAAGATTTTATTTTTCTCTTATTTTTGCAATCTCGATGTGAAATTGTATGTTGAAAAATTCTTTAAGTATGGTATATAAATTATATTCTGTGTCCAAATTTAAATGGATTTTGTAAAATTATTGTTTCTGTATGAGTTTTAAAGTGTCTTGTTACAATGTTATTTACTCAAAGTTCCATGTAAAGCTTATCATTTCTATTTACAGATTCTACTTCAAGGGCGGAAACGCGGAACATCCTTCTGATAAATTCTACAACACGACTGTTGAAGTGCTACCTGTGGAATCCAATCAGTACAGCAATTCGTTGAACGTCACAAGTGATGGCTATATTGTTGTAGGTAAGTCACGTACAGAAAGATATTAGTACTTTGTCTGCTATCACAATTTCCAATACTCTCAGTCGTTCCCAGTAAGAAGATAAAAGGGTGTAAGTAGTATATTTGCTTTATAAATTTCGATTAATTTCCTGTTAGTTATTTGAAGGAAATACATTTACGTTGACTGAGCTGGTAAAGTCGTGAAAATATCAACGTTTGACATTGACACCTGAAAATAATTTAACAAGTGGAATAATCATGAAATGGTATTTGTGGAATCTTCTAAATAATTTATAACTACATAATATACTCGCCCATATTTTGTTTTCGTCATTTTTTGAAAACAGCCCATTTAAAAAAAATCAAATAATTATTATTAAGCAGCTAATTACCTACAATAATTGTTGTCATCTCCATGTTTTTATTTTCCCAAGCAGCACAGAGTGACGTCCAATATTTCCTTTCATACGGATCTCTTACACAATGTCAATAACAAGTTGCTGCAAGTAAGAGATTGAACAAAAAGTTGAAAAATTTTGAGATTTTAAGTATTAAACTCTTTGTGAACAGAAAATAACCCAAAGTTAAAGTTCACTCAAAAAAAAATTCTAATTATAATTAAGGTGAAGCATACGGATGAGCGATCATATTTTACTACAGGTTTAATTTAGGGGATTATTAGTAAATTATTTTAAGGTATAGTTGTCCTCAATGTAATTATCAAATCATTAACAAACTTATTGTCTAAAAGTTATTTGTGGCATCGTTCAATTTTCTTTCTTTTCTTATTTGGGATTTACTGCCATACTTCTGAACATTTCCCAGACAATCTAAAAAATATCTGGATTTAAAAAAAACCTTTACGCCTGTGCCTTTACGTCAAAGGAACAGTTAAAGGTTGTTTTTTTTTTGACATAAAATATAAATAAACTAAAATAAAAACAATGATGTTTCGCTGACGTTTTGGAAACTTAATCTTACCGCTCGAGGATGTATAGAAATTGTATCAATCAAGGAAATAAAGCTGGCATCCCCTGCGGGGCTGTCCGACCGGATTAGTTAAGTAATTCGGGGCGATATCGAGAAAAAAAAATTTGTTTTGACAATTTTTTTTAACTGCCTGCGGTCGCATTTTACGAATTTTCGTGGATTTTCCGACAAACTGTCAAAAGTGACGTTTAAATGTCAAAGTGAAGGACGGGTGCTATCGAAAAACCGAGAACAGTTTCGGGGTGGCGAAGTCGTCCCGAGTCCGAAAATGTGATCGGTTCACCCCTGGGATAGAAAATTTAGGGCACGTAACGGCAGCGTAAACCGCGGTAGGACGGCACTTGGACTTTTGAAAATTTCGTCGCGTCTCGGTCGTTTGAAAAATTCAACGAAAAATTTAAAATTGAGTTAAAATTAAAATTTTAAGCATTGAAAAAGAAAACAGATTAAGTTTCCGAAACGTCTGCGAAATATCATTGTTTTTATTTTAGTTTATTTATATTTTATGTCAAAGAAAAAAACAACCTTTAGCTGTTCCTTTGACGTAAAGTAATAGGCGTAAAGGTTATCTGGATTTAAAAAAGGAAATAACTTTTATGTTTAGATTGTCTGGAAAATGTTCAGAAGTGTGGCAGTAAATCTCAAATAAAAAAAGAAAGAAAATTACCAAACTTTTTTCACGAAATATTCCTTGACACACACTAGTCCAAGCAATGGGTACTAAAAACGAGGTTCTATTCGCAAAAGGTCGGAAAGAAATGAAATTTGGTGGGATGGTAGACATAGGTCCCCTGATAGTACACCTCAGTTTGCGACCTCGGGGGGTTGCCGCTCGAGGGGAGGGGGGATGAAAACTCTGCGTCGCGACGCTTTTCGGGAAATAGCGCCGTTGTGGTAAGTGCCATCGAAAAAAAGTTCAAATGAAACATGTAGAGAATAAAATTGTGCACAATTTTGGTGTGCATTTTTCGTCTGCGACCAATAGTTTTCGCTCTACGGCGCGCCAAAGTTGGGGGTTGATTTGCAATTTTCAACAAAATCAGAATATCATCGCGGATTAAGACGAAGATCGCTATCAAACAATTCTGTAATATTTTTTTTCTGAAAGAGTAATGTTTTCTGAGTCTGCAGATGCCCGATTTGATACATTTGGTCGTGTATAATAAAATATATGATTTTTTGAAGCGCGCCCCTACATACTCCGAAATGGACATTTTTTAATTATCATTATCTACGATCAATATTTCCTTATTATTGTTGACCTAGGCGCCAAATTTATTATTTTTGTGCATAAGTGGTCATGAATATCCTGATTGGGGTATTAGATACGAGCCCCTTGTTCGGCCTCAACTTACTATTTATTATGATTCGATGTTCTGTTAATCTGTACAAGTACGAAATCTGCTGAAAGAAACCGCCGCTTGAAGCAGCACTGCAGCACTGATGTACTCTTCGATGAATCCATGATTCCAACTGTGCCGCAAGAAAAATTTTTATCGAACAGCTTTAACAAAAGGCGTCCCATCGCATTGCTGCAGACAAACTTGGAAGCACATAATTACACGGTTAAGCAAGCGTTCGAAGACACGGATTCATTAATTGTGCAGACTGCCATCAAACTTACTCCCTCTTTTTCCTTAGTATTCGTAATTGGAGAAGACGTAGATTTGCTTGTGTTGTTGACTGCTAAAGTCAGAGAGATCCGAATGTTTATTTGTGCAAGCCGGGTAAACGGAACAAGGAGGATGTGTTCTATCCACCTCAGAGTTTGCAATATAGCGATGCTATTGCGAAAAGTATCTTATTTGTGCATGCCTTCAATGGATGTGACACTACATCGGCGTTGTTCAATCAAGACAAGATTCGATTCCTCAAAACTTTAGTAAAAAAACCACCATTAACAGACGCGATTCAGGCATTTGACGACCCTAATGCAGAATTAACGGAAGTCGTTGCCGCTGGCGAACTGTTTATGTTGAGGCAGTATGGTGCAGGAAGCGAACATCGTAAGTTGAAGTCTCTGCGGTATACGAACTTTGTACGGGCTTGTCTCCAAAAATTAATTCAATCTCGCGGCGCTGCCACCAACATCCGATGCGTGCCATCACCATTCATTGCGTACTTATGGTCAAGTACAGAGCTGGCGGGGAGTTCAGAAACCCCCAGAAGATCATGGATGGCGAAGAACAACCGCACAGGACTGGATGCAATACGAATCGCAAATGAACCAGCTCCAGAGGTTTTACTTAAGAGCATCTCGTGCAGATGCCAGAAAAGTTGTGGACCTGCTTGTGGTTGCCGTAAAGCAGGATTAAAATGTTCGGTTCTGTGTGTTTACACTGTACTGGGACGCCCTGCGAAAACATTCCCGACCAGATTGGGTTCCACGACGACGATGCAGAAGATGCCAGAAACGTTCCCGATCAGATACAGGACGATGAGGACCAAACAGACAACGCCGAGTTAGCCGATAATGACTCGGAATTGATGTCTGTGATGATAACGAATTCAAATCAGTTTTACGTCGCAAGCGCCTCAAAGTGAAATAGACCCGTATATCTACCGTGGATTAGGCCTCTTGGGGATACCACATTAAAAAAAACGCACCGATCAACTCTACCTCAAGGGTGGTGTGAAAAATTTCCTTGAATCATGTATGCACAAAAATAATAAATTTGGCGCCTAGGTCAACAATAATAAGGAAATATTAAAATTAAAAAATGTCCATATCGGAGTATGTAGGGGCGCGCTTCAAAAAATCAAATATTTTATTATACACGACCAAATGTATCAAATCGGGCATCTGCAGACTCAGAAAACATTACTCTTTCAGAAAAAAAATATTACAGAATTGTTTGATAGCGATCTTCGTCTTAATCCGCGATGAAATTCTGATTTTGTTGAAAATTGCAAATCAACCCCCAACTTTGGCGCGCCGTAGAGCGAAAACTATTGGTCGCAGATGAAAAATGTAAAAACCAAAATTGTGCAAAATTTTATTCTCTACATGTTTCATTTGAACTTTTTTTTCGATGGCACTTACCACAACGGCGCTATTTCCCGAAAAGCGTCGCGACGCAGAGTTTTCATCCCCCCACCCCTCGAGCGGCAACCCCCCGAGGTCGCAAACTGAGGTGTACTATCAGGGGACCTATGTCTACCATCCCACCAAATTTCATTTCTTTCCGACCTTTTGCGAATAGAAAACCCCCCATTGCTTGGACTACACCTCTTATTGCCGAAAGAAAATCACAGTCGGGCCTTATTTTTATTTTTTCATTTACAATTTTTGGAGCCATACGTTTGTATGTTGGTCGATGAATCCTTTCCACATGTATCAAATTTATTACATACTGCGCGTGTGTTTTTACAAAGAAAATACATTTATGGTATCAGTAAATGCAATGATTTGTATTGTCCGACAAATATAAGATATCCGACTAATAAGCTTATTATTATAATTGGTTAAAGAAATGTCTTAGCTTAGCAACTGTAACGACACGTAAACATATATATACCGGGTGGTCCAAAAAAAACCGGAATTTTTTATTTCTCTAATAGTTTCGCCAATTTTTAACCGATTTTAATTATTTAAAAACTAAATTATAACTAAAAGATCACGTTATGAGGTAATATAAATATATTTTAATTATTATTAAAATTGTAGATGTCGTTAGTCATCAAACTTGGGCCTTCTTTAAGATCGGCTGGAACTTTTTTTGCTAAATAAACAATGAAAAGATTGAGGAAGTATAATAGAATAAACATTTGTGAATATTTTAAGACATCAAACACTAAAATCGACCAGTTGGTTCCGAAGATATAGTCCGTAACATAAAACCGTTTTATCACAATTTTGTTGATATTCTATGCCACTCGTCTAAACACCAATATTTATTTTAGTCAAAACGGCATTAAAATATATTTATATTACCTCATAACGTGATCTTTTAGTTATAATTTAGTTTTTGAATAATTAAAATCGGTTAAAAATTGGCGAAACATGTATAAACTATAGTAAACTTCTCGGGAAACTTGTTGTGTTGCACAGTAGTTAGAGGAAGTACTACAATACCTCTAGTACTGCACTTCATCCAGGTTTTTTTTTTGTATCTGTACAGGTGAAATATAGGTCTACTTTGAATGTATTCCACGTTCCACACAATAAAACGGCTTAAAATTTATATTTCAAATTCAAAAAAGACCACAGACAATTTAGACATTTTGGCTTTGTTTCGACCAAGCATATGAGACATATAGCGACGTGCAAGAAAGTCACGCTCGTCTATCGAATTTTGATTAACTTTCAGGTGCGACAGATTGGTTTTCAGTTTTGTGTCTTGTGTCTTAACTTCTTGCTTCTGAAATTGTTTCATAAATATCAACATATATTCCACTTAAAATAAATATAGGTTAAAATTCACCCTGTATAGAAAATTGTCACTCAGCGCTTTTTTACCAAAACCTGTACATGTATAGTTGTAATTTTATTTTTGTTACGGTTTAAGTTAATTTTTAAATAATTTTTTATTAAGAGATCTGATTATGCAAGTAAAGCATTAATATTGATATTGTATGTTATAAAGCATTTCATCCAATGACTTGATCCGCCTAAACGACACGTCTCATTTAAAAATAAATTGTTTGCGACTCATGTTGGGGGCCATGCTCATTAATTTTACATCTTTTAGCGGCAGCTCTGTGTTATACGAGTAGGTCATATTGCAAAATTCATTATGGAATGAAAATGATTCTTTACAAGAAAATATAATATCGTTCCTAAGTTTCTTAAATAAGATAAAGCCATATAGTTTATTTCTAATTCCATTAGAGATGAAGAAGCCCTAAATAAGTCGTGTTCACTTACGTAATCGCCATTGCATAAAGTCGGCATCCTTACAACGTAACTAATTACTGACCAAAGTAAACATTTTCCCCAGTTTCCCACAAATTGACGTATAGTATAGTATTAATAAATTGAGACGTAGGAATTCGCATAAGTGTTCCTATTTATTTTGATATAACAGCTATTTTCTTGAAAGTAATGCTATTTTCTACCTTGTACAATTGTACACATTTCTTAATATTGGATGACAGCATTGTACCGGTTAATCCAAATAATAAGCCACTCGGTTCCCATTTTCTTGTTTATTTGAAAAGATGTGAATAAAAATTATAAAAAATCCAGATACATTAGTAGAAAGCGATTAAATATCAAATGAATTGATGGAGGCCTAATTATTCTTCTTATATATATGAAAATCTCCAAATGTCTCCTATTTGAACAGGACGCTTTATTCTGATTTCTAATATACAGGGTGATTCTAAAATGTATGACCAAATTGATACAGCGTCAACAGGAGACCAAAATAGGTTGATTCAACCCAATTTACCTATATACAAAAATGCACCCCTAAGAAGTTACAGCCCTTTAAATTTCAAATAAAAAAACCTTTAATTATTGATTATTCCCAAATGGCTGTAGATATCTTTTTCTAATTCAGTGTACATTCATTACCAATAAACGTCAATGTTTTGATATTAACAGCAATAAAATACATTAAAGGGATGGGGTAATTTAGGAGCAGTCACCCTTTATTTCACACCCTTATTTTTCTGTGCGTTAACGTATAGTCGATTTTCCAGTGTCATTTGATAGATAATTTAATTTGGAAACTTTTTTCTATCTTTTATTTTTTTGATAATATCAATAGTTTGCAAATTAAACAAGAAAAATGAAGAAGATGCATCGAACTATTTTTAACCTCAGTAGCAAATATGTAATATTATTATTTAATGTACAAGTAGGCTGGTTAACAATTAAGTAAATTAATAATGAATTAATAATTAAATAATGATAATTAATAATTAAAGTTTTTTTTATTTGAAATTTAAAGGGCTGTAACTTCTTAGGGGTGCATTTTTGTATATAGGTAAATTGGGTTGAATCAACCTATTTTGGTCTCCTGTTGACGCTGTATCAATTTGGCCATACATTTTAGAATCACCCTGTATAAACTGTTGATAAAGTATTTTCAGTAAATATTTCAAGAATTGAGTTTTCCAATATAAAATGTGGTAATTCTTTATACTTAGTGGAGGAAATTAGACAAAATAATTGATGAAAGGTGATGTAATCGGGAAGTTGAATTGTTTTCTTTGCTTTCTTTTTATACATGCAAATGAGTCGAAAACCGAAAAAAATTAGCAAAATCGGACTGGGGCTTCGCGAGAAAAGCGCATAAAAGTACATTTTTAATGCATTTCGAGTGCAACGCTACACTATTTTTCAAATATCTCCGGCTCTATTAGTCGTGGAAAAATAAAGAAATAAAATACATGTAAATGAATAGCCTATAAAACTGTTGGGGGTATAATAGTTGCATTGAAAGTACATCCTAACCTCAAAAAAATCCAAGTTGCTCAGTTTAGTTTTTTTTTTACTAATAATACAATAAGTGGGGTAAAAATCTTCTGATCTTTACGAAAATTAAAAAATATATATATACAGGGTGTGCCAATAAAAACTCCCAGGTGAAAGATTTCAGAAACTACTAGAGATATTTGAGTTCTGTGAAAGCCCATTGCTAGAACATATAAATGGCTTTAGTTTTGAATACAATTAGTTTTTTTATATGTTAAGGGATAGATGGCGCTGCGCTACAAAGAATTTTTTGGATGACAGGAACTTAGAAATGTTATCTATGTTAAAGAGAATTTAATTTCAATTAGATTTCGTTATATGAAAAAAATTCGAAAATCCGACCGTTCCTGTAGGTTTTAGAGAAAAAGTTTCTGATTAAAAGTTGGAGAGGACAAAATTTGCTACAAAATTGCTTCTATACATTTTTTCCTCAGACTAATACTTTCCGAATTACATGGCCGAACAGTAAGGCCAATTTTTTTAAATCGCAGAAAAGCGGCATTAATGCGCTACTATACTATAACTTGAACACAATTAGATAATTTTCTTTAATATTCCTTTTTTTTAAATCGGCATTAAAGTACCTCAAAATCGTCATTAAAGTGATAGAAATAGTCATTAAAGTAATCCATTATTGTGCGATTTTTGTAGTTGGCCGAGGCTGGCCGAGGTGACAGATAAACGTAAACATTAATTTTTTATTGCTTGTAATAATAATTGTGTTATAACAAAAGGTAAATAAATACAGTTTTTTACATCAGAATTGTATTATCACTATTATAATTGCTAAAAATAATGGTTTTCTTATAAAAAATTATTCCGACTTGACATTTAAAAATAATTATGACATTTCCTAATGTCACTTGAAATTTTAAATAATTGTGACGTTTCTTAATGTCACTGAAAATTATTTGAAATATAGAGTTAATTAATCTTAATTTCATAGTTTTTGGATTTAAAAAAAATGTAATATGCACCTCGGCATTAAAGTTCCTTTTTATCACTCATGTGGTTTATTTGCCTCGGCCCTACGGGCCTCGTCAACTAAACTCCACATTCATGATAAAAAGATTAACTTTAATGCCTTGATACATAAATAACTATTATTGTAATTGTTTAAATAGGTCAAATGATTTTTACGTAACCTTAAAATTATAATGATTTAATCACTGTCAACTTGACATTAAATCTGTATACCTAAATAAAATACGCTTTAAAATTGGTGTTATGTAAGTGTAAATTCTATTAAAATATACCAAATAAGATGTTACAGCGTAACGTCTGAATTACACAAAGTGATATTACTGTCGTTAATAAAATGTTCTCACATTTTTCTCTTTCGTTAAACAGGTGTTTGCCATTATTCATATCTGACCCATGTATTTATACACTTCACCGAGATGAATTTGTATAGTCTGTATTTACCCTGATATTGTGTCTCTTTCTCTTCTTACATCCCACTTTCTTATGTTTAGTTCGTTTACTGGTATTTATAAAGCAATTTTTATATTCTTTATTTATGGCCAAAGCACAGCGAAAAAAATATTCTTTATTTATATTCTTACATTAAAATTGTACCTATTAACATATAACTTGAATAATTAAGACTTTATGAAAGTGAAAATAAAATCAAATTACAATCGGTACACCAAAATTTACACTGTTAGTGGTGTCAATAGTAGATAGAAATTAGGTATATGAAAATATGTATTGTGTTGTTTGGATTCACAAAAAAATATTTAAAAAAATATTTATATATATTTTTGACAATGAAACTGTAACCACTCTGTACATAATATGCTCTATTAGGTTGCATCCCTTACGAAATGTAACCCTCCTTTATCAGCAAATCCACAGATTATTAGAAGAGTACCTAATGCACAATAATTTTCGCCAATAAATTTATTGTAACATCATATAAAGTTGTGTAAACTAACAATAATTATTACTATAAACAATTATTTTTAATGAATACTAATAAATATTTTAATTTTTGAGGAAAATAGTGAAATCCTTGATTAAGTTATTAGTTTCCTTAAAACTAACAGTATTCGTAAAAATTAGGTTAAAATGATTTAGGTTAAATCGTCGTATTTTAAACTTTCTAGACAACCTGTATACACTTTTACATATTAATTAAATTAAATAAAACTATTTTATACACCACAAAATTATATACTATAGCTTAAAAATAATCAGTATTTCGATTGTTATTGCAGCTGTAAAAATTAATTTTCATCAGTTGCAAATATTGTGAAACCTCGTGATTTCATAATACATACATATTTACTGGTCCGAAGAGTGCATAAGGGATGTAAGCAAATCATCGCATCGCTGACTATAATAATTCGTGTACAAGCTGTGTACAGGAACGACTTCATTGTTGATGCATAATCACACAAAATGCGGTTTTGTGTGTTTTGCCTTGTATTCTCTATTATCTTTGGTGACATTGAGAAAATGTAGGTATTATGACATACATACATAGTGCCTGTCTGAAGTTCCCCTCCCCTTCCCAACTTTTGAATTAAGTTGTTGTTAAGTTGAAGAGTCCGAACAAAATAGAGGTTGTATCATGATGGTTATAAATTCGTTTTGAGAATTCAAAGATGACGCCAGAGGCAATACCAATTAAAAAATTTAAATTGCAGAGGGGGTAAGTAAGTCATGTTGCACCTCCTCGTTTGCAATATCTTTCAAATACCCGTTTTTAGTAAGTTTAATGATCAGTGTCAATTAGGATATATTCAAAAAAGAATTCATTAATTGCAATTTTTTCTATCGATGATAATATGTACGCATCGCATATTTTGATGGAATCTTGATACAACAGAATTATTAAAAATTTGGTTGAAAATGATTAATTCAGACAAGGGCATATGTGGAAAATCTCATCTCGAAACTCTCCTACCGGCCATTGCGAAATATTTTCCCTGCTGATGGATATAAATCGGTTTATAGAAGAAGACTGATATTTTTTATTTAATGTAATCTTACATAAAATTCAACAGCATAGAACGCACAAATCTTGTGAATAAGCAGTCCATTTATTGGATCACGACATCCAACCTATCTAGGTATAAGTTGTCAAAGTGTTACCTAAAATAATAATAGATGTGCTGGAAGGTTATTTTAATCCTTTAAATGACTGGCATTTATCGTGGTTGTTTTTTCATTATCGTGGTTGTTTTTTCAGATTCGAGTTAATCCTACAAAATATTAATATATAAACCACTATAAGTATTATAATATTTAAATTTCTAAAGACCAAGATTCGTAGCAAGGTACAAAGGTTTTCAGCAGAATTTTTGAAGTAATTACGGAAAAATAAATGTAATACGTGAGTTTTTGATTTTTGAGGATACCTGATTTTTATACTTTGGATTAGTAGATCTATATTTTCAAAAATAATATCCTCGGTAGTAATTCTTATATATTATTTGCATGAACCGAATAAAAATGCTCGTAAAAGTTCAGTTTCTCTAGAACTAACACATTGTGCATGCATGAGAAATCGATGAAACTACTTCAAACTTTTCTTACAGCACAGAAGAGTATTTCCAAATCGACGTGTTTTGTATGATGTAAAGATTTAAATTTTTAACTGAGTTATTAGAGCACGGTTTGCTTTTATTTTTTTCATAGTTCTACTTTGTTGAGAATTCAAAGACCTGGACAAAAGCACAAGTTGTCTCTCTTTCTCTGCTTTCCGATGCTATTTTGTTTTATATTTTTTCGGCAAGAGATATTTGACACCAAAATCTACAACTTTTGTCTCTAAACATAAAGGCTGTAGGTAGGGGTCAACATAAGGAACCAGGGTACTTCCTTATATTTTGACCTACATATTACATTAATTTGAAATCTTATATTTTGACAATATTTAGTGAGCAAGTTCTTTTTTACAATTTTAGGGTTATTAGCGTGATAGGAATAAGGCTTACGAGTAAAGAACAACTCTGAATTATTGCATTAATATTTAAAATTTAAATGTTCTGCGGCGAAGAGATTTATAATTAAACAAATCTTTAGTCAGAATAGCGACGTTTCTCTAGTTGTGTATTTTATATTCCGTTGACAATGATTATGGAAATGTAATTCCTATTATTAAATTACCAATATCTACCCGAAGAAATTACTCGATAGCAATTTGTATATAAAAATAAAAGCAACGTTTTTATAGAAAATCTCTGATGGTTCTAGAGACAATAGGTGATGCTTAATTTTATTTCCTTTTTGGTATGTGATAAAAAAATTGATACATTTTAATTTATTTTATTTTTGTCATCTTATAAACTACAACTCTAATGGCAACAATATTATAATGTTAAGAGTAGTCGAAAATCTAGAATTTATGAATTTCATCCAACGGTATAGTGTCTCTGATAATTTAGTTTCCAAAAAAATACACTCAGCAGTGTTAAGAAATCGTAAAACAACCTTTCCAGTGGCTGATGCATGGACAGTCACAATCTTACTTGCTAACTTGAATCGAGTCAATGGTTGTGTTTGATTACTTATACTGTCCTTCGTTATTATTATTTTATACATATATACAATTTAGGAATACCTTAATTAAATGTTTTTAAATATAGACGAAACGTTTCCAATTTAAGGACCTTATATTTCTACTTGTTTTAAATCACACTCCAACATCTGAAGTAAATGTTTAAACTGTCTCTAGCTATACCGAGGAGGTTCGAACATGGATATTAGTTTGCGCGATTTACTTGTGCCCGTTGTAGGCAAGCGGGCACAGTGGTGGGAATCTCCGCACTGTAGCCGATGGCTCTCGCGTCTACTGTTCCTTGTTTGGATTCTTTTATAATAATTTTTATTACACCTGCAACACTCGAGGTGCAGCGACAATTAATTTTATATTGTGTAATCACATTTTTGTTGTGAAAAAACAAACAATGAAAATATTTAAATGTGTTTTGAGATTTTTTTAAAGTTACAATAATTAATCCTATCTAGAATTATTGAAGTTAGAAAAATTTCGAAACATTGGTCCAGTATACGTAAATCAAATTTCTTTCAGACATGAGGTCTACATCCCAACACGGTTAATGAGATAAATATATAAAATAAATAAATACACCACCACCACCAAAGGGAACATCAATCTGCTGACATAACCCCACTTTTTTCCTACAGAAGTATTGCCAGGCTCAGGACTAGTATACGAAAATATACTCTATAAACTAGAGGGTTATGTAGTTTCTCACATGATTACTGATTTTTCAAATGTTTCACAATAAATATTTATAGATATACCGGGTGTAAACGATAGTGGGCCACCCCTGTAACTTCCTCGTTTTTAAAGATATCAGGATAAAATTTCGTATGGTGAAGTTAGGTAAAATTAGATTTCCAACTTTTTGAGACCTATCCGCCATATTTGTCACTTCCGGTTTCACCGGAAATGGCCCCAATAGTCTTTTTCTAAATGGACCAACCTGTATATTTTTACATTTTTGAAATAAAGATCACATTTTGGATACATTTATGCTATTTTGAACAATTTATACAGGGTTGCACGAAAAATAATTCGAATTTTGGTTGTCAATCTAGATGGCTGCGAATATGTTAAAATTATTTGTGTTCCAATGTAATTCATATAAATACGAAAACGTCCATATGTCCAAAAATACATCATACAGGGTGCTCTAAACTCATTAAAATCTCATTTTTCAAAATAACTCTTCTTTTAAAAACATTATGAATTATGATACGGGCCACCCGGATAATCAGAAAGCTCTATTTAGTAGGGATTAAACGATACCAAAAGTTCCGTAATGTGTAATCGTTACCGGCAGGAATGACAATTTTTCTTAAGAAAATTATGATTTATATCGAAGTTTAATTAAATTTTGATCAACCCTGTATATTTGTGTTAATCAGAATGGGCCTCTGGATAATTCTTGTTGCAAATCATAAAATATTAACACAAATATACAGGGTTGATCAAAATTTAATTGAACTTCGATATAAATCATAAATTTCTTAAGAAAAATTGTCATTCCTGCCGGTAAGATTACACATTACGGAACTTTTGGTACCGTTTAACCCCTACTTAATAGAGCTTTCTGAATATCCGGGTGACCCGTATCATAATGTTTTTAAAAGAAGAGTTATTTTAAAAAATGTGATTTTAATGAGTTTAGAGCACCCTGTATGATGTATTTTTGGACATATTGACGTTTTCGTATTTTTTATATGAATTACATTGGAACACAAATAATTTTAACATATTCGCAGCCATCTAGATTGACAACTAAAATTCGAACTATTTTTCGTGCAACCCTGTATAAATTGTTCAAAATAGCATAAATGTATCCAAAATGTGATCTTTATTTCAAAAATGTAAAAATATACAGGTTGGTCCATTTAGAAAAAGACTACTGGGGCCATTTCCGGTGAAACTGGAAGTGACAAATATGGCGAATAGGTCTCAAAAAGTTGGAAATCTTGCCTAATTTCACCATACAAAATTTTATCCTGATATCTTTAAAAACGAGGAAGTTACAGGGGTGGCCCACTATTCGTTTACACCCGGTATATAGAATTCTGATGTGCAAATGTTGAATCAGTTGAATAATTTGCAAATTGATATTTAATAAGACAGTTTATATGAAATTGTTCATCTAAAATTCTATAACTGGTATTTCGTAGCTAGAATAATCAAAAATATAAATGAATTGCATTGAATCATTTTTGTCCAGGGAAAGATATGAATGATTACATAAACCATTTACTGTAATTGTTTGAAATTTAGATTTATATATACTACTCACATCATACTACAAAACTATATAAGTATGGTGTAAGGGGCTTACCTTTAAAATGGGTTGAAAGCTACTTACTACAACGTAGACAGTATGTGTCGCTTAATAATATCACCCATAATACAGTGGGTTATGTGAATTCAGAATCTGTAGAAGTTACTATAGGCGTACCACAAGGGTCGGTATTGGGTCCTATACTTTTTTTATTATATATTAATGATCTTGATACTTTAGGTACCCTGGCAAACTTTACTTTATATGCGGATGATACATCAATTATTATATCAGATAAGAATGTTGATAGTATGAAAATCAAATGTGATATTTTGATGAAAAACCTAAGTAATTGGTTCTGCGAAAATTCACTTTATCTTAACGTTGACAAAACGCAGGCATTAACATTTCACAATATTCAAAAAAAATGTGAGTACACAGATATTCAAATTGATACTACAACAATATCGACCAATACTCCAAATATAAAATTTTTAGGAATTAATATCGACAATTGCCTAAACTGGAAAACTCACTGCGAATATCTGGTTTCGAAATTACACTCAATGGTCTACCAGTTCAGAAATATAAAAAATGTACTAAATATTAATCAGTTAAGGAACTTATATTTTGCTGAAGTTGATTCTCGGATAAGATATGGTATCTGTTTTTGGGGAGTTTCCACCCTATCAACCAACGTGTTTTTAGCTCAAAAGCGAGTATTAAGATGTATGGTAGGCGTATCATCAAGAGATACTTGTAAAAACATATTTAAAGAATATAAAATATTAACACTTCCGTCACTTTTCATTTTTGAATTGTGTTTATATGTTTTTAAAAATAAAAATAAATTTTATTTTAATAAAGACCTACACGATGTAAATACCAGGCAAAAACATAATTTTTATATACCTTTTAATAAATTAAATATATCTGCAAAATCACCTGGTTCTCTAGGGCCTAGAGTTTTCAACAATCTACCTGCAGAAATAAAACATTGTAGCAAACTGTCGCTATTTAAACAGCATCTCAAATTGTTTTTAATTAATCAAACTTTTTATAAACTCGAAGAATATTTTAATATGTGAAGAATTTTATATAGTTATACAATGTCTATATTTGTTTTATATTCTATTTTTTATGTGTATTTTACATGTGACTATTTCTATACAGTATTAACTGTATTGTCTTTAATGGAAAAATAAAGTTTATTATTATCACTGACGATAATTAATTCTAATCTATTTAAATTACGGAAACTTCCTTCTTGAAAATAATTATTCATTGCATATTAAATCTACGGGTATTATTTAGAGAGCATAGGAGCCTACTACTGGAAAATCCTGTTTTCATAGAGCAAAACTACAGATTTCAAGTATTTGATGTGAAGTAATTTTTATGGATATTATTTTAAATGTTCATATAAACTGGTCACCACTCGAAACCTAACCTCGTCTAATTTACGGCGATTTTTAGAAGAAAATTTGTCATGGTTCTTGAAAGATCATTTAATTGGGCATATACATGGCGATTGCTTTACTATAAAGACTAAAATAAAATGCTATAGTATGAGAAATGATAGTAGATATGTATCAAAAAAAAAAATTTCCATTTAGTTAACGTTGTGCTTGTGCACCCCAAATCAGGAACTTTTGTCGAATTCCCACTTTGGTGGAAATAGGAATCTTTAAACGTATTCACATCATACCTACAATGCATGGCACCTGTTCGAAAGATGGTGACTCTAGCAGGTCCAGTTATTTACTATACATTATTGACTTCATGTCATCTGGATTTGAACTCGTCGATAGTGAAAATTTCCACAATGCATGTTTTATTGAATTACTGATAATCCAAACATAAAGCTTGATGTATTTCCTTAAGACATTTTTAGAATTTTCGAAACAGCCTCGAAACATATTTTTTCTCTCTAAGTATATCATATTTCTTATTTTAAACGAAAACGAGAGTACCTGAAAATAAAACAGTTGTTTGTTATCTACTATGGGTATGTGGTGGTGCTTATTTAGTCTACAGTGTGCTGTTAATAGATTCACAATTATTCGTAAATTATTTCTGAATAAATTAGAACCCAGATTAATTTTAAATAGATTTATTTTGAATACTGGAGTTACTTCTACTGGAAAATCAAAAATTACTATTAACTGAATTGAATCTGTTTCCGGGTTGTTTTCGCGTTGACTGTTTTGAATGTTAGTAGTTTGGACCAGTTTTGCTTCAGAAGGAGATCACAAGATGACCAAAACATCAGCTTTAGAATCAAGACATTGAATCTATTAGAACAACTCCAATTTATTCACACCATGTATTAACTTAATACTCTTTCCACAGTATTAAGGTAATTTATACGCTTAATACAGAAATGACCACGGAGATACATAAACATTAGGCATCGGTATGAGGAATTTATATACGGCCATTACTACATACTTGGAACTTTAGAGCTTAGGCGTGGTAAGTGTATAACAATACATAGGTATTATGCCATCAGATTGTTGACAAACGTAAAGCCTTCGACAATGTTTACCTTCGTGGTCTTTACTGTATGAAACGCTTAGCAATCAGAACAGAACAAAATGCTTTTGGTCTATTTTAAAGTAGTGTCTCTTGATATTTACTCAATTTTCGATTTATCCATGAATTCATAAAATCTAGTTTTTCACTTTAGATCATTTATATGAACTTTCCAAATTGTTTACCATCCAGATTCTACAGGGTAAGTACCCACCGATTTAAAAATTTATTTAATTATATGAAATTGAATGAAAACTAAATGGAAGCTTTCCTAAAATAAGTCTGGCATTACAGAAAAAGATTTACGATTCCTAGTTTGATCTTCAAAAATGTTTCAGTATTTTTTTCCGTTATCTCCTATTACATTACCATTTTTCTTTTAATTCGTTAGGTACCTACTCAATATTATAGGAAATACCTATTTCAATATGGAATACAATGTTCTCGGATGAGTCAAGATCCATTTATGTCACTCAGATTGAGAGAAATGAGTGGTTTAAGAAAATATATATTATACAGAATGATTCACAAATATGGTGCCAGAGTTTAATAGTAGCATAGAGAAAATAAAAAACTTTAATTTTGCAAGGAAGTTAAAGATGAACTTTTAAAATGATTTTCTGAACATATTATATTTGCTGTATTTATCCGATTTGTTGATTTAACAACAAAATGACTTTATACTTTTTTGTCAAATCATGCAACGAAAATTAGATGTCACAGTGAAATTTGACAGTCAATCGTTTACAAAAGTGATAATCTTACTCCAAAAATAAACGGTTTTCGAGATAAATGCAAAAACTTTACATTTACATTGTTTGTATACTATACGGGTTGAATGGAGAAACTAAATGGGTGTTATTTATTATGGGAACAAATTTGAAGGTAGAAAGATAAAATGCACTTTTAGTCGTTCCCGGATGATGCCAACTTGGTTGGTGGTACGCACGTGGAATTCAGTGTTAGTAATTTGATATTTGTGGAGGCTCCGTCAGTGCTACCGTCACATCAAAGGTTACAGCCCTCTTCAGGTTATGGATATATATCATTTGCATCTTATAAATACTTTACTTACTGGAATATCCGTTGAATGACATTTATTTGTGTCTGCAATCTAAACTAACACAATTAAAACTTTGAAACACTAGAATATTAATATTTGCAAATAATTTATATTCAAGAAGTTATGTTTAGCTTTGAGTGTTACCTGCCTCAGCTAAAAACTTTGGAGTTTGGAGTTCAGGGATTATTATGAAGGGAAGTTCGTATGAAGTGATTAATGACCTACGAGTATTTGACAATCTTAGATTATATTATTGTCTTAGTGTTACAAAGTTTTTATTGACATTTAAGCTCGTGGTTGGTATAATTGAAATATAATTTTTTAAATAACGGTAACATTTAATAGGGGTTGAACGAACACTTAAAATTTAAGCGAATCCGCTAAAACTAATACAAACCATTTATCGGAATTGACTACTTGGCATTAATCTGGATCTATAAATTTCACCATCACTTATTAATCTTTCCTATGCTATGACTCTGGGACATAGACAATATCACACCCCGTAATCGTCAAGATATTTTAAGGTTCTGCTTAACAGTTAGTCTTAAAAAGAGTATCAAATTTAAAAATTCACATGAACCCGATAAACAAAAATAAAAAAGCTTTTGCGACGTGAGTAAAACATGATATGTGTGATGTAAAAGTAAACTCAGATTTTCACCCACAATTTTATTGCTTTGAGATATTGTAACTTTTAAGGCATTCCTTATTTTTATAAGTGTGGTAATAAATCCCAAATAAGAAAAATGAACGATGCCACAAATAATTTTTAGACAATATTCGGTAGTAATTAGCAAATGAAAGCTGCATTTTCCTTGGAGTATATTTTCTATGGCAAAAATATGAAACCATTCACTGTTTGCCACTTGCTGTATCCAAATCTTTTAGAGATAAGAATCCAAATCTGTTCCATTTCTTTGTAGACAAATAACTCACCCATAATGCCTTAATTTTAAGACTTGATTTAGCATGTCAAATTCACTCTTTATTATTTCTCTTATTGGTGAACTTATAAATCGTCTTTAATTTTTGCGTAACTATATCTCTTAAATTTTCATTTTCGATTAAAAAATTGTGGGAAAATATACCTTTAAAAGTCACTAGTGGTTGACTCATTGATAACATTTTTTAGACCCAGAGTTTAGTGCTTGATGTAGTGGCGATTCTTTCTGTATCTAGTGATGCGTGCACGGCTGTCTCATTCACAGATCACAGATAAAACAAGTATTTCAACTCTAATAAAAAAAACGGGCTATCACTTAAATCTGCACGTTTGTGTGTCACGCTTAGTGATTATAACTGATGTGTCGTTAACAATATTATGTTAGCTCTGTTTGAAGTTCTTGGAAGACACTAATGTTTACGCCCTCTTAGATTGCATCGTTTAAATCTGAACGCTAGAAGTTCTGACCACAATTTTGTTCAATTTCAGTCCCAAACTGATTCATTAGGAAATTTATCATTATATTCGACGGGTCGTAAGGCTGATAGTAAATTAGGATATTACAATTATCTTCATACTACCATTGTTTATAAAGTTTTATAAGCAATGGTGCTACATAATATATTATTGAGAAAAAAATAGCAGCTTTTGAAAATGTCCTCCGGTTCTTACAAAATAATTGATACTGTAAAGTGCATTTTACGATTTGCTCCTTTCGCCTAATCCATTAACAATACTACACTAGTCTTACAACAATATGTTGCTACTCCATGCCTTATTTTGGACTCCAACTTTAACTTCGGAATGCAGTTCATAAACTTTTCGCACAAACGAAATGAAATTAAGATTTTATAATATAAAAATTAATTTTCAACACATATGACAAAAACTGTTGCAGATTGTCAGGCTGTGTTTGGCTTATTTTCTTGATAGTGAATACAATTTTTCAATTTCTGTAAACACAGTAACGCAATCGGTTCCAAGTCACGGTGAATATATTCTATATCACACACCATACCATCACTTCCGTTCCACGTAAAACTAAATATTTTTCTTGCTTCTCGGCGACTGTAAAGTTTTCGCCCAACGTGAGTTCAGAAATAGGATTAGGATTAATCTCTGACCCCTATTAATTCTCCTACTAGGCACGCCCTTGGTACAAACCATGATTTAGCTCCAGGTGCCTCATCATAATAATTACGATCTAATGGGGAATTGATTATTCGATAAACTAGCATAGTTATTACTCCAGAGGGTTGATTGTGTGTGTCTGCAGCTACTAATTAATAATTTACCATTGGCCAATTTGTACTTAAAGTGTTCCTTAGGATACAATTCTTCAGAAGTATTCGACGAATCTTTAAACAGCCCCGATACACGCATTCTAACATTTTGTCATTGTTTTAACATTTCGATCAACCGTAACACAACAGTTCTTCGTGGTTCTACTATTCTACTACTTTCAAACAAACTTCCTTAATTATTGAGAATTCTCACTTTTCCAAACTAACATCCAATCCAATTTTCAAAGAACTGATCACTGAACAACGGAATAATGGAAACGGACATGGCAATAACACAGGATACGAAAAGTGGAAATATCGAATTGGATCGAACAAAAATAGAGGTATCGGAAAAAAGGCCATAAAAATCGGAACTTGGAATATCAGAAGTATCAGCTGGAGAGAACTGAAACTCATGCAAGAATTTAAAGAAAACAATTTAGCTGGTTTGGTCACGTTTGGAGAATAAACGTCAAAAGTCAAATGAAAAATGTATAGGAAGCCAAAGTCCAAAGATATAAAAAACGAGGAAGACCAAGGAAAACCTGCAATGCTACAATAGCGTTGAAGAAAAGAGAAACAACATGGTAAGAAGCCTATATGAAGACGAAAGACTAAAAAGCACTGGCCAAGTTTGTACACGATACAGAAACATAAGAGAAATTTAAATAAAATTAAAGCAAGAAATTTGAGTCGGACGCAGTTGTTTACATAGTTTGTTTGCGTAAGTACTTACCAACAAAAAACAGGTTTCCTAAAGAGCCAAAAACCAAAATAATGTCGCTAATTAGTTTTTCTCTATCATATTTTCTTCTGAATTGATTATTTACTCGATTATTTATTACTAGATGTTAAATTTAAGTGTCATGTAATGATTAAGATTTAAGCTGTAACTGTGCTTGCAAAACAAAGACTGTCTTAAAAATTGCATTAAAATCGAGATTAAAATACATAGTACAATTTGCTTTACAATACTGAATTATACTTATGAGGTAGGCTAATAGTTATTTATGTACCAAGGGCGTAAGGTAAGCGTTTATGGCCCGCGGCGTAAAGATAACAACACGAGGTTTTAGCCGAGGGCTATTACACACCAAGGGCCATGAACGCTTATTATGTATGTCCGTGGTACATATACAATTTTATGCACGAACGGTTTATGGGGTCAGTTACAAACTTAAATTCGTTTTAATTGACATATGACATAATGTTGCTGTTGCTTGAATGTTGTCATACAGGCAATTCGAAGTCGTTATCTAGCAACGGTCAAACAAAGCGAATCTCGTGGTCGTTATATTTCAATAGCTGACTAGAAAGTTACTTTATCTCCCGAAGAGGATAATAGGGCCCGTGGGCCATAAATACTTAACGCCCGAAAAACCGGGCGCTAAAGTACACTTTACCACCAGGTCTTGCATAAAAGGTATTTAAGCACATATATAAACACCAAATAATATCGCTTATTATTTATTGTATTATTAAATGTTTATAAAATGAGATGTAGTCCAAGTTATAACATAAATTAAAAGAAGTACACAATGTTTTTTATAATTAAAATTATATTTAGTTTTATATTTTATATTAATAATATTCAACTTTCTTAAAACATGGCATTAAACATAATGCGCCAAACAGAACCTCAGTTACTGTTAACATGATTGTTAACGCGGACAGAACTTTTTCCAACTTCAAAGCAGGATCTTGTATCAGTAATGTGTATAATATTGTCGTTATAGTAATTAGAGTCATAGCGACGGCAAATGCAGTTACCAACTCTGAAAATGAAATATCATGTGAATATTACCTATTACTTATAACGTATGTTGCAAACATTTTGGAAATTTTTTTATTTGCTTATTTATATAAAGGGGCTTCAACAAACAAATTTCTCCTGTTTACAGTGTGACACAAATTACAATAATTACTGTAGAAGAACAGAAAGCTGTATAAATAATTAAAATTAGGAAAAATAGTAAATACTACTAATTAACTAACAATTAACTAATTAATAAAATTCAAAACAAGGCAAGGAGAATGTGTTTTCTTAACCGCCTGTGAAGTCGGCACTCTAAAATGGATATAACGATAGTTCAAATCCATCTTGAAGAAATAAAAAATTTATTTGCTATTTATTTCGTACTTGGATATGAGGAGGAGCTGTCGATGCCCTAGATGTAGTTCGGTCTCCACAATAAATTATAGGACCTCGTCTCTCTTTACCTAACATATTTTCCTCTAAATCCAGAACAACACTAATATCGACTTTAATACCATTAATAGTGAAGTGGGAGAACAACACTGCAAGGGAATATAGAAGGGATCGGCTGTTGGTGGTGCTCGAATAGTAAAGTAGTACTTTCAAAAGGCTTGTGACGATATTGACTGTGTTGGTGGTTTTCATTAAGTTAAGTCTGCTCTACAGAAATGTTCAGTACAATGTTAATATTTATTTAAATACATAAAAAATATAAATAAGTAAATAAAATAAAAATGTAAAATGTGACTTAGGCCCGATCTTTTCATCTTCCCATTAACTTTATCCGGCAGTTAAAGTTGTTGATTTTCATTGTTGTAACAATTGTATCCTAGGTAAATAACTGCCGAATAAAGTTAATTGGAGGTGAAAAGACCGGCCCTAAGTGAAGAGGTTTCTAATATTTAAATTATTCGAATATACATATATTTTTAGTCCATAGGTGAATTTAAGTGAATTTAAGAATGTTAGTTGAAGGAGTAGAAAAATAATACGTTTTACCTACATATAAAACACATCATAATGTGTTTCAAATGCTATGCTGTGAATTTGTGTGGCAAATTGAGTGCTCGCAAATTAACCTCACTGACTTACATCTGATGCAATAAACTTTCCTATAGAGTTCGGTGGAAAACAACGACAATTAAAGAAAGAGTCCACGTCGAACACTGACACTGAATAACAACTTGATAGAAAGAGCAACCAAGAGCAGCCAAGCGACAAATAAGAGTAACAGTGTTACTTACATCATTATAATCATTTTCTGTGCCCAGTCCATATGTTACATGGTCATCTGTATAATCATTTGAAAGGAAACATTATTTTTTCGTTGAACTGCGAATCTAACAAACATGTTCAAGATGTTCTAACACATGTTTATTTTGTTGAAATATTTACCAACGCAAACTTATTAGAAACTAATTAAATATGTGTCAAACATAATTTTTTGTCAGTATTTTTCTAATTAAATACAGGGTCTGATGAAATAAGGTATACGGTTTTAATATGAAATTTCTCAACAACCACTTAAGCTATTATAACAAATTAAGGAGATCATATATTTTTAATAAAAGCACTTACAAATCGTCCCAAAAGTTCCAATCACCTTAATCACTTAAAACTGTTGCTATGAATTTCACATTTTGTATGTATTGTGGTAACTAATTTAAGGCACAGATCTTGGTTCCAACAAGATAAGGTACACATTGCCAGAACATCAGTGCATATTCTAAGATAGGCATTTATAGACATAATTTCAATAATTGACGACATAAGTCGGTTTGAAGATCGCCTGATTTAAAATATCACAATTATTTCTTGTGCAAATTTCTTAAGTACCTATAATGTTTATGTCGCTCGGAAACACTCAACAGTGAAGATTCGATGCCCGCTGTAACCTGCGAAACACTTTAAAATGTTACAGAACATTATTTCAGATTGAGATTATAGATAATAGGTAGTCGAGAGACAAGCGCACTTAGTTTTCCAAGAAGTTCCATTTCCGGTCGTGGTAGCGCAATTATTAGTGAGAAAAATTACTTCCTCTATACATAAAAGCGCCAGCCCTGCAGGACTAAATTTGGAAATAACTCCATTTTGTTTCCTATGGACTGTTGAAATTTTCTGTAGGTAGATATATTACCGTGACCATCAAGAAATAACTTTTAAATTTTAGAAAAGAAATCCCTTATTTAACATGTAAATTATGATGCAATGGAGGACAGCCCTTGGCTTTAGATTTGGGGGTTGTCTAATTCTGTGGTGTGTGGTGTGTTTATTGTAATTAGACCAATTTAAATGATAATGTATTTGGAGGAGGTTCGTTATAAGCACCCTTTGCTGTTTGCCTGTTAAAATTTGTTTATCGCAATTAATTAATTTTGATCCATGATTGTTCCAATTTAAAATTTCAAATATACCACTAAAATTGTCGTCAAAAGCATAGTGTAATTGGAGAAGCTTCATTATGATTACGCTCAACAGTCTGTATATCAAAAAGTACTTGGCAAAATTTGTCACGTCAAATAGGTACTAAAAATTTCATGAAACAAAATAAATGCATTTGTCACAATCCCTAATTATCTTATCAGAATTTGGGTCTGCGAGTCAATATAATATAGGAAATTCATTCATAAGAGTTGTCTGTACTTACTTCTTTTTTCTTCTTTGTGTTTGTAAAACACTATAAGTTTTAATATTTCAACAAAAAGCCGTGCAAAGCAAACTAAGGCATCCTGGCCAATATTTGGAGTATCCCTTTGACTTAAATACTTTGCCACAGCCATAAATGATTCGAACGTAGCAAATACGGAATAATAATACGCATTTATATACATTAAACATTCAAACATCAGCTCCGCGTCTAACTTCATATCGGAAAATGCACGTACTAATAAGAATTATATATTAATAAACTAACATTGTGATATTTATTTTTGGATTGTACCTTCTATTTTGTTTGGCAATACAGGAGTGCAATTATATGAAAGCGAGGTCAATTTATAATGCACTATAATTAATTTCAGTGTACTTTTCGAAAGAAACAGTACGATGATTTGTTCTTACTATACCATTGATTTTGAATAATTTTCAAAGTGTCCGTTTATCTTCATGTTTCTATTGTTGAAAAAAAAATTATGAGTTAATAAAAAACTTACGGCGAAAATGGTAATCTTTGAAATGAGACTATCTAAAGTATACCGGCAAATAAGATTATTTTACCTAGTATTTTATAGATATTTTTCACTTTCGAATAAATTCGAATTTAGAATTCGAAGACTAACACACAATAAAGTAAATATTCTTGCTCTATGACCAGCACGGCAATAATATATTCCTTGTTTCTTTGAAAATTACAGTAAATATGAGTATGCGACTGTCGGAAGCAAGTACAAAAATAGTGTTTTATGATACCTGTCTGGCTTCTCTATGGTGGCCAAAATAGAAATGTATACTACATTTGAGAGCTTGTGATAAAATGTAACGAAGTGATTTTTGAGTCCCACATTTTCCGTTATTTAAAAATCATTTTGTCACTTGGATACACCCTGTAACCTCTGGTAGTATGTAAGTTTGAATTATTTAAGTTTAATTTGAGTTATACGAGCCATGGGTAAACAAGAATTAAATTAAATAATGTTTAAATTCCCGATGCATTAAATAGTAAAAATCATTCGTTACTAAAGTTTGTTAATAACCTTAATCCGGGTCTATTTAATCCGTTTCTGTTTGTAAGCCGGTTTAAAAATCGCGACTAGTTTACTTCCGTTGAGCAATAATTTTGATAACTATCCGAAGTTATATAATCCGCGTGAACTGGGCAGCAACCCTACCCAGTTCGAAGTACTTGTTAGATTCTACCGTTCGCCTCCCATGCACGCGTTAATTAGCTACGTAGGGCGAAATTAGATTGTAAAAGCGTTGGGAGCGCACTTGACCAGGAGATTTTTCATCTAGTAGCCCGAACAAGCAGATCAGTCAAGCACACGTGAGTCAACCTGCATTGTACACCGGTACCAGTAAAGATACGTAGCATTGTTCATTTTGTTACCGTAG
The DNA here is from genome assembly GCA_963680705.1 of Rhagium mordax. Taxonomy (NCBI): domain Eukaryota; kingdom Metazoa; phylum Arthropoda; class Insecta; order Coleoptera; family Cerambycidae; genus Rhagium; species Rhagium mordax. The sequence goes on from OY796656.1 coordinate 80,790,025, forward strand.
AATTAAAATTAATAATTATAATAAAACTTATCCGCGTTTTAAATAATAGACCTGCTAAATCACACATAGAGTTGAACCAACCGGTAGTCGCGTAACCCTATTAAGGAGACACCAACCCGTGAGATATCAAATTCGTGAAAACAGTTATCTCATTGGTCGCCGCGTTATATAATAGGAGAATTGACACCTTATTGCGTGAAAACGATTGGAGTCTCAACGACATTACACAATAGGAGAGCTGACCCTTCATTGCGTGAAAACGATTGGAGCGTCACCGGGTAGAAATAAATGAAATATATTTTTTTCGTAGTATCACTCTAGTTTGAAGCCACAGGCCCCGTAAAAGTCTATCATTATTAATTAATTAAATCTTTGACTTTGACTTTGACTGCCCGTCGAAGGGAAATAAAATACCTGAAACCCGCTATCCACGTTTTACTGGCCACGACGCCGTAAATGCGAGATTTCCATCGCTAACCCATTCTTGTTTACCGTATACGCTCCCTTCTACCATACTCCATTGTAAATATTGCTAGCCTAAGAATTTCACGGTTATTTTGTACACAGGGGCAGCGAGCGGAGGACTGACTTGACTCACTTCATAGCGATATGAAGTTAAGCAACAGCTACCGCGTTTAGTACTTGGATGGTGACTATCCACGGAAAGACGCTGTCTCGTTTCCCTACTTCTAGCGGCTTGTACATCAGCTATATCGCAGAAGCAATACAACTGTAGGCGAGAGGTGTATTGAGGATATACCATCCTTCGGAGAGGATGTAAAGCAGTCGATCCCTTGTCTATTAAATGTTAGGCAAGTAAAAAATCCCTACTCTTAAGATAAGAGGTTCGGCAAAATTTCCAGGTGCAACCCCCAGCTCGTCTCCTGGCGTCGGTGATAGGCCCTGGTAGCGGAAATAGGCCGACGTTAAATAAGTGATTTTGTACACAATATTGGTAAATGAATAAATGTTGTATATAGGTATCTGAACACTCCGTGTTGTTATTTCAAGTAGGGAATATTTAATTAAACAGGTATTATCAATTGCTCAAGTCTAGTAAGATAAGCAATAATTCATTTCATGACCCCTGTATCACTCCGTTCTTCACTGCAGTTACCTAGGGTTTTCTTGTAAACCGCCAAGAAATAAAGTGCTGTTTCTTGCACTATAAACAAAGAAACTGGCGCCCAAGATTCCGTATAAAAGTAAGGTATTAGAAAGCTAGAAATACTGTTTGTGGAAGTAAGTTGCAAACAGTACGGCTTGCGTAATTAAGCGTCATCACAAAAATTCTACAAATATTCCGGTGTGTTCTTGTACTCCTCTGTTGTGTATAACTTGTTGTTTAAAGCGTATTTATAATTGGTGCACGACTAGTAGCAAGTCATTCGTGAATTGGATTATATACCATAGAATTAGATTCATGGTTGTTCTTGCTGGAAAGATACCTTTCTTAGTAGCCAGCTAAAACATGATATTATACTAATGGTTTTTTGTTTGATTTAGAGATTATATGAGTCATTATTGCTTTCTAACCCTGTATAAAAACTTTTTTAATATTCGTTACCTACTTCTAGTAAAGTAAACCACATCTTTGTAGTGCACATAAGAAACGACGGCGTGTTTTAAGTTCTTGTCGGCATCAAAGACGCCGACGTTTTTTATGTGCCCTATATTAAACATCTAATTAAAGTTTTACTCAAGAAGACTAGAGACCAGGAGACCGTGATTGGTTCAAGCAGTGGGTCGTTTTCTGGGCACCCTAGTGCGGGTGCCCAGAAGTGCACTGCGCAACTGCGCTTTTTCTTTGTCTTTCGGTAATAATTCAAAACACCCGAACGAACCGCAGTAGAGACTAGCAGCGCCTTCTGATGACCAATAAAACTGACGACATATAACGTCCCACGACTTTAGAGTCCCCATGTGGCCGAGCTTGGTCTCCTGGTCTCTAGTCTTCTTGGTTTTACTATTATTGTCAAATTAATATCTGTATCCTCATCTTCTACAGTACTACAGCTCTAGGTGGGCCCCGGTATTCTTCAGCCTCGTCCACCATTCAGTTCTATTCATCACAGACCGTTTCCATCTCAGCTTTGGGTTTTTGTTGGGTAATTTTCATCGGCTCTTGCAATGTGAGCAGCCCATCTCAGGCATCCCATCTTAATGTGGGTAACTATATGTCTACCGTTACTAAGTTCTGTATATTTTGCGTAGAGTTAAAAATTATACCTTCTGCGCCATTGCCCATTAGCCGTTTTCGCAAATTGCACCTAATATTTTTCGGAGGATTTTTCGTTCAAAAATCAACAGGACATGTTTTCCTCCGATTTTCTTATTGTCCAAGTCTCGGACCCAAGAAGTGGGAGGATTACAGTTGTTTATATTAGATGGCGCAAGTTATAAGTGTCCGACTCTCATCGGATCCAAACTGAGATACATTCGATATTTACTACGCTGGAATTGTCTTCACTTGGGATATCTCTGATATACCCGTACCAAACCTGTACAACACTGATGAGACCTAACGGGTCGAAACAATTGTCTGTTGTTGGTAAAAGTGTAAGAAATGCACAGTGATAGCTAAATATCGAATATATCTTTTTAGATATGTTATTTATATTAGAGTTTAACTTTTCCAAGACAGATTGCTTCTTCCAAGGTGCTTGCTGAGCCCAAAGTAGCATTTATTGACTAGCATGATCCTTATTTCATGCCATACCATATTTTCAGTGTTAACCAAGGAACCTAGGTAGGTGAAGTGTTGTATCACTCAACGTTGACTTCTCCCATATTCACGTTCTGGCCTATCTTTCGAACCCTATTCCCTGGTGTGGAGAATGAGTTTAGTCTTGTCCATATTAATTTCGAGTCCCATCCTCTCAGCTGAGGCGGGGAAGGCCTCAAGTTTCTTTTGATTTCCGCAGGGTGCGGACAACTATGTCCAGGTCATCTGCGCAAACCAGTATTTGTATGGATGTGTTATAGATAGTGCCTCCCTTTTCCAGATTTGCGTCTCTGAGTGTTTTCTCGAGGGCAATGTTGAATAGGAGGCACGGCACGTCAGCGCGTCTCCTTCTCCTAGACCTATGTTAGTTTAGAAGGCATCCGATGTGTCGTTTTCGATTCTTACTTTGCAGATGACTTTGGATATCGTTCACTGTAAATATATTTATGTTAATTTAGGGTACAAACAAATATAATTAACAATGTAGGTAAATGTAATTAAATTGTGAATAGTTGGAATAATAAATTGGAATTGGAATTAATGTATTTTTATATTATTGAATATAATAATTTGTAGTCATTAAACGAAAATAAACATCTCGTATAATCAATGAAGTAAAGTCGATTATTTTATTTGACGTTTAATGTTAGATAAGTAAGGTAAAAACTAATTCATGTTATACTCGTATTGCCATCATTAGGACAAGTTTCGATAAAAAATGTAACATTAGTAATAGCAGTAGTAAAAGGTTGATCGGGCTGGAAGTGCTGGAACTAGGCCACAGGCGACTCTTTTTTATTTACCACCGCCACCCCCTTATGAACATCAGGGTATCCTTTCATTCGAGGGACATTAGTTTCCTTCTGGAGCCTCCGTCCAACCCGGAATAATCCTTCATCTCACTCGCGTTCTGGACAGGTAGAATCTTTCTCGATTGTCATCAATTATAGGTGCTTCCTAAGTTTATAGTGGTCTGTCAAAACTCCGATTAGCTGATTCAGAATTCTCCTACCCTGACCCAGTAACCAGGCCGACTTTGATTTATTCGCCCGTCACGAAGTCCCAAACTTGTCTCCAGTCATTGCCCAACTTTCAGCGTCTCGTAGGCGGTCGAGATATGCCCTTTTAGCGATATCCCTAATGGTAATGATAAGCGAAACGATATCAAGGTAGTCGTGTATTGTAAACTGCATACAGAGCTTCGTATCTTTAGAAATAAAACAAAAAAAAACGTACCTACTCCGAATGTCTCTTTTGGAAATAACATTTATGTATTTACATCAAATAGACGGCGCGTGCTATTTCACTACACAGTTGCTTTTAGTAAGAATTATTCCTTATAATAATTCTGTCAATTTAAAGATGCATAAACATTCCTATAATTGCCTTAACATCATTTCTGCGCCTATATAAAACATAAATGAGGTATATTTTCTATCTCTTTCAATTTACAGAAATCAATAGTTAAAATTAAACGAGTTCAGTACGCACATTTTATACAAGGTGATCTACCTAAAATAAAATGAAATTTTCATACATTACGACCTCGCTGTGGGCGGATAAAATTATTAATTTCATATTTTTAACAACTTGCTTTATTGGGGTAGTTTTGAGGGGTGAAGGAAGTTTTTTACCGCAAATTTTTTTGACGTCACTTTCGAAGCAAAAGTTTTAAATAAAATTATATCCCATGCAATGGACTCAGAAAAAAGTATCTTTCAAAATTTTGTTTTTGGGGTTTTTCTGCAGCCTATTTTTTTAATCACCACTTGGATTTATAATCGAAAATTGATATTCATCATCCCCGTTCAAGGGGTCATAGCTCCCTTATTATGCGTTTTAGGACATATGTTTATTATTTATTTTTTTATAAATTAGCGGCCTCTGAAGTTTGGCACACATGTGGTAGATCACCCTGTATATATTTTACTATTTGTTGCCCTGTTTTCTACCAATGTAGTTCCACCAATTCTAGCTGCAAGTTGTTTTACAAATAATCTTCGAGGGATTTTCGCATTCATCCCATTTAAAGCAGTTTTAAGTTTTATATACATATAAGAAAGGCGTTTATTCCAGCGACATGAATTATTAGCCACTTCTATCGAAATAAACCAGTTGTTCATCGTCACATTTCTTCTAGATCTTGCTCACGGAAAATGGATCTGGAAACTGTTTTCCACAATAAACCTCCATATTACAGGTATGGTGTCCTAGAGTAAAAAAACTTTTATCCCATATCGTGCAGGCTTGTTTGGGATATACATTCGAAAACTGCATCGGCCTCTGAATACCAACAACATTATTTCATCAATAGTACACACAGTGTAGTGTTTCTGACAGTTTCCTTCTACCTCTGTAAATATGTTTCTTATTGCTGCTAGATAGATTATACTGACATTTGCGTTCTTCCCTTTTTCGAATGTCGTCCATTCGCAAGCACCGCATTTAAGAATGAAATCTACTGCCATTGTAGCAGGAAATATTTCTATACCTGTACCATCACTAGACCAAAATTCAAAAATAGATGTATTGCTTGTTGGCCTTGCATCAGATTTGTTTTTATAGCGGTCATATATACTTTTTATATAACCATTGGTACTTTCTACTAATACCCTCATGATGGCGTCATCCAGGAAAAGCTGGGAACCTTCTCGTGGAAATGATGCATTTTTTGCAGTACCTTTAACACCAGGAAGTCTCACAATTATGTTGTCCTATTTTGTCCGAACATTTTTTGTGGGACAAATTTTGTTCTACTTGTATCATCTTGTGCTTGTCGTAAATAAAAAGTTACTCAAAGTCTCTCAGATGATTACAGACTCGAAAAGCTAAGCGCAGGAGTGGTGGAGGTTTTTTATTAAGATTTGTTAAATAAGTCTGACATGTTTAGACTTGTTGAAACTTTCTCTAAGAAGTACGGTGGAAAAAGTACTTTAGGGCAAATTAATTGCTAAGAGATTCTCTCCCTACAGCTGGAAGAGGTTCAAGAGCTACTACATAGTGTGGATCAATAGGAGTCAAATTTATTGCACCAAGACAAAAAGTAGTCGCTTTTCTTTGAATAACTTCTAGTCATTTTAGTAGGGATTTAATTGCAGATCCATATATAATACACCCGTAATCGATAATTGATCTAATACATGTTTTACAGAAAAGCAAAGGAGTGTTGTTTATATCGGCTCCCCACCAAGTTTTTGTGACCACATTTCAATATCGTATTCCTGCATTTAGTTAAACATTACACTAACGAATTGATGTGTTTTGAATTAAAGCTCAATAATTGTTTATTATTAATTATTACAGTAGATATACTTATTACTAGTAGTGGTATGAGATGAAATTGTAACATTATATGTGAAGTGAACTGTTTTAAATTGTATACATTTTACAGGCAAAAATAAAAATATAGGAAATATTGAGTTTCTGTTTAATGGTAGATGGTAATATAATCATTAACGAAGTGTCAATTTGAATTTTGCAAATTATTTAGTTTTTCTAACAATATCATCTTCCGCGACGTCAGTCTTGTGGTAATAAACATTTCTTGTGGGTTTTAGACATAAAAGCTATTCTCTTTAAAATCAAATTAGGTAAGTTGAGTTTAATTTATATTGGGGCAGAAAAAATAGTAGATTTTTAAATTTCATTGAACTCCTACTATCAATATGATTCAAAAGTCTCACATTTGTCAATATTTTTTTTGAAAGCTTAAAGCAAACAAACTTCACAAAGACATATAAGTGACGAATTTTCATTTGAAATCATAGTTCAAAGCAGAATATATTTCTCTTTAAAAATTTTACATTCGACTGATGAAAGGTGTAAATAAAAAAGCAGACACATATACACACTCAAAAAATGAAAATCATTAATAATGTGTAAAACACCAAATCATAAATGTTCCAGCATATATGGCTTCACATACCGCATCCCACACACTCTACAAGCAAAGTATTTAATCCCGATTACCGCGTTACATATATTTCGCTTCATTGACTAGATTTAAATTCCACGTTTACCTGCACGTTTTATATAATAGCGTTTTATGGAATTTACTTTTTAAATTTCATTTAATGTAACATTCACCGCATTGTGGTATATATACAGGAATTGGCAATTGTAACACAATTTAAGCTTCACGCTCCCCTTTTATATGTATACTATTTCAACTCCTGTAATGCTAAGCCAGTCTTTTGGGAGGTATTTCTTGATATTACTTTAAATATAATGTAACCAAATAGTCTCTAGGTGTTTTGAACTCGATTTTTTTCTGATGGTAACTTCAAAGGTAAGTTTATCTGTAAACTGATTCGTGCGGTTAGTGTTTTTTTCATTTAATTCCCTAAGTATTTAAATGTCCTACAATTAAAAGTTTTTAGAACATCGTATTTATTTATTTATTAACGCATATATATATACATTTCTTAAACAATGTTTTCCTATATAAAGTTGTAAATATAATAATAATAATAATAATAATATCTCTTAAATTACAGACAAAATAGAGACATTTCTATTGTTGAAGGAGTCTACTTTAAAATTCATATTACCTATGATAAAAAGTCTGAAAATTTGTAGCTTTGTTCTATATTATCATATCGAATTTCGAAAAAGGTCAGATAAATGGAGCAAAATATTTTTAACAAAGTGTTTTATATAACCACCACCACATAACTGATAAATGCGAAAAATTTAAAATTCAAATCTTCGTCTTTTATCATCTGTCAGCTATTAAATTAGGCATCATATTTGTAAATCACCTTGTATAAATAAGCTATTTTCAATGTTTCCATTGTTTTAGGTAAATTTGATAGCACAGGGATAGCCACAGGTGTACCCGATGACAGCATAGGTAAAGTTCAATCTATAAGGCTGAATGTACACAGTGAAAGCGACAACTGGGCCATTCTGAGTGAGGTAAGTTAAGTAGTGTATCATAAAATGTTGACCCTACATTTAACCATTCTTAAATCCCTGCCTAGATGTTTATTTTAAACTACTCTCACAGATCATTTCCATGATTTTCATCTTTAAGTTCAACGGATAATCCGCAATGTCATATTCGTTCTGGCTTTGAAATACCTACTGCTCTATGAATATTATAAAACATGCGAATATTTACATTTAAAAATAGGTACCAGCAAAAATATCTTCAGTGAAAAATTCTCACAGATGCGATGTGAAATGCACTTCCTAACACACGTGGTGGTCATCTGGTCATCGTAAAATTTTTATAGATTTTAAAATCGTATTTTGAGAAGTTTGAGAATTTCTGAAGATCTGAATTTTTTTCTGTAATAATAAAGGAGTTTTAACTCGTCTCAAGATTTCTGGAGTAGTAGTATTAACGCAAAAACAAGCTATAAAACAGCAATACCCGCAAAATAGTGGAATTTATCAAGGTTCATCAGAGACCAATTTGTTAAGGCACCAATGGTGTCTTCTGCAACATAGAAGCACTAGGTTTGTCGACAAAAGTCAGTTTAGCTTAAGTCGACGACCGAGAGATTTATTTTGGCTCATCAGAATATGATGTTACAACATATTGGTCCATCATAGACGCGTGATGGGTGTAAAATCTGTGATCGTAAACGAGAAATGGAACTCATTTCTAACTCAGACTAATTGAAACCAACATACATGATGTAGTACTCATCTTTCAGAAGTAAGAGGCACAGACTAAATACCAATATTTCAGGTAGAAGCTATACTCAAATGCTCTCGCTACTAAAAAGCATTTCGATCTATCAAAAATCTGCTGACTGGTTGGTGAGCAAAACGCAAAAAGCTGTCGGCCTACTAACCCTGCGGAATGTGGGGAGTGGTTGTCGACAATTTATTGGCACTCACCAAGTGAAATTCGATGACCGCAGGAAAAACTCTTCAATTTTAATTTACTTGAAAATTTAATATTAATATTACCATTCCAAACCAATAATTTTTTTACTCATAAATACCCTGGACAAATACTCTGAATTACCCAATGCAGTAAAAATGCATGCATAATCAATTTCATATCTCAGCGCCTCCTGTCTCGAATGCCTCATATTGACCCAAGAAATGAACGAAAGTTTTTATATTTCTCCTGACCAGGTAGGAACTGCTCCTTCAGTGTCTTATAGGCCTAATCATTAATGGCGACTAGAACTAGTCATTTTGTTCTACCGGGCATAAAATATGGTCTGAAACAAATCACCTACTCTTCAAGTCTAGTCAGTTTTCTCATTTCCTGGGACCCCAGTGTATTCCAGAAACCATGCATGCAATTGGTGAACTATGTCAAGACATCTCCGTACTTCTAAACAAAGACCGACGTTGTACTTGCAGATCGCTTTCAGAGCCACTATGTATTTTTGCAATGATATTCGACTTACTTATGAAAATAAACGTTTAAGGAAAAGTAAAAATATGGTGTCCAATTTTGCGATTTTTAATTCAAATTTTAAATGATTTGCTAATTGGTTCCTAATTTGATAACATATTTTATGACACAAATCATTTCTTACGGTTAGAATAAACTATATCATGTGAACAAATGACAGCAGTAATTTCAGTTTCCAAAAACCTATTATTATCGCATGATATAAATAATTCTCAAGGTAAAATTGGTACCTACCTACGTATTTCAGTCTTTGTAAGTCTTGTAATATATACATTTAGGATTTTTAATAATTCATGTCCCTCTGGCGCAGCGTTCTAATTTTCAATACTGAAACGCGGCAGCTGTACCTTATGAATAATATTCTAGATGTATTAGAAATGGAAGTGAAACAAATGAAAGTGGGTTAAAGTTTGTGTTATTTCAAAGGTAAACTAGCCTTTTTACTAATGTAATCCTTAACACTTAAAGCACCAATATTATTCGTAATAAAGTTGTTAAATTCAATGTCGAATAACATTACTTTCAGACAGATGTAAATATGAAATGCAATATTACATAGGTATCTATTTATATATTTTGTAGATGAGTATGTAATATATATATGAATATAAATAGAATACTATTGACACCTAGTTAAATTTTTTACTTGCTTCAGTTTTAGCATTTAGTTTGTATTTTAAACATCTGTTCTGTGACAGTACCTCGAATTAACTTATAAGAATGAGGAGGTAAAATCGCAGGATTATGAAAAGTAAATAGCTATTATGTATTATTAATAAGGATATATCTAAAAAGATATATTCGATATTTAGCTATCACTGTGAATTTCTTACACTTTTACCAACAACAGACAATTGTTTCGACCTGTTAGGTCTCATCAGTGTTGTACAGGTATATCAGAGATATCCCAAGTGAAGACATTCCAGCGTAGTAAATATCGAATGTATCACAGTTTGGATCCGATGAGAGTCGGACACTTATAACTTGCGCCATCTAACAGATGAGTAAGGAAGACATATATTCCAGCATTTTTACGGTGAGAGCACTGTTACATGCAAACTCTCCAACTGCATCGCAGAAAAAAGCTTAGGTATATGCAACCCGTTACGCACAGCTACAAGTCGTTGCCTAACCATATAGGTTATTTCTTGAGGATTACATTGCCCCAGCCAAACAAATTTGGCAAAAGTACATGGTATAAGGAGAATGGTATGCCCGCGCGCAGGTACGGTGACGTCACTCAGTTTAAAAAGCGGCAGGGGTGACGTCACAATTAACCTCAAAAATATGTATTTTCTAAAATTTTCGAATATAATGTCACTTTTATCAAAATTTCTGCTTAGTTCCTGTACTATTAACTAATATCTTGTTCAGTGCATTATTAATAAAGTTTTATTTGGCTAATCTAATAAAATAAGATGGTCTCTGTTAGTTGGAATTCTAACCTAAAATTAGTAGTCTATTTTTTAAATTTTTTCCAACCTAAGCGATCTATCACAATTTATTTTCCTTTTACAACAGTCAAGAAACAGCCCCAGACATATTAACAGTTGGAACTGCATTCGTTCTTAAGTTTCTACTGTTTCTGGGGGGAATATAACAACATCTGGCTGTATTAAAGAAATTTCAAAATCTGTTGATTCTGTTGGGTTGAAATCAATAGAAGAAATACGTGCTATAAACAGACAATAGGCAATGAAAAGGATAAACCGGCGAAATAAAAAATTAACCTGCTATTTTCCAAATTAATTTCATCGTTGATCCATATACTTTCGCGAGCTTTTCAGCGCGAAGAAATGTAAAATACTTGATGCCAGTACCGTTCTGTCTTCGTATAATAATTGTTACACCTGGCCACAGCACAAGCAGGCATGTTACTATTCGTTAACACTATTAAAAATATTAAAATAAAAATTAAACGTGCGAGATTACAACTGACTTTCGACGTTTTTTAAACTGAGTGACGTAATGCGCAGTAGATACACAAATTGGACGGCAACCTGACATACCATTCTCCTTCTACTATGGCAAAAGTATATATCTAAAAAGATATATTCGATATTTAGCTATCACTGTGAATTTCTTACACTTTTACCAACAACAGACAATTGTTTCGACCTGTTAGGTCTCATCAGTGTTGTACAGGTATATCAGAGATATCCCAAGTGAAGACATTCCAGCATAGTAAATATCGAATGTATCACAGTTTGGATCCGATGAGAGTCGGACACTTATAACTTGCGCCATCTAACAGATGAGTAAGGAAGACATATATTCCAGCATTTTTACGGTGAGAGCACTGTTACATGCAAACTCTCCAACTGCATCGCAGAAAAAAGCTTAGGTATATGCAACCCGTTACGCACAGCTACAAGTCGTTGCCTAACCATATAGGTTATTTCTTGAGGATTACATTGCCCCAGCCAAACAAATTTGGCAAAAGTATATATCTAAAAAGATATATTCGATATTTAGCTATCACTGTGAATTTCTTACACTTTTACCAACAACAGACAATTGTTTAGACCTGTTAGGTCTCATCAGTGTTGTACAGGTATATCAGAGATATCCCAGCGTAGTAAATATCGAATGTATCACAGTTTGGATCCGATGAGAGTCGGACACTTATAACTTGCGCCATCTAACAGATGAGTAAGGAAGACATATATTCCAGCATTTTTACGGTGAGAGCACTGTTACATGCAAACTCTCCAACTGCATCGCAGAAAAAAGCTTAGGTATATGCAACCCGTTACGCACAGCTACAAGTCGTTGCCTAACCATATAGGTTATTTCTTGAGGATTACATTGCCCCAGCCAAACAAATTTGGCAAAAGTATATATCTAAAAAGATATATTCGATATTTAGCTATCACTGTGAATTTCTTACACTTTTACCAACAACAGACAATGGGCTCATTTCGGAAAAATTTTTTAATTCATATTCCGAAAGTACACCTTGTAATTAGTAAATGTGCAAAATATTAAAAATTTTTTTCAACTGCTTCTCCCTCAAAATAAATAATGAAAATAGAGCGCTGTGACGTCACACCACTCGCAGCGGTCGGCCGCTAGCTTGTTTCCTATAGTTTCATACCGGCGGCAGTTACTACACACATGGCGGAAGTGGTAATTTCGTTCATCTTTTAAGTGCTTCGTCCTTGGTATAGCGAAATCTAAATACCATATATCCTCATAACTCATAGAACCAGTGGAGTCGGGTGGTGTGACGTCATAGCCGTTTCAAATATGTTACGAATTTGAAATCAAATATTAGGGTTAATATTAACGCTAGCGATCTAATTTTTTCACTATATACTTAGAGGATGAAATACTTACGGAAAATGCTAAAATAAATTGAAAAGCAAATATCACGAAATGAGCCCATTGTTTCGACCTGTTAGGTCTCATCAGTGTTGTACAGGTATATCAGAGATATCCCAAGTGAAGACATTCCAGCGTAGTAAATATCGAATGTATCTCAGTTTGGATCCGATGAGAGTCGGACACTTATAACTTGCGCCATCTAACAGATGAGTAAGGAAGACATATATTCCAGCATTTTTACGGTGACAGCACTGTTACATGCAAACTCTCCAACTGCATCGCAGAAAAAAGCTTAGGTATATGCAACCCGTTACGCACAGCTACAAGTCGTTGCCTAACCATATAGGTTATTTCTTGAGGATTACATTGCCCCAGCCAAACAAATTTGGCAAAAGTATATATCTAAAAAGATATATTCGATATTTAGCCATCACTGTGAATTTCCTACACTTTTACCAACAACAGACAATACACAACAGTTGCACGTTATTAGAAACCTTAAGGTTGCTCATTAATTTCAGAAAAGTTGCTTATCATAAGCCATATAAATTTTACGATTTACTTTCAAATCAGTTTCTTTTTTGTTTTATACTTATTATGCAAATAGTCCAAATAAAGTCAGGTTTGATATATGTGCACAAATCCACCTCCCACCCTGATCCCTTACCTACCCATTCCCGATCATTGGAGTCTTTTTGTTTTTTAAATGCATATAGAAGCATTTTACAGACGCTAAAAAATATGACAGACCCTATCAATACATACTGTCCACTTATTACCTATTCACTGTTGAATAACTCGAAAACCAAAAAGTGTTTTTTTGGTTCTCGCGAGTTGATTAATAGTGAATAAATAATTTGTTCGGCAAAGATGGACATGTACTGATAGTATAGAGCCAGTTATATTTTTGAAGCGACTGTAAAATGCTATACTAAATACATTTAAAAACAAAAAAGACTCAATGATCGAGTGCGCAGGTGAGCGATCGGGGGCTGGGGGTGGATATATGCACGTATAGCAAACCTGGCTTCGTTTGTTATTGGACGAGTAATTTTCTTTGACGAAGACCGCAGTCACATTTTGCCAGTAGTGGGGCTCGTTACTTTTTCAGGACCCATCTTTAAAATCACTTTTTGCAATATTTAACAAAATTCACTTTCTCAATCTCTCATCTTTACAGACCATAAATCCATTTAAGATAAACTCTTTTCTATATCTAGGTGAAATTAATCCTTGATCCTTAATATTCACTGTTAGTGTATTTGGAGGAATCCTTTAAAATATAGGAAAAAGATAAAATATTGACAAATAGATGTTCAAAACAATTATAGTCCATTGTACAATAAAATAATTAATTCATTTTCTCTGTTTTCTTCAATCTCTGGCTGGCCGCTCTAAACCAGTCCTTACACGCACCTTCAAAATTGGCATCAACTGTCATAAATGGAAAGCATTTCCTGCATGAATCTACAAATAAAAATCAATTCTTAATCAAACTAGCAATGTACAGAGTGAACCTCAATTTATTTATTTCCTTAAGGTGAGTACGCTAACCCCACCCTATATCTAGTTTAAAATAAAAATAAGAAGAGGAGGCGGGGATTGTCAAGAATTTGACACGGGTTTATTTTTTTCATGAAATGAGAAAAACATTTCGATTATGAAACCTGTATACCTATATGTAACTCTAGCCCACTCAATAAAATAAATGAAGTTAAACAATTACATATATTATTATTCCTGAGAGAAAGAAGCTTGTTGCAAAGGGATGGTAAATCCATATAAAAAAAATTAAAGAAATACACGCGGTAGTTTTTGAGAAAAAGAAATAAAATACGTCAACATTTTGAATTTAACTGACCTATCTCATTTCAAGGGAAAATAGGATAGGTCAGGTTGATTTTGTTTTTTACATTCGTTCATTAGCTTTTACCGGACCACTATAAATGCTGTGAAGTCATATTTTTTATACCAGTGTTTACACATTTTAAACGCGTCAACTTTATTAGCGGCCTTTTTGTGAAGTTTTTTTGGATAATTTATCCTTCGAAGTACATAAGAAACAGACAGACAATATACTTTGTCGATAATTTAACTATCTAGTGTTTTTTTATATCTTTGGCACAGAGGAAGAATATACTGGACGGCCGACGGAATGTCTTTGATCTATTAGCGCTCACAGCTGTGACCTATACGTTTATATCGGAAGTGTTGAATGTTGCGAAACTTAAAAAAGTTCCCCAGGAGCAATGTTGCCTTTTACCTCCTCTTAGATATTTTTATAAAATGAAAATATTGGACGTTTTAAAATCTATAAATACATGGTGTAAAGAAGTGAAATAAAATATTCAACGCCCGTTATCTCAGAAACAAAAATCTTTAGAACATAATATGTTCATATAAACTTTTCTTCACTTCAAATCACCTGAAGAATTACTTCTTTAAATATTTTGTTATTTAGGAAGCATCCTGTATATCAAAACTATTTTATTCATACGGCAAACCAGTAGTTTATAAAGAAATTAAGAATCATGTTTTTAGTCACTTTAACGTTAAGTTTGCTATGTTAATCCCTGAACTTCATTCCCTTTTGATTGAAACAATTTAAAAGAAAAACATGCGTTTCTTGCACATCGGAGAATAACTTCAAAAAGAAATACAAAATAATATATTCCTAAGCAAAAAAAAAGAACACTCAACGATCCAATTTTGCAAATAAATACGTACTGTGCAAGTAAAGTAGATATAATAATCTAAGTGTAGATTATTATAGTTAGTAGCAAAGTTTTGTACATATTCTTTATTATTATTTATAGTTATCCATTTAAATAAGCACGACATTTTAAGAAAAGCGTTTGTTTTATTCGATTTATAGGTAATAGTAAAAAGATCCGCTACCCACGCTGTTAATGTGCCCACGCCATGTTAGGTATTGTCCAGGAAATTAACGCTTTTTACATTACATACTAATAACTTATCTAATTTTAAATCTATTAGTACTTATTACTTACCTAATATTCTAAACGTGTATATATTGTGCAATTGTTTTTCACAATAGTATTTTTTGCACAAATACCAGACCACTTGTTTACACCACACGTGTAAGTACACAATTACGTATTACTACACATTCAGACTAACTTGTGTTGAAGCCGGAAACAGTTCTTCGCGCTGGCGCGGCGCAGCTTCCCAAGATTCTGTTGGTCGTTTCAATTTTATCTCTCTCTCAGAAATAATTCTAGCCTATAGAAACGACGCATTTGTTTGAACATGTATAGCGAAAATGTAACGTATTACTAATTATGTAAATTTTTCAACGCTTCACAACTGAAAATGAATTTTTTCAATAATTCCGTAATTGTTTCTGTTTATAGCTACTGAAGGAATACCGCATCAACAATTGCGTAATATTCTCAAATTTTAACAATTGAAAGTATGGCGTTTTGTAAGTTACGAAATATTTACGTTTGTGGAATTAAGAATAACATTTGTTAGGTAACAGTTTCGAATTTTTCCAAACCCACCAAAGATGTTTTGTATTATATTAAACAATTTCAAAACAAATCTTTCAGGTACAGATATATTGCCATAATTGCGAATCTGTTTCACACTTTGAAATATGCTTCTAGAGTTACTTATTTGTGACTTAACGTTACGAAACAGTCACACTCTGCGTTTGCTGGGAACCTATATTAATAAGGATGATTTCAAATCGTAACTTAGAACACAATATCTGAAGGAGATATTTATCACGTAATTCAAAAATGCCTTGCAAAGTTGGAGGACATCTAAATTAGATTTGATATACTCATAAATACATATCATCTGTAAATCGAAGTCACTGAAAATTATGGGCTGGTATGCAATTTACATTCTATTGAATATGACAGGGGAAAACAAAAATTCTCTAAGTTTTACCTCTGTCACCCTCTTTGGTGCGAATTAGTATGGAAACTCCACAATTATATTCAGATCAATCAGATAATTAGTTATTTATAATTAGTCCAGTCAACGAATGTCTCAAAAGGGGGTGTAGAGTGCGTGAGCAGGGACCTAAGCGGTTTCTTCAGAAACTTGTTCAGGGTGCTTAGGGAGTTAACATACTAAAAGTCCTGACGTCTAGGAGGTGAGCCGGAGGAGGGGGGGCACAAAGAAGGTCCCACTTTTGGGTCTTTCGCATATATCTCGAAAACGATGCGTCGTATGAAAAATTTTCTTATACCAAATGAAAGCTCATGAAATTCTCTACAACTTTCATTCTATAACTTTTTTCGAATTCGCAACCGTTTTCGAACTACATGCTCCGAAAAAGTGAAACTTTTCGAAAAACAGATTTTTACGTCATATTTTTCATCAAACATTCCTTCATTCCTTCATATCGTCTAAACTATTCATCTGAGAAAGAAATTCCCTTTGAGGAAGAATTTAATTCCCTTTAAAAATATATATATACCTACCCAATCTCCAACCCGTCAACAGTTGCACCAATTTTAAGATGTTTCGTAAAATTTCGTGATTTCCAGAAATAGTATATTGTTTTGTTAGGAGTAAAAGTGATACGTTTGTGACCATTTTGTAGACTTGTCACAAGAACAGAGGCGACGATATAGACTGAGGAGGATTGGCTGACATCAAATTGACATGGAACAATCGATACCTGTGAAATAAGAAGATTTTTTCTCCAATCCTACCAACAAAAGTCAGTTCATCTCCTTACAACAGATAACGCTTCAGGAGAATGGGATACAGACTCCCCGGGCCACCAATAATGCTGAGGTCCCTATCTTTACTAAAAGTCCTGACGCCTAGGATGTGAGTCTGAGAAGGGGGGGCACAAAGAAGGTCCCACTTTTGGATTTTTCGCCTATATCTCGAAAACGGTGCATCGTAGGGAAAATTTTCGTATACCAAATGAAATCGAATACGCAACCATTTTCGAGCTGCACGCTCCGGAAAAGTGAAAATTTTCGATAAATAAATTGTTAGCTGAATAGTGGAAAATAAAATTGTATTTTAAAAGTGATTAAAAAAGTCACATATTGCGAGTAATTTTATTCGATTTCAATAATTCTATTGTTCTCACTGTCAATAATTTCTCAATGTTAAACTCTCAACTTTCCCTGGATTCATGTTTTCATACTCTTTGGACGTGAGAGGCATCTTCATCCTCAGTGGTTCTTGCTGAACGGCTCTACGTCGTCCTCGTCGTAAACAGGCACGCCGTTGAGGCACTTCCCTTGGCAGGTTAGCCACGTCGCAGAACAGTTCAGCATTGCTTTCCGGCATCCACATTTGCCACTACCAAAATCCTTTGTGCACCGGCAAAATATCGTTTTCACTAGGATCTTCGGTTCTGGTGGATCTTCTGTTGTAATTGGCACCAGGGTGTCTCCTACATGTTTCCACCTCCACTCTTGAGAGGGCAGCTCATTCCCGAGCCACTGCTGCACTTGGTAGTAGGTGTGCCGGGAATTCTGTTTAACTGCGCTCTCAGCTGGTGGAAGGGAGCTGATGTCAGGCTTAATATTTGTCATGCACTGACCTCATGAACGACTGGAAGGGGACCTACTGGTTGAGGGAGGTCTGTCTTACTGGTGCCCCATACCATTTGAGGAAGAAAATCTTCCCAGTCTCTTCAACCTCGCCGTGAATGGAGGAGGGGTTATCAAAAAACACTGTCGCTTCCTTGATTATTTCTGACATCAAGTACAATTTTGAGAAATCCACTTTGCTTCTCCTTAAAGTTTCAGATGTTGTGTCACAGCCGGTAAATGAATATAAGAACAGGATGTGTTCAAATCCATGCTGCTGCATCTCTTGGGTGGACAGTGCCACTGTTTTGGTTTTCCCTCGGCCGGGTTTCAGCAGCAAGATGTCGTGGGTGGGAGGAGTGGAAGCTATCAAAAGGACAGCGGGACCCACATCCTCACCAACGACAGCCACAGAACTGCGAGTGAATTGTTCCACAGAAGTAATCACGATTATTGGTGGTGGGAGTCTGTATATTCTCCTGAAGCGTTATCTGTTGTAAGGAGATGAACTGACTTTGTTGGTAGGATTGGGCGAAAAATCTTCTTGTGACAAACCTACTAAATTGTCACAAAAGTATCACTTTTACTCCTAATAAAACAATATACTATTTCTGAAAATGACGAAATTTTACGAAAAATCTTAAAATTGGTGTAACTGTTAACCGGTTGGAGATCGGGTATGTATATATATTCTTAAAGGGAATTCAATTCTCTACAACTTCCTCAAATGGAATTTCTTTCTCAGATGAACAGTTTAGACGATATGAAGGAATGAAAGAATGTTTGATGAAAAATGTGACGTAAAAATCTGTTTTTCGAAAATTTTCACTTTTTCGGAGCGTGTAGCTCGAAAACGGTTGCGAATTCGAAAAAAGGGTATAGAATGAAAGTTGTAGATAATTTCATGAGCTTTCATGGTACCAGTACCAGTAAAATTTTTCCCTACGACGCATCATTTTCGAGATATAAGCGATAGATCCAAAAGTGGGACCTTCTTTGTGCCCCCCCTCCTCCGGCTCACCTCCCAGACGTCAGGACTTTTAATATGTTCACTCCCTAAGCACCCGGAACAAGTTTCTGAAGGAACCGCTTAGGTCCCTGCTCACGCACTCTACACCTCCTTTATTGACTGAACTAAATATATTTTATATTTGTTCTTGTGATGAGACGAATGAATCTGAAACTACAAATCGCTTAAATGGATGTCTCGAAGATTTGGATTTGATGTTATTTGTTTTTCCTATTGGTTGAAGATTAATGAGAAACCATAAAAATCCGTATGTATAAAAAATAATAGAAACCATTAATCTACTATCTTTCTGAGCTAATTTTTGCATTAAATATGAACTTTAAATTAGAAATAAGTAAAGTTAATTATTTTGCAATATGACAAACATAAATTATACATTTTTAAAATAGATCCATTATCACCTCAAGGATCAATTATTGTCTTGGAGTTGTCTGGTAAATAAGTAATAATAGTGAGGTGTGAGTAACTAATTTTTTTTTAAATCGGCATTAAAGTACCTCAAAATCGTCATTAAAGTGATAGAAATAGTCATTAAAGTAATCCATTATTGTATGATTTTTGTAGTTGGCCGAGGTGACAGATAAACGTAAACATCAACTTTTTATTGCTTGTGATAATAATTGTGTTGTAACAAAAGATAAATAAATACAGTTTTGTAAATTCAGAATTGTATTATCACTATTATAATTGATAAAAATAATGGTTTTCTTATAAAAAATTAATCATACTTGACATTTAAAAATAATTATGACATTTCCATATGTCACTTAAAATTTTAAATAATTATGACATTTCTTAATGTCACTGAAAATTATTTAATAAATAGAGTTAATTAATCTTAATTTCATAGTTTTTGGATTTAAAAAAAAATGTAATATGCACCTCGGCATTAAAGTTCCTTTTTATCACTCATGTGGTAAACTCCACATTCATGATAAAAAGATTAACTTTAATGCCTTGATACATAAATAACTATTTCGCGAATTTTTATAATTCTGATCATTTTCTTTTTACCCGAAATAGATTTGACTGGTTAAAATTTTTGTACAAAAACTAGAGATCATGTTATAATAGAGATTAGAATTTTAACCCAGAATGGTGAAACTCAACATTATTGACACTTATATTCAAACTAGCGAAAACAATTAAAATCTGTAAATTCCAAATGGGGAGATTCACATACTAATGAAGAGCAATTTTTACATAAAACTTAGTTTCGATAGAAGTGCATATTATTAGATTTGCACGAAAAAGTTTGGTGTGAAAGCAAGTTGTCGATATTGAATACATCCCAATATAATAAACTTCTGTTATATAAAATTACATTTACCTAAACGACTAATGCAGTATGTATTTTTAATTTATTCCACTTGACTACTTTGGTATTGCTTGCTAGCTGTACGTTGTCTAAAGTATGCGGAATTTTTGCAGCAAAAGCAAAACAAAATTTTACATAATTCTCTCAGCTCCCTGAAGCATTCCTTTCCAAAAGTTAAGTGGACTAATATAGATTAAACGAGGTTTGCACGTTTACTCATTTTATACTTCTAAAGAAGGTATTTCATTATTTTGCAACGAAATTGTGGGCTGTAGAATATTTCAAATAATAATTGAAAGAACTTACAGGAAAATATTACAGGATGCTTTTGAACCAAGCTTCTACGCATACATAGAGCAGGAAGTAAACATCTGTTGACTTTACAGTCCTTTGTAAAGGAGTTTTAGCTTTTTAAGTTAAAATATATGTAACAACTGTATTACTAAACGAAGTAAAACAAATTAACAAATTATTACTTATTACACCTTTGCCATAATGACGTGATAAAAATTATACCCTTGGCATTTTAAAAACATAATATAATTAAATGATTGAAAATTACAATTAATTTAAGTAGTGGAACTTCAACTTTTTTCTTAATCATTCATAGATTATTTATTATAGTTTAAGCCTATTTAAAAAATAATGTTTGGTTTATTTTTCTCATATATCGACAGGCTAAAGAAAACTTTGATTAATATAAAACTACTCACTTTCATGGCAATTGTCCACAAACATTCATAGAGTCTGAGGAATTTTTAATTTTTTAAGATAACATTGGATTATACTGAGATAAATAGAACAATGTGTACAAAGCTTTTGGCTGTTTCAGATATTAGGTAATCAAAAAGTAAGATACGTAAATACATAAAGTAATGATTATCTTTAAATAATAGTATAATATAATAATAAAATAAACACTTTTAACTTAAAATATATTCGATTCGCCCTCCCGCCTGAGCCGGCGGTACAGGTGCACCTTCACGTGGGCTATTGTGTTTCGTTAACTCTTGTGTGTTTTCAACTGTATTTTAGGATTATCAGATATCTGAAATACTGAAAAGTCTTGTACACATTGTGCTATTATCGCCCACTATAATCCCAATGTACCTGTAGCAGAACCAAATAAGTTTAAAATAAATGAGTTTAATCCTGATTTTTTATGTCTTGTCCGGTGCTGTTTTTGGGGGTTAGGAATTGTAAATGGGGTTGCATAAAAGTTAAACATATGTTGAGAAAGTTTATTAAGTATATTTTCTTGCCAAAGGATAGGCAACTGACATGGGCCATTGCTGTAGTGTGGGTCCTCTATGCTGTATATCACGCGGGAAAAAACTGTAGGTTTTTCGGTTTGATAGAAAAACTGGTAGGTGTTTTACTTTTTAGATTTCTTTCATTAAAGGTATTTAAGATTTTACTACGCTAGATGTTGCTGCATGAAGAACCTTTTCGTGTTTAAAACACGTTAGCTGCCACCCATATATAATCATATTGATTACTGGGAGGCCGCGTGGTCCGCCGATGACCTAATACAATAGATGATTACCAGGCCATGTGGATCGCTGTTGACCCACGTTTCTATGTATTTCTAATGGAACATAACTTCCAATACGGTAATGTAACTGTCTTAGCACTGTTGGCTTAATGCGAATTTAAATTTTTATTTCGCGTTTTTTATTTTTTTAAATCCGTTGAGAATGGCGTGGTAATCATGCAATGACGTGGGTCAACTGCGGATCACGTGGCAGCTAACGTGTTAAAATTATTGTGTTACTAAAATTTTACCTGGTCTTTTGTCTTTTGTAGGTAAGCATTTTACAAAATAAAATGAAATGTACAATATTATGTGCAAAAAAAAAATACATTGTTAACATATTTTTTAGAAAAATTAAAACAGGATAGACTTATACTGGTGGTTGGTGGTTATCTTTGTTCTCCCAAACAAAATTCCTCATACGGTATATTCACACGTGTTCTAAATTTACAGCAAATGACGGTAACATAGCAACATTTACATTATTACGAGCGTTGATTTAACGCGCCTTTTAGCATTATATTAGGAATGGAAATGCAACGAGGAGACCCGAGCGTTAAATTAACGCACGTCGTAAACGTACGTTAATTTAACGCTTTTGTGTCCCGGTTTTTAGAAATAGAAATGCATGCGAGCGGAGAGCTCTGAGTAACTTCGAAAATAATTTTTTTCTGAAAAAACGCCTCCTCAACGTTTTATTTTATTCTTCTGTGCTTCGAGTTATTATTTGTATGATAGCGTATCACTCAGGAAAAATTTTATTCTTTTTCTTTTTATTTTAACTCCAATTTTTTTTCTCGAAATTCTCAAAAATCACATTTTTTGCTTGTTTTTGACCATGAGTTATATAAGAAAATTTCTAAATTTAAACCGAGCAGGCTCTGAAATTTAAAATCAAACAATAGACTCCATTAGTTGTGATGTCACGACCCCCACTTGTACTGGCATACAAGCTTACGGCCAAAACTGTAATACGGGAATCTAACCCGTATTGCGTTGTCCATAAGGACTATAATATATAGTACTAAAACATTGTCGGGAATTTTATAGTATTTCTGTATGTTGAAAGACTATTTAAGGACTTCCAATACCTATTTCACATTTAAGAAATATATTAAAATATATGTATCCACGTATGATTTATAAAAACTTTATTTTAGTTTTATAAATTAATATGTAAATCGGCGGAAGCTTCCTCCAATAGGAATAAAGAATGCATAAATTCAAATTATGAGTTTGCAGCGCTAACTTCAAACATTTAATTCATGTTCGTTCATTTTGACAATGAACTTGACGTTTAACTTAAGTTTTCTCTCAGTTTCAAATCTATTCTACTATTTTTTCTAATAAACTCGTTTTTGTGCTTAATTTCAAATGTGGGTTTGTCCTTTGCACCAGAGTGTGATCTTATCAATAAAACTGGATGTAAAATGTTTAGTTTCCCAAAGGATTCCAAATTACAATAAAAGAGGTAAAGCTATAATGTGTATGTTAGTTTGATTATCGTTTCTTAAATATGGGGATATGTAAATTGTAAAGACAAAATAATGCTTAAATACCTACCTGTGCTTTCTTTAATATTCTATATTTTTTTAAATAGGTTTAATTGATTTTTATTGTATTATTGACATTATTATAAGAGGTTATAAAGTTTGCGTCAGCGACACTGACACTAACGACAGCTGTAACAACTCAGAAGTATAATGAACTTAGCAGTATATAGTATAAACTTTTATTTTAATAATTGATTTATTATATTAATCATAAAGTTTTCGTAATACTTTATACTTCTGTATATTTTCCGATATCTTGTGCATGATAAATGGTAACTGAAAGTTCTTATATATTTCTTCCACAGGAGAAATAAAATAAAACTCCAGGCCATGTTTCTATACCAAAAAATGTCGCCTTTATGCACATATGAGCTGCTTTCGTTCGTGTATGAAAAGTAAATCACTGTTCACGTGAACATAATTTATGTTTTCTTAATCATGGATTACGACAGTGTCAACAATCGAACGCGTCCCTACATAAAAGTTACGTTCACGATCCAAATACAAAATAAAAACATAACCACAATCATCATGATGCATGATACAAGACACACAAAATCTGTATTTTATGGCATTCTGTTAAAAGAACACATTAAATTTAGTACCATTAGTAGGATGTACAAGCTCTACCTAATCTGGAATCATTCATTTTTACTTTACCGGCTTTGACTGACAAATAACAAATAATTTCGAAGTTATAAGTAGATGAAAACAGGATTACTTAAAAATGAACACGAAAAATCCATGATTCGAAGGGGCATGGGGATTGCTGAACATGATTCTAAAAACAAGAGAGGGAGAAAACAAATCAGAACAAACGAACATGTAAATATGAATCATGATTACCTAGTTCACGTATGATTAGCACGAACGAAAGCAGCTATGCTTTAAGGGTCAATTTCCAGTGAGATTGAACGCAACCCGTCTGTCATGATAGTAGTACGTACGGTTGCATGATTATGTGACGTCACACTAATGCGGTCTATTAATGAAATAAAACAATTTATCATTCCATCATCTAATGTCGAAATTTTATTTTTGCACCGCAGGGACTGAAACTAGTACTTTAGTCCCGGATTTTAGGGACTGATGTGCCACTTTTACTCCCCCAGGGAATACAAAAATTTTTAATCCCTGCAGGAGTAAATCAATAGAAGAAATGGACTAGATTTTTTAGGTTTATAACCATAATTTTTTCTTTTGAGATATGCTTTAAGTCATTCACAATATTAAAATTATTATTGATCATTTAAATCATTTACTGCCTCTTCCTGCAGCTTGTTCGATATTAAAAACGCGCATTTTCAGATTTGCAGTTGTGACTCACAAATTAAATGACGTTTTGTATGTATTTTTAAGTTAGATGTCAAAGTCCTAGCCTACTAGAATTCCCGTTAGTTTTTAAACTTAATAAAGTGTAGCATGCACATACTGATTTATTTTTTAAATAATTTTATTAAAATTTGCGATAAAACCAGATATTTTAATTATCGCGGTACAAAAAATAGCGTATATTGATTTTAGATATGGGGTGTAATAAATAGAAAATGTGTAGAATTTTACAGGGAATTCGAAATTGCAAACAAAATTGGGGGTTGCCATTTGGGACACCTTGTAGATTAAAAAATATTTCTAAAATATACCTAATATAAAATCAAATCCAAAACTTAAACGTTTTGAAGATATTACATTTGTTCCTTACTACTCGACCTCACTGTACAAATTGTTAGACAAATGAAAGAGTACTTAAGTAGGTACTGGCAAACATCTGGTACTTCACAGTTAGTGCATTCTGTGAGTCGGAAAAAACCTTGAAAAGTACAAATATTTGGGGAGTCAACCAAACTACTTCCCCCGCCCGTTTTCGAGGATGCTTAGAACGATGGTGATGTTTTTTCTGCTCCCTGAGTTGACCCAACCCCCTAAACGGCCAAAAAACCACCCCCAAAGGGGGAGAATCGCGTATTCGACGTCTTCCAACGGCAAAACTTATGTCATCCCCCGTTTTCGAGGATACTGAACACGATGGTGATGTTAGTTCTGCTCCCCGAGTTGATCCTACCCCCTAAACGGCCAAAAACCACCCCCAAAGAGGGAGAATCGCGTATTCGACATCTTCCACCGGCAAAACTTATGTCATCCCCCGTTTTCGAGGATGCTGAACACGATGGTGATGTTAATTCAGCTCCCCGAGTTGATCCTACCCCCTAAGCGGCCAAAAGACCACCCCCAAAGAGGGACGTATTCGACGTCTTCCACCGGCAAAACTTATGTCATCCCCCGTTTTCGAGGATGCTGAACACAATGGTGATGTTAGTTTTGCTCCACGAGGCAAACTAACCCCCCGAACGGCCAAAAACCACCCTCCAAGGGGGTGAAAAATGTGTTTCGCGCTACAAACGAGAAAATTCACGTTATCTCTCGTTTTTGAGTATGCTGGGCAAGAAAAAAATATTACCAAGTCACCTCGACCCCGCGAATCCCTCGAATGGACACAAACTACCCCTTTGACGCGCGGTTTTATAAAGTAAGTACAGGGGTAAGAGACAATAAATCATTTGTTCACACATAAATGAAATAAAGAAATGTCTTTTTGTTTGAAATGCTAAAATGCAGATGGAAGCCAATTTTGAAATTTGCATTGAAACGAAAAACGTGTTTACGACCAACGACTAAATATTTTGCTGTGTAAAGAGGGAGTACAAGACTCCCTCGTTAAAAGTTGCTAGTTCCACCGAATTCCTAAAAGTCTTACAGTCGCAAAATACTGCAAGTAACAAAAATTACTTTAAGTACTTATAATACTTTTACTAAGTACTCTATAGGTACTTTCAGTACTTAGAGTAATTCACTGAGTAATTATTTTGTACTGGGTACTTAAATTTTAAATTTCTAGTAAATTACTTAATACTCTAAGTACTTTTTCAAAGTACTTGCACTTAGTACTGGGATAAAAATGTTGCCTACTTGTACTGGGTAATGGGAGTAATTTTTAAAAGTACTTATTACAACTCTGAATCATAATCCGGCCCTAACAGAACCACGTTTTTGTTATTATACTAGGCGACCAAGCTCGCGTAATTTTGAATGCATTTTATTCCATTCAAAGATCAAAGAAGCAAATAAACGTTTTTCGATCCCGTGTATGCGTGAGCACATGAGTTGCTACCAGATTCCACGTTCCTCAGACCCTCCTCTTCAATGAGCTTACAAAATATAATAATAATAATTTACACTCTCTCATCCGTTGCAGTTAATTAGAAAAAAAAAACCCAAAACAGGTGTAGTTTTTGGCCGCAGGAGGGGCTCGCGGGGGTCGAGGTGACTTGGTCATATTTTTCTCTTGCTCAGCATACTCAAAAACGAGAAATAACGTGGGTTTTCTCGTTTGTAGCGCGAAACACATTTTTGACCCCCTTGAAGGGTGGTTTTTGGCCGTTCGGGGGTTGGTTTGCCTCGGGAAGCAGAACTAACATCACCATCGTGTTCAGCATCCTCGATAACGGGGGATGACATAAGTTTTGCCGGTGGAAGACGTAGAATAGGCGTTTCTCCCGCTTTGGGGGTGGTTTTTGGCCGTTTAGGGGGTAGGATCAACTCGGGGAGCAGAACTAACATCACCATCGTGTTCAGCATCCTCGAAAACGGGGGATGACATAAGTTTTGCCGGTGGAAGACGTCGAATACGCGATTCTCACCATTTGGGGGCGGTTTTTCGGCCGTTTGGGGGGTAGGGTCAACTCAGGGAGCAGAAAAAACATCACCATCGTTCTCAGCATCCTCGAAAACGGGGGGGAGCGGTGGTTTGGTTGACTCCCCAAATATTTGTACGTTCGTCCGACTTACAGAATGCACTAAGTATCTGAATCTTCACTTCATCCGTTTCATCTGTCCAACAGATTAGTATAACCACTGAATTCTCAATGGTATTATAAATATTACAAAAAATATTAAAACATTTCTTTTTCTCCTTAGATACATATTCAAGATGAACTGGCCAGCAGGTGACCAACAACGGGCGGCCGGGCCTCTGCATCCCAGTTCTATCCACATATACGACATGTGCTCGACCGCTCATCTTCGCATCCTCTGTGATATTTGAATCTCTACTAACCCCTTGGTAATAAGCCGTATTTATGGCTGAATGGCTGGAACCTCGTCCGCACTACACTACTGGCTTAATCATACTGCATCCGCATTGTTAACCCATAATACATGCCATTTCAAGTTAAACATATTTGAATACGTTGTTTTCTAGGGGCTATTAGCAGCTCATTAACGGCAGTGGACAGATATTTGCGTGTGTATACCCAAAGAACATGTTCTTGTAAATGGACTAGGCAAACTGACGTAACGACTTGTAAATAAGACATTTTCACGCCATTATTATAATTGATATGCCACATTCATAGGAAATATTAGTTTTGTGCAAATATGTTTTTTGTACAAGCACCGGTACGCCAAATCATGTCATATGTTTACGTCCAGAAGCGCTCGTTACATTATTAAATAAAGTCATTTAAATATATTAGTTTTTCTATTTGAGCAAAGGAATGGTTAAAAATTAATTAATGACAAGAAAAGACTTCTATAACCATACGAGTAAGAGATCTACCATCCGTAAAGGGCTTGTTCAACAACTGTTTTTCCATATAACTGGACGAAACAATTTTCTTTTCACAATTTAATCACGTAATTGTCTATTACATTCTTTACTATTTTAGGGCTGAGCAATCGCCTCTACTTTAAATGGGAAAGTTTATTATTTAATTTTTTTAAGTCCCCATTCCAGCAAATAAAATAACTGAAAAGATAGCATGGTTCCTAATTTTGTGAAGAAAATTAATTTTTTAATTTTACATTCAATCACGCATTTCCCTGATAATCTTAAAATCAAATCTCGATTTAGTTATTATTGTTCTAGATATCATCAAGTTCTATTCTTCACGAAATTGAGATTCAGTCTATCTTTTCAGTTTTTTTTTGCTAGGATGGGAACTTCAGAAAAAAATCATGAACTGTCCCATGTAAAGTATTGGCGATTGTTCAGCCTTAGGAGTAAATAATCACATATTTGCCTATTTTGCCTATGTTATGTATATTTATATCAACAAAGTTTTCAGTGAATTATATGAATATGTATTGCGAATACTTGCAATACGGATTTCATGTAATTGTAAAAGTGTTTTAATAAGCAAGGCAATCCAGGAGAGATATTACCACTGGTCTTCATCATGTTAAATGCAAATTACACTTCGGATCTGTAAAATTAAAATATTTCAAAGTACTTTTAGAAGCTGAAATAAATAAGTAAAATATCAATGACTGAAAATTGTAAGAAATACTTCTTTGATAAATGATAATTGTAATGCAATTAACATGCTTGTTAGAAAAATGTAATTAATTTTTTTGGGGAAATTGTTAGCGGAATGCGAAAGTACGAGCCGAGATGAAAGAAACAAATAACAATCGTTTATCATTCTGTCACGCTAAGAGCTATCCATACATTTCTTCACGGATTTAATTTATAACGGTTAATGGTATGTATATTGGTATTTTCTTCTGGTAAATAGTATGCTAATACAGTACACAATCCGACGTTATTAGCTACTGAAAATTATTAATAATTTTGCATTAATTTGAATCACATAATTGAAAAATGCGAGCGATGCCAAATATAAATACAGATATTTAAGAAAATATGTCTCAATGTCATTTTGTTTCCTTTTTAATTATATAGTAGAGCGACCAACCTGAAAAAACCCTCTAGAAATCATTTTTTGTGCCTCCAAGAGGTTTTCTACTTACAACTGCCAAATATAGTAACTTTAATGCGTTTGTTCTAATGTGTTGCCCCCTTCCGGACAGCCTTTGGCTTTGGATTTGAGGGTTGTCTAATTTCTGTGGTGTATGTTTAATAGCCGGTGACCCCCACCTATTCTTTTATAAATGTCTCGAAAACTGTTTTTTATTGAAAAAAATTACTTAGAATGGTAATGTACAGAGTGTCCCTAAGTTGATGTCTCGGGACTATATCTAGAGAATGAAAAAAGTTATCACAAAACCGTTTACGTGGTTTAATTTGGGGTGCGCTAAGGTACATTTTACGCTATAAATTTTTTTTTTCGAAATCTGGAAAATGGCGAAACTGACGTCATCAGAACTTTTTTCCCAGGAACATACACTTTTCTTATGCTACCTGGAAATTGCTATTTTTTCTGAACATTTTCTATGAAAAAAGTTTTTTCGTATCTTTTATATTTAAAAATATACAGCGTAGAATAGTTTGGAAAATACTCTCAATTGCATACGAGTTAGCCATGATGTAATCGAGTGGCCTATGGAAAACAATGAACTAGGGCTGTTGACATGTTTGTTTAGTGAATATATTGTTTGTGTCAAATAGTTTACGGGTGTCAATTAATTTAAATAGCGCCGAAATGTTTACAAACAATGAAAAAGTTGACATGATTTTAATCAATTTTTTTTCTCTTCCTTTTCTTTTTGGGATTTATTACCAGATCTCTTGAAATTCCTATCCAATTTATATTAGGTAAGTATCTAAAAAATATTCAAATTAACCAGTTTAAAACTGGAAAATAACCTCTACGCCTTTGACGTAATGTCAAAAACACTGCGCTGTCGTTTCAGAAATTATATCTGTTTGCTTTTCTTTAGATTTTTTATGTAACGTGTAGAATAACACGGCATAAAATAAAAATTGTTTATATCATTTCCATAGATACTTACCATAGAAATGTTGAAAATCATACCAAATAATATTAATTTTATTGAGTTCTTCTCTCAACATTGGTAATCAAGTTGAACAAAATTCTACCGAACAATTTGATACGCATTTAACTTCATTAAGTAAAATTATTGCAGATTCTTTGATTTTTCTCTTTTTGCTGTCTGCTTATTTGGTCAAAATTTTTGCTGAATCCCATTTTATCCTGTGGTCGTTTTTCCAAGCATGTTCAAAAATTTTATATTTTTCTATTTTACCTTTTCTAATATAACTTTTGTGTTCGCCCAAACTTACATTAAGTGGTCTAGATGATTCACCTACATAAAATGTTTATTACACTCACACGGAATACTGTAAGTACAGTTTTTAAATTTTGTTCAGTATTTAATGGTTTCGTTTTTGTCAATATCGATCTTAAAGTATTATTTGTTTGAAAAATTTTCCTAACGCCAAAAAAACGATTTAGAATTTTGTTATTGTTTTAAATTTTTTTTTTTTTTTATTAAAATATACTGTTACAAATCTTTGATAAAACATATAAATAGATTTTGTTCATTGTTTTCCATAGGCCACTCGATTACATCATGGCTACTCGTATGCAATTGAGGGTATTTTCCAAACTATTTTGCCCTGTATATTTTTAAATATAAGAGACACGAAAAAACTTTTTTAATAGAAAATGTTCAGAAAAAATAGCACTTTCCAGGAAACCCAAAAAAGCGTATGTTCCTGGGAAAAAGGTTCTGATGATGTCATTTTCGCCATTTTCCAGATTTCGAAAAAAAAAAATTTATAGCGTAAAATGTACCTTAGTGCACCCCAAATTAAACCACGTAAACGGTTTTGTGACAACTTTTTTCATTCTCTAGATATAGTCCCGAGACATCAACTTTGGGACACCCTGTACATTAATATTTACACAATGTCCTGTATAAGATATGTCGCATTTTCTAATTTTAAAAAAGCTGCTACACACTTTCAGACATGATGACAGCCAAATAAAGAGGCACTACTATATACTGCACGAACGAACGCCAGCTTGTTACAACGTTACTACGGCAACGTTTATCAAGACCTTCTATTAGTAAGTGTTCTTTAAGAGAGACTTCGCAATCGCAAAATCGGAAATTTTTTAAACACAACAATTTTCGTTATTTCTTAACATTTGCATTCAGTTCCGGAAGTGCGAAAAGTATTGTGTATACCTTGGGACTGAAGTAGTATTCTTAATCCCTCAGGTAAATTAACTTTACCTTCGGGATTAAAAGTACTACTTCAGTCCCGCGGTATATAATATAGGTACTATTATACAAAAAATATTTGCCATCAAATTTTTTATAAGAACTAATAAAGTACTCTTGTACTTTTTCGAAAAAAACGACGGTTTTTACAATAATTAGAAAATAATTCAGCCGCAGACAGAGTGCCACAAAGAACGATAGAGAAAATATTATTAAAAAAATATGTTTAGCGTTAAATTGCCAACGAGAGAGGTAAAAGGTACTTTTTTTACTACTTACGAGTAGCCGTTGTGAAGCAAATTGGCTACAAACGAGGCTGAGTCCATTCTGCTGTCGAATACCTTTTGGCCTCTGTACAAGACGAGTGTACAGGCTGACGGAGTGACAACCGGCATTTCATACTTATACAGCGTGTGTATAAAGTATTGAAACATGACCATAACTTTTAAAATATTGATTGTACAAAAAAAAACCCTTGGACAGGTCGATTTTTATTTTCAATTACGCAACTTTTGGTGCGATTTATAATTTCTAGTTCTACACACACCCTCCCCCAGCCACCCCAACTTTTTTTTTCAAATGGCAACCTTCCCTATGTGATACCCCAAAAGAAAGGTATGTATTTTAATAGACTATTCAACGCTGTAAAGAAATCCGAAATTCGTCGATGCAATTGGCTTCCCAAACGCATGAAATACATTTTTTTATTTAAAAATTTTAAGAATGCCATGCATGTGAAGTATCAAAAAAGTGAAAATAATCGTACAATAGGTATTTGTTAGAAAATAATTTATTTTATATCAAAATAATCTTTGTTGTGTGAATCTTAAGTTATGGAGCGTTTAATTGAACAACTACGAATTGAAATTTTAATCTTTGTGGGACATGGCGACCGTAAAAGGACCCAAGATGAGGTATGTGCTCTCTTTAATGAACGTTATCCAAATAGAAACCCTATAAGTAGATGTACTACAGTACTGTCAGTCGGGTCATTAAAATGTTTCGACAAACTGGTAACGTTAAAAACTTGCCAAAATCTGGCAGACCTAGCACAGTAACCAGTGGTGAAAAGGCACTTAACATTATGCTGGCTGTGGAGGAAAATCCAAAGCAGTCTACACGGAAACTTATTGATGATTTTGGTGTTTGTTCAAAGTCAGTAAGCAACCTTTTCAAAAAACAAAAACTGTATCCATATAAGGTTTATTTGACTCAGGAATTATCCGAAAATGACTTTCACCATAGGGTGGAATTTTGTGAAATTATGCAGGAAAGACGTCACAATGATCCAACATTCACTTCTAACACTCTTTTTACTGATGAAGCGACATTTTATCTAAATGGATCGGTTCATAGACATAATTGTCGCTATTAGTCCAGGAACAACCCTCATTGGATACAACTTTTGCATACGCAACGTCCGCAAAAAATAAATGTGTGGATGGGTATGATTGGACATCATTTTATTGGACCATTTTTAGAAGGTAATTTAACTTCTGAAATTTACCTGGACTTACTACAAACCCAAATATTTCCCGCAATTGCTGCAATTTTTCCGGGTGATAATGATTTACCAGTAGCCGATATCGTATGGTTCCAACAAGATGGTGTTCCTCCACACTATGGAGTTAATGTAAGACAGTACCTGAATGAGGTGTTTCCGGGCCGATGGATAGGCAGAAGAGGGCTAATCGAATGGCCAGCCAGATCTCTGGTCCGGATCTGACACCCCTCGACTTTTTTTATGGGGTCATTTAAAGGGTTGCGTCTATAACAATAGACCAAATAATTTGGAGGTCCTAAAGGATAGAATACGGGCGGAGATTGGTCGAATACCCCAAACGGCATTCGAAAACTGTTTACAAAACTTTGAACAGCAACTTGTACAGTGCCTAGCTGTTAACGGAGCTCAGTTTGAACATCTTATTAGATAATTTGTTAATTTTTTTCAGTAATAAAGTTTTACTAATCTTTCCTTTTTCTTAAAAAAAATGTATTTCATGCGTTTGGGAAGCCAATTGCATCGACTGATTTCGGATTTCTTTACAGCGTTGAATAGTCTATTAAAATACCTTTCTTTTGGGGTATCACAAAGTGTAGGTTTCCATTTGAAAAAAAAAGTTGGGGTGGCTGGGGGAGGGGTGTGTAGAACTAGAAATTATAAATCTCACCAAAAGTTGCGTAATTGAAAATAAAAATCGACCTGTTTATAAGGGTTTTTTTATACAATCAATATTTTAAAAGTTATGGTCATGTTTCAATACTTTTTATACACGCTGTATAGGTACTAACTAAATATATTTGGCAGTTGAAAGTAAAAACCTCTTGGGGGCACAAAACATGTCGCATTCAATGTTGTAAATGTAGAGATAATTATTATCCTCCCAAAAAAAACATTACAAATGTAAATTTGGCCGCCTTTTCTTTTTTGCCCTAGAAAGAAGTGATACCCCCATCAAAAACATAAATAACAATACGGCACGTTCTTCTTGCTGATTATATCGCAACAAAGAGAAATTGATATCAGAAACCTCGTCCTATTGACAAATATTAGATTGTGACAATCTTCTCCAAAAATAAAAAAGAAAGACGGGCCCAGTGTTTTTGTAAGTATACATTTTCGATAACCAATTTAAAAACGATAACTTCCCAAAACTGTGAAAAGAATCACTAACCTCCAGTGTCACGTTTCCGTAACAGTGTTCTGTAGGTAGATAAAATTCGCTAATAAAACGACAAAAACGCTGAGTCCGCTTAAGTAACGAATTCCATTATTCAAAGACTTGGTGTAGAAGTGTATGTCAGCGCAGCAGCACCAAATAACAGTGGGAGTAAATGAAAAACGCCTAGTATATTATAGTTTTACTAAATCATGCTAAAATGTTTAACAGTATAAAAAAGAAAGTATAAGTAACATATTTCTAGCTTGTAGATTGATAGATAGCACAACAAAGCAACAAAATGCGACATAAGGAAAGTCTTGTGGTGGTAGTGTAGGTAAAAATTTAGGCGACGTTTGTAATCAAGAAACTGTGACGGTAGCGCAATGGGCTAAAAAGTTATTTTAGCAGAACACTACATCACCTGATTTCTAATATCAGCCCTCAGCTGTGAAAGATGGCTGTCATCGCCATATGATCTTCTTCTCGTAAACCTGTCAACAGCACTATCGGCGTTGAGTACTTGCGGCAGCAATATAATTCTTTAATTAATTGACGTTTAATATGTTTATGTACTAATATCAGACATTTTAAATTGTTAACAGAATAGATACACGTGAGGCAATTATTTTTATTGAATTGCCACGTCTTAACTTAGTTTAAAGATAATATTTAAAGCAAATTTTTCGTTCTAGTATTTCGTAATAACGCTACTTGATCAAAATAACATTGTAATAATTACTTAAATTTAGAATGTACGATCCGCCAATGCGTCAAGCTCTGTTAATTTTAACGACCGATTTGTTAAATAATGATTCATGTAATGTTTTCAGATTCAATTAATAACCATTTAATAGGCGCAAGTACGGCGTGTTTTAACCTTTTACAGACCTTTCCACACTACTTTTTCCAAAATATTACTTCAACTATTTATTGGCTGACCTTTATCTTTTGGTTTTACAAGATAAGAATTTATAATAACGACTAAATTTGCATTGATTGAACCAATTAATCATTCTCCGTCGCTTCCTGTTTCGCCAGAAATGATGCTTGAATTTTTAAATAAATCACCCTGTATATTTATAAAATTTTGAATATAGAAAATCACATTGCATAGAAGTATACAGACATATATATTTAATTTTTGAAGTTAATATGAATTCAATTTTACGTGCCCAAATTTGCATTTCATACTTGTAAGACCAAGAAAATAAAGCTGCGAGCGTGAGTGATCCTCTGGTTACTCGGTGCGATATAATTAAACTGAGAAGTAGTTACTCATAAATTCAAATTTAACGATATCATTATTCCCTTAATTAAATATGTGCACAGCCGGTTTAACCTTTACGTATTGACCTGAACCTTATCAAAAGAGTATTCTCTCGCGCGAATAATCACGTCGTTTTATAGAAGAATAGGCTCCTAGGAGATGATCAAAAGACAGTCTGAACGTTTGAATAAACATTTTTTTGTTTTATTCAGTTGACTTTCTTTGTCTTCCTGCTTCTGTTTGATTCTCGTTCTCATCAACTGTTCAATAATTTTTAATGGGGTATTATCTAGAAACAAATACATTTTTTGGCTGCTTTTAAACCATAATAATCAAATTATCTAAGTTTATCCAGCATTTGATTGTTATTTAACTATTGTTCTTTAGTAACATACATTACTGAATTTATAGTCATGATACAGGTTGTTTCATTTCTAACTGTCAAATTTTAAGTTAAAAGTGTTGCCAAAAGCATTACCTATAATCAATATCATAACAGTTGTAGGAAAATAAATATTTCAGTTTCTGTGTGTATTTTTTATATAAACAGCTATAAAGAGCCCCCCCCCCCCATCAGTTTTGAACACAGGCCCAATTTTTGTTGTTATGATCCTGAATTTGTCACATTTTAAATATATTCATTAGCACATTTTTGTCATATCTGGCTTATTTTAGACAGACAGTTTAATATGAAAAATGTAAAAACTCGGTACCTACCGTTATTGTAGCGAATTTTAATTTGTATTAAACAAAATAATATATAATTGTTTCAGGAGACATGTTTTTATGAGTAAGTATTGTATTTAAGGTTATAGTAAAAATACCCACATTAATACAAATTGATATGGCAAATGTTTATAATAAACAGCTTCTTTATTTCATGCAGCAAACATTTCGTGTATGCTGTTTATACCGATACAGATATTCTAAATTTAAATCGTTTCTTAATAACGTAAATACACATGTAAATCTTAAATTTTATTGTGATCAAGAAATTTTGTCTATACATTATTCATTAATTTTAAAGCAACAAAAATGGCATGTATCTGCATGGTTAACTACTCATATGTTTTACATTCGTTATTATGCTTGTGTGGTATTTAAATAAGGATGTTACGTAAAAAAATACTGCAATGTACATTTAAGTTTAATTAAAATATAGTGAATATAAACAACGAGGGTTAAATATAATCTATTCAAGTTATTACCTGAATAACTGATATACAACGTATTGAAAACTAATGTAGTATGAAGCCTTGATAAATAAAGAAACGTCGTATCTGATAAACACATAAAATATAATAATAGGGGTCACAAAGGCAAATATCCTTTCAATTTGACGAGTGAAATTATTGAAAATAAAAAATACAAAATTCAAATTTCATGCAAGTTTTCGCCTGATTTTTAGTTGCTTAATTAAATACTGCGTAAAAATTGATAAAGAATATAAAACTGTTTAATGTAATGGGCTCATTTCGAAAAAATTTTTTAATTCATATTCCGAAAGTACACCTTGTAAAGTAAATGTGCAAAATATTAATTTTTTTTTTCAACTGCTTCTCCCTCAAAATAAATAATGAAAATAGAGCGCTGTGACGTCACACCACTCGCAGCGGTCGGCCGCTAGCTTGTTTCCTATAGTTTCATACCGGCGGCAGTTACTACACACACGGCGGAAGTGGTAATTTCGTTCATATTTTAAGTGCTTCGTCCTTGGTACAGCGAAATCTAAATACCATAACCGCATAACTCATAGAACCAGTGGAGTCGGGTGGTGTGACGTCATAGTCGTTTCAAATATGTTACGAATTTGAAATCAAATATTAGGGTTAATATTAACGCTAGCGATCTAATTTTTTCACTATATACTTAAAGGATGAAATACTTACGGAAAATGCTAAAATAAATTAAAAAGCAAATATCACGAAATGAGCCCATATAGGACAACGTATACAAATTCAATTTCTATACTGAACAACTTTCAGGTATTTAACTAAATAACATTAGTTATTTTATTACATACACCCTTTCATTTTAAGGTTTAATTCAAAAGAGATAGTATCCGTACATCTGTATTTCTAATTATATTTTGCTTATATCTTATATTTAATAATAAATAATGTTCTGAATTATCTACCATGCAAGAATTAGGCGAAAAGTATGGATTACTGTGGTACCTAGTCGAAGTATAATTTTGCTCAATAATTTGAATATAAACATCATTAGTTTTATAATTATTTAATATTGTATCAACCTTAGACTATTAACTACAATAGTCTAAGGTATCAACCAATACAACATTAATAATTAATAGTAGATACCGTTATCATTGCCTATATACATCTAGTCTAATATATTTTTAAACTTGAACAGATTATTATTTGTTATGTATTTGTCTTGTCTTGTAGCACAATTTGTAAATTAAAATCATTTTATTGTGTTTTTTGAGGAAGGAACGAAATGGTTTTCTAGAATTTTATCAAAGCCAGTCAATTAATTGTCTAGTTTCTTTTAAGAATATTAATCAGCCACTATTATGTATTCCTTAGGTACTGTAAATGTTGTAAATATAGAAAATACTGTAATAGCAAATGTTTTATTAAGAAAAGAGGCATTGACAGTCATTCGTTTATCTTAGATAATCGAGAATGAGAATAAATGATGACTATAATCATATACTTATGCAAAATGTAAATCATTACAATATTCTCGGTTAATTTCTTTGTGCCCAATTCTTCTTTTCCTCTGAGTATATTTTCGGATAATCATGTGTTACATAAAATAATAGGCTTATGAAATATCTAGATATTTAATTTTTTTCTGATAGTAAAAATGAAATTTTAAATTAGTAATAATAATTACTGATGTTGTGAATCAAATTTTATCAACATAGTTTGAATGTTTTTACTGTTGGTGAAAATTTGCCACCCCAAAACTTTAATGAATCGATTTCGTTTATAAAGATTCTTTCAAAAGTTCATATGCCACTGTTGATAAAATAGGATAAATATCATATTAATACTGTGCAAAAATCAGGCTTGGTTTCGTGTCTGTCTTTCATGCGATAATAATAAATTGCTTATTCATTTTAATACATAAATTTGAGACTGATATTAAATCAAAGTTAAAAAAGTAATACTTGCCGCCTTATTCGCCATTAAATTAAACGATTTTGCACGCGACTCAAATTTTCATTTTACATATTCTATTCAATCGAATACGGCGGTTAGTATTTTACAGTTAGCGTTTTGCACTTTCGTTTATTATTGTATTGTATTTTGATAATACTATTCAGGGACCACAAACATATTTTACAGCTACTCTAATGTATTTATTATACGAACGAAAACATTATATCTATAGTGCGTCTCCACAATCTTGAAATCAAGTTTATTCATATGTATATACTGGTTCGGAAAGTTATGATAGTGATTAGTGATTGCAGGCAATTTTCCGATTCTGTATATATTTAATGCCATCACTTTTAACTAAATTTTAAGGTATCTATCGTTTATGTATTATATTATAATTATTACTATAGAAATCTGCTTGCTTCATAGTTAAAGGACAATATTGTTTGCATATTTTGTTACCTGTATAACGCTTTACTGAGAATAAAATGACTGATTTAAGAGAAATAAAGGAATTGGTGTATTATAACCATCCATATAATAGATAAACGATTGTAAAATATTTAAAAACCTAATGAGAATATAATATATATCGGAGGCTTGCTGGAATATTGTTATATAAAGGAGTATTTACAGCTGTCAAAAATATAGTTATTCTTTTTAAAATAACATAGCAAGCTCGCCGATGTACATTAATAAACAACGTAAAATTGTTTTTATAAGTCATATTTAAAGGGAACTTTTAATATTAATTTATTTGATTGTATATACAAAGAAGATGAAAAACGTATTTTATATATTTTTAAGAATGAACTTTCAGTGATACTTTTGAAGGAAGCCCGGTCTATAGCATATTTATGTTCCTCCAAAGGGATTATATTTGGGAAAATAAAACCACTATTGACAATGCATTATACTGTCAATTTATTTGTCTGTCTGCATACCTCGCTGCATACAGCAATGATGGTTTTTTACCGAGTATATTAAAAAATTATTTCATCACTCAATCCTGATAATATTCTATGAAAAATATTAACGAACTAATTTACAAAACGTTGTTTAATATAAATGAAATGTCGGTTTTGTTCACATATTGTTAAGACGAAATAATTAGTGACACAATTAAATTTATTTATTTTACCAATATATTTAATTTTTCTGTAACTTATTTATTTGTAACTTCATATTTTACAACAAATATTACGTTTTTGTCATATTCACTGTGGAAATGTAGGTCGAGAGAAATTAATTAAATATGTATCAATTAACAATGAGTACAAAATTTCCCATAAATTGGTCAAGAGTTCACATTTCTGATCATTTTGGTGTAAGTGACCTCAGCATTTTGCATATGGACATTTTTATACAGCATTACAATTTGTAAAAAAAAAAAAAAATGATAAAGAGAGTGTTTAAAGTGCAAATTAAATGGAGGTTAATATGTTTTTTGTACAAAATATTTGAGATTCCCACTTTTTCCACTCGTTTTACACTTATATAAAAAACTGATATATTTCAAAATTAACGGTGATACTGATACAATTTAATCTTAATTTTCTTGCCCTATTTTGTGACATGAAATAGTATAAGTATGTTATATTGTAAATTAAATATACTCGATTTTATGAAAATATGTATTTTTTATATGTTCCAAATAGTAAGTATAATTTTTACAAATATATATCACAAGATTTCAGAACTTCCCTTAAATTGAACCCACTAAGTAAAAGAAAAAAATAAATATATGTGTTGTAAAACTAATTTATGCAAATAAAATAAATTGATGTAAAAACTAAAATAATAAATGTGTAACTAATAGAATAATAATAAATTAAACATTGGTGTCTGGAATTGAATTATATTGTGTTTGGTTAACTCTTAAATAAGCATATTATATATTTTGATACATTTTTGTATTTTTTAATTATTATGAGATTCTGCTTGATGACTATTGTTTAAATCTTAGCATCCATGTCGTGTTGAGTATTTATTGTAGAGAAAATGTTATTACCTATTTTACTGTTATTATTATTATTACCGTTTCTTATATTTTATTTTGTTTTTAATGTATATACATATGGAGTGATTAAACAGAGCTAAATATTATTTATTTATAATACATTTGTATAAACTAAAAATATACCATTATTATTAATAGTACTGACTTTTCCTTTAATGTACCTTCCCGAACTTCTTTTGTGACTATACAGTAAGAGTCATAAATGTCAAAAATGGTAGAAAACTTATGTGTAAGTTGATATACAAAATATAAAAAAATGTAGGCAAAGAGTTTCCAACAAACTAATGAATTAATTAAATATTAAGACAATATTTTGTGTTTGGGTGAATAGCAAAACTACCATCTTCAATTATGACAAAGGTAACGTCTTGTCATAATGAAATGGAAACTTCTTCAGATTCAGATCAGTTGGATTCGTATCATTCCTACATAAATACGAGTATACATTAAATGTTAAATGTTCTTCAAAAAAAAGAAGATAGCTTTTTAATTTTTATCAGGGTTGCATTTCTTTATATGTATGTATTAGGACTTCCAGCCCCGGGATCCCGGGATTTTGCCCCAAAAATTCTTATCCCAGGACCATTACGGACTACGGAGGTCCCGGGACCGCCGAGGTCCCGAAATCGCGCACGCCGCATTGATGATGGCGTGGCAATCACACAGCCACTCATAAGCCAGTCAGTATGTCATTTGAAGTAGGAAGTGCACCAGATGCACTTCTGAAACTAATTGCATGCAAATGCAAAGGGGGGCAAGGTTGCAGATGACAAAAAGTGGGATTAAAGTGCTCGATCATCTGTCAAAATTGTAGCGACGAAAATTGTGAAAACGCCCCAGATCTTCCTAGTTGGGCTGAAGAAGACGCGATAGGCATATACAGCCAAGATACGACGATAAACACAACCTTGGAACAACAACCAGAAAACACCGAAAATGAAGAAATTTCTACGGGAGCAGAATGAACCAAAAGGAGGTCCCGGGGACTTGGAAACTCTAGTAGGTATATAAGAATATTGAAATAATATTAATGTATTTTTTTAGAAATCATATTATACAGATTAACTTTGAGCTTGAACATGTTTCAATAAATAAGGAAATATATTTTGTTTGTTTATGAAAAAGTTAAAAAAAGTTATAAATTAATTGTTATTTAACTTACGTTATTGTAATCGTTCTTCAGGAAGGATAGGCCTAACATGACAGTTGCAAAAAAATTTTTCAATTGCTTCAGATATATTCGATAAAATATCAAAAGTTTCCGGTGTCATTCGCATGTAGTAAAAAAAATTTTGGGGAAACTTCCTCAAGTCCTTATCTCATCAACATTTATATTGCATCACCCCATATTTCCCAAAATAAGCGTGTTTAAAAAAACTAAAAATTGGCAGCTTACCGTAATTAATATTTAAGCAAATAAAGCGCAAAAAATAAGTAAAAGTTTTTATTCCTGAATTAAAAAATTAAATAAACTAGTCTGCGAAAATAACAAAATTTTAACTTAGGCTTTATATATTAGAAAAATTCTTCAAAAAATAAAATTAATAATCAGTTTGTCCTGTTCTTGCTCTTATGCCAGAGAAATAGAGAGGGGAGAAAGCTCTTTGACCTTCTGCGCATCCAATTTTCCTAAGACACCGTGGGGGCAGACATTTTGAACATGATCACGTGGTTTGTTCAAGTTTGTTGTCGTGCAACTGTTAAAAAGTGTTGAGTAAAGTGAGGTTACAGTTATTTAATCTTTTTGGTGTGCGTTTAATTATATTTATTTATAAAACCTACGGACTGCATATGCATATGTTTCTATTTATTCTATAAATTAATTTAACATTTAACGCTGTGGTGTGGACTTTTTTATTGTTATTTTCTAGACTGTCATCGCGGTGGACGTTTTTGTTTATCATTATTGTATTGCTTTTACAACTGAAAATGCTTGTTTTTAATTATGTCCTGTGTTGTAAGGGGATGTTCTAACGCAATGCGATTTAAGCCTGAAGGAATTACATTTCACCAGTAAGGTTTTTCATGAATTATTTTTGCAGCCGTTTATAACAGTATAACATTCTAGTTTCTCAAGAGGTGACATGTTTAAGAAGTGGTTAGAGAGTTGAGTGATGAATACACTTGGTCAGAGAATAAATTTGTTTGCTTTAATAATTTTAAAGCAACAGATTTTATAAAAAGTGATAATCAAATTCGCCTAAAACTTAATGCTCTACCAAGATTAGAGATGTATCGGGCCGAGGCCAAGGTAGTAGACGTATCTACAAGCTTAGTTAGATCTGTAACTTCAGTTCAAAATATGGCCTCATTTACGTCTTCGATATCCTCTTCAGATGATACGATAGAGTTGCCAAGAGATGCTAAACTGAAACGACACCGTGGGTAATATTACTTGTTAATAATATTTTTTTAAATAAATCTTGAGATAATAATTGTTTTGTTTGAAGTTTGATAAATAAATATAATTTCAACGAATCGTCTAGGCAAGATACTTCGGCAAGTACTAATAGCAGCACAAAGAGGAAACGTGTGAAGTATATTCAAACTGTACACAATTACAGGTATGTGAATACAAGAAAATATTTAAAGTGATACCTATGCACTTGGCGCTTATGCTCAAAGCAATATTAATAAGATTAAATTATATTTTATGTATCAAATTTATTCCTAAAATTAATGGTTTTTTATATTTTTTATTATAAGCGATATATCCAGTCAGTTGTCTTTTTTATCGATCTTAGCATCCAATTTAATATGTATATACCTATATTATTTTACTATAATAAAGAAATATTTAAGAATGTTTCCGTCATTTTAAATCATCTGCCCTGTATTGCATTAAAAATCCCCAAATGTCATATCAAAAATCCCCAAATATCATTTAGGTTGCCTGCCATGATTCAAAATGGCGACCATTGTGATTAGCCATTCGCGCAGGTTCTAAGATCATTCTCCCTACTCTATGTCTCTGTCTTATGCAAGCCTGTATTCTTCGTGGAACACTTTATATAAGACTGTTTATAAGCTACTGAGGAATATTCTTCCAAATCACAGTGGCAGCATGAGTAAGGTCTGGAAGGACCGCATACCTCCAATCTTCATATATAGAGCCTTTCCATAACGTTGGAATTCCTTGGAAAGGCATTTTAAAATCAAAAACACAATTTTTAATAAAGGTGACGGCATAAGCAAACTACTGACTAAATAAAATTTTTATAAGAACAGAGAACATATGAAGCTCATTACTTGCCAATATTGTTTGTTCTTTTTTAACTATGGTTTTGACAAAAAATATTTAGATATCTTATATTGTTCTGAATTAAGAAATTTGGGGTGGTACAGTATAATAGTTGATTAAATGATGAAATTCTCCAAATTCAAACCGCAATGTGTTAATAGGATGTGCGCAGAATCTACGTATTTGTTGGTTTTCATGTTTTCAATATTATACCATACTGCAAGACTCGCTGCACGATTTGTCGATAATAATATTTCTTCTTAAGAATTGCTCATTTTGACTTCCACATCGATCAATTGCAACTGGCAAATTTATTAAAGCAGGGCTAAAACCATACTAGTAGTATCACAGCTGCAACATAGACATATCGAGGAAGGATAATTTTTAATAGCTTTTATCATCGCTTTTATCGACGCTCTTATAGCTTTTATCACAGCCCCAACATATTCGCGGCCTTTTACAGACTCGTATTCGATGTTATGTAATACTATGCAATGTTTTATAAAATAAATATTTTAATTATTGTGATATGTTTTTCTGTTTTTCTTGATGTCATCATCATTGGCGATTTACTCTGGCGTGTGTTGTCCTTAAGAAATAAGAAATTCACCGTTTGATCTTAGAGTGGATGCGCTTTGTGCTTCTAAAAACTAATTTGAATTCATGTGCTGAAGGTATGTACTTATTAGCAGTAGGGGCCCTTTATTTTCTTCTCTCTTGGAGCATTTAAGAAGGTTCATTAATCATTATAAATGCCTAGTTACTCTGTTTCTGTATAGTACCATACGCAATGATATGAGGCTAAATGAATTGCATTTGATCAGGCATGCGTCGGCTGTCGGCTGTGCCTATTGTAT
The DNA here is from genome assembly GCA_963680705.1 of Rhagium mordax. Lineage (NCBI taxonomy): Eukaryota > Metazoa > Arthropoda > Insecta > Coleoptera > Cerambycidae > Rhagium > Rhagium mordax. Next base: position 80,834,593 of record OY796656.1, read on the forward strand.
GTGCTTGCATAGTAGCGAGTAGTGTCACTACCATAATAGCACAAACGATGCAACGTTGCCAATATTGACAATACTTTAATTTAAATTAGACATTAAAAAACAATAAATTGAGTGAAAATATTTTTATTCGTTATTATACCGTGATAATTGACAAAAAGAGTGATGGCGTTCCCCGATTTATGCCAATGGTTTTAACAAAACAGGGTGGGTTCACATAATATAATTATTATAGTAGTAGTATAGTGTTCTGAAAAACACTAGCATAAATTCAGGGCTTGATAGAATTTCAAAAAATATTACAATTTGTTCCTATGGACCATGGGCGTATCTTTTTCCGTTTTCAAGATACAGGGCGTTAAAAATAATTTTTTTAAATCTAGTTTCGGTCCTATCTTCCACAAAATTCGACTAAATGAGCTGAAATTTGCTATGTGGGGTTTCTGGGGATGTTAAATGCTCTGGTGTTATTAATTTTTGGCTATAATATACAGGGCAGGGCGTTCAGTACAGTACTCCGTGGGAACATTTTAGGTCCTAACTTTTTTGAGATTAATCTTTTTGCCCCTTTTGTCACTTGCTGTTATGGGAAATTTTATTCTAAACAGAAAAGATGCTCTTGTAAGAACTGCTAAAATTTGCCCGTTTTCGAGAAAAATCAGGCATAGTGCACCAAAGTCAAGCAGCTGGTATCCCAAATTGTTGGTTTTTATTTCAAGGAGGCTTTGGCACCTAGTTGTTATTACTATTAAGTAGTTTCATTAATAAAAGTCAAAATCAAAGTTATTATTTGAATGGTAATGATAAAAAGTAATAGTTAGTTTATTTCTAGAAAAGTGTAACACATACTGAATAAAATTGAAAAAAAGAATAACTAATTATTACTAACAGAAAATTAAAATTTAAGGAAAATTATTTTCAACGCCCTGTATCTTGAAAACGGAAAAACAACAACTTGTAATATTTTTTGAAATTCTCTCAGCCCCTGAATGTATGCTAGTGTTTTTCAGAACACCCTGTATATTAACCCTATTGGTTTACGTTGACAAGTGCTGTTTTTAGTCATTACCGCTTGATTCTTTAACAAACTGTGGTTTTATACATACAGGATGTCCGGGAATAACGTTATTATATTTCAGGGGGTGATTCCTCAGCTCAAAATATGAAGAAAGTTCATATCAACATGGGTCCGTAAATACCTATTGAGGGAGCTACAACCCCTTGAAGTTGGGCTCCAAAAATGAAATTTGTTTTGTTATTTCCGTGTTATCGGAGATAAAAAGACAAAGTTTTGTACTCGAAGGTTTTCGAGCATGACAAATCGTTTGACGTTTCTAAGAATGTGATGTCTCCACCAGTGGCGTAGTTAATAGAGGGGCGTCATTTTAAATGACCCCAAATTGTTGGTCTTGACTGTTAGCGAAGTTTTGTGTAACTAATAAGATTCTACTAAACTTTTTACACTAAAAAATACTCTTGGCTGAACCTCATAGGACCTACCGTTTTCGAGAAAAACACGCCTTTGTGATGTTATTGTTCGCACGCACGGGCGGCGGGACGCTCAAATTTCTATAAACCACGCCCTCAGTAAACATTTCCGGACCCATGTTGATATGAACTTTTCTTCATATTTCGACCTGAGAAATCACCTTTTGAATAGCTATTTATAAAACTAGTTGGAAAATGAGCGTGTTTTTTGAACTAGATGTGAAGATTGGTCCAATTCATCGCGTGCAAAGAACACGCAGTTTTGCATCGTGTTTTATACAATATTTTTTGCAATTTAGTTGTTACGAAAAAAATAAAATTTTCGTTACGTTTCCTTTACGTTTAACATAATACAATAAATAAGATAAGTGTTTTCTCAATAAAAATGTTGTACGTGTAATATTTATGTTGTATTCTTAGTAAAAATAAATGGATCTGTCGCAATATCCGTTTATGTGACTAAACTCATTTTAGCACAAGTGTTAAAATGAACCACTTTTGACAATGACAATCAGTGTCAAAAAGATGACTTTTCGTAAATAAAATGCAAAAATATATTAACGTTATTCCCAGACACCCTGTATATAGTACTTACAAGCAATTTTTGCATTTTTTGTCAGATGATGTTTAATGATGAAAACCAGCACAAAGCAAAATGATACAAACCTGGAAGAATCTTTCTAAAAATCAAGTTCCCCTTTCAAAATATTGACGATTGTTAAAGAGCACCGAGAAGATAAATTATTATTTGGGTCATTACAAACAGTTTACTTTCTACAGACAACCCATAATCGACATAGCTTTTAAAAATAGCTTTAAAATACATATAATCCAAGTTCCCAAATTTGTGTCATTGTTTTTAGTTTTCTGACATCATAACATACACGAACATTTACTTTTAATAAAATCAAACATAAAATGATGCTTCGAATAATTATTGTTACAGAATGAGTGTAAATATAAAAACAACTAATAATGCACTTATATAGACTAACTAAAAAAATACATAATAATGGTCCAATTTAGTTAAATAGTAGTGATGCAACGATTGCTACTTTATGATTACGGTTACGATTAAGATAATTTTGATAATCGCACGATTACGAAAACAATTACGATTATTTAATGCTTATGGTATTCAACAAAACAAAAACATAACAATATTAATTAGTGCTTAGTAGTAGTTTCGTATGAGCCTGCATAAATATGCATAAACAAGTCAATGATTAATCGTACCGATAATCGGCGACTCCGGTTAATGAGAAAAATGCCGATAAATGCCGATTTGTTCACCGGAATCGTAATCGTTGCATCCCTATTAAACAATTACGTAGTTCGTCAACTTTCATGTTGTTTTCGTTTTTTGTTACCACCGTCATACAAAATTTAAGAGAAATTTAAAATTTTATGTTGAGTGTCTGAATCTCCATTGACGCAACTTTTGAATCAATCAAATTAGAACCGAGACTGCAAGAAATTAATCACAGTGAAAATATACAAATCATACAAGTTTTATAACATTTTTTCCTATCTCAGTTCTCCTATGCGGAACAGCCTTTAAACTACCTAGTGTGACGTCATTTGATTCTTTGTTTGTTCGCTTAAAAAAATGATTCCCTGAAAAATATTATTTACAAAAAATTCTCCATTGATTTAATTGAAGGTTATCTCCTAGGAGTCACTCTTGCCTTGAAGGGCTTTAGGCTTGGAGTAACTCCATCCAACCATTCTTCAGTAGGTGGATGTTCTGGCACGACAGCAAAGTCAAATTTTTGCAAGAGAGTTGATATAAATAAAAATAAATTGGCTCTAGCTAAAGTTTCTCCCAAACATCTATGTTTTCCAAAACCGAATGGTAAGAAATTTTCATTTACGGATATGCTACCATTTTTCATATATCTTTCTGGTTTGAAAATTTCTGGTTCATCAAAACCACATCCTGGCGCTAACAGACAACTATACAGACTAGCTATGACTAAGGTGTCCTAAAACAAATTTGTTACATCAATCAAAAGTAATAGAAAACAAAAATAAAATAAACGCTCAATAAGTTATCAATAAACGTTCAAATGTGCATCACTTTCGAATCCCTATAGATTCATAACTGATGATTTGTTCCAGGCTTAAAGAAATGAAATTAACTGAAAATGAAGTGACTAATTTTCTATTGTTTAATTATTTAAACTATTGTTTCTAGTCAACTTTGATTGAATTTTATATCAATGCTAAATACTTAATTTCTTTTACGTTTTAAAACGTATGGAGACTAAAACTGGATGTTATTTTTAATAAAGTATTGCTAATAATTTGAATGCTGATTTTTGCCGATGTTTCCATAAATTTGTTAGTAATTTAATATCATTCTACGTTACCTTGGGTATAAGATAGCCGCATAAGTAAGTATCCTTAAGGGCTCTGTGTGGCACAGTAAAAGCACGACCACTAAATATACGCAGCGCCTCCAGGACTACACATTCCACATACGGCATGCTGAAAAATTTAATGTTAGATTATTTATTGAATACAAAATGTACACATATTATGAATTTTTTGTCAAATTTGTCAAGTAGGTACCACTTTACTACACATACTTTAACAATGTTATTTTGGTGTTAAAAAATCGATCGAAAAGTTTAATTTAGAGGAAAAAAGATTTATAACCAAAATACAGAGTGCGGGAAATTTTGTTCAAAAGTTAAATTTTCCGAGAAATTGACGAAAACGCTTACTTTCTACGCGCTGTAGCTCTAAAACTATGAACTTTAGAAAAAAAAGTTTCAAACAAAAAAATGTAGACGTATCTCGCACCGGTACCGAGATAATCGCGAAAAAGCGATTTTCGATTCCCCTTAAAACCAATATTGCGGCGCGAGCGGCACCCCCTTAAGGTCGAAAACTTGGAATCTGAAATAACTTACCTAATTAAACAATTGTACCAAATATAAACTTTCCTATACCTTTTGCAAGGTGAAAGTACCTATTGATTGGGCTAAGTAAGATTATCAGTAAGTCGGTTACGTCTCATATTATTAAATTGTATGTGATCGTAAAGAGGATTGAGACCTGCACAAAATCCATCTATAAAAAAATGAGGGTTGCTATTTAAGAAAATGTGGATGACGTCATTTATCAGACACAGATGACATTACTGGCTTATCAAAGATATTAAAAAATAAGTAATAATTTAAATAAAATGTTCCAAGATTGTTTTAGGAAGTTGTATATTTTCCGAAGTTTTTATTTTATTTTATAGCTTATCAGCACACGCAGTATGCATTTTACTAGCAGCAAAGTATCACAAGAGGTTTAGCAAGCTTATTTGTAAAACAGGACTATACAGCATGTCCACCTAGTGCGCGCAATATCTTGGTTATTAAAAGATAAATACATATTTCTCTTTTAGCGATATACCCAGTTTCACAAACTCTACAAAATCAAAATAATGCCAATTATACAGGGTGTGTCAATTCTTCTGGGCAGGTAGCAACTATGGTTTTTTAAATGGCAAACTATATTTTTTTATTTTTTTCGTAATCTACGTTAAAAATAAAAGGTACTTTATGCATAATACTCTTGAAAATATTGACAGTTTTCGAGATATTTGGCTAGACATGTTTTTTTTCCTCAATTTTCGTTGCTCACAATTTCTGCAAATCTAAGTTCAAGCCAATTATCACTAAAAATATTTTTTGGCTAAATATTGAGCAAGAATGACTCTTTGAAATGTTATATCAAAAATGGTCTATGATATACAAGGTGCGAAGAAAATCTTGCCAAACATGATAAAAGAAAATTTGAAAAATCTCCGTTAATTCAAATGGAACACCCTACCCTGTCTTTTATTGAATAATAAAATGCACCATTAAATACTTTACAACTTTGCTATAGCTTTCCCTATACCTAAGTAGGATATTTTTTTGTGAAAAACGCACTTTCATTATAAAATTGCCTTTGTTGTTTCTTTATCGGAAAATCATAGTGAGCGCCTGCCAAAAGTTTAATACATCAGATAATGTGTAGCCCCCTTCCGAACAGCCTTTGGTTTTGGATTTGGGGGTTGTCTAATTTCTGTGGTGTATTTTATGTTTATGTTTTTATGTTTAAAATTAATTATTTCATATACCGCAAATAAATATTCGTAGAGATACTTTTTGATAAAGGTCAGCAAATGATAATGATTTTACTCCATTTAATACAAAGGAAAACGCAAAACTAAAAAAATAATAAGATTGTGAAATGAAGGTAATTTTTAAGCATTCATAAATTCTTAACAAAATAAGATAATGAACATAATATCACAGACAAGTATAATTTGATGAACAGAGCTAATGCAGATTTTTCTTACATTTCTTCAAAAACGGTTAATTCAAGCAAAATTTTACAGAAGAAAGAAAAGTCAGATATTGAATCATTCTATTTAAAAATTGGAAATTTTTTACTCTTTAGCAATGCAGTGGCTTTTTCTGATAAAAATTTTTATTTATGGGGACTAAAAAATGTATTTTGAGTTAACTGAATTTGACCAAATTTTGGTATTTTATGCGAATCCATTATTTAATTGTATATTCCAAATATGAAAAAAATTCTTTACGTCATTTCCGAAATAATTCAACAAACCTACTTTTTAGGTGTCATCTTGGGGTGCCTCCAGTTCCCTTAGGAGGCGATTCCGGATATATGTTTATAGAAAGTTTTTGTCTTATTTTTAAGTAAGGAATATGTGGTTCAGAGATTTACATGTGATTTAGAAACACCCTGTACCTATATCAGTAAAACTTTATTACCTTGGTAAACACATAACTGTTGGACACTAAACCGTCACTTTCAACAGTAGCCCTCCGCCTTCGGCGTCGGACGATTACCAAGCAATTTATGCTTTCGATTGTCATAAATGTATCTCGTACATTATCAATGTCCTAGGGATATTATAGCTGAAAATTCATATAGGTAGCCCTATGCCCAAAAATTGTTCATTACAAAAGATGTTCAATTTCAAATGTAGATAGTGTATACAAAGAGAAAACACGAAACATGGACTGAAGCATAAGAATGATGTTTTGAGCAACATTTATAAAATATGTAATAATAATACTTTACAAGAAAACTTAACAAGGAAAAAGAAAATAATGGTGGACACTCCGTCATTGACAAAAAGAATATTTAATAAAAAGAAAACGATGGGTTGCCTAAATAAATAACAGAAACATAATGAAAAAAATATTTCTTTAGTACGTTTTAAATTAAGGTAAGAAATTTGAAAGCAAATATGTATAAATCTGTGAAAGATCAATGTGTTTTAACTTTATTTTGAAATTAAGTCTTTAATTGAAAATAGGAAAATAAGGGAAAATTCGATTTATAACTCAAAACTGGATACTCCAATATATTTAACTGACGAGCTTTCAGCAAAACGAGCTAATCATGGAAGGGTAGTGACCCAATATTTGGTTCGGCAGGTTATTTAGTGAAATTTACAATAAACCTGAGTCATGTCCACGAAGACTTCATGTTGGAGTGTGATTGGCCAAAGAGGCTTCGATCAACTGTTGTGTAAATTTGAATGTTGGCAGGTTCTGAGCACTATAAAAAAAAATAGGAATCTCATCGACAATAGGAAAGCTGTAGTGTGGCCTGCTCCCATGATTTACGAATTCGATGAGCAACAATAAGTGTGGAAGGACTTGCTGGCAGGCTCACAGGATTAAATGTGATATCCAGTCGGCATGTCCGATGTTAAAATAATGCAAGTGGCAAATCACAGCTGAAATAATTAAACAACTTGACTGTCACCAACACAGATATGTCAATGTATTTTTAACCATGGTTGAAAGCTCAAGCTCTAACAATCACAGTGGCCCAAAAAAATTTAAATAATTTTGATATGTATGTTGTTTTAATTTAACTATCTAGTCCCCCTTTCCTACTCTTGTGCTAAAATAACGTAACTGTAATATTTTCAAAACCAATCCCGATTATTGAGAAGTTAGTTCCTATATCAATATGATGTTCAAATGCAACTGTAGTAATGAGATAGGCATTAGATTGCTAACAACTTACTTGGGTCTGTCGTTTAAACTAGGCGTTCGAGTTTTACCAATAACGGTATCAATTTCAGCTTGAGCTTTTTTCTGTACATCTGGATACAAAATTAAATACATAAAGCAAAAGCTCAACGTATTACTTGTTGTTTCCGATCCTGCCATAAACAGATCCATACAAAGAGCTGTTAACTGATCTTCAGTAAAAGTGTCTGTTTCTTGATTAGAAGATTTTACCATGTTCAGGTAAACATCTATAAAATCCCTGGGTTCATCCGGTATATGTGTTTTTTTGTGATGTTCTAATTCTCTATTTATAAAGTCCCAAATGCGTAAATGTGTTTTAACATATAAGCTATAACCCGATAAATCAGGCGCTAAATATTTTAATATAGGGAAATGACTAAAGGGAGCGCCCACCATTGATACTGTAGAAAATAATTCACTCATAATACTTTGAAGTTCCTTCATTTTTTTATCCTCTAGATTATATCTTACTCCTGCTAACATTTTCCAAATAGTGTTTAATACATGTATATTGAATAAGATCACCATATTAAACGTAACAGAGTCATTATTTTTAGTTGTATTGTAAATGAAATTTACTAATTCATTCACTTCCTCCTCAATCAACGTAGACATATTTCTCGTACCAAATCCAAATTCTCTTAGTTGCCTCAAAGAGAATCTTCTTTGTACGTGCCAAAAGTCTTCATCTATTAATAAGATACCTAAAAATATGATTCTAAGTTAGCGTTAAACGATACTAGTAATAATTTTCACATGGGTTTATTATAATCAAACAAAATTCATTAAACATCAAAACAACTGACACATTTTTCGTTACAAAGATGTTCCAAAACAAATTACGGACAATTGTCAAAATAACGGCAATATAATTTAATATAAGTCTATGGACAATTTTCTGTAATACATGCATCAGCTATTTTTTGGGTCTCTAAATTGTTGGAGAATGAGTAATATCTATTTAGAAAAATGTCGGTAATATTGATAATAGAGTTAATTTGGAAAGAATTTAATGAAAATTAGTTTTTTAGGAATATTAGCATATTATCATTTTGGAGCATACCTCTACGCTTGCCCCATGTCCTCATGTTATAAAATTCTCCTAACGGTCTACCTGCCAAATCATCAGATGACAAAAATTCCCTAATCGCTTGTGTACCTTCCACAATAATCATTCTTTGTTTTCCCACCCGTAGGCCTAGGACTGGTCCGTATGTTCTAGCTAATTCTGCACCAGCTAATATAAAATGATCGGTTTTTTTCTTAATTTTCGAAATTTGTGGAACACTTCCTAATAAAGGCCACCATTTCGGTCCAGGTGGGAAATTCTTAGGTTTCCTGGTGTCCAGATAGGCTAGTAATCCTAATATTGCGGTGAAAAAAATAATTGCCAACCACATATCTGCAATCATAAAATACACTAGTATAACATAATAAATTGCAGTTTTATTCGTTATAGTTTTATAATCCGGAATACACTCAGGAAACTGGTACAATGAAATGATATCCTGTGCATTATGTATATTCGATATAATTAATCACGTGACAATTACACCTTCAAGTACCAAAACAATAACAGTTATTAGTTTAAAAAAATCTAGATGGATTTTTTATTTGAAGACTAATAAATTTATGTTACAATGAACATAATGATGATAAGGACGAGAATGATAATAACAATGACACTGGCGATGTTGACAATATTGTCAATTAAAATGGTATTGGTAACGAAAATGACAATAATAATAATTTTATTGTGACTTGACTATTATTCCTGGGACATTAATAATTGTCAACAATGGTCATTTAGCATAACTGCAGTCAATCACTTATGAAATTGTGGTAAAGTTGGCTATCGCTTAGCTAAGTAAAATGGAAGAAAAATTCAAATCAAAAAGTATCTTCCGTTCGCGTATCGCACTCAAAGTGAAAAATGGCGAAAAATGACGAAATTTTGCTGTTTTTCGTCAATATTTTATAATTACTAAACTCTACTATCGAAACACTATGGGTTCTAATGTGAAGTTTGGGGCATGAGGAACACGAAAAATATTTAAAACTTGTAGTTTCAAAATGTTTGAGCAAAAAACTCAAAATACACAATTTTTTGTAAAAATAGCAAATATGTATTTCGTAATTTCTGGTAATTTTACTTTTTCAATTTTAGTAAAACAAACGGTGAAGTTATTTATCATTTCTAATTTTGCTATCCAAAAGAGTGCACTTTAAAGTCAGATTTTTGAGAACATTCTGGCATAATAGATCTTGACAGGGGTAGTCCTAATGAAGGCGTCTCTTGTTGCGTCAGCACCACATAGTTTTTTAGATGCTCTAATCACAAGTTTGGCACACAAGCCTATGTCTGACAATGAAAGCTTTGGTTGCAGCAGGTCTCATTTCTCGTCCGTTATGTTCCTTAATACTGGACGAGGAGAGATATTGCAACTAGCTCACCAAATCTTATGTTGACGTAGTCTGTTGCTTCGAAGTTGAGTTTTGGCGCGGAGAAGTTGCGAACTGTCTTTCCCTTGGAAACTGATCTAGTTTTCAATATGCACTCGGCGCGCAGCCCCAGTTCTCTGGTATGTCTTCTTTCATTCACAATCATTGCAAATATCAAATTTTCGGGGTGGACAAAGATAGCGTTTGGCTCAGTTAGGTGATGACTTACAGTAAGGCACCGTTGAGTTAGGTACTGTGATGTGCTGATGGCTTCAAGAACTACCTTTGAACCATCTCTGAAACTTTTACCGGTTTTAATTTTGAACCAACGAGACATGTTACATTTCAAAATAAAATGTATCAACTGCCTACATTCATCAATAGGTTATTTTAAGTTCACGTATGGTCTGACAACTCGGTTTGCTGTCGTCAACTATCTTGAGTGTGAATAAGGACCAAGATCGTGAACTGCTAAATCTTCTAAAATTGTACATACCTGACTTTATGGCAGCAGAAGTATCAAATAAATATGATTGATCCTTGCTTAGCATTTTTCTGTCAACTCGAAGAATGGGGCATTCAACACGTTCAAAGCGAACCAGTGGAAGTTTTTCACAACCAGTCAGTTTTTTCCCGTTCACTGAAGGATTTAGGCACCATCCACGTGATGAAATAGGTGACGGAACGTAAGTTCTTTTAAGTCTAGGAGGCATATAGCCCACTGCAATGGTCTTCCAACATGTAACTCGATCTGATGATGGATAACACGTATTTTCCAATTAGTATTAATTAGTAGTTTCATCACACCCAATCACATAAGAGTCTTCAAAGAATATTGCACGTGTAGTCAAATGGAAATTATGGTCTTTAGAAAGTCCCGTAGAGGGAGAATCCGATATGTTCTGATTCGGGTTTTTGTATGAGGGAATACTGCTCCTCTTTTTCAGTTTTGCACAAACGGTTTGAAATAGTTTCTTCACGATCGTGTCGTCTTTATTGCCGTCAAAATATAGACCATGGAGGATTTCCTTAATAGATTGATTCTGCAAATCATTTCTGTTATGAATTTTTTCTCTTCTTATTTTGTTTTTGTCAACAACGTGAGAAGTGTCTCACCGGTTCTACATAATATTTTCCGCTAGTTACAATGAAAAATTATTCCATAAACTGCATTTTTTTTAATAAAAAAATTAGAAATGATAAATATATTTACTTATATTTACCGTTTATAAAGATTTGTTAGCTAAAAATTAAAAAGTAAAATTAGCAGAAATTACGAAATATTACCATTTTTACGAAAAACAGCAAAAATTCGCCATTTCTCAAAACTTTGAGTGCTATGTGCAAACAGAACTTATTTTTTTTATTTGAAATTATTTTCTTTTCATTTTGCTAGTTAGGCGATAGGCAACTTTTCCGAAAATAAAAAAAGTGGTTTTTCGGTTCTCATACACTAAGCATTTGCCTAGATCTAGTGCCTTTTGAATACATAGGTGTTGAGCGAATGGCCACGTAGCCTCAGCCATTAATTCAGTATATAGATAGATAGATAGATAGATAGATAGATCTAGTGCCATATCGGAATATGTGCTGCCTAAAAAATCGAAAATATTTATAAGTAACAAAATATATACTAATAAAATACCAGTAACTTCTTTCGACTTTTGTCAAATGGTATTAGCTAGGCCAGTAGCATATTATGAAACTCTTACCAGAATTTTTGGAATGTTTATTCTCAGATTTGGTGAAAATTTGCATTTTTAAATAACTTCCAAAATAATCAAAGAAAAATTCAGTGGCGGTAAATCTGTAGATCTTGCCCGATATTCTTGAACTCTTTCCAAGTCATCTCTCAGAAAATCTTTTTTCTAATCATTTCCTTACAAAATAATGCAAGGAAACTAAGGAATTTAACAAAAATATAACCTCCGTTAAACTAATGCCATATTTATTTAAATATTAAAAGAGAACTGCAACAAAGTAAATTTTGACATTTTGACATGATTTATATTAATACCATTTTAATTAAAAGAATAAAAGATTATGGTGTCAATAAGAAACAGAAAACGGAAATCGCGCCAAGTTTCCCAAAAAAACACAACAGCTACTGACGGTCTTTAAAATGGTTGAAACTGCTAGATTATGAATGTGTAAAATTTATCAGCTTTTCGAGTAAAATTTTCAGACATCGTCTGTAATTTTTGATAATTGATGCCTATTACGCAAACATGCGCCAAAAGTAATATGTTAAAAGAAAGTACCCACTTAGTATTGTTTGTGTCTGTAATGTATGTAATATAAAAATAATGGAAGTTATTGTTAATATTTCTTAATTTAAATAAATAAATATTGAGATAAATATAATTTTAAAGTTTTTTAGATTGCTTAATCACCTTGAACGACATTGAAATTATATATTTAAATTTAGTATATTAAGCTATTCCAGTTATACTTGCATAACGTAGAAAGGGAAAGTACTTGGGAAATACATTTTTAGTAAATATTTCCCGTGTATATATTATATGAGACACGATTACCGACTTATACATGAACTTCCGACGAAGAGAAAGCGGTAATAAAAACTTACATAACATCTGATCTTGTAGCATCATGCTTTATACGCAGGCCAATTTAAATTATATTGTATGTTATGACAATAAAATGATTTAGTTCTGAACCAAATGATTTCAAGATTAGATAATTAGTAATTCTGCAAATTTAAAAATTCAATTAATTTTTTCTTTAGTTAGTTTAAAGAACTTCAAATCTAAGTTAATAAGTGAATTAAAAATATAATATTTGTTTTCCCTATAATAAAAGTATACTGTGTGTAGCAACTACATATAATCGTATCAAATATGTTCCTCAGAAAAATGAATAGCATTTCATAAGTTCAAATCGTTTATTTTATCTTCGTATTTGTGTCCAATATTGATCAACTACGAACTTGATATTGATCATAAACTCTAAGTCTACAAAAATTCATCAAAAGTTGTAAGGCAGATGAACAAATAGACAAACAAGAAAACAAACAGATTTACAAACCTAGACAGAAAAACCAATATATATTAAAAAATAATTAATAATTGCCATTTATCACAATAACTTAATTAAGTATATATTTTCGTCTTTAGGTAGTTTATTGTCTTCTGAATTGCACATATTGCTCGAAATAAATCTTAAACATTTTATTCATTAAGCCAATGGACCAGGAAATATGTTCGTAGATATACTCTGGCTAACGAATGTTAGTCGTTGCGTCACGACTGATTGAATGTATCACAGACATTGCAATCTAAATGCTGTCTTTATTCAACGCGCACTGTTTATCAAACTGAAATAGGCCCGAACGTCGCCGGCATAACGCCACCTACTGAACAGAAATGCGTCTCTCGCACGCTATGCGTTAGACAAAGGTGGATGCAAGTTTGTCTGAGCGTTTACGACGCGGTACTGGTTTCACTCATAGACGTTCCTTTGTGTCAAGAATAAGCAGGCTATATTTTTACAGTATACAAACAAATTTGAGGTCCATATAAAATAAATTGTTGTTTTCAACATCTATAAGATTAATTTTGCAGTTTTGGACAATAATATATTTTTTTACTAATATGAGATTGTAAAGGTATAATGAAATATTTTGTAAGTGGAGGATGACAATCATATCATCAACTTTTCATCGCCGGCACTGGTATAATCGGCCGCCTTGGCCCGTACGATCACCAGTGATGACGCAACGACTAACATTCATTAGCCAGAGTATATCTATTCATTATAATTGAATAAAAAATTCGGAACTCTTTTAAGTTTATTTTGATACTTTTATTTGTATACTAATATCAATTAGGAAAAATTTTGTTCGGTTTTTTATGTAATATGAAAGTTGCTCATTTATTATTTATTAATGAATGAGTTTATTTTATTAAGAAAGCAAGTATCTAACTGTTAGCTCACTGGTTACTGTAAATTGATTTTTCACGATTATTATTTTTAATTATTTAAAAGATTTTCATTTGCTTTTGTCTTAGATATCTACAAAGTTATAAGTATGTATTTTTGTTTTTTTTAGTTTTTTTTGTTTTCTTGTTGATAAGTGTTTATGACTGTTAAAATTATTATGTCTTTTTAAATTATTTCTAGTTAGTTTTATCTATGACGTGCCAAATGTACTTCATATGTATCAATCAATCAATATATCTATCTATCTATCCAGTAATATTATGGGTAATTAAGTTACCGAAAGTGCTTAGAAATTTATAATCAAAGGAAATGAAATTATGTATAGAGTGTTATATTTGAAATAACAAAATTACAGCGGTTTTTACAATTTCCAGTTCAACGTGAAATTCAAAACATCCTATTTAACCTAGAACACAATAACTGAAAATGCAGTGTTGATCGCTGTTTACTGTCAATTGAATTAAATATATTGCAGCGGTTATCCTGATGTTACACATGATAGTTGACAATTGAACAAATCTCAAAATTTAAAAAAATATATAAATTTTTCCAAATTGCATTTGTCTTCATTCATTCAAATCTAAATAACCAACGTTACTTCTAGTAAATTATAGTTTTGTTATAATGTATTAACGTCGATTATGTTTAAAAACTATGAAAAATAGCGATGAATACAAAAAAAAATATGATTTGCTTTTCTGTTTCAAATAATTTTGGGAAACTTAATGTAGTGGTTATCCTGTACACAACATAATATGTGGCATACGCCAAATTTGTATTTCGTGAATAATTAGAAAACTCGAATTGTTTTGTATAAGTTTAGATAGAACAATAAAAACAATCTTTACTTCGCCATCAATTTTCGTCAATAATATTTCTCCATATCTCTTCAAAGGGTGGTGAAATTCATCTTGGAAGGATGAATAATACCGCATTTTCAGTAGTAGCAATTTAAAAGTTCTTGAATCATGTTCGAAGTGCTCTGTGATTCTTGTAGTTTTCTCTCCAAACATTTTTTTATATTTATTTCTTATATAAATCCATCGAATTTCACATAAGACACACTCCACTTCCTTATAATTATCGTTAAAGCTCATTTTGCAAAAATATAGAAAGCAACTTCTAATCAAATAATGTTAAAAAGAATACGAATGTTTGTGTAATAGAACTATTAGTTAATATATTTTTGAAAAGTTGAAACTGTTGACATTATTCCCACTCGTTGTTCCCATTACATCGAATACATACAAATCAAACTTAACGTGTATAATACATTTAAAAATTCCATACGCATAAAAATAATTTTTTGCATCGCAGGGACTAAAACTAGTATTTTAATTTTTAATCCCTGCGGGAGTAAAAGTAAAACAATGGAAATAGAATAGATATTTTAGGTTATAACCATCATTTTTTCTTTTGAGAAACGCTTTAAGTCGAGTAATTGATTATTACCCTCGCTAGCGCTCGGGCAACAAACTTCATACTCAGGATTAAAAGGCATACTTTAGTCTCTTGGTATATAACATACTATTTTAAACAAGTAAATAATTATTAATAAACATGAATATATTAATCGTCCAAGCAACTAGAAATGTGCATTTAAACAAGAACAAACTAATCATTAACTAGATTATTTTCTCAAGCCGACTGATGGAATCCATTCAGGGAAAAAAAACAAAAATGAATAGTTTATCCCTAATGGAATATTTTAAATGTATGTGTATAAGCTAAAACAATTATAACGGTGTACAACCATAAAAATTACGAAAATTGATACTTGTAACAG
The DNA here is from genome assembly GCA_963680705.1 of Rhagium mordax. Taxonomy (NCBI): domain Eukaryota; kingdom Metazoa; phylum Arthropoda; class Insecta; order Coleoptera; family Cerambycidae; genus Rhagium; species Rhagium mordax. The sequence continues at coordinate 80,850,331 of OY796656.1, forward strand.
TAGATCAATAGTTTTAAATGAACAGTAATAACAAAACTTAAAATCCAAATTTGTGGGGAAATAGATATTAAAATAAACATTGGTTTCTGCACACATTAGCAAATATGACCACAGATAGAAGTCTTGTGTAAAACATTTACGTCTTCATTGAACTTTGCATAACACGACGTAAAAACAATTTTGAAAATAATATTTTAATTAAAATATCAGTTATCACGACAGATAAATTAACAACCCGATCGACAGACATTTTTTCATAAGATTATGGTATGAAATGTGTAACTCCGGTAAAATTTTATTTTAGATTTCAAATTCGTTGTATCCAGCCACCTCTTCCACACTGATATTCACAACACTGTTTAACTAATGCACACAAATACAAATATTGTTCATTTAAATGTTATATAATAAAATAATCACCTGCACAACCAAGATCCTTTCGCACTTTCAAATCACAATTCGCTCTCTCTCAGTCGAATTTGTTAATATAGCATTTCTCCCACTGATTTATTTATTCATCCAAAAGTATTACTGGTTATTCTTAAAAAATGTATAAATATTTAAAAAATATGCCATAAACTGTATTTTTTACATAGGTGATGTAAATGAATCGTATAATTTTGTCTATATTTTCTAATATTAAAATGTAAAGAATACGTTATTATAATTACAACAATGTAGGCACATAACACAAAAATGTTTTATTGAATAAAAATAATACTAACGAGTTACTTTGCTTTACGATTAAGTTTAATATTTGTATTTATTATATGTACAACGTTTTAAAATTAAAATTATAACCATTCAATTTCAAGTCAAGTCAAAAAGGCTTGACTCAATATTCAAACAATTGGAAGGTAGGAGCCCTTTTTTAGACATTTTCAAGGGACTGCTTCGTACTTTCATGTCAAGTTCGTGGTTCTGTATCTAACTTTTTGGCAATAGACTACTTTTACCGGCCTTTCAATTAAAATTGATCTGGTGGCATGACTTTTTTTATCCCTAGTTGCCCATGTATTAAAAACCTACGTAGACCGGACTATATATTTATAATATATTTATTTGTTTTGTCACGAAAGCCGTTAATTTGGGTACCTACCTATTGAATCTACTTTATCTATATAGTGAAGTGTTTTTTTTTTTTGCTGCACTAAGACGTTTTATATCTTGTACGAGTCATTCCAATAAAATATTCAGCGATTTTAGCACCCATTTTATAGACACGTACAATCAACTAGTGGAATACATAAAAGGAAAAATTTATAAAGTTTTAATCTACCTCAATTTCGAAAGCTATTAAAGCAAGAGTTAAAACCTTTAAATCACATTTATTCGTGTGGTTAACTCTCAAATTTGCGACATTTAAGAAACTAAATGCAGTTGTTCAAATTTCAAATTGAGGTTGAAGGAAGTTGATACGTTGATTTTAATGCCGTGTCTCTTGTCCGCTTTTTAACACTTGAACCGCTTACTTCTTTACCTGAACCTGATCTAACACTGTGTAAAATTTTACATTGTGAATGTACATATTTTATAATAGTGGAGTTCACATGATATCAAATTGTGATTTCTGTTTGCACTTCGAGGTTAAAAGCTAAAACCTACTTTCTACTTTAAATGATTCGTTACCTTCTGGAACATCAAAATCCGATGGTCGTCAAAATGTCGTCCTGTACGGGGTGGCTGTAGGGGATGAAATGTGAAAAACACCCTAAAAATTTTTTTTCCACTATTTTAATCTACAGAACATGAGGATTACTGTTATTAAAGCAAAATATGCTTTAGACTAAGGCAAATATTAGAAAAAAAAAATATTAAACAATTCGGAAAGCACGGAGTTAAATGGGCGACGTCTATGTTTATCATACGCTTGGTGAAAAGTGTCTTATTGAACAGGCAATGTTTTCGCTTAACACCGCACTAGCTCCTTTATTCTCATTATGATAAAAAAACACCTTTTAATAACGTTGTAGATTGGAATTTCAGGATGCTAAGGCACTTTTTACTTTTTTAATATGACCGTTCCCAATTTTTGTATGGGTTTTTTAGGAGCGCCCGCACTAGTAATTTTCGTCACAAGTCCGGAAGGTGACTTGTTACAGTCGAGTAGATATTATGGACGAGGCGACGTCAGGAGCCGAGTCTAGAATATCTAAACGAGGCTGGAACAACACCTTACGGACGTGTGTCGAATGATATTTTATTTCATCCTGTCATTTCTTGTACACTCACAGGCAAAATAATCGATCCACGCAAATTTTCGACGAATTTCAATCGCAAATAACTTTTTTATTTGATGTTGGATTTAAACGAATTTTGAAGAATATTGTAGACAAATTAATGGAGAATCGCTCACATTTTAAAAATTTACAAAAAAATATACATACGTTTATAATATACAGGGTTAAACAGGAAGATGTTTTTTACCAAAAGTTTAAGGCACTCTGTGGAGTGGCTAAACAGTAAATTGTTCTAAATTAAGTTTTAATTATCAAGTCTCATCTATTCTTAACATTTTTGTTTTTGGTTCACCTCGATATCTTTATTTTTGTGAAAATATGGATTTTTTAAAAAAACTTTGCAATTTCCAATAATTTTTTTTGTACGAAGAACTAAAGTTGCTATAGAGGACTGACAGTTTTGTTGACAGTTTTTGTTGACAGTTTATTTGTAAATGAATGTGTTACTTCTGAGGTGTCTTCTTACTTTTAAAAATGGATGTCTCCGACTGATGTTGCCAGAGCCATTGCTTTAATCCAGGATGGACGGTCACGGTCAGAGGTGTACGAATGAACGAGATCTCGTTCATTCGTACACCTCTTCCTACCACTTGACTCCTTCTATTGTACTCGCCATGTTGATTAAACCAATTTACAGCCCTTTGTACTTTACTTCTTGTGACGTTTAAAACTCTTGACACGTAATACTGTGACAGTCCATCCTGGATTAAAGCAATGGCTCTGGCAACATCAGTCGGAGACATCAATTTTTAAAAATAAGAAGACATCTCAGAAGTAACACATTCATTTACAAAGAAACTGTCAACAAAAACTGTCAACAAAACTGTCAGTCCTCTATAGCAACCTTAGTTCTTCGTACAAAAAAATTATTGGAAATTGCAATGTTTTTTTAAAAAATCCATATTTTCCACAAAAATAAAGATATCGAGGTATGCCAAAAACAAAAATGTTAAGAATAAATGAGACTTGATAATTAAAACTTAATTTAGAACAATTTACTGTTTCGCCACTCCACAGAGCGGCTTAAACTTGTGGTAAAAAACATCTTTCTGTTTAACCCCGTATATTATAAACGTATGTATATTTTTTTGTAAATTTTTAAAATGTGAGCGATTCTCCATTAATTTGTCTACAATATTCTTCAAAATTCGTTTAAATTCAACATCAAATAAAAAAGTTATTTGCGATTGAAATTCGTCGAAAATTTGCGTGGATCGATTATTTTGCCTGTGAGTGTATATTAGTATATTTGTATACACTTGGTTATTTTCTTATGTCATTTGACATTTGACACTATTTTTTAATTTACGGTTGATTTTTATATGTCAAACAACTGTCAGAAGGTATAATAACAGTTTGTGATTGGTTCGTAATAAGTTTCCGGTGGTTTCCGGTACTTTGCCGGCTCTGATACCGTAATGTCTCATTTTCCGGCCGCATATGAATACTGTACTGTGGTACTTTCCGGACGGGATGAAATAAAAGATCTTTTAAGGTCGACGTTCGTTTGTTTTCGTACCGGGAGAGATCTTTTAAGGCCCATTATCGCGTGGTTTCGCAGTAAAGACGTGCATTTGACTAATTGTATGAAAAATACGAACTAAACTGTATTAGATATGTAATATGTATTTTATTTAAACGAAATATTATTTTTTATATGAATTTATTTTGCTTTAAATAGTTTATAGTACAGTTACTTGGTGATCTCACTTCTAACTAATTCTATTCTATGTTTTAAATTAAAATATTTTTGGATAGTTTGATTCAAAATGGGTCACAGTTCGATCCTGATCGCGTGCGGATAGGTTCGGTTCTTAGGTGACAAAAGCGAGTGCTAATATATAGTGCATAGTTCTAAAAGAAAAGAGATTACATTTATATAACTACAGAAGATGAGTGTTCATAGCGGGGGGAAACCCCCTGATCAAGGACCTCGAGGTTTGGAGACCCCAAAAAATAAACAACAAGATGACGACGATGATAATATGTCTCTGGATACACCAGTTGGTAACGTACAATCACAAAATATAATAAAGTTCAACGAACAAGTAAGTACATCAAATTCATTTATTACGGCATTAGGAAATCAAACATTAAATTTTGGCAGTAGTATAAATAAAGTTAATGTAGATAACGACCCTAAAAACCAAATTGGAAATGACACGATAAAAACGGTTGACAAAAACAACCATATAAATAAAACACATCAAACATATAAATACGACAATTTTGATACAGGTCCGTACTATGTTTATGTTGAAAATGTTAATACAAACTCTAGAATAAATTCATTTAAAATTGATGATATAATCCTCACAAATTGGGTAGAGTTAGACAACAAAATTAAAAGTATTGACGTGGTGGGTAGACATAGAGTTAGGATACATTTCAAGGATGTCAAAAGTGCAAATTATTTTATAGAATGTAACAATTCTACAATTTTAAAAAAGAATGACCTGGAAGTATATCTGCCAAAATTTCTGTTACACAGACAAGGTGTCATAAGATGTATATCAACGGAGTTTACTGAAGAGTATATTAAAAATAAAATTAAGCCTTTAGACCACCATTGTAAATTCGACGTAGTAAATGTCAAACGTATCAATAGGAAAGTAAGTACAGAAGATAAAATAGAATATGTCCCAACCCAAACCATCATAGTTACGTTCAAAGCCCAATCGTTACCAAAATATGTTCTAATAAACAAAGTTATTACCCATATTGAGACGTATGTACAAAAGGTGCTTTTGTGCTACAACTGCTTTCGATATGGTCACATGGGCAAACAATGTAAGAGTAAACCTAGGTGTTTTGGAGAAAATCATATCTCATCAGCATGTCAAAATCAATCAGTCAAAACATGTCTTCACTGCGGTGGTAATCATTTTACTACTCAACTTAACGAATGTTCCGAATTCAAAAGACAAAAACAAATCAAAAACGCTATGTCAGAGTTGAATATAAGCTATAATGATGCATCCAAACAAATACCTAGAAAATCATATGCCGACGTTGTATATCAATCAAC